>JAAXCT010000307.1:0-649156 GCA_012490785.1 Eragrostis nindensis | reverse complement strand
GGAGGAGTAGGAGGTCTGCCTAGCGCTGGTCATCTGTGAGGCTGCGGAGAGGAGCAGGGCGAGGCGCATGGAGGGGAGCGCGCGTGCGGCGGCACACAAGAGGAGTGGCAAGCCGAAGCCACGGAGGAGCGCGGAGCGGCGTCGAGCGGAGGGAAGGAGGGCGCGCGAACTTCGGAGGGGCTGGGTGGGGAGGGGAGGAGGCGGGCGAGCTCCGGATGCGCTGGGTGGAGGTGAGGAGAGCGGCGCTGGCCGCGGCGGCGTTTGAGAAGGGAGGAGGCTCCGGGAGAAAGAGAAGAAAGAAGAAAAAAAAAAAAATGACGTGGCACCTGACATGTGGGCCCCACTGTGCCACGTAGGACAAAACCGCTCTCAAACCGCCTGAGGAGTCGATTTGCACTCACCCATACAATTGAGGGACTGTGGATACCCGGTTTTATAGTTGAGGGTGAAAATTGCGACCCCCAATAGTTGAGAGAGGCAAATTAGACTTTTCTCATAAGAATAAGAGCTGCATTGCATGTCAAGTTTTAGTGAAGGATATAATTTAAATTATAATTATTTATATTTTCCATGTGCTTTTCTAAGGTGTATCTCTCAACAATTTAAAGAGAAACTATATTTACTTTCATTTGAATTTTATTTTTTCATTTGCATTTGGAATATTAAAATAGATTCTTTTATTAATGCAAATTTGGAAAAGTGAGTAATCTAGAAATAGGAATTAGGTGTATTTTGGCTATTTTTATTATTCCAAATTTAACTTTTTTGGGACTCATAATAGTATGGTGGGTAAATTAGAAATAGGAGCTAGAGGTATTTTTGGATATTTCTTATTATGCTGAATTTAGTTATTTTTGGACTCATAATGGCATGATAGGTAAATTAACAATAGGAATTAGGGGTATTTTTGGTTATTTTTTATTATTATGAATTTAGCTATTTTTGGACTTATAATGGCATGGTAGGTAATATAGAAATATATTAAGGATATGTTAGACTAAATTTTCATAATGACTGTGACGGGTAATTTTTTTTTCTTATTTTTTATTATTAACGTGGTAATTTATAGGCCTCGAGAGCGAACGTGGAGGTTTTTTTTCTTGGTCAATTATATATATAATAGATATGTTGTCTCATGACTTGTAAACTCAAATATTATGGTACATTTAACTCCAATCCAATTCAAATTCTCAAATATGCAGCTACGCTTGCTCAAATTTCGTACATCACATTGCTACAACAACCGGCATAGCAATCGCTCCAACTCTTCATCACACAACTCAACCGACAGGACCAAGATATCATACTACACCGATGCCACAATCTCATCACAAGACCAACGTCCCAGAAGAGCAGCCATGGTCTGCCTTCGCACACACATCCATGACTCACATGATTTTCAGTGATCCTGATTCAGGAAATAGCTAGCAAACGACGATGTGATGCACCTTGAAATAAGGCCAAAATCATGGCAATTTGTGCAAATCACAACACTTTAAAAATTGTTGGCAGCCGTTGCAATTACCATCGTGCTATAAAGTTATTGCTACGATTTTCATTCTGTTGTGATAAACTTTGAGTGGGATTTGATCCTATAGACCTTCGAACTTGAAATCAAACTTTAACACTACGCCAATGAAAAGATTCTTGTATAGTAGGTTGCAAGGATACTTGTTTAATATTCACTCATCAATGCAAAAAACATGGCAATATATCAAAAAAACGTGGCAATAGATTTTTATATTGCAATTTTGTTGTTGTTGCTAGATCTCTTTTATATTTTGCAACAACTGTTTGGTATATTACAACAATAGTACATCATTGCACGGTAAAATAGTTGTGGCAATGACAGTGATATATTACCACGAAAATGCAACACTATTACATCCATTCCAAGTGGTTGTGCCAAGTTGTGAAGTTAATGCAATGCCATTTTTTTTGGTTGCAATACATGTCAACCTCTGACAATATAACCAATTTATTGCATTGTTTTGTGAGTTGTTGCGATATGTTTCGTGGCAAAAGCCAATTTTTCTTGTAGTAGGATTAAAGTTTGTGGCTCTTAATTTTCGAGTTCTTTTCGCTGATCAATTTGGGACATACTAACGCGCTTTTAGCCTCTGCGCGCGGCTGGCGGCGCTCGCCGGCTACTCAACGTCCGTGTCCGGTACGCGATCGTCGAGGACGGCCTGGACACTCTCTGCGACTTGGAGAGCAAGCACGACCTCTGGAGGCTCGTGACGCTCCTGTACTGCTGCTCTGCCGGCGTGGCCGAGGGCATTCCTCTTCCCTATCGCTGCCGACTAGCTCTCAGGAGCGCTCGGAGGAGGTGCTTAAGTTCTACTCTTTGCATTGTTTGCGCTCCAAATTAATATTATACTGTGGCATGAAAAGATCTGCACAAAACGTGGCCAGAGCTACCTTGTTCTTGCCAACTTCTTTTAGGTTTTCGGTCTCCAGATAGTATAGAACTTCAGGTTGTTACCGGATTATGTGCCCAATGTGTGGATCGATGTAATACTGAAACAGGATGCACTTCGTGTATCAGATACAATTCAACAAAACACAATGCATTAAAAAGAACTAATTAATGAGTCAATAGTAGTTTCTTGAGAAATGTAAAAATAGCCAATCTACATATAGAACATTCACACAAAAAAACTATATTGCTGGATACCCTGCTTCTCACAGTGACAATTCAATACAAATGTGCATTCAACAATATAGAAAAATGCAGCACTACTCTTTTACATGTAGTTTGCTATTTTGAAATTACTGAAAATTAAGATTATAGAATGCAAACGTAAAGTTCAGAAAGTGCACCAAATGAAAGAGTTCTAAAAACAACAATAGCTTTCTGGCCCTGGCTCTTTCCTCTCCTTCGAATCTTGCGAAAGCACTCCCTATCCGTCAGCTACTTGAAGTTTATGGAACCAGTTTGGAAGGGGGCTCTGTCTTATACGGTGGCTTTCGGATACTTCCTTTCCTAGGCATTTTATAGGACTGAGAACAGAGAGGACAGGATGTAGGGGAAGGAGGTGGGGGAAAATAACTCCGTCATGCCAGAATAATAAAAAAATAAAATGCCATCAGAAAGAATTAATTAATGAGCCCATGGTAAATTTGATAAAAAAATAAAAATACCATAGCTTCATATAACACACACACACAACACACACACACACACACACACACACACACACACACACACACACACACACACACACTTCTAGGTAGTAGTTTAATTCCAAATTCTAGCTGGCAGCGGCGAATTCACATCTGCCTTGTTAATCATCTAAATGCGCCTTCCTCTCCTACCTCTCCTAGCTGGTCTTCCTACACTCATATAAAGCTGCAGGTTCGCCTGCTCCAGACCCCGGTCCTCTTGGTTGCCCGTCCCACATCTGAGACAAGATCCAGCAACAAGGATCCTTGGGCAGATTAGAAATTAAGTGACAATATGGGAGTTGGACAAGATTCTAGTGACAGCGAGCAGACCATCAGCGATTATCTTGTCTGCCCCGTCATCGTTTAGGTGACCAGAAGGAGGTAGGTTCTGGTAAGACGGTTCCTCCTGTCGGAGAGGGACAATCCACTGATGACAGTGAAAAGATACACAATGGTCGCCTGAATAATCTATCGTGATGCTGATGGTCAAGGCGACCATTTTGAAGCTGATTCAGGAATCAGGACGTAGGCAAGGACGTGATACTATTGTTCCCCTTTTTTAATACAAGATAAGTAAATCCTAATTTTGTGCGATCATGTGCTGTGTGTGTCCACTAGTTTTTTAATTAGTACTCCCTCCGTTTTTTTTAATATATGACGCCGTTGACTTTTTTCGTTACGTTTGACCGTTCGTCTTATTTAAAATATTTGTGTAAATAGCTAAGTATATAGGTTAATTTTAAAGTACTTTTGATGATGAATCTAATGATATTCATTTTACATTCGAAAAGTAATTATTTAAATCTATATTATTAGTCAAAGTTCAACGAAAAAGTCAACGACGTCATATAATTAAAAACGGAGGAGTAGATATAACTTCCCAACGAATGTCTCTTTAGTCTCTGTGAATGGGTACGTACAGTCTCAGGAACATGAAAAACAGGCACCTTTACTCATCAATCCTTAAAGCGCCAGTAACACTCACCTTTGGACTTCAGCAGGTTATCCGCTTATTAATAAAAAGAGATGAACCTCCCACCACAGTAACAAGAAATAAAGAGAAAGCGATTATGGTCCTGAACAAGGTGTACAGGGAGTAGGTGAAACAAGAGAACAGGTGGTACAGGAGCAAGTGGGGAGAGAAAAAAATTAGGATAGGGCCATGAAGAAATAGGATAGGGGGCTCATCTATGTAAATTTTCTTCCACATTGTCTTTCTTGCTGCCTTTAGTATCACTTATTGGATGTTTTTGGTCAACCAAATCTCCAACCAGATCAGTTTTCCCAGTGTGTTGTAATCACCAAAAGAAAGGTTATCAACATCAAGCACTTAACTTATATGTACACTAGTATGGACTTTTTTGCGGGAATTTCCCTCTTTAGTTCCACAATGAACATAGTTTGTGTCACTCGCAAAAAAAAAAAAAAAATGAACATAGTTTGTGTGGTGGATTATGCATGGCACACTAGACTGGCTTGAAAAGAATCTGCACAAAACTTATGAAAACTGCCTTGTTCTAGCCGACTCGTAACCTGAATTTATGCCCTATGTCTGGATTGGTATAGTACTGAAATAGAACACACTTCATTTGCTTCATTTGTTTCTAGATAATGACAGGACGCACTTCATGTAAGAAACAACTAAAAACTACCCTGCCTTAGAAAGACTTAATTAATGAGTCCATAGTGAATTTAAGGGAAAAAATCAAGAAAATACCATATCTTTACACGCGCGCAGGACGCAGACACACAACACACACACACACACACACACACACACACACACACACACACACACACACACCACACACACTCTGAGAAACCATCAGCCCGTTCGGCAGCCCACAATTGCAGCCAGCTGCTCTGCATTGCCGCCCAACCGTTCGGCTGGCTGCATCGAAGCCCGCGACGCTGCCTGGGACGCGCGCGTGGCCGCCTTATCCACTCACGCGAGTGGACGCTAGGGTTATCTCGTTCCCACTCCGCCGCTCTCCTCTCCTTGTGACAGCATCGCTCGCCCCGCCATCGTCCGCATCGCCCGCTCCCGCCGCTGTCCGCATCCCCCGGCCCCGCCGCCGTCGGCTGCCTCCGTGGCGCCGGCGGCTGATTCGGTGCCAATCGCCGCCGCCGCCAACGCCGCGTCCTCGAGCGAAGGTCCCCGTCGGCCCTTCCCGAGTCAACGTCACCGCCACCCCCTCCTCGACTACCCGTCGCCGCGGCCCCGTGACAAGTCACTGTCGCCGGCGCGGATCTTCTTCATCCTGAAAGTCACCCTCGTCTCCATCACCGCCTCGGAGCTGCTCTGCCTCGTCTATTGGTAAGGGATCCTTTTTTTTCCTTGGATCACTGCGTATGCTTAGTGTAGATTGCAATCTTAATGTTTATGCTGATGTTTATCCAATATTGTTAAGGGATCCCTTAATGTTTATCTGCACCTTTCTTCCTCGTGATTGAAGGCTCCTGTGTGCGTGTTCCCATTTGCTACGCTGGCACGGTCATCAACGAGATCGTCCTCTCCACCTGAAGCCAGGCATCAGTACTACTTGCGTTCAAAACGCACCCAGCAAAGAATCAAGGCAAGTTATCTTCTATCTTTACTTATACATCAACTAGGTGCATGTGAAATGAATTGTGTATCGAGTTACTGGATGCCATGCCAAACTGGCGGCATTTCAGATGATGATTCCTTCTGGCAGGAACCTGCTATGGGGTAACTGCTTTAGCCATTAGAATCCTTTGTATATGTCACTTAGTATGACAACCTTCTCTTAACCAGCCTTGTCATCTGTACTCAGCAGGTTCAGACTACCCCTGAACATGATCGTGGCAAACCTCCCCCCTTCGTGGACGATCTGGCCAAAATATTTGGGAAGACGCCCCAAGACAGGGGCACTTTGCTTTGTGCTGGGGGTGTGCAGCAGGGTTCATTGTCTGCTCCTGCACCAGATCACAGTGCTCAAGGCTTCGAACAGGACATCATGGGGGCCTCTGAAGATAGACCATCTTCAAAGAGGAGATCATTTGGAGTTAGCGTTAACAGCCCATCAAAGAAGAGGACCCACAGCTCTATGGAAGACGCTGTGCAGATTATGGCTAAGAAATTTGTTGAGCGACACGAACGTGGGAAGAAGCAAGAAGAAGAGGACATGAAAATGTTGTCCCACTACTTGCACGAGGATGGCATTGCGGAGGGAAGTGAACTATACTTCAAAGCTTTGCATCTTTGCAAAAGGATCCACTTAATCATGCTCAGTTCATGGACTTGTCTACCCACGAGTCCCGAGTTGGTTGGATCAATTTCAACTTGAAGCTTATCTAGTGTCTCTCCGTTTTTACATTTTTGCGTTTCATATGTAATGAACTATGTGTGATGAACTATGTGTAATCTGGGATTTTCATTTGTAATGTGTCATGTGGACGCCTAAGCTTGAACTATTTGTAATGTGTGATGGAATATGGTGTAATTTGAGTAATATTTTTTTCTGCCTGTGATGGATTTGTTATTGTATTAACTATGCAAGCACCTTTCATGTGCTGATGGTCTTACATTTTGGTGCAACAGTGGAGAAACGAGAGGACATAGAAGGTAACAGGCAGCTGGAGCAGTTCGCTACAGGTACTAGTGCCCATATCTGATATTTATTTACTTTTTGCCATGCTTACTGTTGTCACCTCTGATATCTTTTTTGATTTCATCAAATGTAGGATGTCGAACCTAGAGGAAGGAAACCACAACGACGCTTCAAGTGATGGTAGCTCCGTCATCTACAACTTGGCAGCCATGGTAGCCGCTGCTGCTGCAGTGCTAGTTTCAGGCAACAACGAGGAGTCCGAGGAGGAGGATCCCCCACCCCCGTTTCAGCATCTGACCAGACGTCAGTGGGTTGAACTGACCTTGCAAGACAGTGATAGGTGCTTTCGCAATTTTCGTATGTATCCTGAAGCCTTTTATCATCTGCATGACATGTTAGTTGTTGATCATGGCCTCAAATCTACACAAGAGGTTGAGTCCATAGGGGCTTTAGCCATGTTTATGTGGGCTTGTGCAACCCGTCAGTCTACTAGGGAGATCATGGACACTTTTCATCGTTCCTTGGACACAATACATAGGAAGAGGGCTCATGTGGCAGATGTCATGTACCAATTTGCCCATAGAGTGATTTGCCCCAAAGACCCAACCTACTCAACAATTAGTCCTAGGCTGCACAGATATTCACCATACTTTGATGGCTGCATTGGTGCTTTAGATGGAACTCACATTCCTGTTAGAGCAAGAAAGGAGACACGAGAGGACATGATCAATAGGAAAGGTTGGACAAGTTTAATGTATTAGGAATTGTGGACCACGAAATGCGCTTCACATTTGTTGGAGCCGGGAGGTCAGGGGCATGCCATGACATGGCGGTCCTAAAGGATTGTATGGAGGACCCATGTTTCCCACATCCACCACCAGGTTTTACTTTTAATTCATGAATTTACTACAAACTTTGTATCTCCGTGTGTTACTAATGGTGTATCGTTTACATTTTTTTTAGGAATGTTCTATGCTGTGGATTCTGGTTATAAATTGCAAAATGGTTATTTGGCGCCATATCGGAATCAAAGGTACCATCTTCAAAGCTTCATCAACTTACCCCCTCAAAGTTTAGAAGAAAAGTTTAACCATCACCATTCAAGCATTCGCAATGTGGTTGATAGGGCTTTTGGGGTCGTAAAGAGCAGGTGGCACATATTGGAAGGAATTCCATTTTATCTCCCTGACACACAAACAAAGATCATCATTGCTTGCTTTGCTCTCCACAACTATTTGGTGGATTTCAATGCACAACAAGAACCGCAGCTCGTAGGCAATCCTGTAAATCCGGATTGGATGTAGTTAGTTGCTGGTTCTACTATTGAGAGTCTACACATCTGGATAGCTCTCAGAGTGTCGACAATTAATTGAGGTATGACACCTTCGTCAACATAGCAACAATATTTGTTACAATTCGGACTAAAACAGTCTGTTACACTAAACCTGAGGTAACTCATTGAGGTTTCATTTGTTGTGCAGGAATCTACTGGAGTGTGCGAGGGTGATTTTGTTTTTTATGTAACCAAATGGCTGAAAGATGGGGCTGCCCTTATCGGGGGGCTGCTGCAGAACAACTCGAAACACCATGAGGGCCACAGTATTAGGTTAATTGTACACGTTGTGTCATATGTGTATTGTGACGAACTGCTATTTGTGTGCACGTGCACTTCGTCAAGAATTGTCGTATGTATTTGTATTGCCTAATTTGTCTGTTTGTAAGTGTTGGAATTGAACCGGCTGATGGAGTTTTGTTGAATGCTGGGTTGGCGCACATTTGAATGTTTTGCTGTGCTGCTGGTTTGTTTGCCGCCAAAATTTGAATGTTGAACCTAGATGCCCGTTGTTCCTGTCTGCACTGCATATTTGGTTTGTAATGTTCCGGCTTAGCATCTGCAGCGGCAGCCGGCTGCAATTCTGGGGTGCCGAACGGGCTGCATATCCAACATACACACACGCGCGCACGCGCGCGCGCGCACACACACACAGCACTCGGCAAAGATCCCTTTGCCGGCCATTTTACGCCGTGTGCTCTTTGCCGAATGCTAGGGGGCCTTTGCCGAGTGCCCCTAGCACTCAAAAGGAAGGGTTTCCCATAGTGTACTCCCAATAGGATCTATCTGTGTAAATAACTCATTCTTGTTGGAAGGATTGTGGTAGAATTCCATATTAGTGCAACTGAGCACATCAAGAAGCCATGCCCTCAAAACCCATTGTCCTGCTTGGAAGGAACATGTAATGTTAAGAAAAAGGTTGAACTCACGAAATATCCACAAACATATAATGTATTACCTCATCGAGTTCATAACTGTTTATTGGATCCAGCATATTCAGCCTAGTCTCCACAGAGTCAAAGTTTCCAATGACCTCCATATCCTATTCAAAGAAAGCAGAATTTACAGATATCATTCAATGTACTATGCTCTTAGACAAGTTATTAGATCTAACCAACAATAGAATACCTGTCAGATAAATTCATCGAGCAATACCACAATGCTGTCGAGGTCTAAACTGTTCCAGATGTCGCATTGGCATCTGCCAAAACCTGGTGGGTTTTCTGATCTTTATTAGTCACTACTATGACATATATGTCGAACCTTAAAAATGAACGGTATATTTTATATATCATGAACGAACCTGCTGATGCGTAATATATTCAATATGTGCAACATCAGCGTCCTGAATCTCTGCCTCCAATTCAGGAGAATCCACAGCCAGCAGATTTCCATTAATCGTGGGTACATATATGATTCCATTAATCCCCCGTTCATAAGACCTTTGGCACTCTGTTGCTGCAAGCTAATTACAGTAACATTTTCAGCTTGCTGGCCTTGTTTGTCAACAACACAGGCAAGCTGATTTGGGCTGCTCCTTGTGCTTGCATGACATCCTTTAGAGTTTTGAAAATTAGTACACAAATTCCAATTAATTAATATATAACAACGACAAAGGATAACAGTGCAACTATTTATAACTCAGTAGGGCCACACTTTACCTGGACAATCATATTATCTTGCGCTTGTATGACTGGAGCTAAAGCAAAGTCATGCCAACCCTGGAAAATGTGGGAAAGCAACACTATTATGGATGACACTCTAGATTGTGGCTTGAAAAGAATCTGCACGAAACTTATGGAAACTATCTTATTCTAGCCAACTCGTTTTAGCTTTCCTATATGCACATAATATACATTTACGCCCTATATCTGGATCGATATAGTACTGAAATAGAACACACTTCATTTGTTTTTAGATAATGACAGAACACACTTCATGTCAGAAACAACTAAAAAATACCCTGCCTTTGAAAGAGTTAATGAATGAGTCCATCGTGAGTTTAAGGGGAAAAAATCAACAAATACCATATCTTTATACATAACACATGCGATCGCGTGCGCACACACACCCGTCCACCCACGCACACACGCACGCACACGCGCGCGCGCGCACACACGCGCACACACACTCAGGACATAGACATACAACACAAACACTGAGAATCCATATCCACTAGAATAGGCTTTGAGCCTGTAAATCCTTGGCACACTTCCTTTGACTTCTGAACAAAAATATTTTCCTACAAAATTGTTCGAAGATATCCTCCTATACCTTGACTGCCTACCCGGTGCACAATAGTGGTCCGCAGGCGAGGCTCTTTTCCATATGTATGCGATTAGCGACGCGACCCAATTAATAGGCATTTATGTGCATTACACTGTACAAAACAAAATAATATAATTATGTCGACACATCTTGTTGTGGTATGGATAGCACATTAAGATGGCGGTTATGACTATAACAGCTGATGATTAAGACAACATTAAAAAGAAACACCCTACAACTCATCACCCGTGATGCCTACAAATATATTTACTGCTTTTACTTACCAGCAGACTTAAAAAGAGCTCAGATCTTAACCAAAAGTTTACTTGGAAGTGAGATTGTATGTTATAAAGTCATATCATAATGGAAACAGTTCACATAACATGCACAGAATAGAAGAGTTAAAGAAGTCAACCTTATCTTTTTGTCCTTTGCTTTTTCCTCTCTCTCGAATATTGCTAAAGCATTCCCACCCATCATTTACTTGAAGTTCACAGAACCAGTTTGGAAGGGTTTGTTATATTGTGGCTTTCGAATATTTCTTCTGTCCCTAGCCATTTATGCAAGTCAAGAGAGAACTTCCTATGGTTCACTGAAAGTTGTTAAAGGAGGAAAAATATAACAAGGGGTCGGCAATCGCACGGCAGAGGAAAGGGTAGAGACGGATTGGGTTGAAGGAGAAAAAAGAACTAAGAAGGAGAGGGAAAAGAACCAGGGGTGGGAAGGAGAACAAGGTGGAGGAAAGGGTAGAGATTGATTAGGGTAGAAGCAGCAAAGAACTAAGAAGGAAAGGGAAGAGAACAAGCAGAGGAAAGGATAGAGAGTTGAGGGATTAGGGTTGAAGGCAAAAAGAAAAAAAAAGAAATAAGCAGAGAAAAGAGAACAAGGGGGTGGGAAGGGGCAAGGCAGAGGAACAATGGAGACAGAAGAGGGTGACCATGAAACGGGGTATGTAGGAGAAGGAGAAAGGAAGGGGAGAGCAGCTGAAGGAGGAGGACATTGGGTGTGTTAGGGTAAGACCATGAAAAGCATTGAGGAGGTTATGGTTATAGAAGGATGGAAACAAGGAAGGGGAGAATGTTGATAAGACGCAGCAGGGAAGGGGAGATTGTAGGGGTTAGGGCACGGGAAGGAGGAAGAGAACAAAGGTAGGAGAGGTAGCATGGATGGGGAGAATGTAGGGTTAGGGTATGAGAAAGGAGGAAGAAGTATTAGGGTGGTGGCCGCTCAAGTGGGTGGGGATGAGGGCTGGTCTTAGGGTTCTGTGAGATCCAATAGAAGGTCAGGATGCATCATTTGTGGATCTAATGGGTGGAATTTGTTTGCTATGATGTTTTTGGGTCATGATCTAATAAACATCAAAGGCCCATATGCGGCCCAATAAACATCCATGGCCATAACCCTATCCAGGTGACATCTAACTACAATCCTTAATTTCTGGGAGAAAAAACTACCAAAGCCAATCGACCTTGAGGCACCCTGTCTCTCTTGCCAACGAGATGCATGCTTCAAGCAACCACGCCGTCCTTGCTATGATTTTGTTTACTTTGACACCCATTGTTTTTTTATTTGTTTTCGAAGCAACATGCCAACATACTAATGATCTTATACCTAGTTTGTGCTGCTCTAGGTATAATATCAGCGTGCTGTGTGCTAGGTATAAGATCATCAGCTTGCTGTTTGTGCTATTTCTTTTGGGCCCAACATGCCTTGACAGCTACCTCTCGCGACATGTCCGCATTGTGTTGCTAACCATTCATACAGTCAGCTTTCAATACTGAAAACGCTTTGCTCGTATTGACGGCAGCATTTTTTTTGTGGGACCCGCAGTGTTTATTCATTACACCCTCCATGTCAAAATGGAAGCATTCTAAGAGTTCAAAACATATACCACAATGTAAGCATTCTTGACTAAAAATAGGTCCCACAGCTAATAAACTAACAATTTCACATCGCACCTCTCTCCTCTCTTCCTCTCCCACCTCTCTCTCTCTCTCTATCTATCTATCTATCTATCTATCTATCTATCTATCTATCTATCTATCTATCTATCTATCTATCTATCTATCTCCTTCCTCTTCCCCCATGTTGGGGAATCCAGCTGAGGTATCACTTGGGTGAAGCCTCAGGGATCACAGAAGGGCAACGCCGAAGCGATGAAGGTGAAACGAAGGAGAAAAAGCGAAGGATTTCGACTACTATCGAAGGGTCATGTAGCACGGAATATTACAGCATTAAAGTCAGGCCTATAAATAGGGTTGTAACCCCTGTGTAAGCGGCAACAGTTTTTGGGCCACGAGCCAGATTGACATTTCATCCGGACTGATCTTAATTTGAATGTTGCTTCATACTCTTCGTCCAGCACCGCGAACGTCTAGAGGGCTTCGACTACACAACCCCGACAAAACTTGAGGGCTACGCCAGCATCACGGGCATCCAGAAGGCTTCGACCAAATCCACACATCACCAAGACTCGTGTTGAGGGCTTTGCATCACCAACATTTGGCGCCGACCGTGGGCCGAACCCACGACCACTCAATGGCGAAGGGCACCCGCAAAAGAATCAGCAGAAGCATTGCGAGCAGAACAAGAAGCAGAAAAAGCAAGAGCGACAAGAGAGACATAGAAAGCCAAGGTGGTGGAAGAGGCCTCAGCAAGAGAAGATGCTTTGGTGAAGCAAAAGGAGGATCAAACAAACGAAAAAACAATAGGAGGCATCGAACCCACGATGAAGAAAAAACCGCACAATTTTATCAATGCCTTTTAACTTTCTTTAGAATATTACTCTAGCACTCTCACCTGTTGTAAGGATCAAGGGCACCGAGAGGGGGGGGGGGGGGGGGGTGAATCGGTGTCCCAAGAATTTCTCCCAAACGTACTTAAGGCGTGAAGCTAGCAAGACTAGATATGGTGACAACAAAAAGCTAGCGATGCGCGCACACAATCTAGTCTATGCAACAAGCAACATCCTAACAAGCAATTCTACCAAGAGTAAAGAGACAACCTATCATGCAATACTACTAGCACATAAGTAAATGCGGAAGCGTAAATGCTAGTAAGTAAAGGAGATAGAGATAGGAATGCTAATGATTTTTCCCGTGGTCTCGGAAGGATGGCGCCTTCCCCTACTCCACGTTGGGTCACTCCCGCCGGAGTCTCGACCCCGTCCCTCCGCTCGAAGGCGATCCCTCCTAGAGCACACTTCACCCTCCGAGTGAAGTCGCGGGCACGTCCCGCCAGGCTTGATCCCGAGTACTCCTCCGGAGGTAAGGCTCCGCACTTGATGCGTGCCAAAAGGCGCTCCACTAGTGATGCTTCTTTCGCACGGAAAGCTCCAAGACCGTGTACAAACTTGTGTTGGCTTCCACACTCTCCTTGGACAGCTCAACACCAACGCCTAACCGGTCTAGGCCTTGCCATAGACCAAGAGTAACAAACCGAAGTGACTCTCTCAAGCTCACACTAGCCTAGAGATCAAGTGGATGCAATTGCTACTCTCTCAAGCACTAGGATCACTCCAAATCCTTCACAAGTGCTTCTCTCCCTTGCTCTTGGCTCCCTCTGAGTTTCCTGCACTCCAACAATGGCCAAGAGACCCCTCAAGGGGCGGGCAACCAACTATTTATAGGCTACCAACCCAAAACTAGCCGTTACCCAAAAGTGCCCTGCGAAACTAGAGACCTTACAAAGGACCGTACTGTCCGGTCTCCTCTAGACCGTACTGTCCGGTCTCTATTTCCAGGCGCATCTCCATTTCCTTCTTCTCTGTCTGATCATCTCCAATGAAGACCGTACTGTCCGGTCCCTAGGACCGTACCATCCGGTCAATTGTCCGGTCTTCATTTTCTTCTCTTCCAGAAACTTCAGCTTCTCTGTCTGGAAATCCTCTGATGACCGTACCATACGGTCCCTTGACCGTACTGTCCGGTCAATTGTCCGGTCTTCATTTTCTCAGCATCCCGAGACTTCACTTCTCTGTATGGATCTTCAATGAAGACCGTACCATACGGTCCCTAGGACCGTACTGTCCGGTCTCTACTGCATAAGCTGAAAACTTGATCCACTCTTGATCCTTGCTTCCAACTTCTCCATTCTTGGTTCCTCTTCTTCTCTTCAGCACCCTAGCCCTCAAGAGACTCACAATGCATCCATTTGATCTCTAACCTAGTGTGCTCTAAGAGAACCAATTCGCTCCCTCTTGATAGTCCGGTTTTTCCTATGGACTCAAGCTAACATCTATACCAAGCCAACACTTGCTTGGTCTATCATGTCCTTAGCCTTGATCCATCTTCAACCTTGACTCCATCAAGATCTCGATCCGAATTGTCGAGGCAACCAATCACCAAGTCGTCGATAAAGATAGAGTACGTGAGACGACGCTTCATTGACATGACCATTTGACAATCCTACATGGAAATGTTAGTCTCATCAATATGGTCACCCAATCACCAAAACATTCATACCTTTGGGGGTGCCGTCGCATTAGCGGAACGAGTAGGCTCCAGAACTGGCGCCTTCCTCTTGGTGGCCAATTGCTTCCGTCCATGTTGGTGCTTCTTACATCATGAATAAATCTGCAAGCACACAGAATACCGTTGTACCACTTCACCTGGGAGTATTCCAAGGTATCATATTTGTTTTTCCCAAGGAACGAAGGTAATATACTTGTTTACTAAATAACTCCAAGGACAACAAGAATAACGGGTAGAGAGGATAAACCAGGGTATGGTTTCCTAAGGATAGAGGTTCTACTTGCTTACTTCGGGCGTCGGCTTAGCCTAGGCGAATCAACAGTGCACTCCGATCTACAGCTCAACGTCGTACCCGGACAGTAAGGTCTACCACGGACGAACATGGCTGTCACCACCTGCCGCCGACCTCCTAGTTACTGTGGGGCACAAGGCAAACAAAGGCAACCTCCAGCCTAGACAACACGTCTATGGCTTAGATCACTACCTTAATCCCTCGCTCAGATTATTAGAGAATAATTAAGGCATCCCTTGCGGGACGATGAACCCGTAAGCAAGTATAAGAAGATCTAGTAACTATAAGCAATGCACAACCAACCAAGAATATCATGAACACTCACTTATGAATAATACAATTGACGAACAAACGACGAACGATGAACGAACGCTAAGATACAAAGATGGGGTAAGTGCTTACAAAAGGTAGCACTTCCCCTCTTCTCTAACCTACTCTCTCCCTACTAATCTATAAGAGGCCCTAGGCCCTTGGGAGTGGAATGACTCTATTCTTCTTATGTGTGTTGGAGGGGAGGGGGATACCCCACAATTTATAGACTTGAGTAGGTCGGTTTGTGGACCTCCACCACCTTGGACATTAATTGCAACTCATTTGTTACCTCCAGGAGGCAGTGGGTGTGAAAACTCCACACCCACGGGTCGGCCGACCTGTGGGGTTGGCTGCCACCTTCTGGATCCCTCTTCTCTGGCATATCCTCTAGAATATTCTTGATATGATTTTGATGGGCCTCAGGATATTTGGGCTGATTTGGTATTGATTATGGGCCCATCTATCTTTCCCATTTATTGAGGATTTCCAGGAAAGGATCTTTCTTCATATCTTCTTGATATTTTCCGTTTATGCGCTTAATGCACTTGCATACACAAATTCACCAGCACTCGTAGAATCCATTAGTAATAAACTCCTACCACTATGTTTGGTGCTTACTTTTATTTCTTTTATGCAGATAATTGACGGGCAAAAGTGATACTTAAGGACCGTCAATAGTGATGTCTTCACCATTTGTTTTAGTTTTTGCCTCTCCATCAACCATAAAATTTGATAGCCATAATTCACCACAATATTCCAACAAATCAGTGTCATATATATGCATATATTGTTTTTTTGATCAACAGAATCATCACAATAATTATGTTGATGTCACTACTTAAAGGCACAAAAAAAATCACTATTCTTTATTCCCAACTGAAACATTTCTTAACAGTATGGCTAGATATTCCCATCACAATCTTCACAATTGTAAGCTGTTATGGGATACCAAGAATATAGAAGCTCATGTAGGGAAAGACAGAAGCTCATCTAGGGAAAGACAGAACTGAAACATACACTGAATCAAAATTCAGGCTTGGAGGTTAAACGATGCCAACAATTGTGAAGAACTAGGGTAAGAATGGTTGTAGCCATATAGGTGACATGTGATAATATTTTCGCAATTATGATTGCAGTTATCCATAGTGTCGGTGTACGGAAATCAACATATGAGGGGTTAGCAAGAACCGCCCTTTTGAGGATCGTGGGGATGAACACGCTGCAATCCCGTAAACGATTAGTAGAAAATAAATAACGCACGGAGCATTTTACCCAGGTTCGGGCCGCCCGGAGGCTAATAGCCCTACGTTCTGCATCTCTGGATTATTTGAGTGTTGTGTATGTAAGATTACAGTGGGGATGAGCTCATGTCCTTGAGCTAGAGAGCCTCCAGCCGGAGGAGAAGAAGAAGAGGAGGAAGAAGAAAAGCCGAGAAGTCTCCCCCTGTGCCTGCTCCGGGGCCTCTCTTTTATTCTCCAAGAGGGCATCCCACATTGGGCAGTACAGAGAAAATAAAAGCAGTATAGGGTGCACAGCAGACGGGGCGTATGCTTTTTTCATGCTGCGCGCTGCTACCTTGGTCCTTGAACCCGGATGTGCTGCTGCTGAGATGCATGTGCATGCTGCATGCCATGGGCCCCAGCCTGACTTGACAATTCGGTTTTGCCCTGGCGTGGATAGTGAGAGAGAGGAGGGTCACGCATGGTAAAGGACATGGCCTTATCCTCGCATGCAAGCTGGCCCACATACACGCATGCATGCGCGCATCCATCTGTGGATGGAGTTTGGGGCTGCTCCTTCTTTTTTATTGCTTTGTCTTGTCAAAATGGCTCACAAGTTTGGGATCTTCTGCAATGCTTCTATATGTTTAGCCGGTGTTGGGGACCCCAGTTCCCGTAGCATCGACACATAGTTACAGACACAGTAGCTGTTACCTTTATCATGTTCAAAGATCACTGCTGCACTTTTATTACAAGTGCAATAATAAAAAAAGAGTGGAGGATCATTTGCCCATAATGAATAAAGTTGAGAGAAGGATTACTTCAACAGTCACCTGGCTCACCATGGCTGGCAGAACCACTTATGCTGACAGTGCTCCCAATACTGACATATGTAGTGTGCAGTCTAAAAATGCACCTTACTGTCATAGACTCTTTTGAAAGAGCATTAAAGGATTGTACATGGAGAGGGAATGATGCAAATGCAAAAGGAAAACCGTTGGTAGCTCGGAGAAAGGTGACCATGCCCAAAGACAAAGGTGGTCTTGGAATTAAAAATCTAAGGGTACAAAATCAGGCCTTACTAATGAAGCAGCTAAAGAAATTCTATGATGAAGAAGATATTCCATGGGTAAACCTAATTTGGGCTACACATTATGCTGATGGCTCAGTTCCTCATGCCTCAAACGAAAAGGGGTCCTTCTGGTGGAAGGACATCCTGATATTAAGTGATAAATTCAGAGGTACAGCACTGCCAATCACAGGAGATGATTCCACCTTCTTGCTATGGCACGACATGTTGAGTGGATCGCTTCTCAGCCAGGAGCGCCCAAGACTCTTCTCATTCGCAAAGAACAAGGGAATCTCGCTGGCACAATTCCTGACTAACCCAACATTGGAGCATCTGTTGCACATCCCACTTTCTATGCAGGCTGCCCAAGAACTGCAGATACTAAGTCAGAAAATTGCTGTGCTGAATTCGCAACAGGGGGCAAAAGACATTTGGAAATTCTGCTGGGGAAGCACCACCTACTCCTCAAAAAAATTCTATTTATTGAATTTATCTATTACACCACCAATCCCATTCAAATGGATTTGGTCTGCTAAAATTTGCAAGAAAATCAAAGATATTTGTCTGGCTAATCTTTATGGACAGACTAAATTCGAGGAATCTACTAAGAAGAAGAAAGTACAAGATTGAGGGAAACAATTACAATTGTGCTATCTGTTCCTTTAATGTGGAAGAAACAACATATCACTTATTCTTCCAATGCCATTTTAGCAGCCAGTGCTGGGAATTTGTTGGAATATCTAGGGACCATTCTCTCAGCTTCATTAACACCATTCAAAAAGCGGCTGCAGACATAGAGCATCCTTTCTTCATGGAAATATTTGCAATCGCCTGCTGGGAAATCTTGAAACAAAGAAATGCACTCATCTTCAGAAATGCCCCGATCTCTTTTCATCTTTGGAAGCTTTGCTTTATAGATACAGTCAAAACACACTTGTATAGGATGAATCTTCCCTTAGACAACGGGTTTCTGACTGGCTAGACACCGCTTGTAAGTTTTTTTTCCTTACCCTTTTGGGCTTTTTCTTCTTTTAGATAGGCTTTGTACAGTTCCTTTGGTTTTTCTTTTAATATATATCTACCGGTTCACCCTACTGTATATTTTCAAAAAACAAAAACTACTGAAATTTATCTTGCATAATTTTTTGTATTCATCTGTCCATCCACCGTATGAGCAACCTTTGTGTACTGAATCTCTCAAGGTGAATGAAAACATCAAGCATCTTCAGGGTTACCAATATTGAAACCAAGAGTCTGCTCCCAAACGGTCAATAGCTTTAAAGCCTTAAACTAGTACCAGGCAACTTGGTTCTACAAAATGCAATATCCTTCGAGGCAAAGTTTATGCCTGAAATGTTTTGAATTTAGTTTATGGCAACCTTTTACAAGCAACTGTATCAGAGGAATTACACACCAACAAAGAGTAGCTGAAATGTAATCTATAGACATGTTATAATAGTCACTGTCTGAAGTTAGTAATGGGGTACCCAATTAGTACAGGCATGTAAACTATAAAGCATCAGTTCTACAACTGAAATAAAACGACTCCTGCAGACTCAACCTGATGGACTTGTAAATCTTCCAGGCATTATCCTACTTCTGCTCATCAGATAACTATGCAGTCACTGCAGGATTACAAGTAGCTGATAGCACGAAATAAAAACTTGCCATGCAGAAAAGTCCATGGTTTATCTTGCTCAACAGTTGCAAAATTTTCCAGAGGCATAGGGCCATACTGATACTTTTTGTCAATGCCACTAACACTGAATTGGCTATATTGCATATCTTTGGGGCCAAGTTTATGCTTGAAAATATTCTCAAATTAGTCCGTGGGTCACAGTGTCAAGTAGAATTACACCCAACTATATGTGTATTATTGCAATATCTTTTCCAAGCCACTGTGTCAAGTGGAATTACACCGTAACTACAAACAGTTTTCTAGGAATCAAGATCAGAAGCTAGTATATGGGACACCCCAGTAGTACAGACCTACAACTGCAAGATGACCAGCTGTAGACTCAACCTGATGGAATTGTAAACTACAATTTGCCAGATATTAGCCTACCTCAGCTCATTAGATTACGGCCATGTTAACATGGAGAATGACAATTTTCTAATAAAAAGTAAGAAAAACTACCATGCAGAAACATTACAATTGTTTTATCTGGGGCATTACCTGCTACTTCCATCTTTACGTGCAGTATGTATTACAGGGCAGAACCAATATTTTTGGTTAACAATTCTAACAGAAATTTTACATAAAGCATGATTATATATACATAACCTGATATTGCGCGTCAATGTCAATGTGCCACAAGGCTAGACGTGCTACATACATAAACCTTAAAAATAAATGTGAAACTAAATTCAACTATTCATTAAAAAAAAAGAATACACTACTATTAATTCGAAGCGGGCTTGCCAAGCATAAGAAGCAAAAAAGTGAACTTGACTCATTGATCTTTGGCCAAGACACCACATTCATGAAAAATGAAGAAACTAGAGAATGCTGATTGATCATGAAGCCTACCTCTTTTCTGAATTAAACTACCCAACTGAGTCCAACCAACTAAGAAATTAAACATACATATTGACCTTGGTGGCCTAATATTTTTCCATAGTTAAGCTGTCCAGCCAAGACTAAAACACTTGGACCCCATGAGAAACTAACAGGATGTTGACAAATGGATCACCATATCTTCATGAATTCGGCAATATCACCTCAGCAAGATCTGAGAATATCAAATGCAGAAAACTTTTTGATCATGCTTTAGTTCAAGGTTCACATATTTGAGATACCTAAAGCTTTGAATGATTATATAACATTGAGTTTGGAGTATGTGCTTCAAATTGACCATAAAGCAAGTAACAGAATGGTTGGTGTGACTATGTCTCCCAATATCAGGCTCAAGTATTTATCCAATGTATTATTCAGGCAACAGATTTCAAATGTATTAATGATTCAACAGATTTAAGGCTGTACCTGGAGTGTAGAAGCTCATATACGGTACGATGGAGTAGATGTCTCCTCCGTCGCCTATGTTCCTCACTTGCCCTGAGCTGAGCTCAACAGAGAAGATGCCAACATTTGTGTTGACGAATATGGTATTTGAAGCCTCCGCGAAGCCAGCTAGTTTAGGAAAAGTTGACAGGGCATTCATGGGGAGCAATGTCTTGAGATCGATCACCCTATGCTGCACCAGTTCTCAATGCCATCAGCACCAGCTTGCCATGACCATAGGTAGAGGCTGTATTCCTCCAATTCGGCAAGTCCTAGTCCTCCCCCTTCAGCTGTCATGACAGTGCCCTTATATTTGCAAGGGGATTCCTCCGGCGTGTCCATTACCGAGAGTTCCTGCAGAGCAAAATCGTACTTGTAGAGTTCCAGGCCTGACTCAGCCATGAAGTATAGCGCAGCTCCAGCTAGGAGACAGGGCATTGGCTTGATGTCCAACGGGAAATCAAGGTACAGTTCCTTGTAACCCCATGCACCGGTCTCCGATGAGTACAGACTCACCCATGTGGCATCCTTGTAGCTGTCCTCGGCCAGCACAAGGACGAAGAATGGGCCGCCGTGGCAGGCGAGGTGGTCGCAGCAGTCCACGGCGCAGATCACGGCCGCCGCAAGGAAGAGGTTGTCGTTCTCGGGCTGGGGAATCAAGTAGTGTTTGTCGCCGGTGATGGGGTCCCAGAAGACGAGGCCGTTGGGTTCGACGCAGCGGAACAGCGCGCGGCCGTGGCGGCAGTCGAGGGTCCACCAGTGGTCGCAGTTGAACTCCGGTGGGTCGAAGGGGGAGGCGTCAGCGGTGGGGACGAAATGGGGGTCGGGGTCGCGTTCATCGCGGTTGCGGAGGAAGCCGAGCAGCGGAGGTGTCCGGTGGAACTCACGATAGCGGCGGGGGAAGGACAGGTCGGAGAGGATGCGGCGCCAGGGCTTGCAGACGAGGGCGGCGCGGACGAGGCACGCGGGGTCGTCCGGCGGGTGGCGTCGTTGTTGAGCTCCGGCGGCGCCGCCATGACGCGCCGGTGAGAGGGGATTGGCCGAAGCGAGTGGCCGACCGAGCGAGTGGCTGGCTGGCTGCCCGTCCCGTGAGCTGGTTCGCTTCGACCACTTTGGTCTGGTTCAACCAAATTTATAGTGCGTGCTTCAGCTGATTGCTGTCTTTTTCCCTTTTCTTTTTCTTTTTTTATCGGAACAGCTTGCCTTCCACACAAACTAGCTCATAAGTAGGTTTAGTCGTGTGTAGTGTGCCTTGCGGAGTTTGAGAGGTTCTTAAAAAAAAAAAAACTAGCTCACAAGTAGTAACAAAAGGGATCACGTCAAAAAAAAAAGTAACAAAAGGGATAGTATAAATAAACTGTAGAGTTCTAAGTTCAGGTGTGTCCGCTACCGCTACCTTTCACTGTAAAATTGAAAAGAGTTTGACTGATGGTTCACTCAGAAGGCAATCTGCCGTCAGCATCGTAACATAGCGCACAACTTTTTTGTTTTGACTCAGGGGATAAAAAAAAAAACGATCATGTATTCATATAATAGTTAACTTGGATTCCGGCCGCAGGTTGAGCCACAAACAAGCTGCTAGGTGGGAGCAGGACCAACTCCGTGCAAAATGATATTCCACCTTGACCTCGAGGTTTGATATGCCATAGTGATTCACAAGTAAATGCCTGTTTGGTAGGACTTCGGATTCTGTAAAAAACAGATTCTGCACTGGATTCTGAGACAAAACAGATTCTCTAACTTCTTTTGAATTCTCTGTCAAACAGCTTCTCCAGTTAGGCCGTTTGGCAAAACAGATTATCGTGATATTTCCTGAAATGGATTATGCATGTGAAATGACTACAATACTCATAAAATTAAAGGTTCACTTTGTACACACCTTGTGTAAATTAAAAAAATTGCAAGAAAAAATTAAATATAAGTAGATTGCTAATAAGATCAAGTTTGAATATTTTTTTTAAAAAAAGTTTGCAAAATATAGTCAAGTGTGGTCTAGTTTTGAAGATATCATCACAACGATCACAACGGTGTAATCGGTTCGCAATTCAGACGTTCAGTTTGTAATATATGCATTTTTTAAACAAACATAATTGTGTTTTGTCTAGTGGGCCCACCCATCTGACGCGTCTGTCAGGCAGAATCCAGAACAAGCTACGTTTACCTGCTTCTGCTTATCTAGTCAAAATGGAAATGGATTCTCACAGCAAATTACAACAGAATCCGTTTTGCAATTTGGTGTTTGGCAATTTTAGCATAGAATAACAGAGCCCCTAAATCAGAGTATAAATTATTGATAAAAGTTAATCACATACAGGTCAAAAACTGCCACATGTAATTCTTATTTGAATAGCTATTGCGAATCCAAGAGATAATCTCATCTATCTTTCCATTTTCCATCATAGTTGTGGAGCTGCTGACAATAACAGGAACAAAGGCCGCTTGTACCAAATCAGGAACAAAATCTGCTGACAATAACAGGAACGAAGTCAAAGATTCATGTGTTATTCTTGATTCCTTCTGTATCAAAAAGAAAAGAAAACCAAAGCCTCATGTGTTATTCTTGATTCCTTCAGTATCAAAAAGAAAACAAAATCAGGCATGCATGCTAAATGGTTCTAAAACCAATTCACACAGTTTCCAACTTTGTTTGCAGTAAAAATGACAGATTCAATATATCAATGCCAAGTTGGTTGCCAATCACGAATTGAACATTTACTCAAGAAAGAAGTTGAAACCTGAGGGAGGAAGCAATTTTCCTTCAGAGGGAGGAGGACAAAGCCACACCTCAGGGACTTCTCTGTGGTGCAGAATGACCCCAATGGCTAGTGTTGGAAATTGGGCAAGTTACATTCTGATTTTGTTATTGAGTGTTAACATTATACATGTAGTAAGATGCCACCTCAAAATTTCACCATATGCTGCCAATCCCCCAGCTAATAATTTTTGTATGGGTTTTGGACCTTTTTTGCTACCTTCCAGTGAAGCTAAGTTACCCAGTACTCTGATACATTAACAAAAGAAATTAAAAAAATAAAGCTTAAACAGTAGGAGAGGCTCCTAATGTGCTTTAGTAATAAAAGATGGATATTGGAACCAATCTAATTACTTGACAAAAAAGAAAAGTCTCACAAGGGAGTGAATTGAACCAATCTAATTAGGTTGAGGGAGTAAAATAGACCAAAAATTAGTTTAGGGGGTTAACTACATGGATACTTGAGGGTAGTAAAATGGACTTCTTCCTAAAAAGAATAAGCAGAAAAACTGTATAGAGAAAGCCAACAGATCTTAACAGTTTTTAGTTCCAGTCTTGACTCCAATTTTGTTGGGAAAATTCATTCATATACCATATGGGCAACATTGTTTACCCAAAACTAGAACTGAACAAAAATTTGAGTACTTGCAGTTCGAAGTGTGTCCTTGAAGACGCAGAAACTACTACTGGGCAACTTGCTTCATGGAGGCCCAAAACATCTTTACATTCAAGACTTCAAGTTTTAGGAATGATTAAACTAGTACATAGCAACCTTGATTAGGTTGACAATATACAAACTAAAAGAGCACTAAAAATTTACTAATGATATGTTATTGCGACTTAGAATGCAAGCTCAAGAGTTGTTCTTAAATATGTTAGGGAGATCTAAATGCAGGCAATATTTCAATGCGGAATGTGGTGCATTCTTTTCTACAAAGCAGTGCAAGCATCTTTTTAATGCCAAAACCTGCTAGCTGAAATTTTACTGATAGTATGACTACATATTACCAAAACCTGTGTGCCATTACACAACAAAAGGTCGAAAGTACTATATGGCCAAATCTTAGAAATGATGAAAACTGAACTACAAAGATTTATTCTTCTGAAAAAGACAAGATTGTGTCAATTTCCAGAGGGCTTGCCAAACATGAAATGATCATCTGCATATATAAGCACACAAGAATTTGACACATTGACCTTGGGCCACTATCACAAAAAAGATTAGCAGGAAGAGAAATAATATTTGATCATGATATCAATCCGTCTCAACTTAATCTTCTGAGCTGAAAACACAACCATAGTAAACGATCATTAAAGGCATATCTTGTCTCACTAGACATATTAACTTATCTTGATGGCTTTTTCTTACTTACAAATCATCCAACAGATAACAAACCCCTGAATCAACAATACCATGAGAAGCCAGCAGTAGCAGGTTCCTATTAATCGATAGATCACTACATCTCATGACGCTGACAATCTGGCCTCTACAAGATCTGAAAAGATACAATGTGGAAAACTCAGAATAGTGCTACATCAGCCTTTACACCAAAAAGGGAAATTCAAAGGCGATTATAAAACTGGGTTGGAATGTGTCCATCAGATTGGCTAAAAGGTAGAAAAGGTAACAAGCGATCATTATGTTCCAATTACAGTAGTCAATCCAATGCTACTGAGAAAATAAACCAGATAAAATCCATATCACCAATATCCTTTTGCGCTGTGTAACTAATGTAATTGTTCACAAAATCATAGCCTGAAGATGTAGTACTACTGCATAGTTAAAGATAACCACATGTAATCCGAACATATGAGATTGCAATATTTACACTGAGCCATTGTTTATACCTGGAGTATAGAAGCTCATGAAGGGAAAGATGGCGTCGTCATAGTACACATCTTTGCGTACCTTCCTTGTTTGCCCTGACTTGAGGTTTAACATGAAGACACCCGCAAACATGCCAATGAAAATGGTATTAGTGCCCTCGGCGAAGCCAATGACACTATACAGACATATTGAACTGGGCAGCAGCATGGAGAGATCGATAACCCTATGTTTCACCCATCCTGCATTGCCATCAGGACCAGCATTCCATGACCACAGGAAGAGCATGTTGTCGTTCACACGAGCGAATCCGAGCCCCCTGTCACTTGCTGTTGTTAAAATGCCCACTGGCTGCCCTATGTCTGGGACATTGATCACTGAAAGGATCCGGCCGGTCATGTTGTACTTGAGGATGCTTTCTCCAAAATCAAATTTGAAGTAGAGCGAATCTCCAGTAAGGATACTAGGGCTGGGCTCGCCGATACAGGAACCATAAACAGGAATCACTGTAATTTCACTCCATGCACCTGTCTCCGATGAGTAAATGCTAATCCAAGTGTCATCCTCGAGGCCATTGGTGCCTACAGCGACCACGAGGAACGGGCCGCTGCGGCAGTCAAGGTGGTCGCAGTTGTCCGCGGCGCATAGCACCGCCGCCCTGAAGCAGGAGTCTGGGTACAGGGGAAAGGGCATCCTCTTGTGGTCGCCCGAGATGGGATCCCACACGATCAGGCCCGCAGGCCCGCGGGAGCGGAGCAGCGCGCGCCCGTGGCGGCAATCAATGGCGTACCAACGGAGGCAGTCGAACGCCGGGACAGAGAAATGGGTGGCAGAGGTCGCAGGGACAAACCGAGGGATGGGTCCACCTATGTGCGAATTCTGGAGGAAGCCGAGCAGGGGCGGCGCTTCTTGGAACGACCGGTAGCGGCGGAGGAACGCGCGGTCGGAGAGGATGCGGCGCCAAGGCTTGCAGACGAGGGCGGCGCGGACGAGGTCCGCGGGCTCATCCGGCGGGATGCGGAGGAGGATCTCGGCGACGGCGTCCTCGATGAGCTCCGGCGGCGGGCGCGGTGGCGGCGCCATTTCGCGCTGCTTGGCTGGGATCGGGGAATGGAATGACAGTAGGGGACGGGCTGGGCTGCAGCCCTGTTAAACAAGCTCGTGATGGGCTGGTGGAATGACAGATAACGTCGTTATGTGCTAAACAACCAAATCATTCGATCAGGCGCCATTCTCTAGACGAACTAGGTGATACCCGGATGTTGCTGAGGGAATATTTAGGAATTATGCAACTGTTTGAATAAAAATATTTTATATTGAATAAAAAGTCCATTACTTACATTTTTCCTAAAACAAAAGCTGCTACATTTGTATGAACAGAAAATAATTTCAATGATGGCAAGTGGAAAGAATTAGAGCAGCCCCTAACATCATATACTCAGAAAGACAGAAATGAAATACCGGAGAGACAATCTTCATCTTAATTAGTGTAAAACAGCGATAAGAATTTTGTAGCTACACTGTAAGTTTGATCTAATGATACCTACTATCCGAAAAAAATAATAATAATAAGCACCTTGGTTTGTCTTTACACCTAAGCTGTCCGGATTTCATGTCCACTTAATTAAAAGGTGACACTACAAAATGAGATATGGATCAGACAACCTAGTTTGATAAGCGATGTGGAATCACAGTGAGGACCCTCCTCTGCACGAGGAACAGGGGTCGGTTCTGCTACTCATGGTAGTAAATATATGGTACGCTCTCCATCCGTGAAAAACATTTGACTTTAACTAAATTTATAGAATATAGTAGGGGTGAAAGTGGTGTGGATAACTATCCAATCAGATCCGGTCCGAATCCAATTTCTAATGATTTGGAGTAGCGCTTTAGATATCCTAGAGGATCC
This sequence comes from Eragrostis nindensis, assembly GCA_012490785.1. Taxonomy (NCBI): domain Eukaryota; kingdom Viridiplantae; phylum Streptophyta; class Magnoliopsida; order Poales; family Poaceae; genus Eragrostis; species Eragrostis nindensis. Next base: position 621,963 of record JAAXCT010000307.1, on the reverse strand, counting down.
GATCCGATCCGAATCCAATTGTATGCGGATGCGGATTAGGATATGGAAGTAGCAAAATCCGAAGGATATGGACTATTCGAGATATTAAAGCGGATTATCCGAAGCTCAAACTAGGATTATCCGACAATATTAGTCAACTTTTATTTGTTTTACATGCTTTCCTAATATTTTAATTTGAGAACTTGTAGTTTGGGTGGTGGGATTTTCTTGGTTAGTGTAGTGTTACTACTAGCTATTCTACATGCTTTGACAAAGTATTGATCAACGTATAATTCTCTATTAATAGACGTATCAAATCCGATTAAAGACCTGCTTCTGGTCCGAATCCATCCGATTTTTGACATCCGAAAAAATCCGTATCCATAACCGCATCCGCGTATTATCCGCTCCACTCTGACGAAGAAATATAGATTAAGACACGGGGAAAGTGTTATTCGCTCCAATCCGATCATTTGTCATCCCTAGAATATAGCATCGATAATTATGACACCAAATAGGCATAATATGAAAATGTATTCCATGATTAATCCAATGGTACCAATTTCACACTACAAATATTGATACCTTTTCATCAAATTTCTATTAACTTCAAATGGTTTGATTTAAAACAAAACTAAGATGTCATTTTTTTTTTGTGAGACAGAGGTAGTATTGTCATATGTCCAGGGACACTATTAAGAGTTGCCTCTTTCATCCATTCATACAAATCAATTTTAGTCTAGTGGTTAAGGCATCCGAGTAACACCTCTCAGGTCCTGGGTTCGACTCCTTGTGGGAGCGAATTTTCAAGGATTTAACGGCATTTGTGCTTTCAGTGGTAGGCGACGCTCCCGTCGACAGCGAGGCGCCAGTGGTGACTTCGTATCTCTGGATTTGCCCGCTCAGTCTTCGAAGATGCTCATAGGGGTAGGGTTTGCGTACGTGTGTTCATAGAGGTGAGTGTGCGTGCGTTGTGAGTGTCTGAGTTGTACTGTGTAATCTCAAAAAAAAAATCAATTTTAGTCGTAGGGAAGCTGTATTCTGCCAAATATTTTCAGTCATAGTCATAGCCACGACCATTATAGTTGTTTTTCTAGAGAAGCCAGAGCCACAGCCAGATCTATCGTAGCTAAAGACCTACCCAAGGTTTTACTCGCAAATATATGAATGCTCGCTCAGCTCGTAAGAGGTTTTAATTTACTCCGCTTACCTATCACATACTCCGTTTTGCCATAGACTAAGTAAATTTTGATAAGCTTTATTTTCAAGATAAATTCATAGATTAAGTTCTCATTCCAATGGCCATCTTCATTTACTAAATCATTGCATTTATTTTCAGGGTTCCTGGCAGAACATATTTGATGAGCCATGAGCTCATTATCCTCTCCCCTTTGGAACAAAGCCAATCCTCGGCTTTGAGATAATTTCTGCTGCTTGTTTTCTTGTTTTTCACATGAGCAAACATCTTAGCCTTCATAGCACTCTCAGGTTTCAGCACATGATGCACACCCTTGTGAACAAAAGAATAACAGTTCGATCGACCATCATGTGTTGCATCCAGATCAAATTGCTATGGTCTCCCAAGGAACAAATAGCACACACTCAACGGTGCCGCATCACTGTCCACACTGTCCACGGATCTCCAACTGAAAATTTTACTCTCGCCCTATGAGTAATTTTCAGTGTGCCGCTTTGGTTCATCCATTGCATATAATGAGGTGTAGGAAACCTCCGAGTAGATAGAGATAAAGCATGTATTAGTAAAACTACCACCATCAATTATAATTTTGCATACCTTGTCTTGAATTTTACATTCTGACTTAAAGATACTGCAACGCTGCCCCTTCACATTATCAATTTGCATTCGTGTGGACGCTGGCACAGTTTTTTGCACTATCTTGCCGGAGATGGGTCGAGGCAGGTTCTGACTAGCGACGACGTATGTCCAAGTCAAGTTCGGAGTGGCCTAGCCCTAGATCAACATGGACTGAAGCCGAATTCTGGTCCAATCAAGCTAGCCTGAGTCTAGTCTTGTACCCATGATTGTGCAAAAAACGGAGGGAAGAAGTATAGAGGATGAAGGGTGGCAAGAGCGGGACTGCCCTGTCGTGTTAACTCAAGGAGCTGGCAGGTCAACAAAGAGTCCCTTGGCCCCCCCCCGGCCTGTGTGGAGACGGGCGCAGAAACTCTCTTCGTTGTTAGATCGATTAGATCTAGTACTGAACAGGATCGCTAGTCAAGCAATAGATCAAGACCTAGAACAACTAATCTAATGCGGAATAGATTAGATCGGATAGCATACCAGCTGCGGTGGTGTCCATTGCAGTCGGTGAGGAGGTGATGACGTCGATGGCGAGGGCGCTGTCGGGGATGTAGCGTAGCTTCTCCTTCAGCGTCCTTTGGCGATGGCGGAAGCCCTCCGGGCGGTAGCGACACTGCCCGGGACGAGGTACTCGTGCTTCCAGACCTTCCAGTGCGCTTATTGATCGGTGGTGGTGAATTGGATGGCGTGAGGCACCCTGGGGGGTACCCCTCTATTTATAGGGTCGCACTGTAGATCCGGGGCCGAGTCCCATAAGGAAAGATATCGATTTGCCTCCCGATCAAGGCAGAAACCGACTCAATATTCGTTTCCCTTTTATTGCTCATTCTGTTTTATTTCTTTCTATCTTTATCTCTCTAAAAACAGAATTGTTGCCCCGCAGGTCAACACAAAAGGAAAACTAACATTCTCCCCCTTGACCAAAGGGTCAACAACTAAACTTAAACTTACTCTTAACTTAAACTAAATCCCTCCTCAGTAAACCAGCAAGCACTAGACCAATGCGTCGACAGCAGCCCACGGCGCACTGGGACAGCATTACCCATAGCCTCCACTAGAAAACTTTGTCAGGACTCTTACTCTTATTTGGGGAAGATAACAGCCCTTAAACCAGGACCTTATCAAAGCTATCCACCAGACCCATATAAAGGACATGTCTCTCAAAGAGGTGTGGTGGTAAACCTTTCGTAAGCGGATCCGCAATATTTAACTCAGTACTTATATGCTTAATATCAATTACGCGGTCCCGGTTTCTTTCTTTCACGATAAGATACTTGAGGTCGATGTGCTTAGAAGCACTACTCAATTTCTCGTTAGCGCAAAAGAAAACTGCGGCTTGATTGTCGCAGTGCATTGTGATAGGTCTCGAGATACTATCAACAATCTTTAATCCCGGAATAAAATTCTTAAGCCAATTTGCCTGTCCCGAGGCATCATAACATGACACGAATTCAGCTTGCATCGTGGATGCAGCAGTTACAGTTTGCTTAGCACTCTTCCATGAGATAGCTCCCCCCGCTAGCATATAAACGTATCCAGAAGTGGATCTTAACTCATCTTTATCACCAGCGAAGTCGGCATCCGTGTAACATTCGACCTGAAGGTCGTCTGTCCTCTTGTATGTGAGCATGTAATCCTTAGTGCCTTGGCAATATCTTAATGCCTTCTTAACAGCCACCCAGTGAGCTCATCCTGGGTTAGACTGATATCTACTAAAAACTCCGGTTGCAAATGCCAAGTCTGGACGCGTACAGACCTGAGCATACATCAAGCTACCAATAGCTGATGCATAGGGAACGTTCTCCATTCTTTTCCTTTCTAAATCATTCTTAGGGCACTGACCTTTATGAAGCTTATCGCCCTTTTGGAATGGGACAGGAGATGTATTACACTTATCCATCTTATATCTCTTAAGCATTTTCTCAATATATGCTTTCTGAGATAACCCTAGTATTCCTTTGGCTCTATCTCGGTGTATCTCAATGCCAAGTACATATGAGGCTTCACCTAGATCCTTCATGTCAAATGAGATGACAAGAAGTTCTTAGTCTCATGCAACATGTTCTTATCATTGCAGGCTAATAGTATGTCATCAACATACAGCACTAGGATTATTAACTTTCCACCTTGGATTTGATATAGATACAAGGATCCCATCATTGCTCTTAAATCCAAATCTCTTAATTACCTCATCAAACTTAAAATTCCACATTCTGGCCGCTTGCTTAAGGCCATAAATGGATTTCCTTAATCTGCATCCCATATGTTCCTTACCCTTAATGGTAAAACCTTCCGGCTGAACCATGTAAATAGTCTCATCTAAATTTCCATTGAGGAACGCAGTCTTAACATCCATCTGGTGTAGCTCCATATCAAAATGAGCCACAATTGCCATGATTATTCTGAGAGAATCTTTAGTAGACACAGGAGAGAAGGTTTCATTATAATCGACCCCTTCCTTCTGTGTAAACCCTTTAGCAACGAGCCTTGCTTTGAACCTTTCGACCTTCCCTTTAGAGTCACGTTTCGTCTTGTAGACCCACTTACAGCCTACTGGTTTGACTCCATCAGGAATTTCTACTAAGTCCCATACTTGATTAGAACTCATAGACTTAAGCTCTTCTTCCATGGCTTCGATCCATTTAGTGGAATTCTCATTCTGAACTGCCTCCTTAAAGTTGGCAGGGTCATTAATCTTTCCGACATCATACAAGTCTTCACTTAAGTATGTCTCATAAATGTCAGGAATAGCCGGTCTCCTTTGCCTGCTTGACCTTCTTACTTCTGGTTCATTCACAGCAGGTTCAGGGACAGGTTGAGGTTGTACTAATGGCGCTTCTTGCGCCTGTACCTCTGCTGCTGGCGCCTGGTGCCCAACGTCTGGCGCCAGGGCCTCAACTTCTGGCGCCTGCATCTCTGGCGCCTGAACTGCTGGCGCCTGAGTTACAGTGGGTGCCACTGTGTTACTTATCTGGGGAGTAACTGGCGGTACGAACTGAAACACCGGCGTGGGTGATTGAAAATCCGGATCGGGAAGCTCAACCCGCAGTTCTTCTAAACTTATGTCCCTCTTCGGGAAATTACCACCAATATCTGAGTTTTCAAGAAACACCGCCTGTCTGGTCTCAACAAACTCAGCGTAGCGACCAGGACAGTAGAAACGGTATCCTTTTGACTTCTCAGGATATCCAATAAAGTGACAACTCACTGTCTTAGAATCTAATTTCTTTTGCTGAGGATCAAATAGCTTAGCCTCAGCGGGACAGCCCCATACTCTTAAATAATTAAGTGTCGGTTTCCTCCCAGTCCACAGCTCAAAAGGTGTCTTGGGAACTGACTTAGATGGAACCCGATTAAGTATGTAAGCAGCTGTTTTAAGTGCTTCCAACCACAGCTCGACAGGTAAACTAGAATGACTGAGCATGCTTCTTACCATATCCATTAATGTACGATTACGCCGCTCAGCCACTCCATTTGCTGTGGTTCCCCTGGCATGGAGTATTGCGCTTTAATGCCTTTTTCTTCTAAATACTTAGCAAATGGTCCCTTAATTTGACCATATTGAGCATGTTTCCCATAGTATTCTCCACCCCTGTCTGACCGCACAATCTTAATTGAGGTGTTGTGCTCTTTCTCAACTTCCTGTCTATATATCTTAAATATCTCTAGCGCATCAGAACGCTTTCTTATGGGGTAGATATGTCCATAGCGGGAATAATCATCGGTGAAGGTGATAAAAGAATCATAGCCATCAACCGAGGTCACCGAGAGAGGGCCACGAATTATTTCCAATACGCCCGTACTCCTGGTAGCTCCTTTCTTAATTGTCTTAGCATATTTTCCCTTAATGCAGTCGATGCACTGCTCTAAATTGGAGAAGTCTAATTTCTCAATTATTTCGTCCTTAATGAGACGCTCAATTCTCCCCCTCGAAATGTGGCCAAGGCGACAATGCCACAAATTCGAAGAGGTCTCATTATCACGCTTACGCTTAAGTGAAGTAACATTCATCACAGAATCATTAAGAGAGAGCATATAAAGCATGCCTTGCCGACTATCAAGACCGACATTAATCTCATTAAATTTGATCACACATTGTTTGTTGCCAAAACTCACACACATGTCCCGAATCATCTAATGGGAAACTGAAATTAAATTTCTCTTTAAACTAGGAACATAAAGGACATCATCTAAACGAAGCTGGAAGCCTCCTGGCAACTCTAAGTCGAAGCTTCCAACGCCTTCAACTTCAACGGCCGTCCCATTAGCCACTCTTAGGTTTCGCTCCCCCCTTCTTATAGTTCGGATCGAACGGAATACCTGTAATGAATTAGAAATGTGCACGGTGGCACCTGAGTCAATCCACCAAGTATTAGGGGAAAAATCTGCTAAGAATAACTCATCAATGAAAGAAACAAACATCAAACTAATATTACCTTGTTGCTTCAACCATTCCTTAAAGCCTGGACAAGCTTTCTGAAGGTGGTTAGGCGAGGCGCAGAAGGAGCAGGACTTGCCACCCTTAGACTGAGACTGGTGACTCTTGAACTTATTGTTGTTCTTCTTGGGAGCAAAGTTCTTGTTCCCTTTGTTCTTATGCTTCTTCTGGCCTTGTTTGCTGCTGCTAGCCTCATTCTGATTCTTAGGAGTGGAGTTGAGATTAAGGTTGCCAACCATGTTCACAACATCCTTCATCTTCTCAGTCTTAATGCGCTCTTCTTCTTCAACACAATAGCTGATTAATTCACTGATGGACCACACGGTCTTGTTGGTGTTGTAGTTGATTTTGAAGGCATTGAATGTAGATGGCAAGGACGTCATGATGAAATGAACAAGGAAACCATCAGAGATCTCCATCTTCATCTCCTTAAGCCTGTGAGCCATGTCACACATACCAAGGATGTGCTCCCTTATGCCAGTCTGTCCAGTATACTGAGAGGACACTAATTTCATGATAAGTGTACTAGCATAGGTCTTAGAGGAGCTCTTAAAGTTCTCAATCTTAGCGAGGAACTCCTTAGCAGTATAATCAACCCCCTCTGAATTCTTAGTAGGAATGGCACCCTTGATGCCGGGGCTGATAGTACCACTCATAACCATAAGAGCCATGCGGTTGGACTTTCCCACTTCTCATAAGCAGGAGAAGCAGCCTGATCAGCAGCAGGAGCAGCAGGCCTCTCCTCCCTTAGAGCCATGTCCAGATCATTCCATGCCAAGCATGTGGTGACCTTTCCCTTCCAGTCCGGGAAGTTTGCTCCATTGAGGTTCTCAATGTTGCTAAGGTAGGAAGCAGCAGCATTGACATTAGTCACTGAAAATAAGACAAAAAACTTAACTTAGTAAGCATATACAATGAAATGCAAATAAGGTGCATGATAATAACCCTACGTTGGTCTGATTAAAATCACGCAATTAAATCTCAATTTGCATCACCGTTGGGGAAAACAAATGAAATTTGTCTTAATACTCATGATTAAACAACGTTGGTCAGAAATAATCACAAGTTTACTCTAAACAAACTTCTCGTTGGTTCCATTCATTTAGAGGCATCTCAAGGTATATTGGTGGATTTAATGACTTAAATGAATAAAACACCAACAATATATAAACTTAAATATACTGAAAATTAACTCATCTTAAACTGAAAATAGTGGCACTAAATACTTAAATAAAATGCCACGAAAATTTATCTCAAATTTGAACTAAATTTGGGCAAATTATGTACTGAAATTCGCATTGAAAAAATTCAAACTTAAATAAAAGACGCGCGCGGCCCAGCGAAGCATTCGGCCCGAAAAAGGAAAAACGCGCTTCCCAAACTGACTGAAAATCGCGCGCACGCACGAACATTAAAGCGGCGAGCGGGCGGGCTGCCGAAGCGGCCCAGCGCGTCAGCGCGCGCGGCGCGAAAGTGGCCGGCCCAGCCCAGCCGAAGTTTGATCGTGCCCGCACTTATCTCAGCCGTCGGTGCCAGCGAACGGACGAGATGATCCTGGCGCGGAATAAAACACGCAGCAGAAACCCTAGCGCGGCGAAGCCGCTCACTTTCTCGCCCGGTCGCTCACTCTCTCCCCCACACTTCTCTCTGCTCGAGCTCGCCGCCTCCCCGCGCAAGGCCACACCGCCGGCAGCCATGGCGGCGCCTCTCGCCGGCGCACGCGTGCGACAAGTCGCGCGCGGCTCCGTCGAGGGGTGCCTCCGTGGTGCCCTTATGGATGGCCCCTTTAGCGCGAGATGGGGAGCAAGAGAGAAAGAAGTCGGCGATGCGCGGCCCGGCAAGACGCAACGGCGACGACCAAGAAGATGGCGTCGGAGTCGCACGGGTGCGCGCGTGCGGCGAGCTTATGCCGCACGGCCGAGCCCGGGGCACGGCGAGGTGCGCGCGGATCTGATGCACGCAACCTCGTCGGCGACGGGAGAAGGAGCTCGACGACGACGTGCGCGGCGGCCAAGCCACAGCGACGACGACATCGAGGTGAGTTCTCAACTTAGGCTTAGATCTCAACTTAGGGTTAGGGTTAGGGTTAGCGCGTGTGTGTGTGTGTTCGGTGTTTCTTTTGCAACCCTTTTCTAATTCTGAACAGCGTGACATGGCAATCTTAAAGGATGAATCTTACTGCTTAACGAAACCCTAACTGCTTAATCATGAACGAAAAATTAACTTAATTACTTAATTAACCATTAAAACATGACTAATTTAGCATAACATTCAAACTTAAATAGATCAAGACTAATTTAGCATAACATTCAAACTTAAATAGATCAAGACTAATTTAGCATAGCTTAATTACTTAATTAACCATTAAATCATGAACAGCTTAGTAGGATTTTTCTTGGTACGCATAGCACGGTCCAGAAAGAAAATAGATGCACTGCAGGCCCATCCATTGGAGCAGCGGGTGCGTGCAGGCACGCAACAGTGAGGCCTCAACTTGCCCTTTTTTTGTCTCAACGGAAAAATCTTGCAAGCCCAGTGCACCGGGCTAGCCGTCTACTGTGGCATTGATAATTGTAGCAGTAGTTCGATAGACTTTTCCTTTGATAATTGCCGTCTTGCCGCAAGTCGCGAATAGCAATTCCTGTCTTGCTGATCGCCGCCACCGGTCGCACTGCCCACTCCCGACAGTACATGCAAGTCCGTGTGCATGTGCTACCGTCGTATCGTGCCGACTCTCGATCGGAGTCCGCCGAAGAAGGTACGTATGAATACATTATACACCGTACACCGGGGTACAATGCTACACGTAAACAGTCTCATAGCCCGTCTTATGTAACTTTATATAGAATTTTTGATGAGGTGGAATATAGAGAGAGGGGTGAGAGAAAGAGGTGGTTGTTTCGCAAAGCAACTATCTCATGCGCAAAAATTGAGGAGTATGAGACGACTTACACACTATTGTACGAGTTATAGTTGCCATGCAACTCATAAATATTCCTTTGCTCACCCATAAATTAAGAAAAAATGCAATTACTATGAGACAACTAAAACTATCGCTCATTGCAAGTGGTCTGATCAAACCGTCTGAAGATTATGAGACAGACTACGAGACAACACCTTTGTACCTGCCCTAAGTCCAATGCCCTGAGTTCCTGGGTGTAATACATGAATAAATTGTTTTTTTAAACTATTATTTTTCTAATTTTCAGCAAGATTGTGTCGGCCAGATAGTATGATCTGAGTGAGGAAAAAGAAAATGAAATGAGTAGGGGAAATGCACAAGCACTTCAAGAATCCCGGATGAGATAATGTATCACGAACGGTTGAATGGTTTAGCCACTCAATGCATTGAGATGCAAATTTTTATACCATCATTTTGAACTAGTGATTCTGCGTCTAGAAACTTTAGCAAAATATCATAAGGTCATATGAATCATTTGATATGACTTTTTAATACAATATTTTCTTCACTTATAATTTTTTATATATGTATAGGAAGTTTAATTTTCACACATAGAGGGGCTCCAACTTTTAGATTCGCCCCTGTAGCCTAGTTATTAACCTCAGATCCTGGATTCGACTATCTGAGTGAGCAAATTTTTTAGGATTTAATAGCGTTGTTCTTTCAGTAGCAGGCGACATTCCCATCAACAGCGAGGCGTCAGTGGTGACTTTGTCAATCCCGAGAATTTGCTGGCTCAATCTTCGAAGATGCTTGTAAGGTTAAGGTATGCTTATGTACATTCATAAGGATGAATGTGCGTGCATTGTGAGTGTTGAGTTGTACTATGTAATCGCAAAAAAAAACCTTTTAGATTCGCCCGGGACCTTTTAAGATCCCAGGACCGGCCTGCACTGATGAAATTGTATTAATCACGCATCGAGTAGAGTAGTTAGTCATGTCGTGCATGATTTTCTGTTCTCTAGTAGATCTAGCCGCAGTGGTATAGAGTCATGCCTATTGTACTACGTTTCACTCACAGGATAATTGACGAGTTCATTCGATTCAAGCATGGGTGGACACTGCCTGACGGGTCCCACACTCACCCACGTTCTTCACAGGAACATACAAAGGCAACCATACACTTAGAATACGCTTCTGCTATATATGGAGAGACGTCTTCGTTGGAGTGTATCTTGTCCCATGTTCTTCACACATCAGGTATTACGTGTATAGGGTCTAGAGCTCTTGCCTCACTAGTACATAAAGAGCATGGCGAAACTCTTTAGTAGTGGCGGACACCTCAATTTTCGTCATTACATAGGCTGGGGACAATAGTAGTGGCGAACAGACGTGACTTCAGCACAAAAAACATGCCAAAATCACTTTAATGGCGGATCCGCTGACGTTATCGATGTCCACCACTAGTATTTTCTTTCCCACTAGTATTTTCTTTTTGGTGACGGGCAGTTTACGTCGGCAGCATTCCATTATTATCGTTTGGCCCAATCTCGGCCCGTTTCAGCCTGAAACATGCGTCCGTATATAAATTACGCCTTAGGGTTTCTCCCTTCACTCCTCCCTCTTTCATTCTTCTCTCAGCTGTCGCCGCCTCTCCTATCCACACCACTACTCCTCGCTCTCTCGTCACGGCTGGCCCTCCTCTCGCACCGCCACTCCCTATCTCCAACGAGTTCCCTCCATCCTCCACTTGCTCTGAATGCAACGCCCCGGCCACGAGCTCGCTCCCTCCTCCACTTCCTCAGCACACGAAACCGGCCACAGGCTCCCTCCCTCCATCCTCCACTTCCTCTCCATGCAAATACGGCAGGGATCTACGATGACGGCATCCCGACCTTCCCCTTCCGCGTCCTCGACGGATCTGCCTGCTGCACGGTGGGGAGCCGAGGCTGCGCGATGGCGGGTCTGGCAACAAGTCGAGGTGGTGTGTGGGGCGACGCGGCAACGAATTCGAGCGGCGCAGCCTCCGATTCCCCCACCATGACTGCACAGCGGGACAAAGACGACGCAATGATGGCACGGCACGGACGACGATGGAGCGGCCTCGGCGAGCACGGCCCGGCCTGGAGAATATTTCACGGGTATATTGATCTCCTTTAGTTTTTATTCCGTGGCCAAATGCTGTTATTCGCTATTAATTGCCGCAAGGAAGGGATTTAGCCAGCTCTGCCTTGAGAAGAACTTGTCTGGAATTATAATGCAACGGCGAAACTAGTCTGGGACGCATTCAGCTTTAATTTGGATCGTATACAAGCATAAGCATCCATGCATGTCATCCTGCCTCAGAAGAGGACCAAATGTGCCACACCTTTTCGGTAGTCTTGAAAGCATATGGATAGAGCACGTCACCTGTCGGGGTCTCACTCAAGAGAGAACCACCCAAACATCAACATAAACGGATACTACAAAATATGAAAAATCAAAATACAAAGAAGATACAAGGTATTCGTACTTTCCCTAATTTCCTAACCCTGCCCTTTACACTGTGCCTGTGGCCTGTGGACAGGCATTTTTTAAGTACATCAAGGTACATTTTGTCATACTTAAATGCTCTTGATCAACTGGTACATCATAACAATTACTTCAACACATCAAATGCTCTTAATATGTATACAAAAATGTCAAAAAGGCAAATGTGTAATTTCTATATTTACAGAATGTGTGCCCTTCAACCCTAACTATTACTTCTGTGTTGACGATTCCTGGCTTCGTCATTTGTCGCGTCATCTCAAATGGGCCCAGAGGGAAATGTTGGGATGGCCTAGCTATTGAATGTTGGCCCAACTGGCGCTGTAGCCTGTCATATTCAACCGCTAGCACCCCCCACCCCAACACACACGCGTGTGCACTTATGCACTCTCGCACACTTTTGCATTTTATGTCATGGATGGTATTTAGGTCAATGATTATGTATTGTATCGGGCCGGACGACTTGTTCTCTGGATAAGTACTGTAGGATGTAACACTAGGGAGCTATAATGTGACTTTATATAAAAACTAATTACTAGTACTATGTTAGTATTACTTGTTCTCAGGGTTGCTTGTACGATGTTGCATTCACTAATCTTCCATATCCACCATTTGTTATGCACATTTGTATCGAACTTTTATTTGTAGCCTTACAACTTGGAAGTGGTGATTCACTCCGTGGAGGAAGTCCTCCCACACATTAGGCCATCGATCATGCTTGAGATTGTGCGCGTGGCCCCCGCTTGTCTCTTTTTTCTAAGTTATAACAATTATTTGATTTTGTTCTGTTTCTAGCATCATGATGGTGCCGTTGAAGATGTTGCTTGGCATTTGCGACATGAATACTTATTTGGCCCAGTTGGTGAGGATCTGCATCTTTTGATTTGGTACTTGCGGTCTGCACCTACTAAGCCTCAACAGTCTGTGATGGCACACCAGGGCAAGGTATATATCCTTCTGAGTGTTGAATCACCATTTTGTTTTCCTCTGCTTTCATAACAATGGACACATGCTTCAACATTTTCTTACTAGGTTTCCATTTCTTGTGTGATATTAGTATATTAGGGGTTGTATTCACTAAAACATATTTGTCCTTATAATTTCTAATATGCAATGTTTGGGAACCATACCCTGCTACTATGCTTTTTGTACACTAGGCGTGGTTTTAGGCAACCAATGAGGTACTAATTTCTGGCCTATGCTTTCTGGGAGATAAATAGTAGTCCTTTGGTAGAGAAAATGTTCAACGTTTTGAGTTGTGAAATCCGATCCATCAAGTTTAGGCGAATATCAGTAGATGGTGACGGCCAACTGGGTACCATCGGTGTCTTGAATCTAGATCCATGCACAAATTCTTGAAAGAGGAACGTTGGGATTTGGTTTTGTATATGCTTATATCTCTTTTATCGATATTAATATGTAAATTGCCTTGCTTTCAATCCGTTTAATGAGTGGTTGGTGAAATTCATTAACCTTAGGAAGATCCATACATCCATGCACACCTTCGATTGCCACAAATATGATTCTATTGTCACTGTTATGTCTAAACACCACAACACAAAACATATCTTTCGTAACACATGCCTGTAAAACAAGTAATAATGTGTTACAAACATATTTGAGAGTAAAACAAACATTAGTGTTATTCAGTGTACTTGTAACACAAATGCATGCATTGTTAAAATATGTTACAGATAAGTATTCTAGTGACAAAAAACTAATGTTACGAGCATAGTGTTACAAAGAAAGCCATGTATTTTAACCATAGCAATCTTAGAACTTGTAGTAACCAAAAAAAATGCTAGGGTTATGTGTTACTACAAGACGCACTAACACTTTTCTTAGGCTTCAGTAACATATATTAGAATATTTTATAAGTTAAAACCAATTAAGGGTGGCATCTTATCATATTAGCACACGTAGTGTAGTGAAAGCTCAGCAATTATTACGTGATCGTGGTGTCCTAGGATTGAATCCTAACAGCCACTAATTATTTTCATATATTTTATATTGCTATTGTAACTCATTTTGTTAGACATAGTAACACACTGGCATGTATTGCTACATTATTATTGTAACACGTTTTTTGACAAGTAGTAACACGTATATGTGTTACAGTAGAACTTGTTCTAGTAACACCACATACAATGTCACTTTTATGTGTTACAACTACTTAAGAAAAGTGTTACACTAAGACCTTTACACGTAGATGTATTAGTGTAACACTTTTCTTAAGTTGTTGTAACACATAAAAATGTTACTATATGCTTTGATCTGACGTAGAAAGATTCTCCATGTCTAGTTGGCATAATAGCTTTCAGAAATTTAGAGTGTTTCTTAATTACCTAACAAATATACTATGTCATCAGACAGGAAGTATTTCAAGTTGACTAGTGCCCAAAGATTGAGACAATACTTGCATCTTGTTGCTTGGACACAAGACTTATGGTTTGGGACCTAAGCAGGTGAACTCGTGCATTCAAGAAAACCTTCAATATTTCTATTCTTTGGTTTGTCATTCCATCGGTGTGAAGTTTCATCATTTATATTGTTTTTTAACATAATATACTTTTGTAATATTTCTTTATTGCACGTCTCTCCCTACTTTACCACCTTAATACCTTATGTGTATACAATTGGTTATTATCGGTGATCTTAAGTTCACTTTGCCATACATAATTGATCAAGAACAAACACTAGAGGATGCGGAAGACGGCCCGGTAGAGCTGTTGTTTATTCATGGAGGCCATACAATCAAGATCTTTGATTTCTCGTGGAACCTGTTGATAAGAACCCGCGAGGGTTTATGCGCCGATCTTTTGGTGAGAAGGGGGATAACTCAATTTGTGGAAGGAAACGACGTTCACGGTTCGACTTCAGCAACCCAAGGATGCTGCGCCTTAGCAACCGATACACCACCTCCAATGGACGCCGCGATCTTGTGGAAGCGCGACCTCCGGCCACGAGGGCACTCGTCCTGCAAGCAATCGAGAACTAGCAAGAACAAGTAACAAGCACTGAATGCGAGATGTAATTGAAGAGCTAAAAACACCGAAATCAACTATGGTGGGGTTCTGAATACAAGAAGTCGGGCGGTTTAGTCAACTCGCGCGCTTACAACGAAGTAGCAATGGCTAACTTTCAATAAACAAAACCCGAACTGTTCTTGGCGGCGGCTAAGGAGTATAAGGACATGGGAGGACGACCACAGGGGTGCTGGAGTCGTGCTCCAACCCTAGGACGCGCCCCTAATTGGGCTCAACTTGATACACGGCCCATCGGACCAAAACTGGACAGAAAAAGGTGTCTGCAATAAATCGACGATTCCAGGCGCTTCCGGATAGATATGAATATGAGGTCAGATCCATTGGAAAGAAGACTTGATAAACTTTCCATGAAGTCCAAGATCGGCCCAATCGGAGTCCGTATGAAGTCGTGGTGGCCTTCACAAGTCGACCCTGTCCTGCAGTCCGAATCCAGCACGCGCGAATCCCCTCCCCTTCTTATCCTCTCCATCATTCCTAAGCAAACCAAGAGTGCACGTGTTTCCATGGTCTAAAACAGATGGACAAGAGTTTAGGAAGGAACTCACTTGGTAGTTAAGTTGACGAGAACGAGCACGAGTAAGAGCACCAGCCGGCATTGGTGTTGTTGGTGCTGCTGTAGGTGTGGACGTATCGATAGTGTTGATGTCCTCATCATCCTCCCCTTCTTGCATTTGAGTCGTCCTCGACTCAAGCTCATCTTCTTCTCCCAAATATGGCTTCAAATCTGCAATGTTAAATGTGGGACTAACCCCAAACTCTGCAGGAAGATCAAGCTTATATGCATTCTCATTAATTATTTGCAATACTTTAAATGGTCCATCAGCTCTAGGCATCAATTTAGATTTTCTCAATTCAGGGAACCTATCCTTTCTCAAGTGCAACCAAACCAAATCACCCGGCTCAAAAATCAATTGCCTTCTACCTTTATCACCAGCAAGCTTATACTTAGCATTCATGCGCTCAATATTTTCTTTAGTTGTTTCATGGAACTTCAACATAAATTCAGCGCGTTGTTTAGCATCAAAATTCAATTTTTCAGAAGTTGGCAAAGGCATCAAATCAATAGGAGCACGAGGCAACAGTCCATAAACAATCTCAAAAGGGCACATCTTAGTAGTAGAATGCATCGAACGATTATAAGCAAATTCAATATGAGGCAAACATTCTTCCCACATCTTAAGATTCTTCTTTAAAACAGCTCTTAACATAGTAGACAAGGTTCTATTCACAACTTCAGTTTGACCATCAGTTTGAGGATGACACGTGGTAGAAAATAAAAGCTTAGTCCCCAATTTACCCCACAAAGTTCTCCAAAAGTGACTAAGAAATTTTGCATCACGATCTGAAACAATTGTATTTGGCACACCATGCAATCGAACAATTTCCCGAAAGAACAAATCAGCAATATTAGTAGCATCATCGGTTTTATGACAAGGTATGAAATGTGCCATCTTTGAAAATCTATCCACAACCACAAACACAGTATCACGCCCTCTCCTAGTCCTAGGCAAACCCAACACAAAATCCATAGAAATATCTTCCCAAAGCACACTAGGAACGGGTAAAGGCATATACAAACCATGTGGATGTAATCGTGACTTAGCCTTTTGACATGTAGTGCAGCGAGCAACAAATCTCTCCACGTCTCTCCTCATCTTTGGCCAAAAGAAATGACCAGCAAGTATGTCCTCCGTCTTCTTTACTCCAAAATGTCCCATCAAGCCACCTCCATGCGCTTCCTGTAACAACAACAAACGAACGGAGCTAGCTGGAATGCATAGCTTGTTAGCTCTAAACACAAACCCATCATTAACGATGAATTTGTTCCATGCTTTTCCGTCTTTACAATTCAGCAACACATCTTTAAAATCAGCATCATGCACATATTGTTCTTTAATTGATTCTAACCCAAAAATCTTGTAGTCAAGTTGTGTCAACAAGGTATATCTCCTAGACAAAGCATCAGCAATAATATTATCTTTCCCTCTCTTGTGTTTGATAACATAAGGAAAAGACTCAATGAATTCAACCCACTTAGCATGTCTACGATTCAATTTTCCTTGACTACGAATATGCTTCACAGATTCATGATCAGAATGTATGACAAATTCTTTGGGCCACAAATAATGATGCCATGTTTCTAAAGAGCGCACAAGAGCATATAATTCTTTATCATAAGTTGAATAATTCAAAACAGGCCCACTCAATTTCTCACTAAAATATGCAACAGGTTTTCCATCTTGTAGCAAAACACCACCCAATCCAATTCCACTAGCATCACATTCAAGCTCAAAAGTCTTATTAAAATCTGGAAGTTGGAGGAGAGGTGCATGTGTCAACTTATCTTTCAGCATGTTGAAAGCGTTCTCTTGTTTGGTGCCCCAAGAAAAAGGCACTCCTTTCTTTGTTAACTCATTTAGTGGTGTAGCAATGGTGCTGAAATCCTTCACAAAGCGACGATAGAATCCAGCAAGTCCTAGAAAACTCTGCACCTGTGTGACGGTCTTTGGTACAGGCCATCCATCAATAGCCTCTATCTTGGCTTTATCAACTTAAATTCCCTGTGGAGTGACAACATAGCCAAGAAAAGAGACTCGATCCGTGCAAAAGGTGCACTTCTCAAGGTTACCAATAAACGTGCATCACGTAAAGCATTAAAAACAGCACGTAAGTGATCATGATGTTCAGACATGGATTTGCTGTAAATCAATATATCATCAAAGTATACAACAACAAATTTTCCAATGAAAGCACGCAAAACCTCGTTCATTAATCTCATGAAAGTGCTAGGTGCATTAGTTAACCCAAAAGGCATGACTAACCACTCATATAAACCGAACTTAGTTTTAAAAGCAGTTTTCCATTCATCTCCAAGTTTCATGCGAATTTGGTGATACCCACTACGCAAATCAACTTTAGAAAACACAACAGCACCACTTAATTCATCAAGCATATCATCTAAACGTGAAATAGGGTGACGATATCGAATGGTGATATTATTGATAGCTCTACAATCCACACACATACGCCATGATCCATCTTTCTTAGGTACTAGAATAACCGGAACAGCACAAGGACTAAGAGACTCACGTACATAACCTTTGTCGAGTAGTTCTTGCACTTGGCGCTGAATCTCCTTTGTTTCTTCTGGGTTTGTCCTGTATGGCGCACGGTTGGGCAATGAAGCACCAGGGATGAGGTCAATCTGGTGCTCAATCCCTCGAAGTGGTGGCAGCCCCGGTGGTATTTCACTTGGAAACACATCAGAGAACTCCTGCAAAATGTTAGCAACAGCAGGGGGCAAAGAATTATGCATTTCATGAAGGGAAATAAAAGCATCTTTGCATACAAAAGCATAGGCAACAGATTTGGATGCAAGCAATTCATGTATATCAGATTTAGTAGCAAGCAAGCATTTTCCCTTCAAGGATATCTCATTTTTCATCTCAAAAACAGATTCTGCATTTTTAGTATTCTCAGTTTTAATAAGATCAAGAGATTTAGCTTTTCTAGCCCTAGCAACATCATCATGCATAATAGCTTCAGGGGACATCGGATGCAACACAATTTTCTTATCATGGTACAGAAAATAATACTGATTTGATCTACCATGATGCATAGAATCCATATCAAATTGCCAAGGTCTACCTAGCAGAATATTGCAAGCTTGCATAGGCACAACATCACATTCAACAACATCCTTATACGATCCAATAGCAAAATTGATCCGCACAAGTCTAGATACCTTTGCCTTACCACTATTGTTCAGCCATTGAATGTAATATGGATGTGGGTGTGGTTTAGTAGTAAGTGCAAGCTTCTCCACCATCTCGCTGCTCGCCAAGTTGTTGCAGCTACCGCCATCAATGATCATGCGGCACGAACGTTCTTTAACTACACACTTTGTTTGGAACAAGGTGTGTCGCTGATTTTGCTCCGCTCTCTCCATTTGCGCGCTAAGCACACGCTGCACAATGAGGGTCTCATACTGCTCAGCATCACCTGCACCAATATGTTCTTCGGGATGCCCGTCGCTACCTGCATGGTCAGCCGCAAGCAATGCAAGTGTATCATCATCAAAATCACTAGCTGAAGAATACTCACCATCATCTTTGATGAGCATGACTCGCTTGCTTGGACAGTCACGCATGACATGCTCAAGGCCCTTGCACCGGTGGCACTGAATGTCTCTGGTTCGTCCCGTGGATGCGACAGAAGAAGCACTAGCAGCAGGCCTCTGGGCGGCCTTTGATGCTGAAGTAATGGAGGTAGCACGAGGCTTCTCATTAGGAGGAGAAGGTGCTGCTCGGCTCGGTGATGAGGGCGGTGCAGGAGCATGTGATGTCGGTGTAGTAGTGGTACGTTGCTGATATGAAGATGTACGTGCTGCAGAAAAATTAGCTCTAGCACCGGCACGTCGTCCCTGCACTTCCCTCTCAGCATGACAAGCAAGATGAAACAAACGGGTTATGTTAGTGTACTCTCTATAAGAAACGAGGTCCTGAATTTCACGGTTTAAGCCCCCCAAAAATCTAGCCATAGCAAGATCATCAGTTTCCTGAAAGTTACAACGTAACATACCCATTTGCAATTCCTGATAATATTCTTCTACACTTTTTGTCCCTTGCCTTAACTGCTGCATTTTATTTAACATATCACGTGCATAGTGAGAAGGAACAAATCTAGCCCGCATGACCCGTTTCAAAGCATCCCAAGTATGTGGTATGTTATCAGGATTTTTCTTAGCATGTTCTATCCACCAAACAGAAGCAAAATCAGTGAATTCACTAGTAGCAGCCCTAACACGTGTATTCTCAGGAAAATCATGACATGTACACTTTTGATCAAGAGCAATCTCCCAAGTAATGTAAGCATCAGGATCATATTTACCATCAAAAGGAGGTATCTTGAATTTAATTTTACTAAAAGCATCATCATGTACCCCACGTCGGCGGTGACTTCCCGTACCTCGTCGGTTGTGTCGTAACCGTCGACGATTACGATCCTCTTGTTCTGTATCAGCAGAATAATCCTCGTTGTCACCAACAGATTGTTCACCATCCATCTTGCCAACAGATTGGTCACCATCTTCCTTGCCGTTTTGACGATTGTTGTTGTTGTTGTTGTTCCCAGCAGCCATGAACTCATCAAAACGTCTCAACAATGCAGCAAGGCTGGTGTTTGTACGACCAAAAGAAGTCTCCAACGCCCCAAGCTTGGTGTTGGTGGCAATCTGTGTTTGCTCTAATTGCCCCAGCTTCTCATTCGTTGTCTGTAAATCTGTATCAAGCCCCTCCGTGTGCATCTTCACCTTCTTCTCAAAATAGGACAGAATACGCTTGGTGCGAGGAGTGTGTTGCCGCTCATCATCATCTTCTCCTGAACCTGTCATGGGAGACACACAAGACCAAATAGAAAACAAGTGAAGAGGAACTAATCCCTACAGCTACTAGGATGTAACCAAAGTGAGGCACTCACTCTCAACTTGTGATACAAATTCTTACCAGTTCTTACCTTGCTCAACAGGAGGGGTCGGCAACCAACAAGTCAAGCACCTGGAAAGTAGTGTATCGGCGCTGTAGCACAACACCTAGGAAGCTATCGTCGTATATGTGGAGCTGTAGGTGGGCTGAAAACAAAGCTCAAGGAAAATACTAGTACCACATTAGTGAAAAAGCGAGCTGAATAATCGTTCAACGGTGGTGGTATGCTGGTCCTAGCCTAGATCGTGCTAGAGACGCGAGCCTAGACACAAAGGAAGTCACAACACACCAACCAAGAGCAAGAAACAACACCAAGATCAGCCCCTTTTCTTTTCTTTTCTCTTCTGTATTTTTTTTCTTTTTTTTCTTCTTTTTTTTTTTGGGCAACTTCACAAACTGATTATATGAACAAAAGAGACCAAATGAGCAGGTCAGCACACACACTTTTTCGGGAGAGAGCAGGGGTAAAACAGTAAAAAAAAGATCAATATATGAAGCAAGGCCGCAGACTTGAGTATGTTGGAGGCAAAGTTGCAGACACACGACCAAGCAAACTGCACTCAACTAGGACGCGAAGCAACAGATGGTGTCCTACTCGGTTTCGAGTACAATTCAGGACAGGATTCAATTGCGAACACTAGGTGATGCAACCGGCCTAGCAATATGAAACAGACTCGGATTCAAAACTGATATGAATACAAGTATGCAGCAGAGTTCTAGTCGGATTAGAGTGCAGCAAAACTGAACCAGAACAAAGTGGTACTCAGACTCGATGAACAAAAAGGCTATATGATGAACGCGCGGCTATGACAAAGGCGTGACCAGAACTCACAGCTCTAAAGACTAGAACTAGAACCAGCAACTCGACACCTCCGATGCAACCGAAAACTCAACAAGCCCTAACCAAGAAGTACTAGTAAAAGGCTCGAAGGGTCAATGGGATTGCAGGAGACTAATCTACTATTTTTTTTTTGGCTTTCCTGGACGATGGGAAGAAAAAAAAAATTTCAGCGAGGATGAGGATGTTTCTCACCAAACAACCTTGCTCTGATTACCAACTGATAAGAACCCGCGAGGGTTTATGCGCCGATCTTTTGGTGAGAAGGGGGATAACTCGATTTGTGGAAGGAAACGACGTTCACGGTTCGACTTCAGCAACCCAAGGATGCTGCGCCTTAGCAACCGATACACCACCTCCAATGGACGCCGTGATCTTGTGGAAGTGCGACCTCCGGCCACGAGGGCACTCGTCCTGCAAGCAATCGAGAACTAGCAAGAACAAGTAACAAGCACTGAATGCGAGATGTAATTGAAGAGCTAAAAACACCGAAATCAACTATGGTGGGGTTCTGAATACAAGAAGTCGGGCGGTTTAGTCAACTAGCGCTTACAACGAAGTAGCAATGGCTAACTTTCAATAAACAAAACCCGAACTGTTCTTGGCGGCGGCTAAGGAGTATAAGGACATGGGAGGACGACCACAGGGGTGCTGGGGTCGTGCTCCAACCCTAGGACGCGTCCCTAATTGGGCTCAACTTGATACACGGCCCATCGGACCAAAACTGGACAGAAAAAGGTGTCTGCAGTAAATCGACGATTCCAGGCGACTCCGGATAGATATGAATATGAGGTCGGATCCATTGGAAAGAAGACTTGATAAGCTTTCCATGAAGTCCAAGATCGGCCCAATCGGAGTCCGTATGAAGTCGTGGTGGCCTTCACAAGTCGACCCTGTCCTGCAGTCCGAATCCAGCGCGCGCAAATCCCCTCCCCTTCTTATCCTCTCCATCGTTCCTAAGCAAAACAAGAGTGCACGTGTTTCCATGGTCTAAAACAGATGGACAAGAGCTTAGGAAGGAACTCACTTGGTAGTTAAGTTGACGAGCACGAGCACGAGTAAGAGCACCAGCCGGCATTGGTGTTGTTGGTGCTGCTGTAGGTGTGAACGTATCGATAGTGTTGATGTCCTCATCACCTGTGGGAGGATTGGGTTATTGCTACAATTGATGAGGACAGCGTCATTCAGACATGGCGGATGACAAAGAACATATATCATGATGAAGATGATCTGCCAGCCGATAAACGATGAACCAACGAAGCTCCTTGAGTTGTGGCATTGGGAATTGAATCTTAACTGTTGACAATATATGTTTCTGACTTCCTCTTATGAGAACTGCAAGTGAGGTGGCAAATCAGAAACCTTACTATGTCAGCTATAGGTGCTCGTAATCAGAATATTTGGATAGTTTAGTTGTTCCTCAGATAGTTTATATCTTAGTCGAACCTGAATGACACATACAAAATGTCAATTGTTAGTTCTTCCCAGCTTCTTTTTAGGATTTCATTTGCTGATGCGCCTTGGGATCTATACCTTCCGATGGCAAATGCAATCCAATCCATTCTACAAGATGCGACCAGCAAAATTAAGGGGTAGATAGGAGGAGTTTTACTGTCCAAAATAATAGCCATTAGTTTTCTCAAACTAATGGCCATTAGTTTGATCCAACGGTTCAGATTTAATATCAGAAATCCACTACTAATGGCCATTAGTAGGGGTATTATGGGTAAAAATAGTAGATTTACAATTAATTATGTTTTCATAATTGAAAACAAATTAGATGTCTAATAATCTTCTATGTTTCATTAATCCAATACTAATTTGTTGATTGTTAGGGTTAGCCAGTTAAAGTTCGTGTCGTTTCGCCGCCGCCGCTAAGTTATCTCGTGTACATCCAGATGGCCATTTTTTACATAAACTCAATCCGGCAACATTTTTATTGAAAAAACGTGTGGTGTACGACTTCTAAGAAACAACACGACTTAATTTCATGTCCATCGCATCTTCTTCCACTGCATCTTCTGCTCCAGCCCGTGGTGTCTGCCTCAGGTGCCAATGAAAACAAAGAATCATTATTACACCCGAAAAAGAAACACGCAGCATATCACCAAGTCTGGATGGTGTTGACAGGGGAGGCCGGCTATGAGTCGACAGCGTGAGGGCAGGGACGGGAAGTTGATGGCGGCGCGAGCGTCCGGCGGCGAGCTTGGCGGCGCGGGCTTGTCAAGCGAATGAATGGGTGGTCGGGCTTTTTAATTGATGGGCCGCGCAGAAAGGGGGCTGGCCCAATAAAATGGAACCCAATTAATAAAGCGCAAATTCATTAATTAAATATAATTACAAATCTGTCCCCCAAACTAATGGCCATTAGTTTCAGACAACTAATGGCTATTATTTTGGACTGTAAAACTCCTCGTAGATAGAGGAGCTACCTATATATATGTGTTATTTTACAACGCAATCTGCGTGGGGTTTAGAACATATATGATCTGCCATTTGCATTATATTAATTGACCGACTGTTTTGGACCTTTACATAGTGTGTGGTTCCCGCTTCCCAAAAGTTTATGCACCCCTGGTTTTGACTCACCGCTCCCACACCCTGGGCATTTGTTTTAGTAACTGCCGTGTTGGTTTAAGGAAATGATAAGTGCACAGCACGGAGTGGGGCCCATTAGTCAGCAAAATCGTGATAAAAGCCTTGCAGTTACAAAATAAACCCACTCCCCTCACTTCCACCGAAACAGTTCTGCTTCCTCACTCCATCCTTTTCCTCCCTGCCGTCGATGAGGTCCCCACCGACAGCAACAAATCTCGCTATATCGATCACCACTTTTCCAAGGTAATATTATATATGATTCTGCACTTAAAAGTAATACGCCAGTCACTGAAGACAGGAAGAAGACTCAAGTCAACCGGGAGAAAATAGACAACGACATATTTGTAACTGGTCAAGCATGGAGGAAGTTTTTCAAATTGAAGAACTTGCACAGATGAACAGGTTCGGTATTGTGCTGCAGCAATCAGGCGATCTGAAGCTTCATGTTTACTACAAGCCTAGAGTAAACAGAACTTTTGATTGTTTGGTTGACATCAAGGGTTTGTCTCCATAAAAAAGTATCTCCATGATCAACATTTAGGTGTCTAGGAAAAACTTTGGTTAATGTGAGACACCAAGCATCTGTACATTCATGGTGTAGGACAAACCTTAGGGACTAATGGGGAAAAATTGGTTGATGGGTGACAAATGAAAAGTTAGCTCAGGTATAAGATGGAACAGGCAAACATTTAGATACAACGGTGTGTGGCAAGATGTACGGGAAAGTGATAGTGGTGCTTTGATGCAATCAACCTGTGGTGGATAAAACCCGCACCCTCCCACCCTCTCTGCCTTCATTTTTGTGGTTGCGGAAGAAGTGTGTGTTGTGTGTGTGTGCGCGCGCGTGTGTGTGTTGTGTGTGTGCGCGCGCATGTGTGTGGTCACGCTTCTGCTCTGGACATATGGGCAGGGGCGAAGCCAGCCGCTGCCGTTTGCCGGGGTCGGCACCCTTGTTCGACGGGGTCGGCACCTCTTGTGCACACTAGTTTCAATGGAGTTTATATAAATTCGTCGGGGTCGAGCGACCCCGATGGCTGTGGGTAGCTTCACCCCTGCATATGGGTTGAACGCTTCTTCACACATCAGGTGTTACACATGTATAGGGTCTAGATCTCTTGCCTCACTGGTACAAAAAGAGCATGCAGTAACGGAACTCTTTTTTAGTGGTGGCAGACACCCCAATATCCGTCATTACATGAGCCAGAGACAATAGTAGCGATGGGAAAACGTGACATCAGCACAAAAAACGCGCAAAAATCACTCCAGTGGCAGGCCCGCCGACATCATCGGTGTCCGCAACTAGTATATTTTTTTTTCCATTGATGGGCACCTTACGTCAGCAGCCTGCCATTATTGTTGTTTGGCCCAATCTCGGCCAGTTTCAGCGGAAACATGGGTCCATATATAAACTGCGCCTTCGGGTTTCTCCCTTCACGTACGCCTCACTCTTTCATTCTTCTGTCAGCTGCCGCCGCCTCTTATCCACGCAACTACTCGCTCCCGCACCACGGCCGGTCCTCCTTCAAGCAATCACTCTCTCTCCAACGAGCTCCCTCCCCTCCTCCACTTTCTTTGCACACAACGCCTCGGCCACGAGCTCGCTCCCTCCTCCACTTCCTCTCCACGCGACGCCCCCTCTCTCTGACGGCCAGATCTGGTCGGGATCCACGGCGAAGGCTTCCCGATCTTCCCCTTTTGTGTCCTTGACGGATCTGCCGGCTGCGGAGCAGGGGAGCTGAGGCCACGCGATGGCGGGCGTGGCGACGAGCCGAGGCATCGATGGATCCGAGCGGCGCGGCCTCCCCACGATGACTGCGTGGCGGGGACAACGACAGCGCGATGACGGCACGGCGGGAACCACGACGGAGCGGCTGGGATGACAATGGCGCGGCTGGGACGACAATGGCGCGGCGAGCACGGCTGGGACGACAATGGCGCGGCGAGCACGGCCAGGCCTGGAGAATATTTCACGGGTATATTGATCTTGTTCAGTTTTTATTCCGTGGCCAAATCTTTTAATTTGCTATTAGTTGCCCCCAACGATGGGATTTAGCTTGCTCTGCGTTGAGAAGAACTTGTCTGGAATTATCAGGCAAGAGCGAAACTAGTCTGGGACGCATCCAGCTTTAGTTGAGTAAATTTCACAAACCACCAAAACTTTGGCTTTATAGTTACAAACCCACAAAGTATAGTGCATGTTTCACAAACCCACCAATAATTTAGGGTGCTGATTCAAGAAACCATCAGATCTTTATCTCATACCGTATCTCATACTCTGGTCTGACATCAGTTGCATACTCATCCGCCAAATTCGTACAGTCTCAGATTTTTACTATGCAGCTGACATGTGGGACCAGAGTATGAGATACTATATGAGTAAAAAATACGGTGGTTTTTTTAAACAAAACCCTAAATTATTGGTGGATTTGTGAAACATGCTCTATGGTGGGCTTGTAATTATAAAGCCATAGTTTTGATAAGTTTGTGAAATTAACTCGCTTTAATTTGGAAAGTAAACAAGCATCCATGCATGTCATCTTGCATTGACAAGAGGGCCAAATGTACCACAACTTTTCAATAGTCCCGAAAGCATACGGATAGAGCACGTCACCTGTCGAGGTTTCACTCAAGAGCGAAGCCCCCAAACATCAACGGAAACAGATACTACAAAATATGAAGAATCCAACTACAAAGAAGATACATGGTATTCGCACTCTCTCTAATTTCCTAACCCCACCCCTTACACCGAGCCTGTGAGTAGATAATTTTTAAGTAGATCAAGGCACATTTTGTCATACTAAAATGCTCTTGATCAACTGCTACATCCTAAGAATATTTTATAAAAAATGTCAAAAAAGCATATATGTTACATATATATTTACACAATGTGTGCCCTTCAACCCTAACTATTACTTCACGGTTAACAATTCCTGTCTTCGTCATTTCTCACTTCATCTCTCATGGGACCGGAGGGAAATGATGGGATGGCCTAGCTATCGAATTTTGGTCCACCAGCCTGTCATATATATTCAACCACCAGCGCCCCCCACCCCAACACACACACACGCGCGCGCGCACACACACACACACACACACACACACACACACACACACACATTTCCATTTATGTTATTGATGGTATTTAGGTCAATGATTATGTAACACTGTCGGATGACACACTATGATTGTGTTAGGTTTCAAATTCTAATATATTTTTTTGATTGATATAAAGAAAAAGTTGAAAATAATTGTTAAATGGTCCTAGTGTGTCACAGACAAATTCCCACATCAGTTGCAGACAAATTCGATTTTGTTGGTTTGTTGCAGACGAAGCCGCAGTTTCTCAATGGGTCTTAGACAATTTTGCCAAGCTATAAATTTACATGTCTACAGCCCCAAACTCAACTGGGAAGATCTTATAAATGACATACTATATGACATTTCAGGTTCGACTAACATATAAATTGTTCGAGGAATAGCTAACCAATCCAAATATTCTCATCACGAACAATTATAGCTGACACGATAAAGATTCTTATTGGCCAGCTCGCCAGCAATTTCAGTAAAAGGAAGTCGGAAACATATATTGTCAAATAGTTGAGATTCGGTTCCTAATGGCACAACTCAAGGAGCATTCGCTGGTTCATGGGCAGATCATGTTCATCATGATAGATGTTCTCTGTCATCTGCCATATCCAAAAGATGTTGTTCTCAGCATTGCTAGCAATAACCCAATCCTCACATGGGTTCAGAGATCTTTTTTGTATGGCCTCCATGAATAAATAGCAGCTCTGGAGGGCCGTCTTCCTTATCCTCCGGACTTGATCAATTCTGCAAGATACCAAGTGAACTTGAGATCACCAATAATAACCAACTACATATAGACATTAGGTATTAAGGTGGTAAAGTAGGGAGAGACGTGCAGCAAAGAAATATAACAAAAGTATATTATGTTTAGAAAACAATATAATGTTGTCCATTGCATACAATACATGCTATGCCATATAAATGAAACATCTAGTATATCTACTCTCCAAATGATAAAACTTCACATCGGTGGAATGACAAACCATTAACTAGAAATATTGAAGGTTCTCTTGAATGCATTAGGTCTTCTGTACAAGAAACAAAATGCAAGTATTATCTCATTCTTAGGACATTTGTGTTACAAGTACACTAAGTAACACAAATGCTTGTGTTACTCTCAAATATGTTTGTAACACATTCTTACATGTGTTATAGGTGTACGTTCGAAAGATATTTTTTGTTGTTGTGATTAGCCATAACATTGACAATATAAACATACTTGTGGCAATCGAAGGTTTGTAGTGATGTATGGATCTTTTGAAGGTAAAATAATTTGATAGCCTTGTAAGAATCTTTGAAGGGATTGAAAGCAAGGCAATTTACCTATTAATATCAATAAAAGAGATATAAGCGTAAAAAAACAAATCTCAACATTCCTCTTTCAAATGTTTGTGCATGGATCAAGATTCAAGACACCGACGGTAACCAGCTGGTCATCACCATCTACAGGTATTCGTCTAAACTTGTGGGATCGGATTTCACAACTCAAAACGTTGAACATGTTTTCTACCAAGGACTATTATTTATCTCCAGAAAGCACAGGCCAGAAATTAGTACCTCATCGGTCGCCTAAAACCAAGCCTACAACCATAATGTACAAAAAGCATAGTAGTAGGGTATGGTTCCTAAAAATTGCATATTAGAAATTATAAGGACAAATAGAAACCTTGATCAACAATCCATAATATACTAATGTCACACAAGAAATGGAAACCCTACGAGAAAATGTTGAAGCATGTGTCCATTTTTATGAAAGCAAGGAAAAAACGGAGATTCAACACTCAGAAAGATACTTACCTTGCTCTGGAGGAATGTCTTTGTTCGATTGTATGTTGTCCCCTGTTCTTCACAGATCAGGTGTTACAGGTGTATAGGGTATAGATCTCTTGCATGCCTCACTAGTACAAAAGGAGCTTGCAGTGACGGAACTCTTCTTTTAGTAGTGGCGGAGACACCAATTTCCGTCGTTACAGTGGGCTGGGGATAATAGTGTTGGGCAAACATGACATCAGCACGAATAACACGTCAAAATCACTCCATTGGCGGGCCTGCTGACGTCATCGTTGTCCGCCACTAGTATTTTCTTTCCATTGATGGGAAGCTTACGTCATCAGCCTGCCACTATTGTCGTTTGGCCCAATCTCGGTCTGTTTCAGCCTGAAGCATGCATCCATATATAAACTACGCCGGCCTTAGGGTTTCTCCCTTCACGCCTCCCTCTTTCATTCTTCTCGCAGCCGCCTCCTATCCACGCCACTACTCCTCGCTCTCTCGCCACGGCCGGCCCTCCTCTCGCTTCGCCACTTCTCTCTCCAACGAGCTCCCTCCCTCATCCACTTCCTCTGCACGTGACGCCCCGGCCACGAGCTCGCTCCTCCTCCACTTCCTCTCTACGCGACCCCCTGCCCCTCTCCCTCTCTCTCCAACAGCCAGATCCGGCCGGGATCCATGGCGACGGATTCCCGACCTTCCCCTTCCGCGTCCTCGATGGATCTGCCGGCTGCGCGGCTGGGGAGTCGAGGCAGCGTGACGTCGGGCATGGCGATGAGCTGAGGCAGCATCGGCGGAGGCGAGGCGATGGATCCGAGCAGTGCGACCTCCCCCATGATGACTGTGTGGCGGGGACAACGACGGCGTGGCGACGGATCCGGGCGGCACAGCCTCCCCCATAACAAAACGATGGCGTGATGATGGTGCCGCAAGGACAACGACGGCGCGCCAGGGCGCGACTGGGACAATAATGGCGCGGCCTGGGCGAGCACAGCCAGGCCTGGAGAATATTTCACAGGTATATTGATCTCGTTCAGTTTTTATTCAGTGGCCAAATGTTGTTATTTGCTATTAGTTGCGGCAACGAAGGGATTTAGGCAGCTCTGCGTTGAGAAGAACTTGTCTGGAATTATCAGGCAAGGGCGAAACTAGTCTGGGACGCACTCAGCTTTAATTTGATCGTAAACAAGCATAACCATCCATGCATGTCATATCCTGCATTGACTAGACGACCAAATGTGCCACAACTTTTCGGTAGTCCAAAAAGCATATGGATAGAGCATGTCACCTATCGGGGTCTCACTCAAAGAGCAAAATCCACAAACATCAACAGAAATACTACAAAATAAGAAAAATTGAAATACAAAGAAGATACAAGATATACGCGCTTTCTCTAATATCCTAACCCCGCCCCTTACACCGTGCCTGTGGGCAGGTATTTTTTAAGTAGATCACTAATTGCTCTTGATCAATTGCTACATTCTAAGAATATTTTATACAAAAATGTCAAAAAGGAAAATATGTCATTTCTATATTTACAGAATGTGTGCCCTTTAATCCTAACTATTACTTCACTGTTGATGATTTCTGGCTTCGTCATTTGTCCTATCATCTCTTAAGGACCCGTAGGGAAATTATGG
The DNA here is from genome assembly GCA_012490785.1 of Eragrostis nindensis. Taxonomy (NCBI): domain Eukaryota; kingdom Viridiplantae; phylum Streptophyta; class Magnoliopsida; order Poales; family Poaceae; genus Eragrostis; species Eragrostis nindensis. The sequence continues at coordinate 591,830 of JAAXCT010000307.1, read as the reverse complement.
GATGGCCTAGCTATCGAATTTTGGCCCACCTCGCGCCGCAACCTGTCATATATATTCAACTGTTGTGAAAGGGGTCTTGGCCTAATGGTTAAGACATCCGAGTAACACCTCTCATGTCCTGGGTTCGACTCCCCGTGGGAGCGAATTTCCAAGGATTTAACGGCATTTGTGCTTTCAGTGGTAGGCGACGCTCCCGTCGACAGCGAGGCGCCAGCGGTGACTTCGTATCTCTAGATTTACCGGCTCAGTCTTCGAAGATGCTCATAGGGGTAGGGTTCTTGTACGTGTGTTCATAGGGGTGAGTGTGCGTGCGTTGTGAGTGTCTGAGTTGTACTGTGTAATCTAAAAAATATATATATATTCAACTGTCGGCGCCCCCAACCCCAACACACACACACACACATTTCATATGGTATTTACGTCAATGTATGTATTGTATTGGGCCGGCCGACTTTGTTCACCGGATAAATACTATCGGATGTAACACTAGAGAGTTATAATGTGACATTATATAAAAACTAATTACTAGTACTATGTTAGTATTACCTGTTCTCTGGGTTGCTCGTATGATGATGCATTCACTAATATTCCATATCCACCGTTTGCTATGCACATTTGTATCGCGCTTTGTAGGTTTGTAGCCTTACAACTTGGAAGCAGTTTTTCACTCCGTGGCGGATGTCCTCCCACACATTAGGCTATTGATCATGCATGTGGCCCCCGTCTTGTCCCTTTTTCTATGTTTATAACAATTATTTGATTTTGTTCTTTTCCTAGCATCAAAGATGGTGCCCGTTGAAGATGTTGCTTGGCACCTACTAAGCCTCAACAGTCTGTGATGGCACACCAGAGCACAGTAAGTATCATTCTAAGTATTGAATCTCAATCTTTTTCTTCTGCTTTCGTGAAACTGGACACATGCTTCAACATATTCTTACTGGGTTTCCATTTCTTGTGTGATAATAGCATATTAAGGATTGTTGATCACTAAAACATTTGAGGTTTCTATTTGTCCTTGTAATTTCTAATTTGCAATGTTTGGGAACCATACCCTGCTACTATGTTTTTTGTACATTATGATTGTAGACATGGTTTTAGGCAACGATGAGGTACTAATTTCTGGCTTGTGCTTTCTAGAGATAAATAGTAGTCCTTTGGTAGAAAAATTGTTCAACGTTTTGAGTTGTGAATCCAATCCCGCAAATTTTGGCAAATACCAGTAGATGGTGATGGCGAGCTGGTTACCATCTGTGTCTTGAATCTTGATCTATGAACAAATTCTTGAAAGAGGAATGTTGAGATTTTTTTTTTTTGTTGATGCTTATATCTCTTTTATTGATATTAATAGATAAATTGCATTGCTTTCAATCCCTTCAATGGTTGTTGCAACTGGTTCTACTTACGAGACTGTCAAATATTTGGCCTTACGAAGATCCATACATCCATGCACACCTTCGATTGCCACACGTATGTTTCTATTGTCACTGTTATGTCTAAACTCTACAACAAAACATATCTTTCGTAAAGACACGCCTGTAATACAAGTAAGAATGTGTTACAAACATATCTGACAGTAACACAAGCATCTGTGTTACTGAGTGTACATGTTACACAAATGCCCTAAGAATGAGAGAATACTTGCATCTTGTTGCTTGGACATAAGACTTATGGTCTGGGATCTAAGCAAGTAGAGTCGTGCATTGAAGAAAACCTTCAATATTTCTATTTTATGGTTTGTCAATCCATCGATGTGAAGTTTCTTCGTTTGGAGAGTAGATATACTAGATGTTTCATTTACATCGCATCGCATGTTATTTATTCAATGGACAATGTTATATTGTTTTTTAACATAATATACTTTTGTTATATTTCTTTGTTGCACCGTCTCTCCCTACTCTACCACCTTAATAATACAAATGGTTATTATCGGTGATCTCAAGTTCACTTGCTATATCACAGAATTGATTAAAAAAAAAAGACGAACACCAGAGGATAAGAAAGACGGCCCTCCAGAGCTGCTATTTATTCATGAAGGCCATACAAGCAAGATCTCTTATTTCTCCTGGAACCCATGTGAGGATTGGGTAATTACTTGCGATGCTGAGGACAACATCTTTCACATATGGCAGATGACATATACACATCTAGAAATTGTGGCCCTTTACATTGTGTCTTTACAGTGTGTGGGTCACGCTTTCCAAAAAGCTTACGTGTCCCTGGTTTTGGCTCACCGCTCTCAGCTTGGGCATTTAATTTGTTTTAGCAACCGTCGTGCTGGTTAGGAACAACTCCCGTCACATCCACCAAGACAGTTCCTGATAAAAGGGCTTCAATTGCAAAATCAACCCACTCCCCTCACTTCCACCAAGAGACATTTCTATTCTCCTCAATTTCCTCCCTGCCGCCCGCGATGACCCCACCGGCCGCAACAAAACAAGGTAAGATTACGATTCTGCACTTATAAGTAATCCGCCAATCACCGAAGCAACAAAAAAGACTCAAGCCAACCGGAGGAAATTGACAACCACATCTTTGTAACTGGTCAAGCATGGAGGAAGTTTTTGCAATTGAACAACTTGGAACAGATGAACAGGTTAATTCGTTATTGTGCTGCAGCAATCAGGCCATCTGAAGCTTCATGTTTGCAACAAACCTAGAGTATGTAGAATTTTGATGATTCGGTTGACACCAAGGGTTTGTCTCTATAAAAAGGTATGTCTATGATCAACATTTAGGTATGTAAAAAAATTTTGGTTGATGTGGGACACCAAGCATCTGTACATGTCGTGGTGTAGGACAAACTCTTAAGTACCAAATGCAAAAAAAGAAAAAAAGAAAAAAAAAAGAGGGTTGATGTGTACAAATGCAGAGCTAGCTTAGATATATATAAGAGGTACCAGACAAACATTTAGATACAATGATGTGTGGCAAAATGCACTAAGTACATACACTGGAGTGAAAGTGACAGCGATGCTTCGATGCAATCACCCGGTGGTGGATAAATCCTGCACCCTCCCACCCCCTCTCGTGTGTGTGTGTGTGTGTGCGTGTGTGATCACACTACGCACACCATGAATCCTCCCTACATCAGCTCATTTAATTTGGCGTCCCCTTCTGGCCTCTTGAGTCTGTGTTGCATGTGCAGAGCTGCAACGTGAAGCGGAATTGGTGCGAGTTTGCCATCCACTCGTGCAGCTCTTATCCAAGCCATCACCACTTCGAGGAGTGGAGTATCTGGTCATGTCGAGCGTGATTCTCTGGTCTCACGTAGATCAAGCCGTATCTCTTTGATGTCCTATTTTTTCATTCACAGAATAATTAACAAGTTCAACTAATACAAGCACTGGCTATAAGAAGTGTGGGCTGGACACTTCCCAACCGCCCCACACTGAACCATGCCACACACACCATCTATCAAATGCGCCCTAGAATATGCTTCCGCTATGGAGAGACGTCTTCACCGGAGTGTCTTACCCATGTTCTTCACGGGTATATTGGTCTCATTCAGTTTTGATTCGCAACATGTACGAAGAAAGGACCTCAAGCGACATTGATCGCGTCTTGAACATTTTTCCCTTTTGAGCATAGATCCGTCTTGAACATGCCTCAGGGCTTCGTGATTCCAGTTGCCTATGGCAGTTCCGGCCCCTGCTTTTCACTATGGTCTCCAAACAATGTGAACAGGGCTTCGCCACAAGAAAAATAGCCATAAATAGTGACAGAGTAACAATAACACACGCAAACCCTTCTCACAATATTACTGCTTGCCTTCGCCAATAAGCGCCGCTATATTTATGTATAAGATACTTGAATCCTAATGTGCTCTCCGACACGGCAGTTCAAACAGCACATTCACGGAGCATGGAGAATAAATCACTCTTTCAATAGCATTTTGTAGGATTTACGTGAACAATTTCAGTACACAGAGCATTACTCATTGCCAATACATTTTTGGGTCTCCTACATTACATATTTGCAAGAGAGTAAAATGCTGAACCTCACTCGTCAACCACCTTGTCACAACCAGAGACTCCTAACGGTCATACTGAAAGAGGTCTTGATCTTTTGGCTGCCATGCATCATCTTACAATTCAAACTTTACATATGTGACAATCCAGCTAGCTACACACATGAATTCCAGCGAAAATATTGTTACAAAAGAGAAATTATAGACCAATCAAATGGAGAAAAAATAAGGAATGAAAATGGAAGGTGGCGTGTTCATTGAAATGCACAGATATACCTTACCTAGACCTTTTCCATTTTACAAGCTTGCTCCTTTAGGTTGTCACCTTTGACAGAATCCATCTCCTGCCATAAAAGTGGAGGATCAAGTAAACTCAGAGTGCTTCTTTGGAGAATGTAACTCTAAACTAATGATTTGGCTCATTCCTGGAACCACCAATCATTCCCAACATTACATATAATAAATATAGAACAAATTCAGGAATACTTAAACTAATAACTCATGGTGTTCCAGCCAGGGAATGAGTGAATTAGTGGTCAAGTGACCCCCACTGAAGTAAAATGATGACTCTCAGGGAAGTTGCGAACGGTGGACAGAGAGCGACATTCATACTACTGCAGAACATGTGCTTTTGCCACTTGCACAAATCACGAACATGTGTCTTTGCCATATGCACGAGAGAAGCTAAAACTATATGTTTTTACCATATGCACAAGAAAAGCACGCATGAGTTTTTCGATATGCATGAGAAGCTAAAGCAGCAGCTGCAGATTTTAAATCTAATTAGTCTATCTATATAATAAACTATAAAGAGTTGAGAGAATAGGTGGGTTAGGCCATGAAAAGTATAGAAGAGATTAGGGTTATAAACGAATAGGATAGAAACGATTGAGGACAAGGGGTAGGAGAAGGAGCAAGGAGACTCGCGGCACCCTGTCTCTCTTGTCAACAACTAGAAGCTCGAAGGTACCACGTCGCTGCTGCTTTGATTTTGTTTACCGGGATGCCTTGTCTTTTTTTTGTTGGCAAAAGTTCAATAAGATCCCCCCCCCCCCCCCCCCCCCCCAAATATATCACGAGAGAAGGTAAACCATGTGTTTTTGCCATATCCACGAGGGAAGCTAAAACATGTGTTTTTTTGCCATATGCACAAGAGAAGCTAAAACAACAACTGCAAATTTAAAAGCTAATTACTATGTCAAGAGGATGAAGGTCAGGCCCGTCCCTGCCCATGTGCGGCCGGTGCGACTGCACAGGCCCCCAAATGGCCTGGAAATTATAGATATGCAGGGTCAGTTTGGATGCTGCCCTCGTCGCGAGTTGCCTGGCCAGGAGCACGCCTGAGAGCTGCCTGAGACTTGTTTGGTTGCTACCCTGAAAGCGTGCCTGACTCAGGCAACCGGGCTCAGGCTCAGGCGTCCGAAATCGACCTTCCGTGCCTGAGCAGGCAACCACGCTCAGCCATTGCTCTTCCCCGCCGGTGCTGCTGTGCTTGACTTCTGGACCGCCGCCGCCGCCGCCACCACCACCAACTCCGTCGCACCCTCCTCTGCGTGCAGCTCCTAATGGAGGTCGCAGTCTCGCAGATGAGAGCGCCGCTTTGCTAGCTGCCGTGTACGATGAAACCTGCTACATGGTGCGGCGTTGCTCGCGAGCGATGAACCCGCTCTTGACTGCTCAACAGGTGTTCTACTCATCATGCAGCATCTTCTTTCAACCTCTTCACAATCTGATATGATCCTCTCTCCCCACGAACTCAATTTTTTGTTTTACATTTTTTTCCCCCATTTTCAAGCCCCAGCTGCGAATCCTTGAAATTCTCATCACAAATCCATGTGTGAAACTAAAATTGATTACAGAATCATTCTTCCGAGGAAGACGAACAGAGCTGAAGCGTACTCTTTAGCTTTACGTAAACTACTTGACAAAGTGTAGTCTAGTGGTCCCGTTTTCTGCTCAGGCAATGGCCATCAACCAAACACCACAAAGGACCTCGTGCCTGACCAGGCAAATTAAACTCACATCTCCGGGAGGTCTCAGGCAGGCAAAATACTCAGGCATATCGACCAGGCAGCAACCAAACTAGCCCGCAATGCAAGACCTAAACTCCAGTGAAGATTTCTTCAATCACTTCAAGTTCCAAGTCTCCAAATAACGTAGCTGATTCGCAACTGTCCCATCAGCTTCTGTTAATCGATGATTGGATGGATAATAGATGGAATGCAGCGCCTCGCCCATATGTTTTTCTTTTCCAATCGTGCTTCTTTGCCGGCATGACGCAGGTTCTGGCAACGTATCCTTGATCCTTCCTACATGCCATGGTGTTGCTGCACTGTCGCGCGAAACAGCGCACGCCAACCGGCAGCTGTGCATTCACGCAGCTGCTTGCATTTTGCCCACGTGCGTCAGGCGCCATAAGGTCTGAATCATACTGTCCGCTAAAGCCCTTTTTTCTTGCATGGTTTTTGTTTAAAGATTGTTGAAATAATTGTCTTGTGCATTACTTAATTTTGTCAGTATTGTGATCTTCTTGAGGCTGAACTTAAAACAGATGGAGTATCTGATATTAAAGCAAATGAACTGTGATCATTTTATTTTGCACAGGGGTAGGGCCTCACTTAGGATTTTGCACAGGGCCCTTGATTAGACCGGACGGCCCTGATGAAGGTTTGTGCACTACCCTCTACCTTGGATATGTTTAACAGTCTTTGCGTTCATGATATAGAAGCACCACTAACTGGCACGGCTAGTTTCTTATTTTGAAGAAATAATACCGTCAGCCAGTCATCAGATAAAAGCAACATGGATCTTCCAGACATATTTCTATCCAAATATTTGTGATATTTAACCTACAAGGATTTTGATATTCTCCCATTATTACAAAAAAAATAGTTACAACTGAGCCTTGCAAACCCCCCCCCCCCCCCCCCCCCCCCCCCCCCCCCCCCCCAACCCACCCCTTTTTTTATTTTAAGTTTCGGACTACAGTTGAGATCAGGTGTCATAACAGTTTGCAAGGTGGTTATTAAGTATACCAAAACCCAATTCAGAAAAGTTTTGGAAAGTCATCTTGGACCTTTCTTACCACCACAGCATTTCAGTTAGCAAGTCTAGCAACTGGCAACACAAATACACAATACCACAGAATAATTTAGAATCATATTATCATTGTACGCCAACATAGAACTGCCATTCTAATTATCTTATGGACACCTAATATGCATGTCTATAAATGACTAAAAGCTGAGTTAACATACAGCATAAACAAGCAGCTACAATACTACCACGTGTCGGTTTAGAGTTTGGTAAATTGTTAAAAAAAAAAACTATTACTAAAACTACGCAAGGAACAAAAGTGTAATTACCAAGAAGATAGCACAGTATAAGTCATCATGCCAATATCACAAATTTGGGAAAACTATGAAAAAAATTGTTGGGATGCTCTTAACATTTCTCAGACCCCTAAATGAAATTCAACAACTAAATCGCATTAGAAATCTATGAACTTGCAAGATCGTCTCACTTAACTCCACAATTACGAACATGCAAAATACTTTCTCTGCTGTCAAAACATGCATCTGAGTAGCATTGAACAGAGCAGGGGCTAAATAAAACAATTGATCAAGATAGCTCCAACAAACTTTACTTCCAACAAACTAAATCAGATGTAACTAATTGTCTCCTTCAAGTTAAAATGAACAGTATATAGCATGTTAAGCTTGCAATTTTTAATGCTTTCATTAGAAAGAACATCAAAGAAACGGTGGGCATGCTTTCTATATCAAATCAGTGTTCAAAATGTCGGCCTAAGCAGATCCCCCTTGCCTTGAATTCAGCGAGGCATTGACGTCAGCGACCAAGCAACCTACAAGGTCCCAGGAAACTAAATGGTGCCGTGTGGGGGCAGGCATGGCATTTTTCTAGACATAATTTATCATAGAGAGTAGGATTAGTCGAACCTAACTTTATCTTTAAAGTACATCCTTTGAACATTCTTCAGTAGTACTGACAGAACACCTTGTTAACCAATGTAATCAGACAAATCAAATGAAATCAACAACAGAGCAATAGTCCATAGTCATATTGTAAAATCAATTATGCAGTGCCCATGAAAAGTAGTTCCAGTTCTAGATGCCCTGCAGATACTGATACTACATCAGGCAGATTTCAAGGATATTGCAGACAAATGATATGGATCCAAAGAGAATATCGGAATATCAAAGAAATAGGCATTCCTATCGCTATCACTATCAAATTAAATTGTACAGTGCTAGACTACATTTTCTATCATAATCGGTGACATCGATTGTACTACCACCATCAAGGTTAGGCAACACAAGTCCCTACAGCAGCCCATAACCCAAGCCAGGTGCATTCCACACCCGACACACTGATTCACTGAACATTTAGCTCAGTCTCACGCCCAAACCATCATACACAACCTTGAATCACACAGAGGCACAGATCCAGCTAAATTGAAGAAGAATGCCCAATATGAACTATAGGAGAGGAAACTGAAGCTTGGGATGGGTAAAAACCTGTCCAGTTCTCTCATAGTAATCATTGAGCGCCCACTGGTACTTCGATTGATCAAGCCCGAACCAGTTCGAAATGTACTCGTCCAAGGTCGCGTGCGCTGCATAAGAAACGCTTATATATCAAAAAAGTTAAACTCAACAAGGTCGCGTGCGCTGCATAAGAAACGCTTATATATCAAAAAAGTTAAACTCAACACGAGAAGGTGAGAAAATTGGGGAAATTAGACTCTCGGAGTCCACTCCCAAATCACCTTCCTGCACGCGCGCCACCGCGTCCCAGAAGAAGGTGGCCACCGACCCGTCCGTCCCCGCCGACGCCTTCTCGTACTGCGGCGGCGGCACCTGGACCGGAGGCGGTGGCGGCGGCGGGGGCCGGGCCAGCTTCACCGGTGGAAGCGGCGGAGAGACGGTCATGACCAGCGGCGGCGTGGAGACCGTATCTTCAGACAGGGGCGGCGGAGATGCCACCCTGACCAGCGGCGGGGTCGCTGCCGGCTGCTCATCAGGCGTCGGCGAGTCGGGCGAATCAACAGAGCGTGGACTCGTCGGGGGCGTGGAGAACTCGGACCCCGGAGACTCAGGCTCCGGAGACTGTGCCGCCGCAGCCGGCGGCGGAGTGATGAAGATTGTGAGGTTGCCGGACTTGCCAATCACCGGCGGCGGAGGCGGCGGCGCGGAAGCCATTTCCGGAGCTAAGCGGGGTGGGGAGCGTGGGGACGGAGCTAGGGTTCGAGGGAAGAAGGGCGCGCTCGTGCGAAGGAAGTGAGATGGCCGCGGCAGCGAGACGCCATTGCCGAGAAGGGAGTGAGTGAAGCTTTTGTTCAGGTTTTGTTTTTTTTCTCTACCTGATTTTTCGGCCGTTTAATTTTGTGCGTTCGAAATATAAAGGTAGTGTTTGTTTGGTTGCACCCGGTTCTTGTGCACCCAAGACGACGTAGATTGGTAGGGACAGCATGTCAGTGAGAAGGATGCGAAGGATCAGGTATGGGGATGTTTTCATTCTTTTGCGTGGAGCTTTCACGGGCGAAAGGACCTTTGTCCCCGTACCTTCGGCTAAGGGAAACGCACCTAGTCGGGCCCCCTGCGCGTCGGTGCGTCCAAGCAGGGACCAGTGCATACTTATACCATTTTGTCCTCTAAGAAAAGTGACCTGATGATATTGTAAACATAGCAAATATACCTTTTTTTTGCGAAAGACATAGCAAAGATATTTAGAGTAATAATTTGTGAATTTTCAACCAAGACGTTGTGGATCAGCGCAATTTTCTTGGGCAAACACCACAGGGTTTTTTGTATAAATAACACATGAATGAAAAGTAAGAAAATTACAATTATTTTATTTTATTTTTCTATTTGTAATAATTTTCCTATTATAAGAAGAAAAAATCCTTGCAAAAAGAACTAACAAGAATATTACAGGGCGCTGGCACACACATGGACCTCGGGTTTTTTTTCCCTATCACCCGGTGTTAATTCTTTTCGCCGCTTCGAATAGGTACCATTAACCCTAGTACAATAATGCTTTTCTACCATGCAAATGCGTGTTTAAATTGGTCTAATCATCTTGCTAACTTAGACATCTTTCTCCTCATAAACATCAAGTGCCAAAAATAAATCAGTTTTTGGTTTAAGCATCATTGTACATGCTCTGCCCGCTTAGATTGACTCCAACGAAAGGACCATTTCAACACTTATACCCAAAATAGGTTACAAAATGTCTAAGGCTTGGTTTGGATGTAGATATTCAGAGGATGGAATTGAATTGGACCTGAATACCAAAGCCAAGCTGTATTGGAAATGGCTTGCAATGCCAATTCTGTTATTTGGATGTCCATGTAATTGATAGTTGGAATCAATATGTAACAGCCAATGCCAATTCTTGTTTGGATGTACAAATATTGAATTGTGAAATATTGAAAGGTTTGACCATTATATGAACACAATTTCTCGACAACTAATGCGTACATTAGAATATATGTATACATATAACTTTAAACATAAAAAAGTTCATGAAAACGTTGTGGAAAAATGTCATAATAGCAGCAATATTTCGAAAAATCCGTGATAACAGCAGCAAAATGATGGCACCAGCAGCATGATAGAGCCAATAACATGGCATCAATATTTCCATGTCTCTTATTACAAATAGCACAAGAGCCATTCTTCTCCTTGGCCGGTGCGCTACCCTGAAAAAAGAAAAGAAAAGTTCAGTTCGTGCATCACCAAAAATTTCTAGGGATTTGAAGGGGGATGAGATGGGGATTAGGGAGAGTTCAGATCCAGAGAATTCAAAGGCAGGGAACGAGGCAGAAGCCCTCCACGGGTTGCTCGTGGAGGACCTTGGCCTCATCCATGGCCGATTGAGACGGGAGGAGATGGGGCGGATTGGTTTTGTAGAGAGGAAGGAAAGAAGAGAGAGTCCCGATTCGTTGGGGGAGAGCGATGGAGAAGGTTGGGGGCCGACTCACTTTCAATCCCTCCTCCCCTTCTCTTCCCTGTTGGCCTGCGCAGGAGACGGGAGCAACAGGGAGGGAGGGATGCACTTCTGGAGCGGGGGAGGAGCGCGGGGGCGATGTCGCCCAATACAGAGCGTGGGGGCTCGGAATTGAGCGAAGCGGTACGCGGGCGTGGAAGAAAACGCTTCGGCATTGGATCTGATTTCCGTGAGCGAATTCCATGGACATCCAAACAATGGCATTTGAGCCAGCGAATACCAATTCTAGATTCTAACCCTCAATGCCAACATCCAAACACAGTGTAAAACATCTCTCCAACCAATGACCCAAAGGCTACCCATTCTTCTCCTCCCCTACCCCCGCGACCCACAAATGCATCGCCTGCCCGTGCGCTTCATCTTCTCCCTCATCTCTTTCTCTCTGTGCGGGGGGTGGCGCGAGACCGCGCGGGGCGGCGCGGGAGGCTGCAGTGCGGGACGGCGGGCGCGGAAGGCGGCGGCGGGAGAGGCGGGCTGGGGCAGCGGCGGGCTTGGCGAGGGAGACGCGGGGCCGGCGGCGTGGGCACGGAAGTCGGCGGCGGCATGGAGGTGCGGGGCACGGCGGGGGTCGTGCTTTTTGGCCGGAGAGGAAGGAGGAAAAAGAAGGATCTGATATGTTTTGGACATTTGGTTGGAGATTGAACTTTTTAGATCCTGTATTTTGATGTCCAAAAACATTCAGTTTAGGTTTGGGTCTCCAGAACCGTTGGAGTCGTCTTATGTCTTATGGGTGAGAAGTGCGGGCCTCAAGGCCAGCATCGAACACATGGACGACGGCAGCTCCAACCGGCTCCGTACACCTTTGTTGTCATCAACACTTCTGTTTGCAACAGCCACCATCGCCGGAGAAGCCACCGTCCACAAACATGGAGGATGCACTCAACATGGTCCATGCCTGAAGATCTAGCATCAGTGATGGGTGTGAGAGGGAACAGGAGTGGAAATGGAAGTGTGTGATGAACTATGTTTGAGCCTTCGTTCCATATGTTTATTTGAATTTCAATTTGAATGTGGATTCAAAGTTTCAAAATTTTGAGATGATGTTGAAATTCCCATCAAAAATGATGTTGAAATATGTTGATACAAATATAAAGTTTTGAATCAAAATGGAGTTTAAATAGTGTTCATAAACTATAGGAGAAGAAAACAAGAGGGTGTATTATTGGTCATGAGTTACTTGGGGACTGCAAAAGCACCTCCCCACAATCCAGAAAGAGGGTATTAGGGCAGCAAAGTAACTGCCCTGTTAATAGCAAGCCTGTCGCAGTGTGGCGGGAGGATCACATGAACACCTGAGCTGGAAAGCCTCAAGGCACAACTCCATCCACCGTGAAGCAGCATGATGGGGCATTGGCTATCACCTCTGATCTTTGTCAAAAGAAAGGCGCCAGGAGATTCCATCAAACGGCACCAGAACTGGATCAATGAGACATACAACCGAAAATGGAAGACATCCAATCCGCGCCGCTGCCAGGTTAAGGCCACATCAAAAGGTGGTCTCAGCATTACAAGAAACGTTGTGCTGCCCTTTCGGTGGTACTAAATAAATCGTGATCAGTGCTATATCACAAAAGGTTGGAGTATATTGGAAAGGATGGAAACAGGGCCAAGGATCCTCTATCCAGGGTATAGGGAGCGAAATATGAACAATCAGTTGGAGACACTCTAAAATCTTCGAAATGCTAAGCGAGTAGCGACTAATTATCAAGTGTAAATATTAGGTATCAACAGATGCTACGACCAAAATCAAACCACTATTCATAAACCATTTGCATAAGATTTCTTCAACTCACAACTAACATGGGTCATTCTAACAGCTCCATTATTGAGTCGAGTGATCCCATATACAAATGTGCTTGATTTGGCTTGATTTCACCGAAATTGATGTTCCATGACTACACTACAAGGTTCTTAACAGTATTTTCAAATATATGTTTCCCATTAGTGAGAAATCCTGAGTTCCCATAAGATCTACACACGCTTCAGTCACTTTCTTGGGAAGAGAGAATCCTCTTCAACGCATGGGGTAGGTCCAGCACAATGTCTGCATATGCTGAAACATCGGAGGGTGAAAACTGTATCAGGCCAAAGCTTGAGCTAATGTCTGCAAGGTGAAAGCGAGTCAAGATAGGAACCTTCTGGTAGACACAAGGTCCTGAGTGCATCCTCCGCATATGGAAGGCGAAACGGAACTGGCTGAGAAGCTGAGGCACTACTGGCTCTTTTGGACATTCTTCTTGTCGAGCGAAGTGGCCACGCCAGGACCCTTGCCTTACTTGGCAGGGTCAACATTAGATCCGTATATCTGATACTAACTGTAACCTTGCTGATCAAGTGGCAAACATGTGACAGTCAGTCCCTGAAAGAGGTTATAAGATGCAGCTTTCTCATACAAAAGCAAGGGCCCATAAGAAATAGCATCAACAACTAGCATGTCTAAAATAAAGTAGGCCGTATTCAAGAAGGTGCAAGATAATAAAAATGAACAAAAAATGCACTATACTCCGATTTTGTATATATGACGCTGGTTATTTCAGTTTTGAAAAAACCAGCATCATATATTAAAAATATTTGGAGCATCGTTTGAGGGTGTGTACTAGTGGCATGACTGAAGTTGACTGATGGAATTCCTAGCATTGGCAGTTGTCATCTTACCACTCAAAATCCTCCAACACAAACTCTATCACATTGTAAGGAAGACTGTGGAACAGTTCTCCAATTTGGTTCCCGTAGAGCTCCTTGATAAGACGAACCTTGAACAAGAAATAGAAAATATTAGTGTTAACAATTTTCCATCAAATAAAACGAATTGCACAAGCTGCCCGTACTCTCCATCTACAGTAGCTCTGAACACAGTTTGGTTGCAAACTGCTAAACCCGTCAACCCGACCCAGATCGAACCAGCAGCACGAGTTTAGGTGGTTTCGCAGGTTTCTGGGTCGAACCCGTGCGATTGAGCAACGGGTTGGGTTGAACTGGTCTAGAAAACCAACTAATCCGTCTTAACCCGTCAGAGCAAAGGGATCTCGGCGGCTGCGACGCTCCCATCGAACTCCGTGGTCTGGTGGCCTACAAAGGGCGCAAATGGGTGCGCCAGGATGAGCACGTCATGCCGGAGCCGAAGACACCGAGAAAATGAGAACAAGCTCACCAGAATTAGAAAAACGGTGGCGGCGGCCGGTGTTGGGGAAGAACAGGGGAAGATAGAAATTGTGAGCGTGTGTTTGTGGTCGTGCTCGGAGAGGAGCACCTGGTGGTGCGGTGAGGAGGAAGGAAGTTCTCCATCCTATTTTATTCGCTCACGGAACCAGTTTGCCGGCGAAATATCGCCGGCGGTGAAGCTCGCCATGGCGCATGCGTAATGTTCAAACATGGGCCAAATTCAATCAATCCAGAGAATCACTAGCCGATTCCCTCAATAATTAGCTTCTATATGTTTGGGGTGACCTCCTTGACCCTTCCCCGTAGGAACCCCGTCGTGTTCCTACAGCTTGCTAGGATCCAAGGCTGTTTTCCCATCCACCAGTCGCCGCCACCGCTGTCATGGCTGCCGCAGCGAGCGTCCCAGCCACTGTTTGCATCCTCATAAACTGCAAAATCGATCCCCCACGACCCCTTGAGTTTTTTTACTGCCTTCGACACCGAGCTGCGCCGTCGTTCGTCGTCGGCAAGGCCGCACGGTGCGTCGCCATTCGTCGCTGTTCTCGCACTGGTTTGCAACCAATCAACCGTGAAACCAGGCCGGACCAGCCCGCTAGATCACCAGTCTCCAAACGACTCGAACCGGACGAGCCTAGCTAAACTGTGCACGTACAGGCTGGGTTGACAAACCAGCACAAACCGGTGTAACCCGTCGATGAACAGTCCTAACCTACAGCTTTCCATTCAAGCCTACCTTCCAATCTGAGCAGACAAAAAGCCTAAAACAGTTTATAGACTAAAAAGAAAAAGGTTGTCATGATTCATTTCACTTCCTTACCTAAATCCAGGGTTACAAATCCAGATATTGGAAACAAACTAAAACCTATCAAATAGCACAGATTGGTCAGTTTCTACACCTAAATTTAGTTAGCAAAGTTTGAAGAGGGTCCCAGCTGGAACACGAACAACAAAACCCCAGAAGAATAGAAAATATACACAGAATAACTTCAACAATAGAGAGTAGAAATTTGAGTTTCCCTAAAAATGACAACTCCTACGAGTTGATACTGACCTGCTCTCTCCTGTCAATATAAGCTTGTAAAGTTTCCTCAAGATGATCGATAAATTTCTGCGTAGAAATGAAACCCATTACACATATAGAACTGTACAGATAATTCATATGGTAAAAACAAGTGCTTCAGAGAAAACTCACGGTTGCATTAGTTGATAGAAGATCACTTTCTAGTTCCCGTAATGGTAGGAAGAAAGGTAAGGTATGCTCAACCACAGTCATCTTTTCCAGGAAAGATTTGCTTTCCAAAACACAATGAAAGATTTCACAAGGTTCTCCTGCAGCATAGGACACACATGTTTATGTACTATAGAAAATCGTGTTCCAAGAGGCTTAGAGGTCTCTTTCATCCATTTCTTAAGGTATGACTCTTGTAACTTTCATAATCCTAAAATTATGGTTAGGTATAAAGCAGACAAAACTATTTGTACAGCCAAATATTAGTGCTTTTGTAACTGCTTGTCTTGAAAAACATGAACGCTGTTTTCCGTAGAAGCTTTCAATTAGCACAGGTCAAAGACTAGAACGAGAAATGAGACCGAATGATAAGCGTATTCACCAGCAAAGAATGTCTCATACTGTATGCCGATTCTTGCTCCATCCAAACAGTAGATAACCTATTAAATAGAACATATTTAGTTTTAATATGGCACCGTAAATGACAAATTAAGAAAATTGAATAAAAGTATATAATGCCTAATCTTTATTTTAAGAATATCTTATTCTGGGAAAACCCTAATACATGATGGCAACATATAAAAATGTGTTTAATGCTAACTCATAAGTGCATTGTGGCAATGTGAGCTGTCATAAAGCAGCTAACCTGCACCTAGAACTAGAGTAAACAAAGTTGATACTATACTGAGCAGGCTACCTTGTTTTTAACTCTGTATGTAGTCTTCGAATGAAATTGAGGATCTGCTGGAACATTCACTTGGCTAGCCATGGCCTTCCTGTCAGCCTCCATATGGACCTGGTCTACGAGATAAAGGAAACTCAACAGAAGTCCAAACCATATACGGAATGAAAAGTATGATTCGAGTGATAAGAAAATGAGAATAACACGTTATTCACATCAAATACCTTCTCGCGGACGGTTGCCAGTAAACCATCATTCCACTGGTCATCATCTACTACAATCTCTACAGAATCCAAAACCCGTGTTAAGAATTCTTCATGAGAACAATATTGAAAACCACGACTACACAACGGTGCTTCTATTAGAAGCATAGTTATTAAACATCCCTTGCATTTTGAACCAATATCCAAAAAAAACTCGAGCCTTAAAGAAACTTCTAAAAAATCAATTATTTAGAAAACTGTAGTGACAAGAGTATAAAATCCAGAGATATTCCAAATGAACCAAATCGCAAAGCACTGACAAAACCTTTACAAGTCTGTTCAATTCAAAAGAACAAATTTTCAAAAAAAAAAAAAAAGCACTGTCAGAACTGAGGTTTCAGAACTTGGAAGCTTTGTAGGCTGAGGCAAATCATCCATATTGTAAACAAAAATCATCACAACAGACGTCCTTCCCAAAACTGAGCAGCATTTGTGTAGGTTAAGAGGCAAATTATCCATTTGACACTTCATTCTAGATGCCATTCCCACATGTAAATTTTGCACTGATTTTGGAAAGGACATGACACATTGGTCGGCATCAGAAGTTCAAGAAAGAGTGAAAGACTACTAATAAATGTCAAAAACTAGAATTGTCTTGCAACAATTTACGTGCACATTAAATAATTCCTGACAGAGTGACAGGCTTATTTCTTCTAATATAACTGGATTAAAAGAAAACAAATATATGCTAGTGTAGCAATATGAACCTTCAGTTTGGGCAGCTCGTGCAGCCTCAAATTCTTTCTGAAGACGCTCAAAAATCAGCTTATCCGAGTCCCTGAAATAAATTACAGATGTAAAAGACTAATTTTGTGCTAGTCAAGCAGCATACGCTTAGAGAATACATGCAGTCAGCAGTATAAACAAACATATATGGCAGAGAATAAGGAAATCAGAAATTCATGCAACAAATACGCCCTGAGCAAATTCCCTAAAGATCATACAGAATATGACCAACCTAGGGCTAAAGATACTTTTATATCCTCAATATAACAGTTATTGGAGGGGTAGTATTCATCAAGCAGTAGTATCATCTGAAATACGATTTATGCTTGAGTATAATCAGTTTGAATTAAAAAATGTATGAATTCAACTCAACGATTTCTTTTTTCCTCACAAAATGTAACGTGAGTCATTATTTTGCCAAAGACCCCTTTTCCGTACAGACCACAATAGATGTTCTAATACTCTTCACGCTGGAGTGTAAAAGAAGAAGAGAAGGCTAGTGGGTCTGGAAGAGTAATTAGCTGGTATTTTCACAAGAATTAAGAATTTCTAGAGATAAAAAATTACATGCAAAAGACGCAACAACTAATTATCAGCGAGCCAGGCACATCTGTGAGAAGCATTGAAGAAGTTAAGAGTACCGTGAAAGGCGCTCTTTCAAATCCTCATGCCTTTTGAGGATGTTAGACACTGCAAAAAAATAAGGAACCAAATATCAAGAGTTAAGATAGTATATGCCATTTGCTTCAATGGATTCATACAGAATTACTAAGTATGGGCAACAGGTAGAAGGGTTCCCTTAGGGTATAACTAATGTTCTCAGATAGTGAGAGAGAAAAATGTCATTACGTCTTGCCCTTGTGGTCTCAAGTTTTGCATCTTCATCCATTGCATAAGTCTGCAGTAAAATGAAAGGACAAGGCCTGTAAACATCCTGCACCTGACACAAAACAATGAAAACCATCATAATGGTAACAGTAACCTACCAGTTCCGATAACGAGTGCTGGCGCCTCCTTAGCTGCTCAGAATGCTGCACAATACAAGCACCTTAATGTGGTGTTATGCTTAAAAATGTAAATGCAATCACAATGGGTTCCAGATCTTAGGAACTTATGCGGTCAAATGGATCGGTTGCCCTTCAACCTTCACATTGTTTAGGAAGTTTTTGTGTTGCCAAAAAAAAAAGGGATTAATGATCAGAATATCAGCCTAGGTATATAAAGTTATATTAACCAAACATGCAACACACTAACACGAGACTAACTTCTTGACATCTCAAATCCTTGCATATGAGAAAACTTGATGCAAGGAAACTTGGCAAAGCATACAACACAATAACACCAGACTGACAGCTACATGATAAAATTTGATGGAATGGATAAAACAACCAACATTGGAACTGTTTCTATATAAAAAAAAAATGGGCTCAGCATGATTGTTAAGCAGTACTCTTTCCCCAATTAAGGAATGTGGGAGATGGATAGCCAAATGAACAAAAAAAAAAACAATCAATTACTTCAACACTCTAAACAATACGGCACGAAGATGTTCATACTGAAACGAATGTATCAACTAACAGCATTATATGGGAAGTTCCTCTCAGTGAACACTCAAATCCGCTAGGGTTCGTCGAATCTGGAGACGAAAGGGCTAGGGCTTAAGAGTGAGGAGATACGTGCAAATTTGGGTCCTAAACCCCTGCATCGGTAAGAGTTCGTCCGATTTGAGTTGAATGGGCTAGAGAGAGAGGGAGAGAGGGCTGACCATGGAGGCGAAGGTGTGTGGAGGCGACGCGCGGGAGCCCATGTGTCCCCGGCACGGCACCGATCCCCTCTCGCGTGGGAAGTACCACCGACGCCGACCAAGAGCGACGAGCCCTCTTCGATGATAATCGGTTGTCGAGCCCCGGCGCTCCGCCGTCCGCACCGCCGGGATTTAGCACGCACGGTGGGGACTGGCGGCGCAGCACCCGAGGTGGTGGCCTGGCAGACTCTCTGCTATGGGCTTCGGGGCTCCTCGGCGGGACGGCGGCGCTGGGAACTCGGCGTGACGGCGGGAGTTGCGGCGAGGGTTCGATTGGCCAAGGCGCGGTGGAGACGAACCAGAACGAGGTCGCCGTGGGGAGGAAAGAAAAGACGTCAGCGGGGAGAAAAGAACGACGAAACGTTATGTGTGCTGGCGGGTATTACCCAGCAGGAAACAGTTTCTTAAAAAAAGATTATTTAAAAAACAAATTTTAAAAAAATAAATTCTATGCGAGGAAAAAAATTCTATGCAAAAAAATATTTTTAATGATTGGCAAAATAGCTTTTTTTTACGTAATCAATGCAAAATGGATGAAGAAGTTAAAAAAGCTAAATTTTTGGGGCTTTTGAATTCTCAACTTTGTACTAGAATAGATTCTTTGCAAGAAAGACTTTTCAAAGTTTTTAGCAAAATAGTTTTTAATGAAATCAATGCAAAAATAGGTGGACAAGTCACAAGAAGCTATATTTTTGTGGTTTTTGGATTCTAGTACAAAGTTGAGAAGTGTTTTTTCAGAGAAGAAGTTGAATCTGTTTGTTTTGAACCCTTTTGACAAGCTTATCCAAGAATTCAGAGCAGAAGCACTTCTAAAATCCATGTCAAACACATCTTAACTTTAGCTCTATGATACAATCAATCATTATTTACAAACATGGCAACATATGTCTTCGATATTTTGATTATCCATTTTTCTAATACTTTCTTCGTTTTTAATTTGTAGTCACCGTTGACATTTTGGGTTACGTTTAACCATTCTTCATATCCAAAATATTATGCTGAAATATGCAAAATTATAAGTTATGTTTTAATTTTCTTTAGTGATAAAAAATCATAACAAAATATATGATAATTTTTAAAATATTTTGAATAAGATGAAAACGTAACTCAAAAAGTCAACGACGAGTAAGGAGTAGTGGTTGGTATATGGCCAAGAGTTCCGGTGGTTTCCATTTGATGTGCAAAATGTAATTCGATTGATTCCTCACCATAACTAGGGAATTTCAAGTAAACCGTGTATAGTAACGTCTCAGCCGGATAAAGGAGCGATGATGGTGAGGGCATGAGTGAGCTGTGTTCTAAGGGGTATAGGTGTACGGTCAATGTACCTCCGACGTCAGTTGGATAGGATTGTTACAACAACAAAAATGCTCTGGATCGAATTTTTCTAAAGAATAACTATATTTATGTGTATCTGGCATGATCTGGATCGAATTCATGACTCTTACAGTGTAAATCTTATAAAGTAAAGATCAAGTAAAGATCAAGATCAAATATTTCATCAGCTGGGAGTGGTGTAGATACTGCATGACGAAGCGCATACATGGCCTGGAACTTGGCAAAGGGTGCGAACAGGGCAAGCCAAGCTTCACTTCAGCATCAGCTCTGCCACCTCCACCAATAGTAGCCTTAGATCGATGGCGTTGGTGATGGAAGCCACCTTGCCATGCCGTCTTCCAGTGCCAAATCAGGCTCTCCAGATCGATCGGCCGCCTTGCATCATCATCATGAGCACACCCAAGGCAAACACGTCGGTTGATGGGTGACATGAATGCCCCTCCTTTATGTGATCTTTCGTTCCAGGTGATTGTCTAAGCCTGAGAAGCTGCTCATGGGGGATACGTAAGATACAATTCACTAGATCATTGAAATAGGCTTGACAAACAAAGAATCTATGGCATCCCTGATTGTAATATAGTTTGTGAACGCATCATCGTGGTTGTAAATGACCTTCACTGTTCTTGCCAGGTTGAATAGTATCTCAAGTAACTGCCTTGGTTGGTCATTCTGAGTACTCAACCATTCCCTGTTAAAATCTTTCCATGAGTCTTCTATCATCTCCTCTATCATCTCGCGAGCCACTTCAATAGGAACATTGTGCTCTTTCATGCAGCTGTCGATCGTTGAAGCAACATGATGGGTCATTTTCTCTCTCTGCATATATAAGCGTTCCTTTGTTATATATCCAGGAGAAGTGTAACAGGCATAATTATTGATAATTATCAATGATTATACTATTTTCGTAATAATTCACAATGTCAAATTACATGGATCTTTTACATGATAAACAAAACCCATTTCCTCACATAATTTGAACACTTTTCTTTCTTGCTTTAATCTCTCAAGCAAGTTCAAAGATCCAAATAAATACATAAAATTCAAATTAAATAATATGTTACCTCATAGATCATCTGAGAGTCTCATTACAAAGCAGAGTGGCCTAAGTATCTTGGGCACACTGCATACCCAATCAAAAGATTCTTTTGTAGCTATATTCTTCAGTCCAGCAAACCAGGTGCAGGACATAAGGTGACCTGCAGCACTCATTGCTGAAACACGCAGGTGTTCTATGATGGTTTCTGGGACATAACCTTCATCTCGCCATTTTATCTCTGCATTGTATGCTCTAGCTAAATCACAATCTGCATATACAAGGAAAACATAAAGCTACTGCCCATTGGAACAGATACATATAAAAGAAGTTGAAACTAACAAATTATGAACTCTTGTACTTATATGTCTGTTCATATCTTCCCTATATATACTCTCTCCTTATTTTCTTAATAGTTTTGCTTGTAACATTGCAACTCAGGCACCCAAGCCGCCGCATCCATGAACCTTCGGGCCAAGCGAGAAATCCGATATCAAATGGGAGGCTTGGATCAAGGAAGGCTCCCACTAAAATAAGAAATATTTGAGGTAACCCCCTTCGCCACACTCTCGTATAAGATTATTAATTATTTTGGTTTCTCACTCTTCAATGATGTGGATGGAGCAACGTAGTGTCTTTTCATCATTGACAGTAGCTTGTCTGTTCGTTCTGATTTTCTGCAATCTTTCTAAATACAGAGCACCTAAGAGCATATGTCAAAGTATTTTTAATTATAAGTACATCCTCGACTATAGCATGAGTAGAGTCGAGTTCTTGTACTAACCTAGGACCATATATGCTGAAAGTTTTCCACATTCAAGCTGCTAATCAGTAAACGACTTCCATTACTGTTTGAAGATTGGCTCGCAACACAAGTAGCGGCAAGAAAAGGAGAGAAGACTTCCTTTTATAAAAGAAAAAAAGAACTAGACTTCTATAAAATAAGGGTCTACACTCAACATGTATCTGATAATAAATGTAGCATGTCAATATGTTAATTAACTTACACAATTCCTCAGGTATGTCAGGCGATATTTCTCCTCTGGTGTTAAGCGATCTTGGATACTTTGAAAGGTCTCCAAAATTTTCCCATAAACAAACTTAAGGTACTCTGGGAGAGCATTCACCTCATTTGGGTTCCAGCTGGAAACAAACAATTAGTTTCCACCAGCTATACAAATTTATAGTTCATATAGATGTACAGAATTGGTTATCAAATCAAGAAGGGAGGTTGTGGGTTATCGAAGATAGTAGTGCCTTAGTTCAAAAAAAAAAGATAGTAGTGCTTCTGACTAGTGTGCTACTATTTATTTTGAGGGCAAAGAAAGAACTCAAATGCAAATAGAAAATTAGCACACTATCGAAAGGTAATGTGCTCTTTTTTTAATTTGCAATGAATCTATACATGAAATTTAATATAAAAATATTAATTTTCGAACTTAATAGACAAAAAATATTTAACTTGGAGTTTGTGGGTGCAAACCTATCTAGACACTTCGTGAACGATTCACACTCTTGTGAAGTTCCGTAGACATCATAGATATCATCCATGATGGTAATTATGGCGAGCACCATTGTCGATATTATCCTAGATCGTGAGTAACTTGGTTCATAATATACGCCTACCATCCAGAAATAGCACTCCACAACTCTATCACGAGCAAATGGTACCCTTAATTGAAGTTGTAAACCTTTCCACCATCTGTATATGTTCAGCATATTTAATTTAATTGAAAGTTTCATAAAAGTTTTTGAGTCAATCCTCTTCTGTAATGGGGATCATTCACGTTGGAAACAAATTAAAGGATCCGATAACATCACCTTGTAATGATCTTTAGCTCCTGTTGGTGATTGAGCTGCAAGATGTTAGCGTTCAACTTTGCTAGTTCAATTATGGTTTCATCTACTTCCCTTTCCGTTTCAAATGCAGAGATATACTGTTTGGCTTCATATATCCTTACCCTTCTTGGAAGTGGGATCTCAAGTGCACATCTTATTTCATCAGCTAGCGACCCTTTTACGTAGGGAACCATTGACTCTAAAGACCTTTTGCTGTAGCAAATGGCCTCATCAAGTATTATCTCTCCATGCATCCCAAGATGTGCAGCATTATAAAGGCCCAATAAATCCCTTGGATTCTTTGACACAAAACACCCTTCATCATCAAGAAACTTTGCAAACACGTCTGAAACAAGAAAACAAATTAATCCACAGATTCTTTTGAGATATCAGAATAACAGTCAATTCACTCATCATCATATCAAGTGTTCCTGCCGTGTGAAACATTTCAATGTGCTTTAAACTTAATATACATATTGAATTAGGCAACATAATAATAGGAACGAACAGTGAATCTATCTAAAGTACCTTGTGAAGCCCTCAATCCATGTTTACGTAGGAGATAGAACCACAGAGACACAGTTCGAAGATCACAACAACTGACATCAACTTTGTTAACTTGAAAAGATGATCCAAGCAAACACGCTCCAAAACATCAATTAGACGCAGCCTGTCAAATATGCTACAAGTACTTGGTGCAGTTATCATTTTCGCCACCTCTACCTTCAGCTGGTTAGCTCGTTCTATCATCCATTCCTGTGGAACAGTATATAAACTGAGCATATAATTAAGCACGGGAAGGTCCTAAACTGACATCTGTGCAAATCACGTTCAAAGACATTAGACATGACAAAGTATTGTGGTGGTAGAACGAGACGGTTTAGTTATAGAGACATGCATGTAGAGTGGCTCCATGTGCACTACGCGTGCCTGTGTTATGTGGCATGCATAGATGAGGTTTAGTAGTTGCTTGATGTAGTCAGCAGGTGCATGGGGGTGTTCCCTCATTTTGATACGCTTAGCATTTGTACACATAGAAAAAAGAGAGCAATATATATACATATTCCCTTCTACGATTTTCTTCCTCCCTCTTGTTTTTTATCTGTGGGAAAATCAAACGTGGGACAAAGAGAGACACAGTGAGGTGAGCACACTAGTTAGACTAAGAATGGAATTTAGCAACGACACAACTGCAATAGACTTGTTCGAGCTACTCATGGGCCGGTATAAAGTGCGTTCATGTGATTACAAGGTATTTACCGTGGCAAGTAATTAATTCTAACGCAGAGAAACATGTAGACAGTTACACACCTGTTGATCGGAGGAAGCCAGAGAAATGGAGCTGGTCAGGAAGAAGTCGCCCCAAATGGAAGGGTGAAAGTTTGAGGGATTCCTGCTTGCATGATCATGTTGTGGTTGGGTATCAGGGTCAGTGACAGCATAAGCGCTGGTACTAGTTCGTCGAGTCCAACCAAAGGACCATGGAGTAGGGACACCCAGGAGCTGCTGCTTGGAGAACGGGGTGCCATGAACCTGTCGTCGTTGAGCAGAGGCAGCACAGGCCGGATGGCTGCTGCTTCTGGACTGACATAACATCACGGGAATAACATTGGAACATATGGCACTAGTGTTCATCTCCTATTTTGGGCGTCGGGTGACAGAGCTACGTCGATGCTTGTATAATATTTGCTGCAACGGCGTGGCTTATATAGGCCGAGCAGGTATGGTGGCGCAAGGGCCTTTTGTCTTCTAATCGGGTTGATTGGACTAGCCAGGGTTCATGTGGACCACTGCCCATGAAATATATTCCCTCTATTTTTAAATTGTTAACGCCGTTGCCTTTTTAAATTACGTATGACTGTTCGTCTAATTTAAATATTAGCTCAAATATACAAAATTATAAGTTATATTTTAATTTTTTTAGTAATAAAACAATTCATAACAAGATATGTGATAATTTTAAAAATATTTGTATAAGATGAATGGTTAAACGTAAATAAAAAAATCAACGGTGTCAATAATTTAAAAACGGAGGGAGTATGCATCTCAATTTTGCAAGCTCTTGTAGCTAGACTAATAATAGATCGACGTGGGATCCCCACTGAAACATGATAAGATAGCATAATTGACAGATATAGTACATGCCCTATATATCATAGGCTTAGATCTAGAGTACCTACAAATTAAAGGCCATTTTACATGCCACGCATATCTCTCCAGCCACCGGTATCCTAATCTACAGTAGTTGTTCACAGGCCGCCCCTCCAGATTGTCGATGTACTTAGCCTGTGATGCCCACCCATACCATGACAGCACTACTCGGTTCTTTATTTTTCTTTAGGTAATGGGATAAAAACATCCTGCCTTTCGCCTCGCTAGGAGATTAATTACAGGCGTCTTATTTTAGCAATGCAGACTTCCGTATGCCCAAATGACAATGACTGAGTTAAAACACACACCATACCGTTCCGTAGATAATAATTATTAAGAACAAAGTCTATTATCAAATCTCCATCTATGGTGTGCATAAACTTCAAACCCCAAATCAAGTCACCAGCATGCATATCTTATCATCTCTTTGGTTTCATCACTCCATTGCAATTGTGCCTAGAAAGTGGAGCCAATGCGTTCACTGAAAGACTACCTGCATATAAGTATTTGTAGATGTTTTATTAAAAACAATATTATTTCTACTTCCAATTGTTTTTTAAGATTAGCACCTATTCCATTTAACCACATAGCAAACATGAGACATATTATGGGGTGGCTGTAAATTGAAACAAAAGAAACCTAGCCTCCAAATAAACTGCACATAATGACAATGCATAAACAAGTATTGTATGGTTTCCTTATCTTACTAGCATGCCACTTACGCTTTGCTAGATTATCTTTGATTAAGATTACTCCTTTATGCAAGTATACTACATAAATATCTTAATTTTGAGAGGGACCTCATTTCCATTTTGCAAAAGGGCTTTGTACATAGATTGAATATTGAACTGACCATTACTAGTGAGATTCCACTTAATTTAAGCGGTCACTCTCGTCTCTAAGTTGTACATGTGCAATACGAGAAACAAGGTTCTACAAGAGAATAAGGTTTTGCCATCAAAGCTCTTCGAAAAGAAATATTGAGTGGAATCTATCAAAGACAGAAGCAACTGTGCACTTTCTTTTTTTTTAACAATGTTATATAAGGACGGGTAATATTCTTTTAAAGTAAAACTACCAACTCAATCTGTTGGCCATTGTTTAAAACAAAGCTACCTAGACTGAGAAGGTATTTTTCACTTTCATTAGGCCGGCTAAAAAATGTGAGTCTATTACTCGGTTCTTTAGAGTGTCCCCAATGGTAGAGACTGCTAAGAGGTAGCAGCTAGCTCTTGCAAAAAAAAAAATTGAAGATGAGTGAGGTCCATGTTTAAGTCTTTCATTTTTCTTAGAGGCCGCCTCTTAAGGAAGAGTTAGCTGGCTTCTCTCTCTTCTTTTTCTCTAATAAACAATTCTAGAGGTAGCTTAAAGACAACGGCCCTTCCCAATTGCAGTAGCATCCAGTTAACAGCTAGTTAGCGTAGCATCACTTTCATCCAATTGCGTGTTATCGACTAGAGTTCCATATGAACTAAACAGATTTCAATGCAAACGCCTAAGAGAAAGAAAAAATGAATATAATAAAAAAAATTTAATAGCAAAGCTGCCACTCTACGTTTTACAGCTTCCATATGCTGTCAAGGAGCAATTGCTCTAGTACATTCTTGCAATGGACTGGGCTAGGCGTCCCATCAAACTTGAAGGCGGCTGCTCGGGTAATGAAGGCATTAGCACCAGAGCACAGTGATAGATCGGATATTTGTTTTGTGATTGCCGAGGCAAAAGAGTTAGCGCAGTTGCTGCAGAAAGTATAGTGCAAGTAGTTGCTGCAGAAAGTAGAGTTTAGCCAGGTGAATGGAGAGAGAGAACATAGTGGCACACAAGTTATTAGCGCAATCAACTAGATCTGTTCATACTGCTGTATTGTTCGAGCAAGCGCCTGTGTGCGTGTTTGATCTGATCAACTCGGGTTGTAATCCTTCTTGTACCTAATAAAGCAATGAGAGCAATATGATCTTCAGTACATTTTGTTGTCGGGAAATTTCGGCCTCCTTCCTGAACAGCGGCGGGCCCAGGATTTGAAGTATGGGTATTCAAAAATTTCTAAGTGCACGGAAAAAAACTTATGCTAGCCTAAATTGATGACAAGGTGCGTAAAAAATATATCAAAGACAAGGCAAAATTGATCCAAACTTCAAATTGAGCCTAAAAACTGTTTCTTGAACTGGGTATGTGTTGTTGCAAGCATATAAATAGTATACACTATATAAATATAAATTTTTATGTCAAAAATAATGGGTATTCAACTGAATACCCATGACTCAAGGTAGGCCCGCCCCTGTTCCTGAACATAAGCTGCATTTCATTCCTTGCAGACAATGGAGATCCCACAAATGGACTGTGCGTATTCCAAAATTCATACAAAACTGGCAGATATACTCTCTCCCCACTTTACCTTCCTCAGTGTTCTACGTACGTTAAGTTCCTTGGTCCGCGCTTGATGCGGACCAAACTCTCAACATACGGGACAACGTAGTGTATAATCGAGCAGGTGTCCCTGGCAGTATCTTGTTCATACTTGACCGCGCGTTTCAGATCCACCACTTTCTCAAGCAGTACTTTGCTACGCACGTTGTACTTGCCCAGCCCACCGAAACCCAAAGCCACCAACATCTCGTCTCCAACGGTGGCGAGCGGCAACAAGAAGCCCGTCGGTGAGCCGACGTCGACGCGGTAGCGCAGCGACCACTCCAGCCTTGGCGCGTCGTCCGCCATCCAGACGTCAAACGCCGCCGTCGACTTCGCGGCGGCGGCCGCCTTGTAGACGTAGCACAGCTTCCCGTCCAGCTCCGCCATGTCGGCGATCGAAGACGCGCCGCCGCAGCGCGGCGGGCAGGCGACCACGTCGAACGTCTCGTCCCGCAGGCCGAACCGGAGCATCCGGTGATGCGGCGGGAGAAAGTCGACGGGCCCGTGCCAGTAGAACGCCTCCCGCGTGCACACCGGCGGGTCGGGCCCGATGGCGTGCGGCGGGTCCTGCGTCAGCTCCCAACCAGAAGATCCGTCGCCATTGCCGCCGAGCGCGAAGATCTCGTGGCCGATGTCGATCTCCGGGTCCTGGACCGTGCCGTCGCGGTGGCGGTAGAAGTACCTGGCGACGACGTACCGGCCGCGCCACGGGTGGAAGCCGAGGGCCACGGCGGGGAGGTCGTCGTCGTTGACGTCGGGGCTCCCCGGCGGCAGCTCCGCGAACTCCCTGGTGGCCGGGCCGGGTTGCAGACGAACACCTGGTTCGTCAAGGTGGAGAGCGCGACGAGGCCGTCGCAGTGCACGGGCGCGATCAGGTGCGTCACGCCACCCGGCCACGCTTTCTCCAGCAGGAGCTGGGCCCAGGCCTCGGCGCCGTCGTCGGCGGCGGTGATCCCCGGCCGGATGCGGTGGAAGCTGACAGCCTCGGACGTATCTGTTTCCTCGTGGCTTGAGAAGTCCTCGCGGGGGATGACGAGCACCGACGGCGGCGCCGCGCGGGTTCTCGATGTGTCCAGGTGGCGGCGTGCGAAGGCCGGGTCCTCGATGCCGGCGCGCCACGAGCGGCAGACGCACTTGAACCGCATCAGAGACTGGACGGGCAGGCGCGCCAGGATCTCGAAGAACAGCAGCTCGTCGGGGACGGCGGCCGGAGGCGGCGTGAAGATCCGCTGGCGTTTCTCCGGACTCATAGCGTTCTGTCCTGTGACACGTACGACTATGCGGTGTAGTAAACGCACGCACGCCCACGGTAGATTGAGCGAACGCTTTGGCCTTAAATTACCAGCAGAAACCTGCAGGGATCAGGAGGTCGGACAACTCCCCGAATCCGAATAGTATTCTTTTCCAACCAATGAAACTATGAAAGCAAGCAGGTCATGGCAAATTGGTAGTACCGGTCCGGCCATCATCATGGTAAATTGCAGAAGAGTCTCATGGCTACTGTATGTCTTCCGCGTTAGAAGTGGGTCGTAGCCGATCCGAGAACCATGCACCGTCGGTGAACGTCGCTGCCGATCGAGCGCATGACGAACTCCTCCGTCGTGGCCTTTTTGCAGAACGAATATCTATCTGGTCGGTCACAGTGATGCCCACCGGACACGCATTCTAAAAAACAACAGCGGGGCTTGGCGACACTGCCGGCCGATTCCAAAGCATAGCCAGGGTCATCCATTCGGGAAATGACGAGCTCTTGCATATGCGTGGGAGATCTCGAGGTGGCAGAGACGAAACCGGTGTCCTCAACGGCCGGCAGTGCGCCGCAGACCGACAGACGACGGACTTAGTGCGTCACACCGCCTGGCCACGGCTGCTCCAGCATGAGCTCGGCCTTGGCCTCGCCGTCGTCGGCGGAGGCGGTGATTCCCGGCCGGATGCGGTGGAAGCTGACCGCCTCGGACGTCGCCGTTTCCTCGTGGTTCGAGAAGTTCTCACGGGGGATGACGAGCACCGACGGCGGCGGCGCCGCGACGGAAGATAACTCCAGGTGGCGGCGGGTGAAGGCCGGGTCCTCGATGCCGGCGCGCCACGAGCGGCAAACGCGCTTGAACCGCACGAGGGACCGGACGGGCAGGCGCGCCAGGATCTCGAAGAACAGCAGCTCGTCGGGGACGGCGGTGGCGACGGCGGCCGGAGGCGGCGTGATCCGCCGGCGTTTCTCCGAACTCATCGCGTTGTATGGTTTCCGCCTTTCGGGATGTATCTGCCGCGTCCACACGGCTTGAGAAGCTGCTAGTTAAGGGTGTGTTTGGCAACGGCTTATGGAGGGGTTTTTCTTTGAGCTTATCGCCTCATAAGCCATAAGCCCTGCTAAACAGCGAAAAGCAAAATAGCTTATTGTTACAGGCAGCAATAAATCGTTTGCGAATTTGTACTAGCATAAGCCGTTTCGTATAAGCCAAAAAAAAGTAGCTTTTTGCAGCTCACTCTCTAGATAAGCCATTTTATAAGCTGTTTTGCTAAACATCTTGACTGGATAAGCCGAATAAACCAGAATAAGCATATAAGCTGTTTTGTCAAAATAAGTAAAAAGAAGAGTTATTGTTCTCATAGGCATAAGCTATGCCAAACACGCCCTAATCACGGAGAGACCTCATATAAGGTGGGTCAAATCGTATTCCGTGAAGAGTCAATCAAACAACAAATCCAGAAAAAAACAAAAATCAACAAACAAAACTAGTACTCCGTCTCCGAATATAATCATTTCAGGATTTGATCAAAGTCAAACTTTTTTAACTTTGACCATCAATATCAAAATATTTATAGCACTCTATTATATATAGTTGATGCTGTTAGATTCATCATCGAATGAACTATCCTAATATGCAACTCTTCATATTTAAAATATTATATTTTTATATATATTGCGAGTCAAAGTTGAACCAGATTGATTTTCAACAAATTCAGGGCTTGTATTCTAGGACGGATGTACTACTTATGTTTGGTCTTGTCTACCACAGTAGTGCCTTGTAAGTACTATTGTTAGGTTTTGTCTACCATAGTAGTGCCTTGTATCTTCAAGGTGACCTTTTATTACGGCTCAATCTTTTTTTTAAGGGGTGTGGCCGTGGGGGTGGGGGCACGGCCACCCCCAACCCTTAGAGCACTTGTAGGTGCGAACCATGCTGATCCGTTCGCCTGACAAAAATCGATTTTCTTCATGGTTTGTTGGCTGCAATGTTATATTCGGTTAGTGGAGCCAGGCTATAATTAAACAAAGCATATTTGGCTTGCAACCGCTGAAGCATATCCGGCCATGCGTGCATGCAGAGCTCATATAGTATTCTTTATTCCGCCACGGTTCGACTCAGAAACAAGAGTCGATTTATCTCTGACAAACATCGGTTCGATGCCCACAGTGTGTTGTGTTCGCACTACGGGAAACCGCCCGTTTGCCGTGCACCCAGGGCACACGGCAAAGGGAGAAAAGCACACGGCAAAGGGTTTGTCGTGTGCAACACTCGGCAAACGGCACACGGCAAACAGGTACCGGCAAACAGTACTTTGCCAAGTGCCGTTTGTCGGGCACACGGCAAACCCTTTGCCGTGTGCCCCACGTGGCGCTTGGCAAAAAAAGGAGTTGACCTCCGTCAGCCGTGAACCCACACTTTGCCGAGTGCTGTGGGCCCAGGCACACGGCAAAGCATGGCCTCTTTGCCGAGTGCCGTGGGCTCCACACTCGGCAAAGACTGGAATCTTTGCCGTGTGCCACGTCAGGCACACGGCAAAGAATGACTTCTTTGCCGAGTGTCTAAACATGGTACTCGGCAAATGTTCAAAACACTCGGCAAAAAATTGTTCCAGATTACAATAAACATTTCAAATCGACTACAACCTGGACCACAATCACCAACAAATAATAATACATCACATATATGAGCCAAATCATCATCACATATCACATATTTGAGCCCACATCATCACAAACTCAACATATCACATAAATGAGCTCCACCATCATCACAAACTCAACATATCACATAAAAAGCTCCACCATCATCACAAACACATCACATAGAGGTCCACGACCAACCGTCATCACAAACACATCACATAGAGGTCCACGATCATCACAAACACATAGTCCACCAACCGTCATCACAAAGTCTCACACGATCACGACATATAGTTATAGAAGTTGAAATACAATACAGGTTTATTGACGAGGCGGCCACGGCGACCAAGCATTCTGCGGAGAGGGATTGTTGGATCCCGCCGATTGATTCTGCACGAGCAAAGCAATACAAGTATTTAAATTGTAGGTTAGAAACATATAAGCTAAAATGTGTAGGTTGGAAGCATATAAACTAAAATGTAATAGAAGTGACAAAATATTGGTTACAAGCTAGCATAGCTAACCCTTCAATTACTTCACTATATCATACTTGAAGGTAAGAAATTAAAGTACAAAAGATTTGAAGTGACTCACCGGAGTGCCTGCAGAAGGAGTGCCAGGAGAAGTACCACCGAAGGGAGGAGGAACGCCGAAGGGAGGAGAAACGCCGAAGGGAGGAGGACCGCCGTAAGGAGGAGGTAGTGGTAGAAGAGGGAGTTGCCCTGGCTGTGGCACCGTACCATGAGTCTGCATGTAAAGGAACATCTGCGCCATCCGCTGGTCATTCCTCTGCCGCTCTGCCTCCAGCTTCGCATCCATCTCGGCCTGCATCCTCTGCCGCTCTTGCTCCAACTTCGCATCCATCTGGGCCTACAATATTTCATCGATCCCAATATTACAATGCAAAACAATACCATGTACAAATCAATGAACAACGAATTAAACCAAAATTTCCTGCATTTGCTCAATCTGGATCTGTGTAGCACTAGGCCGTGGGCGTATGGGCGGAGCTGAGCCTGTGCTCCTTGCCCGAATCTCGGAGAGGGTGAGAGTAGAGACCGTGTCGATTGTGCTGTCGCCAATCCAGTACCGGCCATGCTTCTTACCTCCACCCACCCTCATCACGACCTCTCCATCAAGAGGCTCGGTGCTCGGATCCCACTCTGGCCCATGGACCTCCCTTGACGCCGAGGTGTACTCACTGAGGCGGCTGTGGACGGTAGCGTTGCTGTACGCCTCGGGCGGGTCCTCCGGGTTGTAGTCGATGTCGGCCGTCGCCTTGCCCTTGTGGGACAGAGCAAAGGCCTTCAACTGCCCGCAAGGCTGGCCACCATGTGCCGCCGACTGCAAGGAAAATAGAAAGATGATTAGAAGTTATGGAGAATATTAAGTGTTTAAATAAAGAAGTTGAGTTCACGTACCCATCTAGCCGCGTACTGGGAAAGAGTAAGGTTGCCTTGATGGTGTGGTGCCCCTGGCATCATTAAGCGCCGCTCCCGGCAAGCGTTGTGTGTCTCATGCCACTGGGGCTCGCACCATTTGTTGACAATATAGGACCAGGCCGTGAAATGGGAGGCGCACCACCACGGAGGCACCTGCACGACATCAAGTATAGAAATATGAGAAGATCAAATTAAGCGTACTTAATCTCATAAGAGTTCGGTATTCGTGTTTACCAGTAGGTATTGCTCTCGGGTAAGCTCAATGGTTCGTGCCTCTTTTTTTTCCACCTTCATTTTTTGGACAGTAGCGTAGTAAGTTATGACGGCCTGGACGCGCGACTCGTAATGCATGTCTCTGACGAGTTTACGACATGCATTGTTCGTCACACGAACCGTCAACGCCTCCTTCCCAGGCTCGCATCTGTAGAAATCCTGCATCAAGACGCAATGTACACTGTCATTATTTGAATAAAACCTAATGAATGCGATGTATTGACCAATGCAGTGCAACGAAGACATATATAATTAGAAAGTAACATATATATATTTTTGAAAATATAAAAGTAATTTAAAAAGACCATACATGTATCAGAAATAATCATCATAATCGGGATTAGCTTCATCATATGCCTCATCATCACTATCAGGCATGTCGATATCATTTTGCACATTCGCCGGAGGAGGAATGTCGCCTTCGTCCTCAATATTTAAATGTAACCGCTCAAGTAATTTCAAATCGTTCAAATTATGAACCTCATCTCCGGCATCGTCATCACTAACCGTTTCATTCTCTACTTCCATTCCGATCTCTTCGGTTAAGTCTATCTGAAAACCCTCTTCTTGCCCATGTTCTTGAAAGAACTCTCCGTCGTCTGGGTTTGGTACTATATTGTAATCTTCATTGTTTAGGACAGGTAGTTTGCCGTGTGGCTCTACCTTGTACACAACATCCCAACCCTTGATACGGTCGTCGGTTTGGCACGGGTATGAGCTATAATAAACTTGTGTGGCCTGTTGCGCCACAATGTATACATCGTCTCCTGAGTACACCGATGACTGTCGAATTTCGACTAGGCCAATATTAGGGGTCCGTCTCACTGCTTGAGGATCAAACCAATGGCATTTGAATATGACAGGAGTAAGAGGCTTGGAGGGGTCCGTCTCACTGCTTGAGGATCAAACCAATGGCATTTGAATATGACAGGAGTAAGAGGCTTGGACCCATGAAACTTGAGTTCGTATATTTCTTCAACTCTTCCGTAATACTCGACCCCATCATCCCCCGGCGTAAAAACTCCGGTATTGGTGGTTCTTCGATTGGGCCGACTCTGCTCGTAGCTTGTTGTGTGAAAGCGGTACCCATTAACATCATAGCTTCGAAATGACCTAACCCTATAGGCACAGCCATCGGCAACCTGTCTTAGATCGGCACTCATAGACGCATCAGTTTGGCTCTGCAAGTTCAAGCATGATCGTTAGTTATATTATTCGCACATACGAGCAACTTGTAAGCGATACGAAAAAATGCTAAATACCTTTTGTTTGAACCAAGAAATGAAATCAGGCATTTCATTTCCAGCACCCTTTGAAATAAGGGTATCAACTTCCTGTGCGGTTGGTTCTCTTGATCCACGCCAGAATTCATGAATAAACTCCCTGTACCAACAAGGAACAAGTTGGTTGGACGCGGAATATTCAATACTAGGAAAAAAAATTGGACAATAACTTACTGCATGTACGGCAACACTTCGGAAAGGTTGGTCAACACATATAGCATGATAGTGCGCCACTCTTCGTGTTTCAAGGTCTTGTTGGTCCCTTCACTTGCAGTTCCGTGTTGCCCTAGGAAAAGGCTGAGTTTCGATTCGTTTTCGCCAGCATTGTAACGAGGAGCTGGATAATGCACGCTCGGAAGGTTGTCTGAATAGTATTTTGATGTGAAGTTTGACACCTCCTCCAGAACATAAGCCTCTGCAATGGAAGCTTCAATTTTGCATTTATTCTTGCATTTCGTTCGAAGAACCTTTTGACACCTCTCAATTGAATAGCACCAACGGTTCTGCGCAGGCCCTCCCATTCGTGCCTCATACGGGAGGTGCAAAATCATATGAAACATTGGAGTGAACATGCCGGGTGGAAATATCTTCTCCAACTTACAGAGCAACACAGGCGCCATTTTTTCCATGTCTGCGATCACGGTCTTAGATACCTCCTTGGCACAAAGCTGACGGAAGAAATAGCTCAACTCTGCCAGCACTAGCCACACATGATCAGGTAGATAGCCTCGAACCATCACCGGAAGAAGCCGCTCAAGCCATATGTGGTAGTCATGACTCTTTGCCCCGTTGATTCGCATAGTTGTTAAGTTCACCCCTCTACTCAGATTCGCTGCAAACCCATCAGGAAACATTAACGTTTTGAACCATTCTAGTACTTCCCACCTTTGAGGCCTCGTAAGGACGAAATCGGCCGGAGGCTTCCTCCATGACTTGCCGGATTTAGGAGACGCCATGTCTAGCTTAGGTCTATCGCATAACACTGCTTGATCGACTCTTGCCTTCACGTTGTCCCTTGTCTTATCAGGAATGTCCATGATTGTTCCGAAAAGTGGAACGCCAATGCCATGTTCAGTGTGCATTAGGTCAATGTTATGTGGAAGAAGAAGGTCTTCCATATAGGAAAGCCTCCACAAGCCGCAGATCTGAGTGAAGGCATGTAGCTCACCATATCCCACAAAACCACCTTCTTGTTCATCAACCACGAGAGCATCTAACTGAGCACGCACCTCGGCACCAGTCATGAACGGTCGTGCCTGGTGGTGCACTGCGACACCTTTCGTGAAATTCTTTTTGTCTCTTCTGAATAGATGGTCAGGAGGGAGGAACTGTCGGTGTTGGTCGAACGAAGAAAACTTGCCACCCTTCTTCAGCCAAACGAACCTCACAATTGTCTTGCATACTGGGCATGAGAACTTGGAGTGAACACCATGGCCGCAGAATGTCCCATACGCCGGCAGGTCATGCAGAGAGTAGTGGTAATTAACATACATTCTGAAGTTTTCCTTTCTTGATTTATCGTATGTCCATACCCCTTCCTCCCAAGCACGGACCAAATCATCGATCAGAGGCTCCATGTACACAGACCTATTATTCCCCGGGTTTTCAGGAATTATCAGCGACAAGAATATGTTCTGTCGTTGAAAAAGGACGCCAGGGGAGGATTGAGGGGTATAACGAAAACGGGCCAACAACTGTACGGGGCAGCTCCCATTCCATAAGGATTGAACCCATCTGTTGCTAACGCCACACGTACATTACGAGCCTCCAGAGCTTTTATGTCGTGAATCTCATCAAAACGTTTCCAGGCTTCACCATCAGATGGATGTACAAGCTTATCGGGATTGTATCGGACTCCATCTTTGTGCCATGTCATCTGTTTCGCGGATTCTTCGGTCATGTAAAGGCGTTGGATCCTCGGTATGAACGGAAGGTACCGTAGGATTTTCGCGGGGACCGCGAGCTGCCTCTTTTGGCCATCAGCAGCGTCTACCTCCATGAACCTAGAGGATCCACACTTTGGACAGTATTTTGCTTCCGCGTGTTCTTTCCTAAATAAGATGCATCCCTTCGGACACGCATGTATCTGCTCATATGGCATCTTAAGTGCTCGAAGGAGTTTCTGTGCCTCATACATGTTCTTTGGCAGAATGTGACCTTCCGGAAGCAAGGTGCCAATAACTGTCAACATAACATCGAAGGCGTTTCGACTCAAGCTGAACTGGAACTTCACGGCCATTAGGCGTGCAATGGCATCCAGCTGAGAAACCTTGGAATGCATGTGAAGAGGTCGCTGTGAAGAAGACAACATGTCGTAATACGCCTTTGCGGTCTCCTCTGGCTCCTCCTCTCTACGTTCTTCATCCACATTGAAATGTGCTTCATGGTAGTCATGTAACATGTCTTCTACCCCACCATCAGCATCATAATCATCGACGCGTTGTCTCACGACGTCGTCTCTCACACGTTCGGCTTCACCATGGTACAACCACCAAGTATAGCCTGGCGTAAATCCATTCAGACATAGATGTTTAGCCATGACATCCTTTGGTTTTCGCCGCGTGTTGTTACAACGGCTGCAGGGACACCAAGTGGCACTCGCTCCTTTAGCCTTGGCAAATGCTAGTTCCATGAAAGTTTCTGACTTCTCAATCCATTCGTCGGTAAACTCAGTCCGACTTAAGCGGCCCGTGTACATCCACTCACGGTCTTCCATCCTTTAACAGATATATATCAACGAGTAATATAAAGTTAATTCATTTGCATCGATCTACACGATGTTCCAACTGTCTAATAGGTGAAGATAGGTCCTAATCCCACCCGAGGATGCGTACATGCGGTTAGTTTCCAAGGTCTACTCCTGTTCGAGACAGAATTTCGACAGCACCTCCCCGCTGTTCTCCAAATACACGTCCCCGCAGGGAGATTGTGTATCCGGAGAACAACAGGGAGGTGCTGCCGAAATTCTGTCTCGGACCGGAGTGGACCATGGAAACTAACCCCATCTACGCATCCTCGGGCTGTCCAAAAAACGTGGACAATTCGAAACAGATACAGTCTTAGATATGCAAAGATCTACATATCTCCAACTGTATCTCTTTCGAACGGGAGACGGCTAACTAGGTTACGCGTGACCTACATACATGAATGGAAAAAGAGGAGGCTTTTATGTCTCACCTTGCTGTCTGCAAAGTGTCGAATGGAAGACGGTGTGCACAAGCTTCTCCTGCAAAGAACGGAACATATATAAGAGTCAATTCCAAATTTCGACATAGGAATGATTACTTGCATATAATAGCTATATTCAAGTTCATTTTTCAAAGGCTGTCCCGACAATGCATCAGTCAAGCTCACCGTGAGTGTATGATATGGAGACAGAGATTTGTTATTTATATATGATGATATTCGGCTCAATTTTTGAGTTGAAATAAAGAAGAAACCATCGCCAAACGATGAACTACAATCACTGTTGAGTTGAAATAAAGAAGAAGAAAAAAAAGAGATCAAGTTCAGTCCCAACTAAACAATTTCATTCTTTTCTCACAGGACCCTTGATTCCACAGAAACGTAGTAGAAGTAACACAGGAAGAATAAGACAATGAAAATAAATTTAAATAGACTAAATAACATAGATTAATTCTTATTGATTGATTTAAGTCATCCTACAGGGAACAGATTGATTCTTATTTCTCAAAGCATAACTTGCAAAGTGGAGTCTCTAAAGAAAGCAAGTTATTTGCATAGACTATATACACCAACATCTGATTGGCGCTGGGCTAACTGCATGGCCCCTCTGAAACTCTTCAGGTTGTAGTGATAGAAAAATGATGATGTCAAATATGATAGTAATTAACTGTTAGAGCTAAGAAGAGTTAACTGCACAGACTATATACACCAACTGCATGGGTACTATTATAGCTTAGGCAGTTCCAGCCGAAGCATCATGATATGCTTTTTGACCAGTATCTGTCTGTTATTATAACGTCGAGCTGACCACCACAGGACATACACCAAAGAAGAACTGGCAAGGACCACACAGCAATACATTTTGCCGAGCTGAGTACTGTAGTCTAGTACTACTACTATCCTGGTCAATGATAAAGCCCAACCAGTAGGCATGGCTGACTGAACAAGCGTGACTTCTAATCTGCTGATGGTTCTAGGCATGATTCATTTTGCTCGTCCTGATAAGCCATGCGGAAAAACAAGCACAGGTACAGGTAACAAAGGTAAAAAGAAGAAAGTAGTTCTACTGCTAAGCAAACATTGCTGTGAGAGCAAACAGGCATGCACTGCTCAAGTTTCTGGAGCAACAGAAGTGTGTTGATCCACAATCCAAGTAATTTTACAGAAGTGGCCTTCAAAGGCAGAATAAGAATCCTGGAAAATTGCCCATCTCGATCAATAAATAGGACTAAATGAGGCAGTAATGCAGTTGAACCAACTTCCTACTTCCTAGCCATCTGAAAACGACCTTTCTGTTGAAGAAGAAGAATATTTGGTGGAGCAAGAATTGCAAGAAACATGCCTGACAGCATGTTGCTGCACTTTGGGCAACGCGAGCTCCTGAAGATCAGGAGCATACAGATTGCAATCCAGAATGGGCAAAAGAATCGTGCCGCGCGACATGCAAGCGAAGATCGCCACTCAAACCAATCGCAAATCGAAGTAAACAGATAGGGAAACATACGGTCGGCCGGGGACGTAACTTTTTTACAGGCTTGGCCGCAATGCAGGCGAAGATTGCCAAGGAAATCGAACGAATCAGATAAGCGCAGACAAAAATTGATAGGTGGAATTGAGAGGTGGGAAGGCATGCAGGTTCAGAGATTGCGAGATGTGCGCGCACCTGGTGACCCCTCTGTAGATGGGCTCGAGGTCGAGGTCGGCAAAGCTCGG
Organism: Eragrostis nindensis; assembly: GCA_012490785.1. Lineage (NCBI taxonomy): Eukaryota > Viridiplantae > Streptophyta > Magnoliopsida > Poales > Poaceae > Eragrostis > Eragrostis nindensis. The sequence goes on along the minus strand of JAAXCT010000307.1, from coordinate 552,407 downwards.
CCGGGGAGGGCGCGGCGAAGCTCGGCCGGGGACGAGCTCGTCCTGGGACGCCGGCCCGGTGAGAGAGGCGGAGGCCGGCCGGGGACGGCGGCCCGGGAGGGGAGGTCGGAGGCGGGGGTGCGGCGCGCGGGGCGGAAAGGCCCGGGCCGGGGAAGGCGAGGCCCGGGGCGCGGCGGCGGCGGGGAGGGCGCGGCGGTGGAGGGCGGTGCGGTGGAGGCGACGGCGCGCGGCGCAGTGGAGGGCGGCGCGGTGGGCGGGACAGGGTGGGCGGGCGCGGGGCGGCGGGGGGCGGGCGAGGCGCGGGGGGGGGCGGCGGCGCGGTGGGAGGGCGGCGGCGGCGGCGCGGTGGAGCTAGCTCACGATGCGAAATGAGAGGAGAGGAGGGAGAAGAGCCGCGCGCGGCGCTAAGTGTCAATCCTCCACGTTTGCCGAGTGCCGGCGATCCCGCGCTCGGCAAAATCAAATCTTTGCCATGTGCCCTCCACGTGGCACACGGCAAAGATTTGATTTTCTTTTTTTTTGACAACACATAGTTTTCGGTTTTAGAGAATTATTTGGTTCACAATATGATTTCAAATAAAAAAGTTGTCAACATGAAAGTTTCATAACTTCTCGAGATCTACAACTTTTATTTTCACAACTTTTCCATACGAGATTGTGAGATTGTTTAAAAAATTCAAATTTCAAATTTGAGAAATTCAAACAGTTTTCCTGTTGACAATTTGAATTCAAATAAAAAAATGATCAACAGCAAAGATGTGTAACTTATGTAGATCTACAACTTTTATTTTGATCTTTTTTAAAAAATAATTATAGACGCGTTGTCCACATATTCCAAATATCCTTCTTCGAGTTTCAGAAAACTATCCGGGAGCTCTAGGATTTTTGAACAAATTTACTAGCGCTTTGTCGAATGAAAAAATACCAAAATAAGAAGTGTAGATGTTGTCAAAATATACAACTTTGCAGTTCAAAACTTTTATATTTGAATTAATTTAGAGGCCCAAAAAATTCATTGAAATTATCTTTGCCGAGTGCAATGAGGGAAACACTCGGCAAATAGGCCATTTTGCCGTGTGCTGACGCGTGGCACACGGCAAAGAGGGTCCTTTACCGAGTGCCGAGCCGAGACACTCGGCAAAAAATAAAAATTTTGCCGTGGGTTCGTATTTGCCGAGTACCCGGGCCCACCTCGCTCGACGGGCGTCAAAAAAATTCTAACGGGCGTCAGAGATAGCCTCCCCACTGAGGACTACCTCGCCTGGTCCCGCCAGAAACATATCCCTCACTAGGGTTGCACTTATTATTAACCACCCGATTTCACATTTACACACACCACCAAGACACACGCCTTTACACGAAAATCATGTGAGCAGTATTAATTAAACACATGTGAGAGTCCTAAGCAGCGAGCCTATCAACAATTCATTAATTAAATTAATGATGTTGATTCCTAGGGCTAACAAGGATACAGGATATAATCAAGTCAAGGCAGGCAATCAAATATTGCATAGGACCATTCTAGCATTTAAATTCATTTAAATACCATGTAATTTATTTATAAATAGCTCTAATTAGGATATTTGCAATCATAGGATCAATATGATCAATGGAAGTTAGACTTGCCTTCACCAAGTTCTTCTTCCTCTAAATCCTCGTAATCAGGATCCTCAGGGTCTTCGTCTTGATTATCTATCGATTAAAAAGGATAAATCTACCGCTTGCAATCAAATTAACAGAGCAATAAATCCGAATAAAATCCAAATAAAACCTGATGGGAGTTGATTTTGGTGGCACTGGATAGGTTATGATTTTAGATGAATTTTGGCGCAAGTTTCGCCAAATTGGAGTTAGAACGATGAAGATATTGATTTTTGATGTAAAAGAAAGGAAATTGATTAGGATGTGATGATCATAATTAAGTATAACCATCATCCTAATTTTCCAGAGGTTGACAAGGGTTGCAAAATGTTTAGAATGAAATATTGGATTTTTGAGGATTTTTGGGAATTTTTCTGTTATTGGAAATGTGGTCGAAATGATTTTCTGTGTACGAATCTGGGTGCGCATAGCAATTTCCAGCGCGTGATCTCACTGACCGGTGGGCCAAAGGGCCCAGCGGGGTCCGCGCTTTACTGTTGATGAGCCGGGTCCATAGAACGGTGGACCGGGCAGTATAAAATGGCGGGTCCACGGTGCGCCGAGTCTGCCACGTCGGCGGCGACTCGGTCTCCACCGGGCCCACCGATCCGATGTGGCTGCCACGTCGGACGGCGGCGCGGCAAAAGGGCGCACGGCGGCGCGCGGCGGCGCGGCGCGGAGATCTCGCCGGCGACGAGCACGAAGGTCCAAAGGTGACGAGAGCTAGTCGAACAGGGCCTACGTGCGAAGGCGAACCGTTCGGTGGGTGATGTTGTCGTCGGGGATGACGGACGCGGCGGCGCGACGTCGCCGGAGATGGCGATACGCCGGCGAGCGAAGGGAAAAAGGTGGGAAACGTGTTGCGCTCGAGTTTGTGCTGCCAGGGGGGTGTGTGCGGGAGTGCAGCGAGTCGTGTGAAGGAGTCGACCGGGCCGGAGAAAGCTCACGGCGGCCGGCGCTGAGAGAGAAGGGCGACGGCGGAGCCGGCGCTCGATGCGTGGGTGTCGCGGGAGTGCGAGAGAGGAAGAGAGCGAGCGCATGTGAGAGAGCGAGGTGCGGTGAACCTAGTGACACTACACATTGACGAGGAGAGAGACCGGAGCGGCGGCACGAGCTCGCCGGAGCGCGGCGGCGCGCCGGGGAGAGAGAGAAGAAGGGTCAGGCGAGACGAGGCTCGTGATGGTGTACGCGCGTGAGGTGTGCGAGAGCAGGGCGAAGCTATCGCGCTACTCTAACGGGGTCGGACGCGGCCAGAGCTAGGCCGGTGACGAGCTCTAGCGGCAGCGGTGACCGGAGCTAGAGGTGGAGACATGCGCACTAGAAAAAGGCCGACGAGATCATGCGCAAGAGAGAGAGAAGAGCAAGGGGGTGCTCACCGTGCTTTCAGACAAGCGAGAGAGAGAAAGGAGGAGTGCCGGCGACGGGAACGGCGGACGGCGGAGCTAGGGTTCCGACAAGCTTCACCTGCAAATCACGGCTGCGCCATAGGAGAGCACCAGCGTGTTAAGCAAGTGAAGGGTTGATGAACTCGACGAGAAATGGGTGTCGAGACTCACCGGAGAAGAGGAGAGAGCTCACCGGAGAGTTCACCGGAGAGTGAGTGAAGTAGGGAATTGAGCAGTGGAGTGCTCGGGAGTGAGTGTGGGAGAGAAATGAGAATAGAGGAGGGAAGCGGGGGTCTGCCCCTTGCTTTATAGCCATCAATGGCGGTTCGCGAGGGGGCGCAAGGTCGGTTTCGCCGGCGAGAAATATCTCGCCGGACTGGAGCTCGACATGACGCGCGATGGCGGTTCTCGAGCTTCGATGAACGGCGTGACGCGCGACGAGCATGGCTGTAGTTCACCGGACGGAACGGAGCGAGGAAGGAAGCCGCTGTGGCTGACGAGAGCGGCGTGGAGCTCACCGGATTTATAGGAGACTTGGCGCGCGCGTTAGGTAAGGGAAGAGGACGATGGGACGCGACGGTAAGGCGGTGGAACGCCTTCACGAGTTTCACGTGGTGCTCCTGTGGCGCGGAAACGACGGGGGCGGTTCGCCGGCAAGGAGGGATGGGCGGCGGCGCAAATCGCGCCGGCGCGAGGAGGGAGACGACGCGGGCGCCGGGCCCACACGTCAGCGACAGGAGCGGGAGAGGGAGAGGGCCGGGCTGGCGCGGCGGTGCTGGGCCGGGAGTGAAGCGGCCCAGGCGGGAGAGAAAAGAGAAAGGAGAGAAGAGAGAGTGGGCCGGCCAGGAGAAAAAGAAGAAGGGTGGCCCGATAAGGAAGAAAGGTTTGATCTTTTGCTGGAATTGATTTTGAATGAATTTCGAATTCATTAAAAAGGAAGGATTGAAACCAATCACCCGAACAAATCAAGAAAAACACGAAAATGCACATGGTGACTTTTATGCATGGTTTAAAATTCAAAAACTTTTGGTTTCGCTACTAACTAAAGCTAGCAAATTGATTTTAATTGAAAAGTTTTAAAAAGTTCAAATTTTTAGTGGTTTTTGACAACGGGCAAAAACGCGGGTCGCTACAACCTACCCCACTTAAAGAGAATCTCGTCCCCGAGATTCCGGCTCTTCCTCGAAAAGATAAGGGAACTCTCGCTTGAGATCATCTTCTCTTTCCCATGTTGCCTCTGCTTCGGTGTGATTACTCCACTGAACTCGACAAAACCTTATAGCATTCCTCCTTGTTAGTCGAGTTGCCACATCCAAAATCTTAATTGGCCTTTCCTGATATCTGAGGTCAGGCTGTAAGTCCATCACTTCGGGAGGGACTATTTCTTCCGGTTTTCTCAGGCATTTCTTTAATTGTGACACATGGAAAACATCGTGTACATCTGACATTTCTTCGGGAAGCTCGAGACGATATGCCACGGCTCCTATCCTCTTAAGTACCTTAAAAGGTCCAAAGTATCTCGGTGCCAACTTTCCTTTTATTTGAAATCTCCTGGTTCCTCGAATCGGTGACACTTTGAGATACACATAATCTCCAACTTCAAGGCTCAAATCTCTGCGTCGGGTATCAGCATAACTTTTCTGTCTGCTTTGGGCTGCTTTTAAATTTTCTCTGACCAAAGCTACTTTCTCTTCTGCATCTCTGATTACTGCAGGTCCAAAGAAAGAACGTTCCCCAACTTCTGACCACATCAGCGGGGTTCTGCATTTTCTGCCATACAGTGCCTCAAATGGTGACATCTGTAAACTGGCCTGATAACTATTGTTATATGAGAACTCTGCAAAGGATAAGCTTTTCTCCCAATCTTTTCCGTAGACTAGCACACATGCTCTTAACATGTCTTCCAGAATTTGATTCACCCTTTCTGTCTGACCATCGGTTTGTGGGTGGTATGCTGAACTGTAATCTAGTCTTGTTCCGAGCAATTTATGCAAACTTTTCCAGAATATCGAGGTGAATTGTGTGCCTCGATCGGATACTATTCGGCGAGGAACTCCATGCAACTTGAGCACATTGTCTATGTACAGTTGAGCATAATGATTTCCTCTGTACACTGTCTTCACAGGAATAAAGTGTGCCACTTTTGTCAGTCGATCCACAATAACCCATATGGAATCATATCCTTTCTGGGTACGGGGTAACCCTACGATGAAATCCATACTGATCTCATCCCATTTCCACTCTGGAACATGGAGAGGTTGCAGTAATCCTGCAGGTCTTTTATACTCTGCTTTTACCCTGCTGCAGATGTCACAACGAGCAACAAATTCTGCTATGTCTCTTTTCATTCCTGACCACCAATATTTCTGCTTCAGATCCATATACATTTTGGTGCATCCAGGATGAATAGAATATGCTGAGTTATGAGCTTCATCCATAATCAGTTTCTGATATCCACCAGTTTTCGGTACACAAATTCTATCCTTGTACCATAAGGTGCCCTGATTATCTACTCGAAATCCAGAGGCTTTATCCAACCCTGTCATTTTCTTTAGCTCATTTATTTCCTCATCTGACTCCTGAGCTGTTCTGATTTGCTTTTCCAGAGTTGGTTCCACATATAAGGTATTCAGGCGGCCTGGTTTAGCAAAGTGAAGATTTAACTGTTTAAATTCTTCCACAAGCTCGGGGCTTCGTCTCCGCATTTTAATCCCATTATTCTGAGATTTGCGGCTTAACGCATCTGCAACCACATTTGCCTTTCCGGGATGGTAGTGAATTTCTAGATCATAATCCTTTATTAATTCCAACCATCTTCTCTGTCGGAGGTTTAAATCCGGTTGTGTGAAAATATATTTCAGGCTCTTGTGATCCGTATATATTTCACATTTATTGCCAATCAAATAATGTCTCCAAATTTTGAGAGCATGCACAACTGCTGCTAGCTCCAAATCATGAGTGGGATAATTTTGCTCATGTGTTTTCAACTGCCTTGATGCGTATGCAATCACTCTGTCATCTTGCATAAGCACACATCCCAATCCTTGTCGAGATGCGTCGCAATATACGACAAAATCTCTGTGTATGTCTGGTAAGGCCAGTACTGGGGCTGTGGTCAACTTTTTCTTTAGTTCCTGAAAACTTCTCTCACAAGCTTCTGTCCATTTGAATTCTTTTCCTTTCTGTGTCAAAGCGGTCATTGGTCTTGCTATTTTTGAGAAACCTTCAATAAATTTGCGGTAATAACCAGCTAAACCAAGGAAACTCCGAACTTCTGTCACGGTGGTTGGTTGCTTCCAATTAAGGACTGCCTCAACTTTGGTTGGATCCACTGATACTCCTTCTTCTGTCAAAATGTGACCAAGAAATGCCACTTTATTTAGCCAAAATTCACATTTACTGAATTTGGCATACAGCTCATGGGCTCTCAATTTTTCTAGCACAATCCTCAAATGCTGCTCATGCTCTTCTGCACTTTTGGAGTAGATAAGTATGTCGTCAATGAAGACAACGACAAACCGGTCTAACTCCTCCATAAACACTTTATTCATCAGATTCATAAAGTATGCCGGTGCATTTGTCAATCCAAATGGCATCACTGTGAACTCATACTGACCATATCAGGTGACAAAAGCTGTCTTGAGAATATCACATTCTCTGATTTTTAACTGATAATACCCAGATCTTAAATCGATTTTGGAGAAATATTTGGCTCCTTTCAATTGGTCAAATAAATCATCGATCCTGGGCAGTGGATATTTATTCTTAATGGTGACTTCATTCAAAGAGCGGTAGTCTATGCACATTCTGAGACTGCCATCTTTCTTTTTAACAAAAAGAACAGGTGATCCCCACGGTGATGAGCTTGGTCTGATAAATCCTTTTTCCTGTAACTCTGCTATTTGTGCCTTCAATTCTGCTAGCTCAGTTGCTGCCATTCTATACGGTCTCTTTGCTATTGGAGCTGTGCCAGGAATAAGGTCAATGATGAACTCTATGTCTCTGTCAGGTGGCATTCCTGGCAACTCTTCTGGAAACACATCAGGATATTCACAGACAACTGGCACTTCCTCCAACGGTGTTGCTTCCATATTGTGAACCATTGGTGCAACTTTTGACCTTTTGGGTTCGCATACCACTTTAATTCCTTTGTGGTTTACCAGGGTAACTTTCCTGGTGTCACAGGCTATATTGCCTTGGTGCTTACTCAACCAGTCCATTCCGAGGATAACATCTATCCCTTCGGATTTTAGGACTACTAAGTTCGCTAGGAACTCTACCCCACTTAAAAGAATCTTAACCCGTGGGCATCCCAAATAACTTTTGGTCTCGGCCCCGGGAGTCCGTATTATCAGGGGTTGTTTTAGCATGACAGTTGGCAAACCATTTGCAGCAACAAACTTCGAAGAAACAAACGAATGCGAAGCTCCAGAATCAAACAGAACGGTTGCAAGAGTGGAGTTGACAAGATACTCACCGAGAACAACATCAGGAGTGTCCTCAACTTCATCTGCGTTAATATGATTGACTTTTCCTCGGCCGAAAGATTGATTATTCCTTCGCTGCTGTCCAGAGGGTTGCTGTCCACCACGACCATTTCCAGAAGCTGCAGTTCTGGCACTGTTTGGCTGATGCTGCTGAGTAGGAGCATTATTCTGGCTCAAATAAGGGCATCTAGCAATCATATGACCAGGCTCACGGCAATGAAAGCAAGTCCTCTTATCATTGTTGTTGGGTTGAACAACACTGGAACTGCTCTTCTGCTGGCTACCAGAATTTTGGTTGCGATATGACGGTGCTGAGCTTGGTTGATTGGACGCTGAGGTCCTGTACTGCATGGTAGACTGATATTTTGGCTTCTGAAAATTACTATTATACCTCGGCTTCTGATTTCTTTCCTGCTGCTTAAACTTTTGCGCATTGAATTTGCGCTTCCTATCATGATCAATGTGAGAACGAGCATCTTCCAACAAGAGTGCACGGTTCATGAGAGTGTTGAAATCCGGATAGATATGAGTAACCAGCTGCACTTTCAATCCAGGATTAAGTCCCTTTCTGAAGCGATCCTGCTTCTTCTTATCAGTATTGACATCATCAGGGGCATAACGGGCCAATTTCATGAATTTTCTGATATACTGATTAACTGTCATTGCTCCCTGCTTCAGAGAGCGGAATTCATCAGCCTTCATCTCAATCACACCTTCTGGGATGTGATACCTCCTGAATTCCTCCTGGAATTCCTCCCAGGTAACAGCATCTGCATTCTCCGCACCCTCACGGTAATTATCCCACCATTCTCCTGCTGCTCCCTTGAGCTGGTGAGATGCCAGAAGAACTTTTTCTCTATCATCAGCATTCACCAAGTGTAATTTCTTGGTGATATCACGCAGCCAATCATCAGCTGCCAGAGGATCCTCCTCAGTACCCTCGAAGGTCGGGGGCCTGAGTCTCATGAATTCTGACATTTTGCTCTGCTGACCAGGAGCTCTGTCCATGAGTCCCTGTGCAATAATTTCCATTAAGCGGGTCTGATTATCCATCACAGCCACCAGGTTGGTGACTGGTGCTGCGGGTATTCTTCCGCCTCTTCCACCACCTCTTCCACCACCTCTTCTACCACCTCTACCACGGTTCCGTTGTCCTTCACTTCTGTTCTGATCATTATTTTCTCCGACCTCATCTTGCACTTCCTGCTGATTTTGGCTCACTTCCTCTTCCTGGTAATCTTGTTCATTATCATGTCTGCCTCCACCTCTACCTCCTCCTCTACCCCTGCCACGCTGATTATTATTTCTTCCTCTACCACGTCCACGTCCTGCACTGTGGACGTCATCCTGCTCATCATTTTGAGCGTTACGCTCTCGGCGTTGACGCTGCTGAATTCTGGCAGATCTTTTGGGAGGCATCTGATGGAGAGATTAGCAAGAAGGTGAGTTAAGATTCTCGGGCGATTAACTAAACTACGAGGCGAAACTACAAACTACGAGGCAAACAAACAAGATAAATGGAAAAGGAATTCCAAAGATCTTGCAAGCACACATACAAGATAAAACCGGCATCATTACATCATTACAGCAAGCCTATTCACAATAACAAGGTTCGATCATACATACCCAAGTCCTTTTATTTATATACAAGGGCTCGACGATCTACGACTCGACCACAGGGCGACACTGACTCGGAACTACAGAGACACACTACTGACACACCTGACACTACTAGACACTACGACTCAGGGCAACGGCTGCCACTACTAGCTAGCAAGGCTACTCCACGGCGCCAACTCTGCTGCTCAGGCGTCGAAACCACGGTCCTGGCGCCACTCTGCGTAGAGGTCGAACGGGTCCTGGGTGAGGTCGACGGTGCCGGTGCTGACCAGCCTGTAGTACTCGTCGAGGTCCACGTCTCCAACAAGGCGAGGTCCTGCTGGTGCCTCTGGTGCAGGCGAGTCGATCACCACAAACTCGTCCATATCCATCTCATCGTCAGTGCCAGTGAGATCGATGACGTTATCCGCCACCGACTCACTCCCTGACGAAACGTCCACAATAGGCTCGTCCTCCATCGGCTCCTCCTCAGAGTCTCCGACGGTCTCAAGGGCGGCCTCAAGCTCTGCTGCCCAACGGGCAAGCTCCTCTGAGTCGTCTGCCGGCTCAACCTCGGGGGAGTCCACGGTAGTGTCTGAACCTGCAAGTGTGGTGGAGTCCTCCTCCGTGTCGGTCGGACAGGCGTAGTGGTAGTGTCCGTGCGGTCCTCCTGTCCTCACTGTGAAGTGGCGGCGGGGTCCTCCGTGCTCCTCGTGGCAGTACCTGTAGTGGCTGTTGAGCTTACGGATCAGATACATCGCATCCTCCTCCCAGAAACGACGGGTGTAGTCCAGGGTCCACTGCAGGCGGTCTCTCTCAGCCTGACAAGCAGCAAGCTGAGCCTGTGCCTGCTCAAGCTGAGCTCGGGTCTCTGCCAGACGGCGCTGGTCCTCGCCCCACCTCTCGGCAGTCTGCTCGAGACGCGGGCGGTCTGGGCGCGCTGCGCCTCCAGCTGGTCAAGCTCCTGACGAAGGGCCTCCATCTGTTCAACAAAATGTTGAAAAGACGGGTAAGTACCGGTGAAAATAATTTTATAAATAGAAATAAGGTAAGGGAGATTTTATAAAGTAAAACTTTACAAAATATCACACTCATCTCACTCGATTCCAACCTATGGTTTGGCCTACGGACAAGCATCGCTCTGATACCATCTGTCGTACCCCATTTCTGAAGTACTTAGTGTTTACCGTATCAGTCCCTGGATCAGTAGCTGATACGACACTTTCACAGAATGCTTCACAGCAGATACTTTATTTATATTACCGAGAGTCATTACAAGCCTTTTAATACATAAAGGTCTTTATACAGATGAGGCGAGCAGCCTCAGCACACACAGACATCACACTCAAAGGCTGACGCAGCAGCCAGAGCTAACACTTATTCTAGCGGAAGACGACAAGGCTCCACTCCTACAGGCACCGCTTGAGCGTAGGCCGAACTCTACTCTTCATCACCATCAGCTTGAAAGTCATACTCAGGCTCATCCTCTGAATGATTTAAGCAAGGGTGAGTACTTAAGGTACTCAGCAAGCCTAACACGAGGGTTATGATTATGCAAGGGATTATCAAAGGATAGGCTGAGTTTTATCGACAAGGCGAAAATGCCAAGTTTATGCAGGATTGTTTTGAAAACAAAGCATTTCGCAATTCTAATCAAATATCTGTAGAGATTAGTGGGGTTGGGCGGCCCTGGGGGAGATGCAATCCATCCCGCCAGTTCCTCAATTTTATCACTGGCCGACAACCAGCACACGGCTCCAAACCGGTGTTTTCCAAAAACACACCAAGGGAACTCACGCGGAAAAATCTAATCATAGTGTGGCCTATGCTTTCGCGTTGTCCAATACCGTGGAACACGGCTTTCCGGAAAGTTTCTTAACCTTGGCCAAGGGTGCACAAATTTCCCCACAAGGTGGTCCAGTCCTCCCTATCGTCATAGTTTGGACTGTCCCACTAAAGGTTCCATACCTACTTGGTACCACCACGGCATCCCCCACGGACATCACCAGGGGCTTCACAATCATAAAAATATGGCCAGTCATAAATGCCGGATCTCGAACACCCACCAACGAACGAGTCTTCTCCTGGGACTCCGTTGCAATCTCCTGCCTCCGGGGGGTACCGGGTGAGTACTAGTAGGGTGTGGTTCCATTTCCCATCCCATACTGGGCTTGTGGCTGCGCGAGAGGTGCTAGGCAAAGGCGGCACAAGAACCGGTCCTTATACGACCGAACCAGGCATCTTCAATAGCCAATCCACTAGTGGAAAGGCATCCCAGAGATAGCCTCCCCACTGAGGACTACCTCGCCTGGTCCCGCCAAAAACATATCCCTCACTAGGGTTGCACTTATTATTAACCACCCGATTTCACATTTACACACACCACCAAGACACACGCCTTTACACGAAAATTATGTGAGCAGTATTAATTAAACACATGTGAGAGTCCTAAGCAGCGAGCCTATCAACAATTCATTAATTAAATTAATGATGTTGATTCCTAGGGCTAACAAGGATACAGGATATAATCAAGTCAAGGCAGGCAATCAAATATTGCATAGGACCATTCTAGCATTTAAATTCATTTAAATACCATGTAATTTATTTATAAATAGCTCTAATTAGGATATTGCAATCATAGGATCAATATGATCAATGGAAGTTAGACTTGCCTTCACCAAGTTCTTCTTCCTCTAAATCCTCGTAATCAGGATCCTCAGGGTCTTCGTCTTGATTATCTATCGATTAAAAAGGATAAATCTACCGCTTGCAATCAAATTAACAGAGCAATAAATCCGAATAAAATCCAAATAAAACCTGATGGGAGTTGATTTTGGTGGCACTGGATAGGTTATGATTTTAGATGAATTTTGGCGCAAGTTTCGCCAAAATTGGAGTTAGAATGATGAAGATATTAATTTTTGATGTAAAAGAAAGGAAATTGATTAGGATGTGATGATCATAATTAAGTATAACCATCATCCTAATTTTCCAGAGGTTGACAAGGGTTGCAAAATGTTTAGAATGAAATATTGGATTTTTGAGGATTTTTGGGAATTTTTCTGTTATTGGAAATGTGGTCAAAATGATTTTCTGTGTACGAATCTGGGTGCGCATAGCAATTTCCAGCGCGTGATCTCACTGACCGGTGGGCCAAAGGGCCCAGCGGGGTCCGCGCTTTACTGTTTGATGAGCCGGGTCCATAGAACGGTGGACCGGGCAGTATAAAATGGCGGGTCCACGGTGCGCCGAGTCTGCCACGTCGGCGGCGACTCGGTCTCCACCGGGCCCACCGATCCGACGTGGCTGCCACGACGGACGGCGGCGCGGCAAAAGGGCGCACGGCGGCGCGCGGCGGCGCGGCGCCGGAGATCTCGCCGGCGACGAGCACGAAGGTCCAAAGGTGACGAGAGCTAGTCGAACAGGGCCTACGTGCGAAGGCGAACCGTTCGGTGGGTGATGTTGTCGTCGGGGATGACGGACGCGGCGGCGCGACGTCGCCGGAGATGGCGATACGCCGGCGAGCAAAGGGAAAAAGGTGGGAAACGTGTTGCGCTCGAGTTTGTGCTGCCGGGGGGGTGTGCGCGGGAGTGCAGCGAGTCGTGTGAAGGAGTCGACCGGGCCGGAGAAAGCTCACGGCGGCCGGCGCTGAGAGAGAAGGGCGGCGGCGGAGCCGGCGCTCGATGCGTGGGTGTCGCGGGAGTGCGAGAGAGGAAGAGAGCGAGCGCATGTGAGAGAGCGAGGTGCGGTGAACCTAGTGACACTACACATTGACGAGGAGAGAGACCGGAGCGGCGGCACGAGCTCGCCGGAGCGCGGCGGCGCGCCGGGGAGAGAGAAAAGAAGGGTCAGGCGAGACGAGGCTCGTGATGGTGTACGCGCGTGAGGTGTGCGAGAGCAGGGCGAAGCTATCGCGCTACTCTAACGGGGTCGGACGCGGCCAGAGCTAGGCCGGTGACGAGCTCTAGCGGCAGCGGTGACCGGAGCTAGAGGAGGAGACATGCGCACTAGAAAAAGGCCGACGAGATCATGCGCAAGAGAGAGAGAAGAGCAAGGGGGTGCTCACCGTGCATTCAGACAAGCGAGAGAGAGAACGGAGGAGTGCCGGCGACGGGAACGGCGGACGGCGGAGCTAGGGTTCCGACAAGCTTCACCTGCAAATCACGGCTGCGCCATAGGAGAGCACCAGCGTGTTAAGCAAGTGAAAGGTTGATGAACTCGACGAGAAATGGGTGTCGAGACTCACCGGAGAAGAGGAGAGAGCTCACCGGAGAGTTCACCGGAGAGTGGGTGAAGTGGGGAATTGAGCAGTGGAGTGCTCGGGAGTGAGTGTGGGAGAGAAATGAGAATAGAGGAGGGAAGCGGGGGTCTGCCCCTTGCTTTATAGCCATCAATGGCGGTTCGCGAGGGGGCGCAAGGTCGGTTTCACCGGCGAGAAATATCTCGCCGGACTGGAGCTCGACATGACGCGCGATGGCGGTTCTCGAGCTTCGATGAACGGCGTGACGCGCGACGAGCATGGCTGCAGTCCACCGGACGGAACGGAGCGAGGAAGGAAGCCGCTGTGGCTGACGAGAGCGGCGTGGAGCTCACCGGATTTATAGGAGGCTTGGCGCGCGCGTTAGGTAAGGGAAGAGGATGATGGGACGCGACGGTAAGGCGGTGGAACGCCTTCACGAGTTTCACGTGGTGCTCCTGTGGCGCGGAAACGACGGGGGCGGTTCGCCGGCAAGGAGGGATGGGCGGCGGCGCAAATCGCGCCGGCGCGAGGAGGGAGACGACGCGGGCGCCGGGCCCACACGTCAGCGACAGGAGCGGGAGAGGGAGAGGGCCGGGCTGGCGCGGCGGTGCTGGGCCGGGAGTGAAGCGGCCCAGGCGGGAGAGAAAAGGGAGAAAGGAGAGAAGAGAGAGTGGGCCGGCCAGGAGAAAAAGAAGAAAGGCGGCCCGATAAGGAAGAAAGGTTTGATCTTTTGCTGGAATTGATTTTGAATGAATTTCGAATTCATTCAAAAGGAAGGATTGAAACCAATCACCCGAACAAATCAAGAAAAACACGAAAATGCACATGGTGACTTTTATGCATGGTTTAAAATTCAAAAACTTTTGGTTTCGCTACTAACTAAAGCTAGCAAATTGATTTTAATTGAAAAGTTTTAAAAAGTTCAAATTTTTAGTGGTTTTTGACAACGGGCAAAAACGCGGGTCGCTACAGCCGAGTGCTATTTTTTGCCGAGTGCTAGACGGCAAGTTTGCCGTGTGTCGGCCACGTGGCACACGGCAAAGAGTGATCTTTGCCGTGTTCCTGTCACGTGGCACACGGCAAACCACTATATGCCGTGTGCCTTGCCGTGTGCCCGAGAGAAAGCGCTCGGCAAATCCGTAGGCACACGGCAAATTGGGGGTTTCCCGTAGTGTCGGTTGCCGAACAGCCACGCCGGACTATGGTAAGGTTCTGAAGCACACTACGGCTGCTCTTATATGACTAAGGTTTCCCTTGTGAGTTTGAGTGATGTTAACATTGTCTCACTGTATATATATACTCCCTCAAGTTATGCAAAAGTTTCAAATATAGATTTCATACAAGTTTACTCAGGATGCATGCCATGGTGCTTCAGTTCGCTTGCATTTTGCCTCGAGTGGAGTTTAGATGTACATGATGCTTATTCAGTTCGCTTGCAGTTTGAGTACGATGCTGGCATCCGGCCTCACGTTCATGCTAATATTCTTGGGATAAGTTTAGGAATTGAATTCTTTTATTGACTAATTTTGTGGTTTCTGTCATGGACAGCAGTTAATTAGTTCAATGATTATTTGTTGTATCAGGCCGACCTAACTTGTTCACCGGATAAATACCGTGGGAAGCAAGATCAATAATATGACCTTACCTACATAAAAACTATCGTATGCTCTTATCAAACTTTCTCCAATATTACTCTCAGCTTAACAGAAGGAGCACTATAGCTAGTACTGCTGCACGAAACAAAATACAAAATAGATATAGCCTGTTGCATCATAATACTAGCTAGTATTTGTCTCAATAATAGATATTAGCCATGGAGGTCCAATGCACAACCTCGAGGTGGAGGACCTGGAGGGCGTGGTCATGCAGGAACTGATGCACCTGCAAATAACCAAGTGCCACCGCCTCCACAGATTCCACAGGTGCTGGTGCATAACCAAACACCGCCTCCACAGCCACAGGTGCCGGTGAACAACCAAGCACCGCCTCCGCAGGTGGATGTGCAACAAGAGCTGACTGTGAAGCAGGATGCATCAGCACCAGTGCAAGGAGATGTGCAAGTACCAGAGATTTTTCTGAAGGAAAAATTGGGTAAGATGGTAGCATCGGAGGGAACTTCTGGAGAGAAGAAGGAAAAGCCTAAGTTTTGCTTCCGTTGTTTCAAGCCTGGGCACAAGAAGGAGAAGTGTACAGCTGACATTCGGTGTGGGATATGTCTAAGTACTGACCACGTTACTATGAAATGTTCAGCTTACAAAAATCCGAGACAGTTGGCAAACCCTGTTGGCTTTGAAGTGGATGGACTAGGCTTTTACCACATCCCATATACACCAGTGGTTACGACAAAGCATGACAACAAAACTGCCTTGGTGCGAATTAAGGGAGGTTCTCTCTCGATTCCACAGCTGGTTCAAGAGTTGGCTAGGCTGATACCGGAAAGGTGGAATTGGGAAGTGAAACAGTTAGGAAGGAATTCCTTTATTGTTCCTTTCCCAACAAAGTCTGATCTGCAGCGTTCTGTAGCTTCTGGGAAAGCAGACATTAAGGAACATGGCGTTTCTCTTCACTTCGAAGAATGGCGAGAGGAAGAGGATGGAGATGAATTGGACACGATATGGGTCAGAGTTTTTAGATTACCCTCAAAGCTTCGGGTATTCCCTGTTCTGTGGGCTATAGGCTCCATATTGGGAGCTACGCAGGCAGTGGACATGCTAGGTGCTGAGGGAACCATGTATGGTAGAGTACAAGTGGCAGTTATGAATATCCAACGTGTTCCAAGAAAGTTAGATACTGTAATTAACAAGAGGTTCTATCAAGTTAGACTACAGGTGGAAGGAAGAGACCCTGAGCCAGGTGATGATGGTATGGATGTCGATGGAGAGGATGATCAGGAAAATGGAAATAATGAAGGAAAAGGGCAATCAGGACAATGGGGATGAAAATAAAAGAGAGAATGTGGATAGGAAGGATGGAAAGCAAGAAAAGGGAAATGACTCTCAGTCCAGCAAACACAACCAGGTACCGAGTGAAGTGAAGAAAAACACTAACTCAGCCTTGGTTGAAGAGATAGAGATCATGGAGGACTTCGACATTATGAGATCATCAAAATACCCAAGTAGTTACTCTAATCCTCATTTACATTTTAAAAAATTAAACTTTGATAATGAGGTCCGTGATTGGAGTAATACTGGTAAAATGAATAATGTTGAAGTTCTTCCTACTGTTTTCCCTGTATCTTTTGCAGAAATAATTCACAGGATCTGGAGGGCATGCATGGAATGACATGGGCATCTGGGCTGCATGACAGCATTAGGGGAGCTTGCGGGCTACCTCTGGATGATGGCTTGTTCGTTTCCCAGGCTCAAACACATGATGCTGCAGGCGGTGTTACACTGGGCCATGGTGGACTGGACAAGGTCACGCAACCCACTGAGCGCCAGGCTACGCAGTTGGATGCAGGCCGCATTGCACTGGACCATAGCGGGCTGGTGGCGACACAGGTCCTCATGGCTGCTACAAGCGGGCTTCAAGTAGAGAAGGCCACAATGTTCACGCTGCCTGGACAAAAGAGTACACCAGAGAAGAGGAGCCTGCGCAGAGCTAGATCTGCTGATGAACACTCACTGGAGAGAGCAGAAAGGCTCAAGGCAAAAAACAACTTGGACTCCACTGAAGGTATAAAAAACTCCATCCTTTCTTTAACAGATTTGCAAATAGAGAATAATATCAAATCAGTAGGAGTCTCACTAGGGTCTGATTGTTTGAAGAGTGTGACTTGTATTAAGAATTTAGAAATTGATAGATTATCTGTGGTAAAGAAAAATACGAGGAATAAAAATATTGTGATTGAATCAGAGGGCAGTGATAATGATACTGATGATGGGTTGGATTATCTTACTTTGGGGAACCTTTGTGGTGATTTAACTGAGGAAACCATGGGAGAAGACAGTAGTCATTATTTAAATGACTTTAAAGCTGTCCCCAGGAAAAAGAAAAATAAGTCTCAGAAGAAAAGCAAAGGCTCGACCTCATTGAAGAAAAATAAAAAAAAAAACAAAAGTCTAAATGAAAGGTGTCTTCTGGAATAGCAGAGGTCTTCGAGACTTGGCTAAATTCCTTTTTCTAGCAGACATTTCTCATGAACAGCATCTGGATTTCATTGCCCTCCTAGAAACAGGAAGAGCTGATTTCACAGAAGCTGAACTGAAGCACTTTGTGGTGGAAAAAATTTTCTGTGGAGCTGGACATCACCTAGGGGCAGATCAGGAGGCATCTTAGTGGGCGTTAGCCTAGATGCTTTTGATATTGCTGAAATCTCACATGGCGACTTTTACATAAAGTTTAAGCTGAGAAACAAAAATGATGGTTACGAGTGGGTCTTGATTTCTGTTTATGGCGCTGCACAAAATGAATATAAAGAAATTTTTCTTACTGAGTTAGTGCATGCTTGCAGAATAGAAACTTTACCCATTTTAGTAGGAGGAGATTTTAATATTATTAGAAATCCAAGTGAAAAAAACAATGATAGATATGATGATAGATGGCCTTTCTTGTTTAACGCTGTTATTAATGGTTTGGATTTACGAGAAATTGATCTAGTTGGGAGGCAATACACATGGGCAAACAGTTTGCCTGTGCCAACCTTTGAGAAATTAGATCGGATTCTTGTAAGCACTGACTGGGATTTAAAATTCCCAAAAGCAACAGTGGAAGCTCTGACCAGAGATATCTCAGACCATACTCCTCTACTACTAGATACTGGGAACCCTTCTCAAGGCCAAAAGTATATGTTCAAATTCGAACTCGGCTGGCTAATGAGAGACGGTTTTTATGATCTAGTTAAGAATGTATGGGAAAATGAGAGTAGAGGAAATTCTTCCTTACAGATCTGGCAAATAAAATAAGAAGGCTGCGGCAGTTTTTAAGGGGTTGGGCAAAGAATACGAGTGGTACCTATAAGAAAGAAAAGCAAGAAATACTTGACATAGTCGGACAATTGGACAAAAAAGCTGAAACCACATTGTTACAACCACATGAGGTTGATCTGAAACAATGTTTAAAGGAAAGGCTTGTTCAATTGTTGAGGGAAGAGGAAATAAAATGGTACCAAAGGTCAAAAACTGAACAATTACTTAAGGGAGATAGTAATACAAAGTATTTCCAGTTGGTAGCAAATGGGAAATTTAGAAGAACACGAATTTTCCAGTTAGAGGATGGGGATCAGATCATAAGAGGTGATGACCAGCTAAAGTCATATATTACAACATTTTATCAGGCCTTTTTGGACCTTCAGATTGTAATGACTTTAGTTTGATTGAAAATCACAGAGATGATATACCCCAAGTCTCAAATGAGGAAAACGAAAGACTCACAGAGGTGTTCTTAGAGGATGAAGTCAAAGAGGCCATTTTCCAAATGAAACATAACAAAGCTCCGGGTCCAGACGGTTTCCCAGCTGAGTTTTATCAGGCTTTCTGGGAAGTGATTAAAAAGGACTTGATGGCTCTGTTTTCTGATTTTCATAATGGAAGTTTACCCATACATAGCCTGAACTTTGGCATCATAACCTTGCTACCAAAGCAGAAGGAGGCGACTCAGATTAAGCAGTTTCGACCTATCTGCCTACTTAATGTGAGCTTTAAGATTTTCACAAAAGTAGCAGTTAATAGGATCACGAAGGTTGCAGATAATCTGATTAGATCTTCTCAAACTGCTTTTATGCCGGGAAGAAATATTATGGAGGGAGTTGTCATCCTACATGAGACAATTCACGAGCTGCATAGGAAACAAATGAATGGCGTAATTTTGAAGTTGGACTTCGAGAAAGCCTATGATAAAGTTAAATGGTCTTTTCTCCAACAGACTCTAAGGATGAAAGGGTTTTCTAGCAAATGGTGTTCATGGATAGAAAACTTTGTATCTAGAGGAAGTGTTGGAGTAAAAGTTAACGATGATATAGGCAGATATTTCCAAACAAAGAAGGGATTGAGGCAGGGTGACCCGCTATCTCCAATATTATTCAATCTAGTTGTAGACATGCTTGCTGTTTTGATAGCTAGAGCTAAGGAAGAAGGACAAATCAAAGGGTTAGTACCTCATTTGGTGGACGATGGTCTCTCAATCCTACAATATGCAGATGACACAATACTCTTTATGGAACATAATCTGGATCAAGCCAAGAATATGAAATTGCTCTTATGTGCGTTTGAGCAGTTATCAGGCTTAAAGATTAACTTTCATAAAAGCGAGTTGTTCTGCTATGGAGAGGCAAAAGAACACCAGCATGTGTATGCGCAATTGTTTGGATGTGACATGGGAGAATACCCCTTTAGATATTTGGGTATACCAATGCATCATAGAAGATTGAGCAACAAAGAATGGAAAGTTATAGAAGATAAGTTTGAAAAGAAATTAAGCAGTTGGAAAGGTAAGCATTTGTCGTATGGTGGAAGGCTAGTGTTAATTAATTCAGTCTTAAGCAGTCTTTCTCTTTTTATGTGTTCATTCTTTGAGATCCCGAAAGGGGTGCTAAAGAAGCTGGACTATTACAGGTCCAGATTTTTTTGGCAGAGTGATGAACATAAAAAGAAATACAGACTCGCAAGATGGGATATTATCTGTAGGCCAAAGGATCAGGGAGGACTAAGTATTCTAGACCTAGAGATCCAAAACAAATGCTTACTAAGTAAATGGTTGTATAAACTCTTGAATGAGGACGGGTTATGGCAGCAGTTGTTGAGAAACAAGTACTTAAACAACAAAACGTTGACTCAAGTACAAATGAAACCTGGTGATTCACACTTCTGGTCTGGATTGATGAGTGTTAAAGACCAATTTTTACAATTTGGTTCCTTTATAGTAAAGGATGGCACTCAAACCAGATTTTGGGAAGATAGATGGCTAGGTAATAGTACTTTAAGAGATCAATTTCCGATTCTTTACAATATAGTAAGGAAAAAACATGACACTATATCTACTGTTATGGGTTCAATTCCGTTAAATATATCTTTTAGGAGAGCTATAACAGGAGATAAACTAGTGGCTTGGCATAATCTTGTTAATAAATTGCTCAATGTACATTTAGTTGGAGAACCTGATACTTTCAAATGGTCTCTTAATCAAGGGGGGAAGTTTTCAGTCCAATCGATGTATGGAGCAATGATAATACAAGTATAATTGCAACTAATAGGTACTTGTGGAAAATTAAAGTGCCTCTAAAGATCAAAGTGTTTATTTGGTTCTTACATAAAGGAGTTATACTCACCAAAGATAATTTAGCAAAAAGAAACTGGAACGGAAATCACAAGTGTTGTTTTTGTAGTAATCTTGAAACTATACAACATCTTTTCTTTGATTGCAGTTTTGTCAGATTAATTTGGAGGTTGATTGAGCTTTCTTTTGGTCTAAGATCCCCTAATAGTGTTGCTGACATGTACGGCGATTGGATTAGTGGATTTAGTCCTAAGGAGAGGAATCTAATGCTAGTGGGTTTGGGCGCCATATGTTGGTCCATATGGCTAAGCCGTAATGATGTTGTTTTTGATAAAAAGGTTATTCTAACTCCTATGCAGGTTATCTACAGAGGCACATATTGGATGAGGACTTGGGCATTGTTCCAAAAGGAGGAGGGAAGAGATGCATTGCTCAAAGCATCTCGCCTTTTGGAAACAGTGACAATGGACATCTTTGCCAAACATGGGTGGAAATTTAGTAATAGGTTATGTTGATGAACTATTTACTTTTTATACACCTTTTGTACGGTGATGTCCTTTTTAGCCTATGGGGTAGACGGAGTCTACACATAGTTGAATTTTGTAATAATGAATGGCTAAATACATCATGCGATGTAGAGGCCGAGATGCTTTCATTTGCTTGATGAAATAGAATTTCCCTTTATCTAAAAATTTGTCTCAATAATGCTAGCTAGAAGAAAACAGTAAAAAGTTCTCATCTTCTTCCGGTCCACTAAGAATGTAGTACACAAGTTGCTGTCCTTTTCCCAGCAAAAAAAAAAAATGTCAACCAGCGTTTTGCTGCGTTATATCTTCTTCGTCGCTGCATTCACCAAATTCTCCCGGATCGATGGAATATGCGGCGGGAACTGACCGCCTCGGTTCCTCCTGTATTGAGAAATCCCTGCGTACATTGGCGGCAGCTCCACGCGGGAATAGTATGTTCGGGGACACAAAGTTGAAGAGGTAGTGGCAGACGAAGGCCGGGTCGTCCTGGATGCCAGCGCGCCAGGAGCGGCAAACGCACTTGAAGCGCACGAGGGAGCGGAGGGGCAGGCGCGCCAGGATCTCGAAGAACAGCAGCTCGTTGGGGACGGCGCTGGCACTGGCGATGGCGGCAGGAGGCGGCGTGGTCCGCCGGCGTTTCGCCGGATGACTCATATATATAGTAGCGTTGTGTCTTGTATGGTTTGATGGTATATACGAGGTGTGGTGGATCTGGAAGAAACGCACGCACGCGGGCAGATTGAGCGGCCGCTTTGGCCTTTAATTACCGGCAGTCCAGGAAAAGGTCGGACTAGTTCCCCCCTATCCGAATCCCACCAGAGAAATTAAAGCAGATCAGATCATGCTAGTAAATTTTCAATATATAGTCGCTGGCGTTGCCAAGCGTGAGATATCTCGTGGTAAAAATGTCTTCCGTTAGAGGGATTTGGGGATGCTATATATGTCACCCGCGCTACACGATGCCCCATGTTCGCCCAACCTTGTCGTCGCTAGCTGCCATGTGGGCTCCTCGCAGAAGCTCGCTGGAGAAGAGGAGTGTGTCCGGTGAATCCTTTATGCGTGTAGGTTTGTACCCTCTTGATTTTACTTCGATTCTCATCCCCGGTCATATGTAGATCGTCGGAGGAAGGCTAGTCCGTCTGTAGGCAGTGAGGTGCTGGTGAGATGGCGCAGTGCCGGCGGCCTCGGGCGGTGGGCGGAGTCAGGGCGGGGGAGCACGATTGCCAACGAGTTAGTGCTGAAGTGGGTGACGGCGGCGGATTTAGCAGGGGGAGGGTGGGAGGAGGGGTGAAGCTGGAGCCAAAGAAGGGTGACGAGGGTGAATATCACGCAGGCCGGGCCAGGGAGGGAGAGAGGGAGGAGCTTGCCGGCTTTGGGACATGACGCCGGACGACCAGGGGGAGGCAGGGCGAACTGGTGGCGGCGACTCCCGAGGAAGAAGAAGGGGATGGTACAACAATCATCTTCAAGTTCAAGTAGCGCAGGTTAAGCATAACAGCCCGCAGAGGTATTGGGCGCGTTCCTGTTTGTGCACAGCTAGCATAGCACCGGTCGTAGCCTAGAGCCGGCCCTGGCGCCCTGATGCCGTTGACGTCGTTGCCGCGCCGCAGAACGACGAACTCTCTGTATATTTCTCGGGTTGCACAACAATTCTCTAGTTGTACGTAGCCATGTAGCAGGACACCAACAGTGCCTGGCGACATAGTCAGATTCCAAAGCATCGTCGGGGTCATCCATTACGGAAATGACGAGCTCATTGCTATCATATTTTTTCTAATATGATTTGAATACAGGTATCATTAATTGCTATCAAACTATTCAAATAGCATGCTACAATTACAATTAACAAAAAGTTCTCATGTTAAATAACATTTGTGAAATGAATAAAGTGAATTGATCAGAGAAATAAAATGTGTTTTTCCCCTTCTTCCTTTATGCACGGGCCATTTGTGGACTGATTCCATACAGGCCGGACCATGGGCCGTTGTGAAGAGCAACTTGGGAAATTTCCACAAATCATTACACAAAGTGTTAGTCAATCATGCCAATGATACTGCAAGTCAAGCCTTGTTATCGTCCTTAGCAGTGTCTTCATCTTCTTTATCTAACTTCACTCTCAAATCTACTATATATATTATATGTTACAAAGGGAGATATGGACAGGAGCTTGTACTGAACCGCAAGAAAAGTAATTACTATTCCGAAAACAAAAAAAACCTTTATTTCTAACTCTACCCATTTATCTTAGAAAGACTTTATTTCTATCCAGTCTCTTTATATCACCTCGACATCCAACACATCACCTTTACTCCTCCGTGGCAACAACCCCACATGTCATTTTATTTCATCACTAATTCTCAAACTCCTTCCAGAAATGAAGTATTTCTGGGATAGATGGAGTATCTTTGGGAGGCCACTCCGGAGTGTGAGTCGTTACTCATAGAAGTATTAGGCAAGTAGTTGTTTAGAAGAGCTTTAAAACTACTGTTCATAGCTATGTTAAAGCTAGCACTGAAGAGCCTTAAAACTAGTGTTCATAATTATATGTCAAAGCTTGCATTGTTTGTCATCATATGCCAAGCTTGATAGATCAAGATACAAAGATATCTCGACTTCTTCAACTGTTACATCTTTCTACTGCAGTGTGGGATAACAATGATTTTTATCAATGTTCTTCAATGTCCGGATCAACAACTCACATAATGATCATTGTGTACAAGCTATCTAGGTATGGGCATTTTAGCTCATTCAGTGGCAATATTGCTTCCCAACAATACATACAAGATGTATAGTATGTCATCCTTAATTGTGCTAGATATGGAGATTATGCTTTCATTAAGAAATAATAATGGTGTAAGGTCATTTATCCTAGTATAGGGGTAATTTGTTTTTCTTAGAGACTAACAAGGCTTTGCTAGTGCTAAGCCAAATCAAGGCATCAAACAATACATACAAGATATATAGTATGTCATTCTTAATTGTGCTACATATGGAGATTATGCTTTCATAAGAAATACATACAAGATGTATTTTTGGGGGTTTTCCCATTTCTGACCAACTTTATGACGTTTTTCGTGGTCCGTCACTAAGAAGCCATATTTGTGACGAAAAACCGTATAAATAGGTGAACAGTATCGTCCGGTGCCGTCGGTTGACTGTATTAGGCAGCCGATTCGTCACTAAAATCCCGTTGCGAGTACGGTGACCAATGGGATCCTAGAATTTTCGTTATAAACCCACCCCACAGGCGTTTCTGGCCTACGTGACATCCCAGTCAGCAAGACGGTCCATATGTCAGGCTTCCAGGGGCCCACGGTCAAACCATTTTCGTCACAAATTTCGTTTGACCGCGTACAATACCACGCGGCGCACCACGCACTACAAAGCCACATAGGGCCCACGGGTCAGAGGCCGTGGGTCCCACGACCAAGTAAATTTTTCGTTGTTGATTTCGTTTGCCTGCGAGTTGTGCCACGTGGCGCACCGCGAACAACAAAGTGGGCCCACGTGTCATACACTGAGGCCCATGGTCAGGTAATTTTTGTCACAGATTTCGTTCGCCCTTGTGTGGTGCCACGCGTGTTGACGGTCGTTAAATCATAAAATAACCGTTAACTTGTCAGCGAATAAAAAGTATACACCAATGTTTCTTGCATTAAACTAATAAAGTTCCATAAGTTTTGGATGTATTCTTGTTTTGCAAGGTACGTAGGAATATTGGTGCAAATGTGCTTGAATTCATGGATAAAAAGCAAATATGCTTGAATTCATGGATAAAAAGCAAATACCCAAAAGCACAAGTTAACCAATGCTCTGCTCTGACATCTCGATGAAATTCAAAGCAAGAAACAAGGAATGACTTGGACATCAAATACTAATTATTCCAATGGGAAATTTGATCCCTCCATGTCAAAGCCCTCGTCAAGATAGTCAAAATAGACTTTTGGATCACCCAATTCGGAGTTCAGGAGCAGGACTTATGCCTTGTAGAAGATTGCAGAAAATGCAGGAAAAAGATGGCCGGCCGGCCCAAACTCTAGGCCGGCCAGCCTGTGCTAAACTCCAAATGGCCCAATCTTTTTCCAGTCGGTTCTAGAGTCGGTCACAAGCTACTTGACACGCTGGCCAAGCAAGGGGACGTCAGTAAGAAAGAAATATTCTACAAAATCCTCCAAGCATGTAGGAACCTTCTCCACTCTCCCAAGGCAACTCAACGCTATAAATAGAGGACCCCTCCCTCAATCCAAAGTATACCTCATGGAAGAATCATTCAACTTGTATAGTTTAGAATAAGATTAGTATTTTAGTCATGGGAGTTAGAGTAGAAGTGAGAGCTTAGCTCGGAGTTCTGGAGTTCTCTTCGGAGTTTGGGTAAAGTTCTCTTGTATCTTTTCTTTTATTAGATTTTTTTAATATAATTATTTTCTCATTTATTTAATTTAGTTTTTCTTTTAGTTTATATTTATTTATTTAAGTAATAGTTATAGAGAAATTTTTGTGTTGGATCCACGTTTGTGTATGATATGATATGATAGATACGAGTGAGTTGTTTGCTTGAGGACTGGCAGTAGGGACATAATTGCCTTATTATCACGTGTTCCGTATAATTTATTCGGATTTATTGTTCATGAGTGGCTTGCTCTTTGGCCAAGAGTAAGTTGCTAGGATAGTTGCAAGCAAGGTGCTTGGAATTGTTCTAGCGTGAATTGCCCTCAACCTCACGGCATGTGGTAGCCGCGAGTGCAGGTGACAACTGCACCGGTCTCTATAGTCCACCACGTTCGGGTTGAATGTGTAGGGTCTAGACGCGGTTCGTTGACCGAATACGTTGAACTTAGTTACCGAGTTGCGTGTCTTGACGGCAGCCGTGCTCCGATACACTTGAATGTATCTTTATTGTAGACTATCAGAAACTAAATGCTAACCCCTAGGCTGACTGATACCTTCTTCTCATTGTTCTCCCAAACTAAATGCTAACTTCTTGTTATCTATGTCGATGGAAGTTCTCCTGAGTGCCACACATATCACATACCTTATCACTGCTTTAGTCTAGTTTGCAAGTTATAAATAATAGATGGTTCCTTGTTAATTCATGATATTTTTAGCCCTGCTTCCCTATGGAAAATATAAATACGATAACCTTGGAATACTCCCGGGTGAAATGCTACAATGGTGTTCCGTGCGCTTGCGGAAATTGAATTAAATCTTTTTGCGTATGAATCGCCAACAACCCGGCACACCATGAAGCCTCCGTAGGCCCACATATCATACACCGTAGGACCACGGTTGAGTAATTTTCGACACTGCTTTCGTTCGCCCGCGTGTAGTGTCACGTAGGCGCACCATGAAGCGCTTGTTGGGCCCACATATCGTACATCGTGGGGCCCACAGTCAAATAATTTTCGTCACTGCATTTGCTGATCCACATGTCAGGCGCACCGATAGAGCTTGTGAACCATCCTTTCTACTTTTGTGTGGTCCACCTGTCTGTGGTAGAAACTTTCGAATTTCGGTACTTGGCGCGAATATTTGTAACGGGAAACTCGATTTGGATGCTGCGCGCCTCGGTCCCTCGGAACGAAAACTCGTTTTGGCGGCAGCATTGCCCTGGCCGACGGCAAAATTACTTCAGAGTTCAGACCGCAAGGTAACCCCATCCAGGAGGAGACGAGTGTTGGCAATGAGTCCATCTCGACGGAGCCTTAACGCCGGTGAAGAATTACTGCCGGCTA
Organism: Eragrostis nindensis; assembly: GCA_012490785.1. Classification (NCBI taxonomy): domain Eukaryota; kingdom Viridiplantae; phylum Streptophyta; class Magnoliopsida; order Poales; family Poaceae; genus Eragrostis; species Eragrostis nindensis. Next base: position 525,584 of record JAAXCT010000307.1, on the reverse strand, counting down.
CAGCTGTGGATCCCACGAAGGTACGGATGTCCTACATTCCAATAATTATGCGCTTCGATGACGTGTCAATTTTTCGCTTATCAGATTCAAATTTTGTATAGATGGACAGAAGTTGGATACGTAAATTTAGACGATTTAGCCACGAACATCTTTTGGGGGTCAATGTTTTTATGGGATTTGTTCGGGCCACAAAAGGGAGTGATTCAGTCATACTATGCACATGTGCTCGGTGCATGAATCATGAAGAGGTAGATGTTGTTCGAGTGAGAGATCACTTATTAATGTACGGAATGCAAAGCTCATATGATCAATTGATCCATCATGGGGAACCTTCGGATGGTCCCGAAAGTGAACAGAGTCATGAGGATGATGGATTTTCCGAAAGTGCAGACCATGAGAATGCCGATGGCAATGAAGACTTCAATGATGATGATGATGGAGGACTTCCAGATATTTTTCGTGACCTGTTTCAAGCTGATCTTACAGGTGATGGTGGTGGACCAAGGTTTGAGAGTGTGTTAGATGAGTTACACAAGGAGTTGCACGAGGGATCTCATGATACAAGATTTTCATTTGTGGTGAAGTTACTGCATATCAAGTCATTCTATCAGATCACCAATGTTGCGTTTACTGCAACAAATCAAGAAGGGCAAAGCAGCAGAATTCTTGGAGGATGAACATGGTGTTGTTTGGTACAAGAAGAGGCTCTGTGTGCCAGATGATCAGGAGATCAAGGAATTGATACTGCGAGAGGCTCATGATTCAGCTTACTCTATTCATCCAGGCAGTTCCAAGATGTACCAAGACCTCAAGACTCAGTATTGGTGGTACGGCATGAAGAGGGATGTTGCTGAATATGTTGCACTTTGTGACTCTTGTCAGAGGGTCAAGGCAGAACACCAACGGCCAGCTGGTTTGCTACAGCCTCTAAAGGTACCAGAATGGAAATGGGAAGAAATTGGTATGGATTTCATAGTGGGTCTGCCTAGAACTAAAGCAGGGTATGATTCCATATGGGTCGTTGTGGATCGTTTGACTAAGGTGGCCCATTTCATTCCAGTAAAGACGACCTATAGTGGGCCCCAGCTTGCAGAGTTGTATATATCCCGGATCTTTTGTCTGCATGGTACGCCTAAGAAGATTGTGTCAGATCGAGGGACGCAGTTTACTTCCAGATTTTGGGAAAAGCTGCATGAGTCTATGGACACAAGATTAAACTTCAGTTCAGCATACCATCCTCAAACAGATGGGCAGACTGAAAGGGTGAATTAGATATTGGAGGACATGTTGAGAGCTTGTGCTTTGAAGTATGGCCGCAGTTGGGATAAGAGTCTTCCGAATGCTGAGTTCTCCTACAATAACAGTTACCAGGAAAGTTTGAAGATGTCACCTTTTGAAGCCTTGTATGGACGGAAGTGCAGAACTCCACTGTTCTGGAATGAAACCGGTGAAAGCCAAGTCTTTGGGCCAGAAATTCTCCGAGATGCTGAGCGACAGGTGCAGATTATTAGGGAGAATCTGAGGGTTGCTCAATCCAGGCAGAAGAGCTATGCTGATCATAGAAGAAGGGATCTCAGTTTTGAGGTTGGTGACTTTGTGTACTTGAAGGTGTCCCCTATGAGAGGACTTCGCCGTTTCAAAGTCAGAGGCAAGCTGTCACCCCGGTTCATCGGTCCTTTCAAGATTGTGGAAAGGAGAGGTGAAGTAGCATATCAGTTGGAGTTACCACCGAAGCTATCAGATGTACACGATGTGTTCCATGTCTCTCAGTTGAAGAAGTGTCTACGAGTTCCTGAGGAGCAACTGCCATTAGAGGACTTGGATGCTAGCGAGGATCTCACATATCAAGAGTATCCAGTCAAAATCTTGGAAACGTCAGAGAAGGTGACCAGAAACAAGAGGTACCGTATGTGCAAAGTGCAGTGGAACCATCACTCAGAGGAAGAAGCTACCTGGGAGAGGGAAGAGGATCTGAAGTTAGAATTTCCAAATTTCTTCTCCGATCCGTCCGAATCTCGGGGGCGAGATTCATCTTAAGGGGGGTAGGTTTGTAACACCCTAATTTCCACATTTTCGCAATAGTTTAAAATTTCCTTAATTTAATTAGGGTGTTATCACTTTTCCTAGGCAAAAGAACTATTTTCTAAATTAAATAAATAATTTAGGTTATAATATAATTGTTTGTTGCATTCATGCTGGAGTAGATTGCAGTAGGTATTTTATTGTGTGGCAAATGAATTAAAATGCGAGTAGAAATCGTTTTCGTTTTGTTTAGACTCTAGAAAGGAAAAATAGAAATAGAAAAGAGGAAAGTTGATCCGCAGCCTCTGCTGGGCCGAAACCTCATGGCCCAACTTCTCTTTTTCTTTTTCCTTTCACCTTTTCTTTTCTTCTTGGGCCGGTTTCCTTTTCTTTCTCCCAGCCTGCTCCGCTCGCGCCGCAGCCCAGCTCGCGCCGCCAGCCCGCCCGAACCCGCGCTGAGCCCGCCCGGCCCACGCCGCCGCGCCGCCAGCCGTACGCCGCGCCGCTCTCGGCGTCCGAGCCGGACTCGCTCGGTTTCCGTGTATAAAAGGGGCAGTGGTCCCCTCTGCGACCCTTTTTTCGCCCTTTTCGCCGCCTCGCGTCAACCCTAGCCGCCGCATCGTCGCCGTCGTTCTCCGCTCCGGTGGCCCTGCCGCCGCGAGCCGTTCCGCCGCCTCCCGACGCCCCCTGACGACGCCGACTCGCCGACGACCTCGCCCGTGACGCGCCGCCCCTTCTCCGCCCTCCCGCGACCCGTCCCGACGCCCCCGACGCCCGTCCTCGCCGCCGCAACACCCGCGCCTCTTCCCGCCGTCGACCGCCGCCTTCCGAGCCTCGCCGAGCCCCCGCGACCGCCTAGGTGAGCTCGTCGTCGCTCCCTCGTGCTCCCCGACCCGCCGCGTCGAGGTTTGGCGCACGGCAGCGCCGTCCCGGCCGCGCGCCGGCGATGCGCCGCCGCATCCCGCCGCTCTGGTGGGCATGGTCCACGGTGGACCCATGGACCGGCGACTTCACCGGTCTATGGACCCGGTCCAAGGAATTTCCGGATTTATTTATATCGATTTCGTTTATTGCATCAACACGACGTCACGCTTACGCAATAATCAACCTTTTTCAGTATAAGAATAAAAGTTTAAACCCTGCTACTTCAAATGCTTATAACTTTTTACTCATAACTCCGTTTTAAGCGATTCTTGCGCTCACGCGATCATAGGAACGAGCTCTATCTTTTGGTACAGTTTTTGTAGCAGTTTGGTACTGTTTGGTGTACTGTTTCTTATTGTTTGTGTATGTGTGCTTTGCATGTTATCGTTACTAGAAGAGGAGCCGTTTGAGAACTTCCAAGACCAAGAGTTTGAGCAAGCAGCAGCAGGGGATTCAGGCAAGTGTCCTTGACCATTCTGAACCTATGTTTTAAATGCGTCTTTTATAAACATGCATGCTTGTTTAATATTGAATCCTATGTGTCTACTTTACCTGTTCCATATCATTCCTTGTCGCCCTAACTTATAGTGGTTGTCTTTGGGTAGCTTTTACTTAGCTTTGCTGTTGGAGTCAATCACCTTATCATGTTAATCTTGACTAATGGTATACTTTAACTAAGTGTTAACTTGCTAATTTGTTTAGCAACATGGAAGCTAGGATCTGAGCAAGGGGATGGTTTGGATGGTTCTCTGTGAATGTTTGGTTTGTGATTAGTTCTTGCTCGGATCAGCTAAGGACCGGTTCGTGGAGCATGTAACCATGACAACAGTGCCATCACAAGACTGATAATGGGTAGGCTAGCCAAATAATTAGGGTGTTCTTAACCTTGTGCTCGCTATTGGTAGAGCGGGGAATGGATGCTTTGTGATCTTGGGAACCGCCTGGCATCAGAGGGGACAGCTGGGGTGTTGGCTCTTGAGTCATGGTCCTGTGTGAACTGTGGGTTTCTGTGAACCAACACTTATGTACGGCTGTGGATCCTTAATGAGCGAGTTACATGGTTGGGAGCATTCTTTGTAAAGGCTAGTAGAGGAACCCCGGTCATCTACCTCGGAAGTGGAATGGCTCTACGGGAATCTCTATCTTGTGGGTAAAGTGGTGCCACCTCTGCAGAGTGTAAAACTTTCATGAAAGCCGTGCTCACGGTTACGAGCGGCATGGCCATCTCACATGATTAGTGGGTGCTGGTTGGTTGGGTGGTTTCTGGGTGAATCATATGAATCTTGGTGATCTTTTCCCTCACGGTCCTGTGTGAACCGTTGTCCTCTGTGGACTATCTCCTTTGTGGAGTTTGGTTTAATTTTACTTAATTTAATCGATGGGTAGTCTCAACACACCTAGTAATATAGGTTGCTTTGTAAACTGTGTCTTATGTTATAGTTGGCATTTATGCAAATGAACCATGTTGTAGCCTTTCTTCTATTAAGCTTGCATGTCATATTTTTCCCCCACTTGCGGAGTACTACATGTACTCACACTTGCTATTCCCCACTCTACATTGAAATGCTGCTCAGAAGATGAAGGCACCATAGAGTACTTTGATGAGGAATACTAGGCGTGCTGTCTCCCAGTCGACTGCCTGTGCGTTTGGGTGTCTTCCGCTGTCGAGTTATTTAGTCTTATGAGACATTTATATTCGGATATTGTAATAATGCTACGATGAGACGATGTAATAATGACACTGGTTATACTGTTTATTTCACTATTGTCTCTATATGTGTGGAACTTGATCCTGGCACACATATAGCTATGCATTCAGTTTTGTCCTTAAAACTGGGTGTGACAGTGGTGCCTAGATTGGATAGGGCATTGGTGTTGAGCTTCCTATAGAGCTTATGGAAATCTTGATTATTGTCTGTGACACTCATTGTGTGACACAACGGATTTTAAATGCACATTGCTTGTGTGGCAACGGAGCCTATGTCTCCATTTGTGTGGCGGAGTGTGTGCTAAGGTTGTCTTTCTGACTATGGGAGTCTGTGACTTTCCTTTGTGTGACAGAGCATGCTCTTGGTGGACATCGATCATCTTCGTGATGGTGGGACCTGTACCACAAAAGAGCACACCAAATGTGTCAACCAATGGCCAAAACATTTTTGAAATGATTTGACATTGCTAATTTCCTAAGAAATGGAAAGAATAGATTTCATTGGTTGAATTCTAGTCAACACTAGCTTCCACTAATCTCTAGATAAATCCCCATTTGAAATTCATTATGGTTACACCCTAAGGCCTTTTGGCATTGATGCATCATCATCGGTTCATGCCAATTCTGATCTATCCACTTGGTTATCTAAACGTGAACTCACATCCTAGCTGGTGGTTGTTCACCAATATTTGTTGCATGCTCCATGTAGAATTAAGGTGAGGCAAAAACATATTAGAGCATCAATACACTATGAATGATTACTTATATTTGAACCTCCTGGCAAATCATAAATTGTCTTTCAAATTTCTCGAAGGGAAATTGTTGCTTATCATCTCCAACTTCTTCCAGCAAGTTCTATTCATCTAGTGTTCCATGCTTCATACCTAAAAATATCATTGGGACCGAAAGCACCCCAACCTTGCCTTCTTCTAATGTGAAGTTGTATGTTTTCTGTCGAGCTATTGGGTCACCGTCCAATCACACGGAACAATAAAATGATAGTTCATAACCAGGTTGATGTCTACTTGAAAGACATCAAAGGTTTGAAGTAATGTCCTGCTTTGAGACAAGCATGCTTCTAAGGGTCAGTAGTGCTACTGGCATCTACACGGAAGAGGTCTCCTTCAACCAACCGGACGAAGCCCAATAAGAATAAATCCAACCCAAAATGGTTGTAGTTTTTTTTTTTTTTGAAGGGAACACGCCCACAAGGGCTAGAACTATCTTCATTACTCTTGCTCTTGCAGGTACAGCTGAGAATTTACAAAATGACCCTTATAAAAGATACAAATTGCAGATTGGCCATTTTGTAAAAATAGAAGGACATTAAGGAAAAATAGAGAAAACACACAGGTCCTTCTGGAAGGAGCCAACGCCGACGAGGGAGTTGAGTCCAACGCCGCCGTAGCACAAACTCGATCACAGAGGTGACTAACAACGAGAACTTCAGCAGCAGGTCTCTGCAAGACGATGCCTCCATCCACCGACGAGACCAGACGGCGAGCACATCTTGAAGACGGCCAGCACATCTTGAAGACGGCCAGCAACCGCGCCGTGGACGGGAACAAGCCTCCTGAAGCGGGTTGATTGACACACCGGCGGTCCTCCCGGAGGTCGCCTCAAAGCCCGCACCATTGAAAGAGGATAAAGAGAGCCTAGCCGTAGATCTAGAAGGAGCTTCACCGGGCCAGACTGAAGGACCCAACTTCAGATGGAAAAGGGGATCATCCATAGACGATCGACCCAAATCAAGGAAGGGCAGCATCAATCGAGAAGAGAACCAACTATTGAAGCTCATCAGAAGCCAATACACCTCCATGGCACCTGCAACAGAGAAACAGAGAACGAAAAGGGAGGAAGTACACCCGCCGGGGAGGAAGCCAACGGGGCCAAAAGCCATCACGGCAACGCCACAAGGGGAACAACAGGGAGCACAACAGGCCAAGCCGATGGAAACAGAGGCGAAGAACGGCAAGGTCGGAAGAGCTCCAACAACTACTGCAACAGAGAAAAAACGAAAGCAACAACCTACAAACTACTAGCTGTACAGACTGGTCGGGACCCCCTCCCGCTCCTGACCGGACGTCACCGGAGAAGAGATAGGGGAGGGGGTCCGATTAGATCGGGAAGGAGGAGGAGGCTCAGGATGGGGAAAGAGCTATAGTAGAGAGGAGATTTCGAGAGAGGACCGGTTTCCCGTGAATGGGCTTGGGTCAAAATGGTTGTAGTTGTGTCGTGATAGAGCCGATGATTATTGTTATGTATGTCATGAATGAGAAGCATAGCACTATCACCACTATTCCATCTTGCTCCCTCTCTTCCTCCAATTCTTACATGCTTACTCGCAAAAAAAAAAATTCTTACATGCTCATCGAAATCTTTCTCTTCTTCAGATCTCTAACAAAGTGTTAGACGGCGAGGAATTGGATGTCATCATGTGGACCTTGATGTCATTCGGCTTGTTCGGCTGGCTGCATCGCAGCAGCTACAGTGTTCCAGTTATTTCTTCAGCAACAGCTACAGTGTTCGCAGTTATTTCTTCAGCAGCCGCTACAGTAAAACAGCTGCAGAACAGCCTGCCCAACAAGCTAATTGTATATGCTAAATAGATGAGGTACACTTGTTTGATAAAAATTTAGAAAAACCTTCGCTCGAAAAATTGAGACACCATTGAAATGCCCCTAAAAGGCAAAACGAAACCAAAAGAGGAGTGAACGAAGCAAGACGGCAGTAAGTGCCGAGGGAGAGACGAGTCAGAGAGAGCAAGTACAACATCGAGACCGAGACGGAACGGAGAACGGCCGCAGCACCAAGCCCAACCCAACAGCAGCCAGCAACCTCCCACCACCACCACCACCTCCCCCGTCGCAGCAGCAGCAACCCACCAGCCGCCGTCGCCGGCGCCGGCGCGAAGCACCCGAACCCCGCCGCCCGTGCAAGCGACACCACCCCGCTACCGCCTACCTCGGCGCGCCCCCTGCGTCAGCGCCAGCAGCACGTGCACCCCGACGGGAGCAGCAGCAGCAGGAGGAGGAGGCCCCGATCGGTCCCGTCCCCATCGCCACGCCGGCGCCCGCGCGCGCGCTGCAGAAGCAAAGGTGAGAGCTCCCCGTCCGCGTCCCAATCCCTCCCGCCTCGATCCGCTCCGACTCGCGGCGCGGGCGCGGCCGGCAATGTCGGGCCGGCGACCAATGGCGACCGCGCCTTGCGCCGGCGAGGTCTATTCCTCGTGATTCGGGCTCTAGGGAGCTCGAATTTGTGGGGCGGAAACCTAGCGTCCGTCGGAATTGGGGGTGCCCCGGATTGGATCAGAGGGGGCGAGCTTAGGAATTCGGGAGTTCGAGCTCTGCACCGCTGTCGCTCGCATGGTTTGGTGTTCGAGTGCAGTCTGTAACGCGAGTTCGTCATTTCTGTCGCTCGTCAGGATGTGTCGTTGCTGTCTGCGTGAATACGAGATTGCGAGTTTGAATTCGGTTCGAAACCCTAGCTTACGCTGCCTCTTCGGTTGGTCTGATGTGGGATTGCTCAGTATAATGCTTGCGTTCGCTTGGGTTGCAAACTTGATTTGAATTTTTCAACAGTGCTGTCTAAAGTTTGGTCAACTGCTGGACCTTGCGATTTGGGTTCTCTGTTTTGTGGATATTTGGAGAGTTAATTCTAAGTTTTGTTGAATTTTTAGTGTCTATGCTTGATTCTGGCCGGGGGTTGTCCCAGGTTTTAGTTTGTTGATTCTGGATTAGTGTCTTGATTACACAATCGTTAGCCATTTAATCAATGAAAACTTTCTTACCCATTGGTGCAGTTTCGAAAAAAGGCAGCACTCGGATCAGGGAGACGTATGTTATTCTGCCTTAGGTTCAACTTCAGAGTTGCTGTTCTTTTAGTTTATAGTTGACATCTGGTCATGCCATTTTTAATGGACCAGTAGTAGGAGCTTGTTTTTCTTTAGGTTGATTTTGCATATAGTTTTCCTAATTATCGGCGAACGCTCTTTATAGTTGCATTTGGTCTCATATTTTCTCTTTTTATTCTGTCTGGTTTTGCTGTTTGAAGCTCTTATGTTATAGTGATGTTTCTCTGCTGATCTCATTTTGTCAAAATCAATGTCTTCTGTGGATTGGAAGTTCCAGATTCTGTGTGGAACATGTTGTCTCTTTGGCCGATCAAACTGATCGATTTGAAAATGTGCCATTAGTCATGACTTCTTTTGATCATCAAGTATTGTAATAGCATTTTGTTGATTTCATTTGCTGGTTTAGTAGGTGTTTTAATTCTTACGTATGGCCACGAACGGCTAAAGATTTCAACAAGGGACATTATCTGCAGGACACTGGAACTGGAGCCATAAGTCTTTGTCTGCTGGGCACTTGATCTTACCTATGCATTCAAAGATGATTTTTTTTTTTTGACCCAGTATCCTGCAGATAAATTTCCCTTTCAATGTCGTGTACAATTGCTAAAGCAGCTTTAGATGTTGCCGACATGTTTCATGTCATAGCATTGACATATAGTTATGAAACATGTTTCCAGTTTGTCAGCATGTTGGACCTGTCAAAAGCTTACATACAAGTTTGTGGCATTGGACTCACTAATCAGCTAGGCCACTTTGCCCCTGTATTAGATGGTGTATATGCAATTACATATATCATTTATCCATATTCTGAGGTCGCTAGTTACTATTCTCTCCCTTTTTTCCTTTTTGTGGGTCCAGTCTATCTTGCTTTTGCTCTTGCTTTTTACTGATTGTTTTCTAATCATATGTTTGGTCATTGCAGTGATTTTCCTGGATTGGCAGTATAATATCAAAGGTTAGATTGGAGGGATTCAGCTTCTATTTGACCTTTACGTGGAGTTCAACCTTGCCGTTCAGTTGTATTTGTATGGAATATCTTTTCTGAGAAATGCCGTCCTCTACGCCACCGCCAGTGCAACCAGCACCAAGCCTGCAACCACTACCATCATCTGCAGTCGGACAGACTACTCGTATTGATGTCCGTGGGATCAAGTCAAACATTATTAAAAGGATCGGGCCTGAGCGAGCAAAGAAGTACTTTCAGCACCTTGAAAGATTCTTATCATCAAGATTGAGCAAGGATGAATTCGACAAGCTCTGTCTTGTGGCACTTGGCCGTGAGAACCTCCCATTGCACAACCACCTCATCCGTTCTATACTCCGTAATGCTAGTCAAGCATGTGGACCACCTGTAATCAATGACCCTAAGCTGGCCAGAGATGGTTCAGGATATACACTTGGTCCCCCTGTATGGGACAATGGTGTTCCTTCGATCCAAAATGTCAAAGAGAACACACCATCAAGTCGAAGGGAAAATGCACTAACCCGAAAGTCATCATTTCATCAGGGTGAAGCTATTATTCGTGAAAATGGTGTTGCTCATTTGAGTGATCTGAAGAGATATTCACAGCTTGAACAAAGTGAGCATGTGGAGCAACTTATCAAGCGGCCGCGTGTGGAGAAGGAGCCTTTTAATTTACGTGACTCTGTTCATGCCAATGGTCCTTCTGCTTGGCCTTCTAGGGAAAACAGGGGACAAGAAATTGTACATCATTCACAAGGGCCGGTGCAAGCTCCACTTGGCATTCAGTTACATCATACTAGTTTTGGCAGGGCCCAAAAACTTTTACACCTTTCTTCTGTTACTCAAAATGATGCATCTGATACTTTTATTGAACTTGGTGAACTATGTGATACTTCATCAGTGAAAAGGAGGATGGAAAAAATGGCAGAAGCTGAAGGGTTGGAAGGGGTCTCAATGGAGTGTGCCAATTTGTTGAATAATGGAATAGATGTTTTCATGAAGCAGTTGATTGGGTCATGTGTTGAGCTAGTTAAAGCAAGATCTCAACGTGGCAAGCTAAGCCACGTAGCGTTGAAGCAACAGCTGTGCCGAAAGCTAATAAATGGTATATCACTGCAGAATCATGTTCCTGGGCAGGGTGGTATTATACCCACAGAGGCCAATTCCATCTCACTGCAAGACTTGAAGACGGCAATGGAGTTAAACCCTCGTTTGCTTGGGGTCAATGCATCACTACTGCTTGAAAAGATAAATTCATATGACTAGTTGGATGTAGTGAATTGGATTCTTCTTCCAAAGATTGCACCATCAGATTGCACCGTCTTGATGGTGTGTCTCGCTTCATGGCTGCTGTCAGTGAGGCCATAGCTTACTGATCCGTGGTCAAAAGGGCAGGTGGATTGCCTGGTGCTGTATTTTAGAAGTCATTCCTTTGGCACAGCTAAGCACCATTATGGAGGCAAAAGTGCTCCAGTGAGAACGGTGGTGCAGAACTCCAATCGAATTGAGGAGTCATAGAACAGAATTGATCCGTAAGTTTATCGCACTAATATGTGCTTGTGCATTTCAATTTTTACATTTGTGGAATAGATATAGCAGTTTTAGTGATTTATTTTCACTCAGTTTTGTTTGTCTCTAGCAATAGACTATTTATCAGGAATACATGGCAAACACTTAATGTTGATGTATGAGTATGTTTTCATCAGAACTGGTGGAAAGAGCTTAAGTAAAAGTAGTCAATGTCCAAGTATTAAGGTACCATAGTTGTTTCTGAAGATAAACAGCTAAACACTCTTTTGTGAGATGGTTCCGTATGCATTGGGGCTCTTGTCTGTCAGGAATGGTTTGGAAGCACTAATAATGTTCATGTATTGAGTATATTGTAATCATAACTGGTGGAAACAAGGACTACATTTACAGTAGTCCAAGTATTAGGCCACAACAGCTTATTTCTAAAAGATAAACAACAAAACACCCTTGTTAGATGGTTCCTTGTGCATTGGCCTTGGCCCCAATCATGCCAATAATACTTGTTCCCTCTTTCCCATCGTGGCATTTATGAGTCAATTTCTATGTAGCCATCTGCTATAAATTAATACTCCCTCTGTCTTTTGATGTAAGCTGTATTTCTTCTTTTTTTTTCGCATAAGCCGTATTTCTTCGCTAGGACAACACTTTGACTGATTGTTACTCTATTAATATGTCATTCTATGATATAAATTATTGTCATGAGTAAGTATTTTTGAATACAAATCTATTGACATTGAATTTGTTACAAAAGTTATGTATAGAGATTGATCAAATCTTGTCCTAATGAAGCGAAATGCACTTTACATTAATGGGCGGAGGAAATACCTCTCTTGAGTATGATATATTCTGCACATTGTTTGCAGTTGGCATGAGGCTGTTATATTCTGCACATTGTTTGCAGTTGGCATGAGGCTGTTATTACTTAGTAGGATGAAGTTCTGCCTTGCCACAACAACCATAGCTAACCTACCGGATTAAAGATCCGTTCTCTGGATTTTTTTCTCTGTTGTATAAGCAAATAAATTAACACAGAATGCATTTCAGGAATTAGATGTTGATAGGGACATATGTGGAAATATTTTTAATATTTGTAGCATGTGGAAGCAAAGTTTACCAAAAAAAGTTAAACTCCGAATTAAAATGTTTGTAGCGTCCGGAAGCAAATTTTACTAAAATTTTTGTTTACTAGGGTTGGCAAGACCTACATTACGCGCCGTTCCCCCTAGTGAGTATTCTATTCCCTTTAGTTACCATCATGTCTGTTAATTCACTGTCTGAATTTTCAATGAAAGTAGAAGATCGTAGTTATCAGTGCAGCCTATCATCTTCAGTCCTAACATATTTGGGAAGGAATCCTTGTGTTGTCAAATCCTCTCTACACAGGTTTTTCGATTAGAGGTTACTCTTACAATGTTATACAATTGCAGTACTATTCATGCTGTATTGTTTGTGGTCACATGATTTGTGCTGAAGCCACCAGCACCATATTTTCTGGAAAAATGGAGATAAATTAGTCCCATTTTCAGTATAATCATGAACCTTCAGTATCGTAAGGATGCTATGAAATTTGTTTGGCATAAGAATCTGTGCTGGGCCTATTTTGTTCTCTAATGGTATGAAATTGTTTGGCATAAAGAACCGAGTTCTGGGCCTAATTTATTCTCTAACGATAAAGGGGAATTAAAAGAGAGGCACTTAAATAGGTTTTCCAGTTCCTTGCTGTTAATATGAAGGTACCCTTCTCTTATTTGTTTTCCATCATCCTCTCTAGTTTAGAATTATTTTGTGTTTGCAAATACCCCTGTTACTTCTAGGCTGTTCAGAAAAGTATTTTGATCTGTTAACTTCAATGCCAGGGCACTATGATATTTGATATTCTAATTTTGTCCGATTCCTTACACTTATAATCGAGGGGCTAAGTTTTTGTTTTTCACAACTTCTGAAATTATTTCCTTTCTCCACTAGTATGTGTCTTCTGAAGGTACTTTATTGAGAAATTCCTTATTCGGCCTTATTAAAAATAAACCTTCCTTTCTTGGCCCTTTCAGAATCGAACTTCCCTATATGACCCTATTTCATCTTTTGACACTATTTGGCACTTCCTTCTGATTTTTCACTTAACGGTGTTAAGTGGAGACTGGAAAAACTATTTTACCCTTGGTTAAAATAATTTTTTAAAAACAACTTTTTATATTTGTTTCGTTGTGACCAATATTTTTCCTTTAGTTTGCATGGATTGAGGTTTAAAAATTGCACAAAATATTTGCATATTATTTTTTAACATGAAAAATATTACTCACAAGGGAACAGAACTATTTTTTAAAATTTTATTATGGTCAGGGTTATAATGGTCTTTTTGACACCCACTTAACACCATTAAGTGGCAAATCTAACGGAAGGGCCAAATAGAGTACAAAAGATGAAATTTGGGTCTAATAGGGAAGTTCGATTCTGGAAGGGTCAAAAAGGGAAGCCTCACTTTTACCAGGCCAAATAAGGAATTTTCTCTATTTCATTTTTAGGTTTTGGTTTTGCTTGGTGGATGCTCCCACTAATCGATTGTATGTGGTTTGTAGCTTTCTGTTATTGTCTTCTATCAGCAGTGCTGAACAATTTAGATTGAAGTCCTCCTAACTCAAGATGGGATTGTTGCCCACACACACACGCACACAAAAGGAATGTTAAACCTTTTTGAGTGTATTTCCTTATGTTAATATATTATCCCCATCAGTTAAGATATCCTGAGTTTCGAGTTATCTTTATTTTCGCTTTGCTTTGTAGAACTTTGAGCTCACTTGGGATAGATGGACGATAGTTATAGAGAGTATCTCATGTCATGTTGACTTTGTATGCATGCTCTCATCCTGTTTCATGTGCTGTACAAATCTGAGCTTTCTTGTGTTTGGATAGGTAACTCGTGAAGCCTGTTATATTTGCCAATGTTCTTCCAAGCTTCCAGGATTGCATGCTGATGATAGCAGTCTATAAACGTTTATCACCGGGATTGAGAGTCAACCCCCCAAAGCATTCCTCTGCTGCAGATAATCTCTGCAAGTGATACGAGGATAGAATAGTGCAAAATAAACATAATTGGTTGCCGTTTCCATGCGCACTTTGTGCCTCCATGTTGTCGAAAGATTTGGTAGGCTTCTTATCTCAGTTTGCAGATTTATTTTCATCTTTTCACTTCGCTGACCTTGGTCGCAAATTGGCATCATGCAGTTCATAAACACGATTTACTGGCCCTTGATTAAGCACTTCGTACAGAAGAAGGGACAAGCAACTCCGCCGCTCCAACGGTTTATTTACTTATAATAACGAGTACTGTGTGGCAGTATAACTGTATAAGTTCCCATAATATGTTTGTACAGTCAGATTAATGGGGCATGTGTAATACACATACTGTTTCTTTTGTATTTCTGAAGTTTACTAGTTTCGTCCATTTTTTTATAGTAATGTATTTAATTCTTTTCTCTCTCCGCGACAATGTGTCTGATTAGTTCTGCGACTCTAATGTGCATTTCTCACCACCTCATGGGTTGGTGATTCATCAATTGTAAATATGAGGCCACAATTTTCCGATAAGTTGTGAATCTTTTCCTAGGATCCCTGGATTCAGCGGTTCTATCGTTGCTGGTAATCAGGTGATTAGTGCCCTTCTTCATTTACCGCCATCAAAATGCTCTTCGCTGCTCTTCACCTATCCGACCATATCTGTAAGTATAAGCCAGCGGATGGGGATGATGATTAATACATATTGTTGTACGCAGGTACTCATGCAGCTTATAGTCGTGTGTATCTCAACAATTGTGATGTGTGTTATTATTCCTAGCTGTGGCGTGCAGCCTATAGTTTGGTGTCTCAACAATTGTTATTTTTGTTATCATACCCGTGCCAACAGCTGGTAAGTACTTCTAAGTTTTTGGAGAATAGCATGGTATTGTTAAAATACTGAAGTATTGAAATTGCACAGCCTCCTGCGCATCTCTATCAGCCTGCCTTTGTGTCACCTTGCTGATTCGATGTTGTCACTCTGGTTTCATCATTCTCTAAATTGTTGCATTGTGTTGTTTCCCAGTTCAAGATGTATATCCCAAACATCGGTTATAGGTTGTTTTTTTATGTTACTAGCTACCAGTTTGCTGCTTGGCTCTGAACTGGAACTCTGTAATATCGTAATGCCAGTGTGCGTCCAAGTTTTGCCATAATAACCTTTATATGTTCTTATACGATACATGTTCTCCAGTAAATATATATCTATCTTTTGAGATCATTCACCCTAATTTGTTTTCGAAGTCCTGCAGTAATGTGTGGGGAATTCAACTAGTTTTTATCAAATCTTTTACCGATGCAATTTGACAATAAGTGTCCATTTCTTTGAGCTTGGGCCAGCTAGTGCCATCGTGAGCTTGGTGAGACCTTTTTATATACACAAAAAAGGAAAGATTGGTGAGACTTTTATACACCGACTTTGCATTTATGCCAATGTGATATATGTACACTACTAGTCTCTTTTATCCATTCTCAGCATCCCTAAACGAAGTTATTTGTGGACTAGTGGGCCACCTTGTAGGCTCATGTGAACACTTTTGTCAAAGTGCAACCGTCGCTACTTTGAAGCAGCCGAAGCCTGGATCTCAACCAGAAGTCAAGCTCATTCAACTATAACCTACCTAGCTTGTTTGCTGGTGTGAGTCGAACTCTGATCTCCAGCCTAAAAGATAAGATGTCATGGTTGGCCTACCCTAACTGTTTGGACTATGCAACTACCAGTGGCAAATGCATTTCGACGACCATAATGATTCAACTACCAGTGGCAAATGCATTTCGATGACCATAATGATCACTGAAAAAAATTTCAGTTGTAATGAGAACTTTGCTAATCTTGCAACCAAAAAGTGAGAAAACACCTTTATTCAAGGTTTTTTTTTTTTGCAAGGGACCTTTATTCAAGGTTTGGATTACAAGAGCTTACTTTAATCCAGAGGCACATTTAATAGTGTCGACAAAGATGTACAAATGGAAATAACTTATTGGATCATAGCTCATACTGGGATGTGTTTGCTTGCACTGGGTTGCTTCTGGGGTTTATATGTATGTCATCTTGATATTTTTTTAGGCATTTTTCCTATTTATTTCTACTTTAGGCCTACTTATAGCAATCACAAATAAAAGCCTACATAGTTCTGTACAACCATCCTAATATCATTGGTCGGTAAAGATGCCCTTACATGTTTTATAACAATGCATACAATATATTACTACCCATGTCCACAAATATAAGGTTTTATAGATTTGGTCAAGTTAAACTTTGACTAGCAATAACAAAAGAAATTTACAAAGATGGCATAAAAATAATGTTGCTATATCCACTATAAAACCAGCTATCATAATTTGTAACTCTTTCTTATTTTATGTGCATAGGTGTATATGGGTGGTCAAAGTTTTAAAAGTTTTACTTTGATTAAACCTAGAAAGCCTTATATTTATGATCAGATGGATAATGACTAATTGGAGTATTTGGTCCTACTACTTTGTTGAGCATAAGAAAGTTTACGGATTGGACCCAAACTAATATGTAAAAATTGGCCGAAAATTGCATAGGAGCTTTGGGGAACTGTTGTACAAAGTATAAGCTAGACATGTTTATGAGGCGTTCGTCCGACAAAAATGCATCAGTGATGCCGAAATACCTCTTACTGCATTTACATCAAAGTGATAGTATCAACCCTGTCACTATAGTCAATTTTCTGCAGTAAGGACCTCCCCCAGTCCCCCTCCTGTATTGTCCTCAAACGATGATAGATTTTCTTTTTTCTGGACCAGCCAGTTGCAGGATTCAACCGTACAGGTCAAAGTCCCATCATCTCTAACAATTTGACATTTTTCATGAAACTCATTGCCCATATCTCAAGGGATCAATTGATGAGCATTTCCATGTATATATTTTATCATCGTCATCACTAATGCAAAAGACGTCATATTGAACGTTTCTTCGGTTTCCTATGGGAAAAAAAAAACTTAGGAAAATTTTAGCAAGAACATTTGTTAGTTTATGTCACCAATGTATACAAATTTTGCATTATCTTCATTTTGCTACAATTGTTTGTTTACACAAGAGACATAATTGTAAATGTCTTCATAAAGTCGCTTCAATAAAATAACTCTATAGCAACAGTCAATCATAACATGATAACTTCTTCAGTCTAAAAGGTATCTGCAGAACTCTCCCTCATTTACCATCCAAGCATGAGAGTATGAATACTCCTCACAGCAACAAATGTTCTCCCAATAAGCACCAGAATTTTGATTCAACTCTACAACGATAACAAAAACAAACAAACAAGTCCATGCTGAATGCAACGATCATTCAGAAAAAGGAAACATAACATCCAGTACAATGAACCAAGGAAATCATTATATAAACACTCAGCTCCTCGTGATCATATATATATATATATTCATACAGGATGTACTCAGCATGCAGATGCAAAGGACGGTTCTGAAAAAATGATGTGGAGCACTACTCCTTGAAAGACATGACCGTCTCAAAGGCCCCCACCAAGGCCTTCACCCTGCTCTTCCTCTCCTCCAGGAGCTTCCTTTTGGCTTCCTCAATAGCATCATTGCCTTTGGGATCATCCTTCTTCCACACCTGAGCCATTTCAGTCATATTAGGCAGCGGCACTGCTTTGTCCGCAATTCCGTTAGCATCCTCCTTCTCAATAAGCCCAGATTCATCAGCAATCTTCACCCAGCTATTAGCATCTTGGCCTCCATTATGCAGATCATTGGCTCCTGCGTCTTCTTTCTCTTCAGAGAAATGCCCCTTGACTTCCTCCACAACCTTCGCTTGTTGCTCTGGTTGAATGGAAGATGGCTCGTACTGATCAGGTCCATCAACATCCATGGATTTCAGGTCGACTGGATCAGGCAGCTGCTCGTGCAAGCGCTCTTCTATGGATGGGGTGCTTAAGCTCTCAGTTTCCTTGAACTGCATCGATGAATCCTCTTCTTTCTCCTTCCTAGTTGTCGATGCCCCAACTGCCTTCTGTGAGGCGCCTTTTGCCTTTAAGCTGGCAGTAGCGCCATCCAATCTCTTCTTTGCAGCCACACCCGGTGAGCGTGCAGTGGACGCCGGCTGAATTCTCCCTCCTCGCGCAGACCCTGGCGACGCTATCCTCTGACTGCTGGGTTTTGGAGATGCTGTCGCCTTGCAATTGTCAGCACAAGGCCTTGGAGACAGTTTATTCCTCAACAAGGAGGATGGTGACGCCTTGGACGCTGTCTTGGCCATGTCCTTGAAGGAGTTGCTCGGCGGCACAACAAGCGACGGAGGCCGTTGTGAGGTGGTGCTAATTTTGTCGGATTTTGCTCTTGCCAGCATAGGCTTTGAGGCTGAACCAGGGAATGGCTGGGCTCTGCTGCCATGGATGGATGAGCCTGAGCTGGACATGGTCCGTGATGAGACCGACCGGCCAGCGCTGGACAACGATGGGCGGTTGACATCCCGGGTGCCAGCAGCCACCGACGTCGAAGAAGAGCCAAATTTGCGGTCCGGTGAGCTTGGGACTGACCGTGCCCTCCGCGCGCCATAGCCAAGTCCAGAGGACTCGCTGCTGGACGGCCTGACGTTCGGTGACATCCTGGTGGCCCTGTCTCTGCTGGTGTTGAGAGGATCCTTCTTGGATGTCGCCATTTTGGCAGCAGCAAGCCTGGTGCCTGGATCAGCTGCACAAGAAAAGACAGAAATCAGCTTGGCATGGAGCTCTGCAACTGCACAAACTGAATCAAGAATCTGAAACACACATAGAAACTATGCAGATCTTGTCCGGCATGACGAAGCCCCAAATGCGAGAAAAAAAGAAAGAGAGAAAGAAGACGCGGTCAAGAACCGAGATCGTGCTGCTGGTGAGACATCAAATCGGCGCCTGCAGCAAAAAGAGGCAGGGGACAAAGAGGCCAGAAAAAGGAAGGTTATCACAACGGATTTGGAGTTAAAATATGGTGGCGCAGGCAACCCCTGATTCTTCCGTTGTTTGTTTTCTATCCTCCGTACCAACATTCCAACAAATATTCCCCAAATACTAGAACAAGTACGGATTAGACAATGCGAACCCAAACTCTATCCCTTCTCCCAAGAAAAAAGAAAGAAAGATGGGAATCGCGTCCGTACGAGATTAGGAGGAAGAGAAGAGAAATGGGGCTGCCGTTAACGCCGAGAACAGCAGCCAAGCATGCATCCGCGCCTCGATTAATTGGCAACTAAAATGGCACGGCGCAAGATTCAACAAACATTCCCCGCAACGACACAAAAGCGAGAATCTTCCCGAGGCGCAGCAAGAACCGGATCGGCGGCCAGTGACGGCGACGAACACGAACCAAAGACAAGAAACATCGGCGAGAACCAGAGGCGTACCTGGCGGGCTAGCGGTCGGCCGATCCGGGGCGGCTAATCCGGTCCAGATGCGGGGGAGAGGAGGAGGAGGGGAAGAGGAAAGTCCCCATGGCCGGGCCACATTTTATGCCGCGATTTGGACGGTAGCTACCTGTGCGGTGTGGGGGCGAGCAGCACGGACGGGACGGGAGGAAGGCGAGCGAGCTCCCGTTGCAAGAATAGGCAGGAGCCAGCACTGCACTGCACTGCACTGGGAGGAACACCACGCTGGGTTTCGGGAGGCGGTATGTTGGGCGGCATGGGCGTATGTATGGGCCCGGCGGCTGATAAACCTCGCTGACGGCACATGGGCTTGGGTAGGATTCGCACGTGGACGGTCGCCTCCTCCTCCTCGGGGCAAAGGTGGCAAGGTTTAAAGGAACCAAAGACTATATTTTCGTAAAACGCTAGAGTATGAATTCGGATCAGCTCCGTGTGGTTTAAATATTTTAGTAGGATCAAGATGATACAATTTTAATAGACTTTAAGCTGGAGACTAATTTGTGTTGTTGACGAATGGCCCGTGATACTAAATGAGCCAAAGCGACACATGTCATGTTTGTTGTATGATCTAGAGGTTGGGTTGTCAAATTTCATGAGTTCTAAATTAAGAAAGGTATAAATATCGTTCATCTCTAGTGTCTGAAATGTATTCAATTTGGAATAACATTTCCACATTTGGGTCGACTACTCATTTTCATGTCCAACTCGAGAGTCACGAGATGTGCTCATTCGCAAGCTAAATGAGCTAAGCTAAACTTGATTACTTTTCTTTTTCGGCTTAGTTCATTAGCAAGCTAAGCTAGGCGATCAACTTACTAGGCAAATGAGTTGGATCAGGTCGCACCAAGCTAGCCCGGAATCCAGCCATACTTCTCGCAATCATTTTATTTTCCAAATTGATCGAGTTTTCAGATGTTGTAAGTAAAATAAAACATAGCATTGTGAATTATTTCGTAGTTGTATATGCCGGACCTGTTTGGTTGACTTAGATTGCAGGATATACCACCTGCAACTAAGTCATGCCGAGACAACTTAATTAGGTGCTTGGTAGGGTTTCGTTTCTACATGAAGAGAAAAAGAAAAACACTCAATTGGTTTCTAGATAGAAGCCAACACCGTACCATTTGGTAGGGTTTCTTCCGATTTCTATGTTTGAGAAATCATAAGAGATAATGAGACATTAGTCGTGTGTTTGGCTGCTAAAATTTAGCTTGCCTGTCATAGGTCAACAATCGAACATGCTCGAAGATAAAACGGGTAGGCAACACAGGTCTGTTGCTACATGAGCTTAATTAGCACTGCGAACCAATAGTTGGGCCAAGCCCGTTGATGATTGCATTTTGCAATATATAAAAGTAATATAGAATACATTTAAGCTAGAAAGTACAAGTCCCACAACGTGCGAGATGGAAAAGGTTATTGTACAATATTTTAGCTGAAAACTAATGGTTGCCATATGTTTTTGCTAAACATTAGGCACCTCTTATAGCTATAGACCAAACAGTGGACATATTTTACAAAGAAACCAATTTACAGCTTCTGTGTCATAATATTTGTCATTCTAGAGTTCAAAACATTTCTCGCATTCCTTATCAATATCACTTTTCGATGCAACTCTATCTCTCGTTTCATTATTCCTAGCGTGCTCTTTATTCTTTCACTTTTTCTTGACACAAGTAATATGAAAAAATGATGTAGTAAGTTGGAAGCAGTTGAGCGAAACTTGTTCCTGTTCCTGGACGGGAAGGTTCACAAGAAGGATGTGCACTTTTCCTACGGGGCAACCCCGGCAGAACGGTGTCCTATCGTCAAAGTCGTGTCTCAACATGGCCGGCACCCGGCGTCCTCGAACCACCACCTTCGATGCCATTCTCATCACAGCGACGACATCGAGCTGCACTGCATTCGAGGACGTGTTGGACTACGACTCGGAGATCTGCGTGTCCGATGTCCAGTAAGTTGCGATGAGCGGCCATGTGCAGATGATTTTTGGCTGAGTAATTGTCAGTACAATGAGCCCTTGATTCCTCTATATAGATGTTGCACGCACATCACAAAATGAAACAGCGATATGCGATTAATTTGAGAACATGTGCCGTGTGAGTTGCACAGACACACCAATGCACGTATCTGTAGACGTTGCAGCTCACTTGTCTGCAGTTATTGTAACTCGTCGATTGGTATTGCCATAATTTTTCCAGAAGTTTATGTCTTGAAGTAACCTACAAATTTGTTTATTATTTCACCATTTTATAAACAGTATAAAAACAGCAGTGTACTGAAACTGAACTATATAGCACTCGAATGTCTCCGATTCAAGCATGGCCGTGAAATTATGCTAAAACTAAAGATCAGGTTCCATTTTTAGGGAAAATGGATATATCTCAACTATCAATTCGAAGTCTGTGAAACATGAAATGTATATATATTCTCTATATATATTTTTCTAAAACAGAAGAAATGTAAATCGGACAAATAGATCATTGACCTTGATTTGCAGCAACACATCAAGAGACTGATGTCTTACTCTTTTCTTGGGTCCATGATGTTTTGAGCTAAAAGATCATATAAACAATCCCTATACATTTCGCTGTGCACCATAACAATGCAATATCTTCTTTTTGAAAAATGCTTCACTACTGGCCTTAACACTTTCCTCACTCAGCCGGTGTGTTGAGCACTTTCGACCACTTGATTGCATAGTTTGAGGGCGACGATTCTGCAAATTCTGATGCCTCACCTGTCGAGAACTCCCACTTCAGAGGTACTTTTATTTTCCCTTGTGTTGCTTTGCACAAAGAAAGGTTCATCGACCGAACAATAATGCTTCAACTAAAAGATTTTACAACCTAATAAGCATGTTCCTTACTAGCATAAGAATAAGTTAGCAAACGAAGGACTCCTGGGTTGATGAAATGCCATTGAACTGTCCATTTCACATACAGCCTGAACAATATTGTACAACATAATTCTGCCTACTCACAAACAAAAGGGTACACTGCAGGAAAACACACTAGCTAAGGACACGGATGTTTCACACAAACTGAGTTCACGTGCCTCCTGGACAAACGGTAACATTCACAAATGCATAAACTTCACTCACAAAATATGCTGATGCTACAACATGTAGCTCAGCTCACAAGGTCCATGGCAGCCAGCGACTGAGCAAGTGCCTTAACGTTTCCTCTTGTGTTTCCTCCACTGTTTCAGAACAAACTGGACGACTTCCTTCAGAGTCGCTTTTCGTCCCTCCTTGAAGTTCCACAGCTCAGACACTGGATATCTGCCACTAGGGTTGTACTCGTTAATTTCAAGCAAAGTAGTTTTCACCAAAGCATAGGCATCTCCACCGAGTTCTTCTTTTAACTCTTGAAGTTTCGGGTCATCCTCCTTGATTACCTCCTAAACGAGAGCAAGCACC
Source organism: Eragrostis nindensis (assembly GCA_012490785.1). NCBI lineage: Eukaryota > Viridiplantae > Streptophyta > Magnoliopsida > Poales > Poaceae > Eragrostis > Eragrostis nindensis. Next base: position 502,722 of record JAAXCT010000307.1, on the reverse strand, counting down.
ATTAATTAGACAAGAAATATACAATATTATGATGTTTCCAGATTTTTTTATGTGTCCTCCATGAATTGTGATTAGATGAATTAATTTCCTAACCAAATGAAATAGGTAAATCCATGACTATCTCGTTGAATTTATAGGACACTGGTACACATGGAACAGAATACCATCAAAGGGGTTAGCAATTGGCACTTAATTAAGGATCAGAAAATTATGCGCGCTTTGACATACCCAGCATATAACCAATAAAAGATCATCAGCATCACAGAATTAAACAGAAATCTATTAAATTGCAAAAGATTAACTGATAGTAACTACCACCGGAACATATATGATTAATGATGAATCCATTAGTAGCACGCTTTCATATGACGAACCTAAATACTTCATTATAGCATTAGAACAGAAGTACCACCACCAGTGCCATTTTCGCATAGGGTATTGCAACATTCTATATCAGTGATACTGCCAATTTAGAAAGTGTGAACGAAGACAAGCGAGGAAAGCATTTGTTTCAGAACCAATGTGGATGTGACAAATGAAACAACTGCAGTTACCACCAGCATGAAGAAATACTATAGTGAAATAGATATATAGATATAAATTTGTACCATCTCTTTTCCGTCAACCATGACAACCTCAAAAGGGTGCCATTCTGGGGGTTTTAATATCAGCGTCCCACTTTGAACACAGAATAGCAGTATTGACATCTACATTCTCCTCGGGTAATATTTGCTTGCAAGCATTTGAAAATGCTTTCGGGTCAAGCTCACCCATCCTCTTGATTCCTATATGCGCTCGGGGACCACCATGCTCAAGCAAACCGGCCTATTGAGCCCAGACAATCAATCAAAATATAAGAGTAAACATTAACATATTTAGGTCAAAGGAACGAAATCAAATTTTGAATGCTTCTATGAATAAATAAATAAATACTATAGACAATTTAATAACATCAGGCTTACATTTATTAGCTCTTTCCGTATTTCTTGTAGCTCACCATTGCTTATGCGTTCCTTGGTAACTAGTACTTGATTGCATGACTCCACAAAATCCAATTCTTCTATCTTTTCTTCCAACTGCTCGCTTAATTCAACAATTTTTTTCTCCAATGCTAAAATTTTGTTGTCTGACTTACACTTCATCACTTCCAACTTGTCCTTCATATCTTTTATTTCTGATTCCAGTTTTTGTAAGGCATTTAGCGAATTTTCTGACTTGCAAGTCCTGGTGTGTCCCTGCAGTTGATATTCAGTTAGGCTTCCAAGAATCACGTTTCCTTGACTATTTCTTTTCAATGGTTCACATATACTTACAAAGATAAGAGGATTTTGAAAATATGCTGCACCTTGAATGAAAAGTACCAACTGAGTGACTTATGGATTACACATTTGGTTATGTAGCAAATAAACATCAAAGAATCTAGAAAAAAATTAGACACACACTCTGCCTATCAATAAACTTTCTAGCTCCATACAGTCAATCTATATTTTAGGATGAAAATGAGAACAGAATTTAAAGAAGGAAAAAGAATGAAACAATTAAAGCATTAATCAAAGGAATCTCTATTTTTCTTTGAGGGGTGCTGAAACACTGAACAGGCATCGTGTACAAAAAAACCATTCATGTTCACTTAGTGCTAAAACATAAATGATTTCCATATGTTTTCACTCAAGGTATGGTGCAATAAAAGTCATATATGGTGAACATACTCACAGACCTTATTGTCTTCTATAAGATTGTTTACTGAAGCTGTTCCAAGTGCTTCAAACTTGTGATTTCCCATTTTCTGAATTTCCAACTTTCTTGCACTCATTTTGGAGTTCTCAATTGGCTGCTTCCACTTTTTGTGGCCTGACCAGGGTGCATTTCCTTTGTGAGCAAAGCAGTTTCCATTTCTTTCATGTACTTGCACTACAGAGCTTTTCATCTTTTTATAGCGCATTCCATAACCTTTGCGACCATTGTACAGGTGGTCATAATATGCATGCCTTGGACATTTTCTGTTATCTCTAAGATGCGATCTTCCTTGTCGAAAGTCACCTACACCATCTGCGGGATGTGAGTTTCCTTGTCCAAAGTCTCCTACACCGTCTACGAGATGTGAGTTTCGTTGTCCAAAGTCACCTACACCACCATATCCACCGCCATAAGGGCTTAAGAAACTGTCTCTTGCTCGTCCACCATGCCAATCACTTTGCCTTTCATAGTCCAAATAGTGATCATACTCCACATCCTCCTCCTCATGGTTCACATAATCATCATTCTCTGCATATTCAGGATGAGGAAACATTGATTGAACATATCCTGGGTGACCAAAACCCCATCTACAACCACTTTCGGGTGGAGTGCCCCTGCCATAAGCTTGCTGTCGCCTGATATACCCGTGATTGCCTGAATGCATTGCTTAATGCTCTCTGCACCATTGCACATGACAGAACCATGTTTGAACCATAATCAGCTGGTTGATCTTGCAAGTTTACATTAACTCTCAGCATTCAGAATTCCACCAAAACAGCTATCTAGACTGACTAGGATCATCCCACCGATTGATGCACAAGAAACGGTTGAGTGCCATACCCACACAGCAACAGGAAGACAATGACACTAAAATCATATGTTTGACAAAATGGTTCTGCTACAATATGTCGGGGTGTAGCGATGAGATGTAAAGAATAATAAATGAAGGTTACCTTTATTTCACTGTGTATGCCTTCTTCTTAGTCTCAGAACCAACAACAAATCTGATTTTCTAAAAAAATAAAAATAACTGAACTAATGCTTACTTTCTATTACTTAAGTATAGTAATGAAAATAACTAACCCAAACACAGAAATCTCAGTGGTCATTATATATTGTCGTTCCTGTATCTATCCTTTAATTCTTTTAGTGTTTTCTACCGCCAAAGTGGTTTAGGCATTACTTTTATAAGAACAGCTTAGCATTGAGAAACATCACCACCACATAATGTCCTTTCTCTCCCAAAATACAATATATGTTTATACAAACCAACAGAACTGATGGTCGAATTCAAACAACTCGGTCAGGACTCAAATGCTCAGGATCAAATTTGTACAACATCATGCACGTGTTGAGGCGTCCATGCGGATCCATAAGAAGAAAATCAGACATGAGAAACCTATAGGGACTGTGGTGAACACGTATCGGGAACAAATAGGGCTCAGAGCATCGACAGGCATGGATTCCATCAAAGAAAGCTAGCGATTCTTGATCAAGCAAGACCAACAGGAAAAAACCAGGGAATATGGTGAACACATTGATTTGGATGTGAAATTCCACCAAAGGAAGCTAGGGATCCTTGAGGATCTCTTACCAGGAAAAGACGAAATCAGTCGGCGATCGGCGCGCGCTCCTGGACACGGTAGCAGGAGAGGAGGACGAGACGAAGAGCTAGCGCGGCGGCTATGCGAGATGAACTCGAGGCGACATGCTTGTGTGGTGGAGCGAATTGAAGTAGGGTTAACCGATGCGTTCCGCGGCGCCGTCACACAGAGGCAGAGGAGTTTACGGTGGAAGACAGCAGCAGCCGGGCACGGCGGGTCTTGGAAAACGAAAGGTCGCACACAAGCCCTTCCTCTAGTCACGCGTTACTCATCCATGTTTTTGCAGCGTGTTTGTTTGACAAAATAGTTTTATATGCTATTCATTATTATTTCTTGCAACATATTAATAGTACTTTTTCTCTCTCTATGATGAAATGAAAGAAAAAGAAGATTATCAATGAGAAGGCCGATTATGCTTGTTAATGAGAAGGTTCTATGAAATTACTCTTACCACCATGCGCGCAAAAGTATATTCAATATGCAAATAATAATTACTTCCAATAAGTACATCTTTTTTTTTCCAGAAGGTGCTATAAGGACCCAACACTGCATGAAGCGCTCACAATAAATATGCAATCAAATGTGGTGCACATCCTAACCACTCATTGCAATGGTGCACATTCTAACTCTTTTTTTTTTTTTTTGAGATCTGGTATTCTGGTGCACATTCTAACTACGCATTGTCGGCTGGCGACTGGCGAGATGTAGGTTGGGCTAACCGGGCGTGGGCTGAGATAGGGGGTGGCCCAACGTGCGTACACGTTGTGTGGGCCGGCCCTTCTGGAAGCAATTGTGTCGATGCGCTTTGGCAGTCCGCCGCCCAAACGCATGGCGATGCCGCCGCCGCTCGCCGGCGTCGTCCGCCTCGCCGCCGCCTCCCGCGTGCTGGTCCTGGCGCTCTCCCTGCTCGCCCGCCTCCTTTTCCGCCCCTACGACACGTCCGCCTCGCTCAACCCACCCTGCCTACGCTCCCCCTCCTCCTCCCCTTCCCCCTCCACGAATCTCTCCGCCGCAATCTCGTCGCTGGCCGTGTGGGACGGCGTACACTTCGCCCGCGCCGCGGAGTGCGGGTACGAATACGAGCAGTCCTTCGCCTTCCTCCCGCTCCTCCCCGCCTCGCTCGCGCTGCTCGCCCGATCCCGTAAGCACCTCCTCCTCGTCGCTGTTCGTATGTCCCCGTGTGCGCGCTTGATCTGATCTTGTTCTTCCTGTGGTTGCTTTCCCGTGCAGTGTTCGCGCCGCTGGTTCCGGTGCTGGGGTACAGGGCCGTGCTTGTCATCTCTGGTTATGTTCTCAACAATGTCGCATTCGTTGCCGCCGCGGCCTACTTCTACAGGTGATTAACGTTTGGTAAACTTCACTTAATGTTTGTGAAATCATATTCACATGAATTACGGTTGTTTCTATACTCTCAATGATCTCTAGTACAGCTGTGCACTTTAATTATAAGTTAACTTTAGTCATTTATTTGTTCTGTATAGTTCCCACTCCATTTCGAGTTTTAACAAAAATGCTTAAGGGCGTAGGAAAGCGGAAAGCAATACCATGTTTTGGCTGGATACAAATCTTAGGCTGCATTTCCAGCACTTATTTGGAAATATACGAAACCAGAGTTCATGGGCAATTTGATTGTACAGGTTATTGGTTGTTTTGTGAAATAGCCTGCTAATCTTTGATGTCTTTTGTGGTTGTGATGCTTGTGGACTGAATTAGACCCCTCCATGATGGTAAATTGGTTTGTCTTACCTGTTTTGCAATCTATCTTAGTAGTTGTAATTCAAATTCTGTGCACGAGTTTTATTTGTAGTGGCATCAGTGGACTGGGCAAGTAGACAATCCATATCCAGCGGCTAAATCCCCCCCCCCTGGCACGATAGTATCTCTGAATACTTCACCAACTTACTAGAGAAACTTCCATTTTTTTGTCGCTGCAGATTGTCTGTGCTGATACTGAAGGACCAGAAAGCAGCTTACCGAGCATCTGTTCTTTTTTGTTTCAATCCTGCTTCTGTGTTCTACTCATCACTGTAATATTCTTTCCCTTTGCACCACCTCTAGTAAAGGAATTGTATCTCTTGGCAGTAACCTACATAATTTTTTGCAGATATTCAGAAAGTCTTTATGCGCTGTTTTCACTTGGAGGAGTGTTCTACCTATTCTCGGGTGCTAATACAGCTGCAATGATAATGCTCGCTCTCTCTGGTTCTGCTAGGTCAAATGGAGCACTTAATGCTGGCTATTTCTGTTTTCAGGCTTTGCTGCAAGCATATGATTCTGCTATCCAAAAGAAAAGGCCCTTGGTTAGTTCTTCTCTGGTTTTTGTTAAGAAAAGGCCCAAGTGTCTAAATGACATCTCATATTGAATCAGAATTCTTATTGCTCACGCAAGATGCTGTCACATGTTTATCTAATCGAGTTCCTTTATTTTGCTAGTTAGCGGTGCAAGTCCTTGTGACGGCGGCCTTGCGCTCCTTTTTTGTTTTTCTACCATTCTTTGCTTTCCAAGCATATGGATATTTAAACATATGCGTACTCGGGAGCTCAGAGGATCCTAGGCCATGGTGCAAAGCAAACGTGCCTCTCTTGTATGGTTTTATTCAAAGCCATTACTGGTAATTTTTCTGTCCTAGAGTATCTTCATAGTTCGAATTAGTATTGAGATAGTGACCTGTCGCAGCTAGCATCTTTTTCCTTAATGCGTACTATGCAAATTCCATATCTAATCTGTCATGGAATTTGACATGCCTGTTCCTTTTCCTGTTTTCTCTTGTACCAATTATGGATGTCCTGAAGGGGGTGTGCTTGCCTTCGTTCTTTGGTGCAAAGTGTGCTTTGCAACTTAGCATGTGTGTCCAGTAGGGAAGTGTGCTTGCCTCCCCTACTTGGGAAGAATCACGTGGTAGAACATGTATTACTATGATTTTATTGGAGTATTTGTGTCGTTTTCGATAATATGCATGCTGTATGTCTTCATTTTTATATGTTAATATGTTCCGCTTCTTTCTAACAGGATGAACTGCTCTTTACAAACTAATTTTTCTTAATTTATAGGGGAGTTGGTTTCTTGAGGTATTTTCAAGTAAAGCAGCTGCCCAACTTTCTTTTGGCCTCTCCCGTACTGTCCCTTGCAGTTTATTCAATTATGCATTACACAAAAATGCTGCACCGGCTTTTCCAATCAACTAGCATACACAAGCAAATAGTTACCGCTGTTGAAGAAAGGTCTGTTGATTCATATAAAAGCTCAGATATTGCCATAGTGTTGAAAAGTGAGCATTCTGCTGGACTCACTAACAGAGATCAAGGTACTATTGGTATATAGCAATGAACAATCAATATTTTACATTTTGTTGAAAAAAATTGTTCATCAACAAACTTTTTCCTTCGTCATCACTCTTGACGTCTGGTCACCTTGAACTGGCACATCAGTTAAAATTCAGGTTCTAAAAGTGAACTACTAGTAGGCAAATATAAATAGTTACAAGATGTGCACTAGACTACACTTGTATGTAACCGCAAAATAAATAATACAGTTTTGTATCAAGCCTTTATATGCAGCTAATCACACATTACATGAACAGGACATCCCGATGTTAAGCAGAGAAAATCAGCTGCAACTGCCACCACTTCTTCATCAGTATGTAATGCTGTGTCAGATAGCCGAAATCTCAAAGGGACACTAAGCGAGTGCTCCATACTATTTCTTCCATTTGTTTTACATTTGATGTTCATGACATTAACAGCTTTCTTTGTGATGCATGTCCAGGTCAGTAAATGCTTTTCCGAAGTAAATTGTCATCACTCTGAGACCCTATTTCCTTTGTTTAAGTATCTCACTCTGTACCTTTCATTCAGGTGTCGACAAGATTTCTCTCTGCCAGTCCGCCGATTTATTGGGCTGCTTCGCACATATTGGCTTCCCCCAGCCATTCTTCAAAAAGATGGAGCTACTTAATCTATGTATATTTTACTGCTTACATTTTTCTAGGTAGTCTGCTCTTCTCCAATTTCTACCCTTTCACCTAAAGTACAGTGAGGATGATTGTGTCATCCATCATTCCAGGAGAGTTCCCTTGGGAAGGTGCAGCCCTGGTGTAACCAGTATATTATTAGTTCTGTTTGCTTCAACTCTGATCGAGATGTCACCTGTATGAAAACACAAAGCGCATTTCTGTTGTGGTAGAGATGGTGTCGTCGTTTACGTTCTGTTGAAAATTTTACTATTAAATTTGACCACTTTTTTTTGTCAAGGTTTTGGTATAAGGATTGATCTGTATGGGGCCACTGAGGTATGGACTTGTCGAATATTTACATATGATATTTACTAAAGGAAGATATTGAATTGGAGGAAGTTCTTAAGTTTAGACGTGCCTTGAAAACCTACCCTGTTTGGGCTCTCAGGTAATATGTCCGTTAGGGATAATGGACAGGGAAATTCTAATTCCCAACGAGTTGCCCATAGAGAATTAGTTTTCGCTTGGCCCTAAAAAGAAAACACATTCAGGAAAAGTGAAAACACAATTACATGAAATGTTTCAGCACACGGATTTTTCTAGCAAGCATATCAAATACACTGCATTGGCCTTCCATCATACAAATGAAATGTTCTGTTACCTCTAGGAAAAAAAGAGTTTCTTTATTTATTGTTCAAAAGCAGTGAATGGTGTTTCGTTATGTTTATTATGTATGGTAATTGGATATTTAAAATGTTTATTATGGTAATGGCTCTTGTGAAGAATGTTTTTCTCTCTCATGAAGAATGTATTTTACTGACGATATACATCACACAAATCAAGTAAGTTGCATCTTTCTGTATGTTGTACTCCATGAAATGACCTTTGTTCGAGTCCAGTTTTTAATGTTTCTTCTTGTTTTACAATATTATGCTACAGAACTTTATATTGTTGTCGTGGTATCTACAAATAATGTCATAACAGCTGTATATGCAAGTCCATGGACAGTTTTAGCCAGTAAGACAATGCTAATGTATTAATGAAGTGAAGGGATGTATCATTCTGTTAGATACTGACATGGTGAAGGGATGTATCATTCTGTTAGATACACTGACATGGTGAAGGGATGTATCATGCTGTTCGATTTACTGACATGGTATTTGTCTTACTGGACCATGGTATCTGTCTTCATCTTATCCTCCTCTCAATTCGGCCCAAACCTAGCTTCCTTCGTTTGTTTTTGCCCCGTGCCGTCACTCGGCCCAACTCAGTAATCCAGCCCAAACATAGCTTTGTTCCCCAACATCGCTCCAGAGCAGCGCTGCCCCCGCCACCACCGCCGCATTGCCGGCTCGTCCCCTCCCCGGCGCCGGTGACCGCCGCACCTGGGGGAACCCCCGCCCTGCGACCCGTTGCCCTCCTCAGTGCGTGAGCCTATCCCCGATGGTTTCCCCGCCATCTTCCCCCACCGCCGCGGCGGCTGAACCACCGCCATCCACCATCACGGACGGCGCCGTCTCCGGCACGCTCCCGGCCGCCGAGGCCTTCGCCGTGCACTACCCAGGCTACCCCTCATCCCCGGCCCGCGCCGCCAGTACCCTCGGCGGCCTCTCCGCCATCGCCCAGGTACTCCCCTCAAAACCGTATTCCCTCTTACTCCCACACGGCGGCGAGGCGAGTATCATAGCAATATACACTGAAGGCGTCGCTCTCCTCTCTCTCTCTCGTAGACAAGGAGCTCCGAGCCTGACGCCCGCCTCGAGCTCCGCTTCCGCCCCGAGGATCCTTACTGCCACCCGGCCTTCGGTGAGTCGCGCGCCACCACGGGCCTCGTCCTCCGCCTCTACAGGCGCAAGGGTGACCCAGCACCGCGGGCTGAAGTAGTCGCCCGAGTCCGGACTGCCTACCACTTCGACGGTAAGCACACACCCATGCGCGTGATGTGTTTGATGAAATGCCTTCTCTTTGTTGTTCCCGTAGAACTGTTGTTTTACTAGATGTCTCCGTTCCTTGTACAGTTGGTTCATTCTACATGCGAATTTGCTGATATACAAGTGGATGCAGGTATGGCAGATTATCAGCATGTTGTTCCAGTACATGCTGCAGAAGCGAAAAGAAGGAAACGGTCAGGTTCAAATGAAGAAGAAAGCTTAAGCAGTGGTATGTGCTTTCTGACTAGCTGCTTCAAAGATCAAAAGCCTTTAGTATTATTATTTTAAAATAGTTTTATTTCTTGTTTTCTGAATGACAGATAACACAGGAGGTTTGGAAACAGATGATGGAGATGTCATGATGTTGGTACCCCCGCTTTTCTCACTGAAGGATAAACCAACAAAGATAGCGTAAGTGGTATTAATTACACGGACAGAAATCTTCTGAATTTTTATTTCTTTAGCTCTTGATAACTTAACTTGTCTCTTTTTTTTTTTTTGGTTCTTTTTGCTCCAAATGCCTCTCCATTGCCCTAGTGGCCATAGCCAATTACATCGCAGTACTCATACAGTCAGTGTTGTAGCTTCCCATGCCCTCAACAAAGTTTCTCCAGTAATTTCATAACTGTTCCTAATCTTTCCTTTTCTGTGACTAAATAAATCACTTTTGTAGATCTCTCATAAATTGCAAAAAGTTACTTGTTGCAAAAAGCCAAAATTAAGCAGCTTTCAGATCTTGAATTAGTGTGGTATCTCCTCTCCGAATCATTCATATATAGATCTGTGAACAACCATTTTCGACAACATAAAATCAGATGCAGTCTCAAGAAACTGCTATTTGTACTTTTAACTGCTGATGACTAAAAAATATTGCCTAATGTTATTTAATGTAATGGTTTTAGGCTTCTGCCATCATCCAATGCTGTATCTAAAAGCATGCAAAGGGGAGTTGTACAGCAGAAATGGGAGGTACATTTCCTTTCATGTACCTATTTTGTTTTCATATTGTGTCAATGAGGGTCACATTGTCTATGAACTATAGCTCTAAATTATTCTTATTTTTCTCTGTGGGCACATTTCATTTAGTTCCCCACTACATGGACTGTCTTGATTTCTCTCATGTTTTGGTTGTTTCTCAGCCACCAATTTTCTAATCCATGCTAGAATTAGGGCTTGAGCTGGAATCTGTAAGTTTTTCCCATCTTTTTGTTCAATTCTTTTGTGGATTTATGAACTTATCGGTTTTGACTAAGACATATGCTTCTGTTTGAATACATGCATCTTCTGGCCATTGTATTTATTTGGGAAAAGAGTGCTTCTTGCTGGTTAGCTGAAAGGACTGAGTTCTGTCCAGAGAAGTGCTTGCTGTTTAGCCAAAGAATTGAGTTCTGTCCTTAAAATTTAAATGTGCCTAAATGATAGCGGAGGGTGAGTGAGTAATAATAAATGTTTTCCTGATTAAGTCATTCTGGGAACTAGAGTCACGAAAGGAAAGCTGCTTTCATGTCGTTAAAACTATGAAAGGCAACGTTATTGTTCTTGTGCCCCTTATTCTACTAGTTTTTTAATATCCGTATTAGAATTGTTTTTGCTTCATTTCTATGATTTTTTTCCTCATACAGTGCTATAGATACGCTTTGTAAGAGATGTGGCCACTTTATTTAAGAGATGCAACCACTTAGTTTGAAATGGCATGTCAATGAATCACTTATGTTTTTTTTTTTCCTTTTGTTTCAGATGAATGTTGGACCAACCCTTGCACTCCCTTTCAACATTCAAGATATCCTTTGTTAGCAACTTAGTACTGTCTTCTCAAGTACAGATGTCTTTTGTTTTTCACTTTGAAAAATGAGAGGATACAACTTTGTCAAACTAAAGCTAGCTAAAGATGGAGCAGGGATAGTGAAGCAAACCTTCTGCATGTGAAGGGTAATCAATTCAGAAGGGAAAATAACTTAAAAGGAGAAACAGGAACTAAGTTAAATTCATCCTTTCTTGGAAAGGTCACATTGATACGCATCTTTATCTTGATTATTTGAAGTGGAATCATACACACTACTTGCGACAACTCCAAAAAATGAAAAAAAATGCATATATAATAATTTTGTGCTTATCTTTTTGTGAGAATAACGCCATGGTAACGATTAACTTTTCCACTATGACCAAGGACTTGCTGATCTGATAGAATTTCTTTCTAACGCACAATTTTCGAAAGGTCACAGCTTAAGTGTTCTTATTTAAATAAAAAAATTCTTCTAATCCCTCATTGTTTTATTGCATTTCTGACCTCTAATTTCTTGGTCTTGTGTAACTGACAATATTATTGGCTTCACCTTAATTGGCATATACCTGTCCCTGGGAAGATTAATTGGGAAGACCATATACCAAAGAATTCAGCAGATTGGGATTGGCAGGTTGCTGTGTGCAAATTGTTTGACGAGCGTCCTGTGTGGCCAAAGCAGTCACTTTATGAGCGGTTGCATGATGATGGTGTGCATGTCTCTCAAAACCAATTCAGAAGGTTACATTTTATTCATTTCACCTCTTGTAGAGTTGAGTAATCATTTACTTCTTGTGGTATGTCTTTCCACTATTGTTTGACTCATTCTATATTTTGCTGTATCCATTGTTGACATGCTTAGGCTTCTGTTTAGAGCTGGATACTACTTCTCGACTGGACCATTTGGTAAATTATGGATCAGAAGAGGGTATGATCCTCGTAGGGATTGTGAGTCACGAATGTAAGCACATGTTCCTTTTTTTTATTGCAGCTGACAGGCTTTAGCAATGAATGTACTCAGAGTTCTAAAACTAATTTGGTATTCTACTCCTTAGAAGTTCCTTTTGGGACCAAAATTTCCTTTCACCTGTGTTGTATCAACTGAAATGTTTCTTCTTTGCTAGATTTCAGAGAATCGATTTTCGCATGCCTCATGAGCTAAGGAATCCTCAAACGAAAAAGAATTCTAGGTAAGCGATATTGTTTCTTTAGTATATACATTGAAGATTGCCCTTGACTGCTCCATTGCCCATTGTTTCCTGTGTATAGTGTCGTAGCTGTTATCCTATCGATTTTTACAAAAGATTCATGAACAATTAGAAGACAATGTTTTCATATTTTTGGGGGGTTATTACTTGGAATAGGAAAGCCCATTCTTTATTTCTGATCCTTGGAGGTTCATGAATCATATTGGCCATATGTGAGGTCCTCCAAGTGCCATGCTGAGATGAACAATAACTAAACTGTTTACAATAGTAATAAAGTTTTCTTGGCATTAGAATGTGTTTGCTTGACTTTACAACCCTCAACATTGTCGATATGGGCTTCAGGTAACTGTAACATACCAATGTAGTACCTTCCTTCATCATACATCTGTAGTTTTCTGCATGATTCTCGTAACTTGGATTGTGATGGCCATGTGTATGTTTCTTTTGTATTATGTTTGGTGTTTCTAATTTTTCTTCCATCTTTTCTTCGTGTTTGTTCACCTTATTATACAAAGCAATTATTAGTTTGTTGATTTGGTACTTGCAGATCTCAAAAGTGGTCAGACCTGTGCAAGCTTGAAGCAATGCCATCAAAGAATTTCGTCTTCCTGCAATTATTTGAACTGAAGGATGACTTTATTCAAGAAGAAATTAGAAAACCTTCTTATCAATCAGCTTGTTCAGTGAGTATAATTGGGATTTAGGCTTTGTTTTAGTCTGTGTCCTACACTACACAGAGATGTCTGAACTCTTAACTGATACTTTTTCACTGCATGTCTGGGTGAATTAATTGTGGCATTTTTGCGTGTCTTGATAAAAAATTTATGTCACAAGCTCACTATACATAACATTATCATTATTTGATTGCAGGATAATGTTAGAAATTAGCTGTTTGAGTTGCTGTTATCAGTGGTTTTTTTAGAACCTTTCACCAATTTCTGTTAAGACTAGTCTCAAATCATTTTAGTGTTAGACTGATCATTATTTGCATGGAAATCATGATTCGTATATAGTACAAATAGTCTCTTTGCTGTGTAATGTATGCTCTAAACTAACTGATTTCTGTGTAGCATTCTACAGGATGGTTTTCTAAGCATATGATTAAAACCTTGAGGTTTAGAGTGGCCATAAGATTCCTCTCTTTATCTCCGAATGAGAATGCTAAAAACTTGTTGAGGAATGCCCATGAACTTATTGAAAGGTCAAAGAAGCAGGAAGCCCTTTGCAGATCTGAGCAATCAAATGAAGATAAGGATGTTGATGAAGGTTTATTCAATTTTATCTTACTACTTATTATCATATAATATAGTTAATTGTATGTTCAATTTGTCCGAGTGTTGTGAAACCATCTGGCGTTCCACACTTTGTGGACCCTGCTGCCGAAGCAGCATGAATATTACTGCTGCTTGGATAGTTTGAAAAGTTTATTATTCATCTAATTCTATGTTTGTTTCTAATTTTGTTTTTGCTTGGTTGGGCATGCTAGTGATACATGTTCAGGACAGCTGGCATACCATGAACGAGTATTATAGTTGTTCGTATTTAAAGAGAGATGCCTTAGCACATGAAATTATGGTTTTAAATCCCGTTCTTTCTGTTTTTCCCCTCTCCAGAAACTCCTGCCATAAAAACTGGAACTGAGGATCAAGCTGACCCTGACAATTCTGACAGTGAATATGTGGATGATGATGAAGAGGAAGATAAAGAGGAGTCAGATGGTTATGACTCTCCACATATGGTATATCATTACTTGCACCGTTTCCCCCACTAAATGCTACCAAAAGGCAAACTTAACCTTTACTATATCTGTTGTAGGCAGAGGATCTTGGTGATTTTACCTTGGATGGCTGTATCCTTGATACAATACAATTTATTTATGAAATTTGTATAAACTCCATGGGTTACTATTTATCTTCCTACATACTTTATTTTCCATTTTTTCCAATATTGTGCCTTTTAGTATTCAAAGTTTTACGGACACTAATTTCAGACACCAAATGTTGAGTATTGGTCTAACTGTCCCACTACAAAATATGATGCTACTGATGCTTCATGCTCTGCCACATGCATTTAGCATGCAAATGCCTTTATTTAGCACATCAATTTGGTGACAGGGTGAGTGGTCCCAAAGTTGGGGATTTAAATGGCTATTTGAATCGATGGATAAATTAACACTTCTACTTTTGACATTTATCGCCATTCATGGTGGTCTGTTACAATTTCTGTTCCTTTAATCTAGCATTCTACTTTCTTTTCTGGGGTGTAATTTTGGAAAAAATAATAAGGATAGGACACGGTCAACTATATTAACTGGTATACTGAAATATTATACACAATAACAAATGATCCACTGGGTCCACATGCCAATCTGAATAAGCAACGAATCTCCAAAGCAAGCCTTGGTAACAATGAAAAGTGTCCTAATCTGAAGACTACCTCCTCTTGATCCTGCATGATACACTATCCAAAAGAATAATTCCTCACTGAAAGAACTTGATCAATACTCGTTGAGAAAGCATTGCTCATCTGCTGGGAACTCTTGTTTGCAGCTAGGGGTGTTCAACAACGGTTTTGCCAAACCGTAGCAAAAACCGGGGAAGCAAAATGAACTGCGGGTTATTTGCAGCTGTTCACTGTTTCCCTCGAACCGGATTGAACAACCCTATTTGCAGCTGTTCCGTGTCTTATATAGATCATTATAATAGTCCTTTGCATATGTCCACACTGTACTACCTTGTCAACCTAGCATTTTTCCTTCACGTCCAAATGTTGGAGCAGGCCAATGTAATAATAATCTAATTTAAAGAGTTTTTGAGGGCATTTATGGCACGACTTGGTAAAATTTACATGAAAAGTGTTTAATCTTTTACAGAGATAGTACTCCATCAAAAAAGCATGCTCCTACTGACAACTTTTCTTTCCGCGGAGGATTAAGGTTGTACAGCCTTGTGCTAGAAACCAAAGTGACGCTTCTGATATTTTTCATTTCAAAAGATGAATGGTCAAAGTTGTGTTCTTTTTGTCAACATAATTTGATATTCCTCTATCCAATCTCCACTTGGATGAGGCCAATTGTTTTCCTATGACCTGTATTAGATGCACTCGGAGAAGGCTTCTCCAATGGCTACCTTGAAGATGTGCTGCGCAATTTCCCAGTGCAAGGAGATACCCAAAACAGACAAGGTGATGGCCCTAACACTGCTGATGCAAGTGATGGGGAGTTCGAAATTTACGAACAGCCGAGTGACGAAGAATGTTCTGATGGTTAACATTCTTGGGGTTGTATTCTTCCCAAGCTTTCAATTTTGCTGGCCTGTTCAATGATCTCATGCATGGAAGAATGACATTCTTTTTTGCCGAAGATAAAGGAAAATGTAAGAATGGCATTGCATAGCTTGTTTGTTAAATAATCTGAGGTTATATGCTAGTTAAATGCGTGGGTAGCTATCGGACTGGACCTGTGGTTCCTCCTCGCTGCAGGGTGCCTTGCTCGGGAACCAGCCAAGTTGGATTTTGCAGCATACCCTGCTTTGCTCGGCCGTTCCAGTCTGTTCGAGCGAGCTTGGATTTTCAGCATACCCTATAGCCACTAATGTAATATTAATCTGTATGCGACTGGACTTGCAGCAGCTTTCCTATCCCGTCGCCTATCTCTTAAATTATGATTTATTCCATCTTCAATCCCAAATTTCTTAATACTTTTATGGGAGATCTTAAAACCGCCCGACTGAAATCTAATTGCTGATTGCACGAATCTCATCAAGATCAAGATCAAGAGAAGAAAATACATGGAAGAAGTCTTAGGTCTACTAAAGTAGTGCGTCTCCTATACTAAAGTGATTGTAACAGATGCTCTAAGGCCCTTAGAGCAGGGTGACCAGCCTGCTTGTTTAGACAAGTCTTCCTGCTTTTCCTGAACTTGACACAATTCAACTAAATCGTCGATTCTCAGAACTTGAGGCCAGCGACCAACTTGGTGGTTCACAAGTTTTGCTGCTTCCCATAATCTTGACCAAATTTCACTAAAAGTCATAATTTGGCTAAGCTCAACAATTGAGCCAGTTCCTATCATTAGTAGCACTGTTTTCGATGTTACCCTTATGAAGCTTCTAAAATTAGTTGGAAACATGTTGCCATCATAAATCGTAGTCTATTATATAGCAGTTCAAATTAGGCCATCCATTTTCCGTCAAAGCTTAAATGGTCACTACACCACAGAAATATTCCAACATACCAAACAGTGCATACAATAAGGAGCCTAATATTCTGGTTCTCCATCGAGCAGTGATACAAAATAAACTAGAGGAAGCAATTCAGCTTGCTACAACACGACATCCAAAAGACAGCCTTCGACCACGTCATCATCCTCCAGTCAGCATTGGCGAACTTCTAAGCAGCTACTCTACACAGCTATCAGTAATCTCCCCCATTCTCAGTCTTGTACGAGCCTGCCCAAAATCAAATCCATTTGAAGGATCACAACACATGGGTTAGTTTCAGTGGATGACAGATCAAACCTTTTGCACATAAAGATGAATAAATTGCAAGGAAACATATCGATGATGCTGACAAAAACAGATCGACAATGCTCACAAAATATGCCTGGTACACAAGTGACTCTTAATTTACATGTTCATCAGAAAGTAACATCAATTGTTAGGCTGCCCATTTTCAGGCTGATCATGATGTCTCTGGTTATTGCTGGCGCTCATAGAGCACAATGGTAAAAAAAAAGGTACTTACATACTCCCTCCGTTCTCAAATATTTGACAACATTGACTTCTTACATAAGTTTGAATAATGATACTCATTTCAATTTAGGTAACTAATTAGTTAAATATATATTGTTTGTCAACTCACAATGGAAAAGGCAACGGTGTCCAAATATTTAAGAACGGAGGGAGTACACTTGAACATCTATCATTCATGTTTTCAGGCTCATCACAGAAGTAACAGCTAGGTTTTGCAGGCAATCCACGGCGGATCATGCTTCATATGGTTGAAAACTTAAGTATACCAGATTCAACTAAGCACACTGAAGCTTCTGCGCATTTCAATTAACCTTAAGTTGATGCTCATAAAACATAATGGTAAGAAAAGACATGCATACAGGACGGTGAAACATCAAATGGTCCAGATTTTCAGGTTCATCAGAGAAGTAACATCTAGGTTAGGCTGCCAATTTCAGGCGGTTTATGTTATCTCTGGGTAACACTGATGGTCATGAATCATAAATGGTATTAAAAGAAAAAGACTTGGTACACTCAAACATGAAATCATTCAGATTTTCAAGCTCGTCACAGATGTAGCACCTAGTTTAATTGCAGGCAATGCACAGCGGATGAAGCTACATTTGGTTTCTAACTTAATTATAGGCCCAGATTTTCTTTCTATTAACCACACTGAAATTTCTGATCTGTGCAAACGCATTTCAATCAACATTTAGTCTTATGATCGCACACAGGTATAAACAGTTAAGTTCTAATTGAACAAATATAGATGACACACCTGCGTGGGGGCTGCTGCAACATAGAGGAGGATGGCCATGTCATCAAGTATGGGAATGGCGGCTGATTCGGCTTGCCATCAATGGAGATTAAGAGGTCCAACTTGGAGGCGCTGCTGCAGCCTTTTCCTGCAATCAAGTCGTTGAGGCGAAAGGCCACATTGCGGTAATCTCGGGGGCTACTGCAATATTGGAGCAGCACCATGCCGGCGGTCACCGCCCAGACCGTGAACACTTCGCCGAGCGAAATGGTACCTTGTTCTTCTTCTTCAGCCATGAGATACAGGAAGCCGTGTAGCTGCTTCTGAAGCTCCCATGAGCCGGCCTCCTCGTTGCGTAGCCAGAGCTGCAGGACGCGGTCATTGCTGTCAGGTGAAGCAGGCCTGACGCCGAGGAAGCAGCAGGCGCCGTCCTCCGTGTCACCGACAGCGTATAGGTCAGGGTCGAAGCCGCGCAAGTAGTCCGGCACCGGCGGTAGTGCCACGATGGAGAACTCCATCGACCCGGTGTCGAGGCAGAGCAGCCCTTTGTCCACACATGAGTACTTGCAGTACATGCGCCCGACGGCGTGCCTGGAAACCGCGAAGAAGAGTGGTTTGATGTTTGGCAGCACCATCCACGGATGGGAGTTCCACTCACCGGTGTCGGAGCTGTACACGTGAGCGCGCACTCGTCGCCTGCGCTCCGACTGCTCCAGACACAGGACGCGGAAGGACACGTCCTGGCCGCAAGACGGGAGCAAGCAGCTGTTGAAAAACAGCACCTCGTCATACGGGTGATACCTCCGTGTCGGTGGGCGGCTCAGGTTGGTGCGGCGCCGGGAGACAGGGTTGAACAAGGCCAACTGATGCCGGCTCGAGAGGAGGAGGACGCCGTCGCGGCAGTCAACGAGGCGCCAAAGGAGGTCGTCCTCCATGCCCGCGAGCGAGAAATCCGCGGCCGCGAGGTCGTCGTCGGAGCAGATCTCCGCGCGGTGGAAGACGGCGCCGACGGGGGTCCAGTCGGGGTCGGTGCGCGCAATGCCAACGAGACAGGAGCCCGCGTCGGTGCTCACGAAGCAGCCCAGGAGCGGCGGGGGCGAACGATGAACCAGAGCGGCGCGGGCGAGCGTGGCCAGCGAAGGGAGCCGGAGGAGGACGTCGTCGCAGAACAAATCGACGGGGGCGCGCGACGCCGCCTCCCCCTCGCGCTGCCGCTTGCGCCGGCTCTTGCCGCTTGGGGCCGGAGCACACTTGGAGAAGAAGGGGCCGTAGAACAAGAGAAGACGAGACAGCGGGTGAAATCTGCTCGCAGGGATTCGCTTCAGCTTTCGCTTGCGCCGGCTGTTGGAATCCATCTCGCAGGACAGGAGGGCTCTGTGGGGACTTGGAGAAGACGAGCGAGTGAAATCTGCTCAGGGATTCACTGCCGGCAATGGGGGTGGGTTGTGGCGGCGGAACGGAAAGGGAGTGGCTAGGGTTTCGGGTCCGGGGAGGGGAGCTCCGTCTATACGGCGGCCGTCCGAGGGGGCGCGGCGCGTCCGATCGTCGTCGGCCACGCGGCAGAGCACCGCCGGCGACGCCCAATCGGTGAAGCCGACGCGGGCCCGAAGCCGATGACAGCTGGGCCCGGCTCCCTTCGGTATTTCCCCGATTTAAATCCAGCAAGGTTCCACGAAATAATCAGGCTACTTCCAGTGCTCCAAAAATCACGAAAAATTCTGGAGATGAAGAGCAGACATCCAGCTCTAACTTTACTTTTGGGTCCGAGTGGATTTGAGCAACAGAATTTGAATAAAAATTCCAAGAACAGAGGGATTTGATGAGCTTTCTCTTGAATTTCTATAGTGCTTGCAGAATTTGTTAAATCTTGAAAAATTCTCCAAAATTTCTCTCTTCTGGTGTGCTTTCATGTGTCTTATGTATAAATTTTTGAAGTCAGCAAATTACAATCGTAAATTGTGTGAGCTGTTTTAACTTGTACTACTAAATACAAATATCAATTACTTATGTACTAATTAACTTGTCAGTAGAAGTGGCCTGGCCTTGTTTAAAGAGACGAATGGATCATGCGCGCTGCTGGCCTGGCGCCAATACGAAGCTGCAGACGGGCAGGAAGGAGCGGTCGTCAACCATATGCCTGTTCGGCACGCTGCGTTGCAGCTACAGCTGCTGAAAAAATAACTATGAACACTGTAGCGGTTGCTGAAAAAATAACTGAAACACTGTAACAGCTGTAAAGCAGCTGCTGCAAAGCAGCCAGGCGAACAAGTAGCATGCCGTCGTCGCGTCGCGTCCCTCACATCACGGCGCTGCTGCGTGCAGTGTTGATGGTGCTGGTGCCTGTCAAATCTCTCGGTCTGCACATGTTCCCGAAGAAAGAACCACCGTGCCACCGGCGACCATGACGGGCATGCGGATGATAGCCTTTGGCACCGATAGCAGGCACGCCTTTTTTTTTTTAAGGAAATAGCAGGCACGCTCGTCATAGTATTATTTCTTTGATTCTTTCCTATGTCGTCAATGCAAGCTTACAGGGGCCTGCTTTATTCGTGCATTTTTCAGGGGCCTGCTTTATTCGTGCATTTTTCTCCTTCCTCCCATGGTGCCGAGCAACGGGAGGAAGCGGTAGGAGCGAAAGGAACGGTGGCCGATTGATTACGATCAGTAGTAAGTAGTAGAAGCTTCAGCCTAGAACTAATAATAACTAGTATGGCTGTTCGCGCATTTACGCGGCTAGACTTACTATACTATTTAAAATGTTTATATTATTGTATTAGTTTAATAAAATTTAATGTTGTTACTTATTTTATACTCTATATTTATAAAAAGGATTGCTAAAATTGCCCAGTCATTCCGTTGTTTTCTAGCGCCCATATTTTCTTTCCAACATATTCTTCTTAAGTTGCATGCATAAATGGGTAAGAAAATAAAATCAAGGTATTTTTAAGGCCTGGAATGCCTAAATTTTTTCTCATCTTGAGTTACAACCAATATATAGCAAAATTACACCTATTGTATATCAGATTTACAGTGATTATTTCGGTGTAATTCTTAAGTATAGATGGTGTAAATAAAATTCAGGCGCTAGGATCCTTTAAAATGCCTGAATTTTTGTTATCTACCATGTGAGACTAAATCTCATCCATAAAAACAAGATCTGATGGTTGAAAATTCAGGCATTATTATCTCCTAAAATGCCTAGGCGATGTATAGACAGGACCTTATAAAATAGTAGAAAATAGATTAGAGAATTTCTCACCGTCTCTTAATTTGAGTGTGAGTTGAGTCATTATTTATTGTCTTATCTAACAATGTATTTGATTAATAGTATGGCTGCCTGTGCATTTGTGCGGCTAGGATTACTATACTATTAAAAATATTTTTATATTATTGTATTAGTTTAATATAGTTTATTGTTATTACTTATTTTATACTCTATATTAATAAAATAGTAGAAATAGATTAGAGAATTTCTCACCGTTCCTCAATTTGAGTGTGAGATGAGTCATCATTTATTGTCTTATCTAACAATGTATTTGATTATATTTAGAAGTGAGGTCGTTTCAAACGTGGCATGCTAAATAACTAACATATGTAAGGTTTCTACAAATAGATCTTTCGAAGAAAACGTGTCATGCTAAAAATAAGATAATGTGACATGCTAGCTAGAATGGCACGACGTATTTTTATAACGGTGAATCTAGACATCAGGATGAAGTGTTTATTGGATATTTATATTATTTCAAAATTTAGCTATTTTAGGCTCATAATGGTATGTTTGGTAAATTAAAAATAAGAATTAGGGATATTTTTAGCTATTTTGTATAATCTAAATTTAATTTTTTGACTTGTAATGGCATAGAGGGTAATTTAGAGATAGGTGTGAAGGGTATTTTTGGTTATTGTTATTATTTCGAATTTAGTTTTTTTTTACTTATAATGGCATGGTGGGTAATATAGAAATAGGTGCGAGGGGTATTTTTGGCTTTTTTTTATTATTCCAAATTTAGCTATTTTATAAATATTTTTAGGAGGTTCTTTGACTAATTGTTTCATAATAGCAGTGGTGGTTACCTCTTCTTATTTTCTCGGATTAACGTGGAAATCTCTAGCATTTTAAAGCGACGTGATGACTCTTTTTCATCATCACTATATATATAATAGATAACCCTTCTCTTAACATACCCCAGAATAATAGTACGTAGCCGAATTAAGGGCATGTTCGTTTCTTTAGACCTAAATTTAGCGCTGTTAGAATCTTGTTATTTAGGGGTATTAAATAAAGTCTAATTGTAAAACTTTTTTATAGATGTATGTTAATTTACGTGATGAATCTAACGAGCCTAATTAAGTTATATTTTGCTACAGTTATGCTACAGTAACTATCGTCTAATCACGGCTTACTTACTCTCATTAGATTCGTCTCGCGAATTAACACAGGGTTTTATAGTTAGTTTTTAATTATACTTTATTTAATATTTTTAAATAATAAGATTCTAACAGGCTTAAAATTTAGGCCTAAAGGAACGAACAGGCACGTGGTTCCTTCACACAGGTGCACTTGCAGCATTCAGCATTGAAACACGCCGCGGCAAAATTTTGGCACATCGCATTCTTCTCCTCCCTCCCATCTTGCGGAGCGACGACGGGAGGAAGCGGTGCACCACACCACAGAGTAGGAGCGAATTGTGTCCTGACGGTGCATAGCCGCTGCTGTCCCGTCCCATCGGCCATCGTCCACTGCAGCTGGATCCAGCACTGAAGCACCGACCAGCCGCGGCGGCCGAGTAGTAAATCGAGCCGGCGTCGGACACTGTCAGGCCAAGAGGAGGCCATCGCTCTGCTACCTTGAGCTGTAGGCTGCATGTATCCAGTGCGATGCTTGACTTCCTGCTACCATGAGCTGGCATGACCTTTCGCATCAGAACCAGTAACGAGTTCACAGGGGCTAATAGTATTTTCCAGAGAAATCAATTAAAAGAGGCTGTTAGTTTATGGTGCAATCGTTTGTTTGAAACATTGACAGATAAATCCATCGTTTTCTTATAGTTGAGCCAAGCAACCAATTTACAAATCGTTGTAGTAGTACTCACTCTGACTATAAAATTGTTAACTACTAATCATAACAGAATTGAATAAATCTACTCACATTTTTTCTGACGAGATTAGATGCATAACACACCCTGCATGTAGCTGATTATTCATTGTTTCTATCTCAATTAGGACTTTACTATTTGTCTAAATAGTAAAGTGGGTTTCTAAACTTGTCTTCTCGTATCACTTTTATCGATGTGCTTTTAAATATAGACAAATGATTCCTAATATTTGTCTTGTTGTGTCACTTGTGCTTTTAAATAGAAACAAATGATTCTTAATATTTGTCTTGTTGTGTCACTTGGTCTATGTACTTTCAAATAAAAACTCTACTTTCAAATAAAAACTTGTCCGGCCGTGTCATATTAATTAGTCTTGTCTGTAGCCTCGGCCATCCTCGACGACTGTAGCGCCACGGCAGCCGAGGCGGCAATCGATCTTGCCAGAACGCGCCTCTGCGGCACGCCGAGTAGTCGTTGGCCATCACTACCGGCCTGTTCGGATGCTTGGTTTTGGCTGGGCTGGAGGCTGGGCTGATCTGGCTGATCAGCCCAGCCGTTCGGCTGCCCAGCCCAGCCGAACGGCTGGCAACAAGCCAGCATCCAGCTGCTGGAAGCCTCCCGCACCGCATCGCCGCCTGCCCGGTGCCCCGCTCCTCCTCCCGATTCGCCCCCTGCTCGCCGCCTCCGCCATCCCGCCGACCGCGCCGCCCCTGGTCGCCGCGGTCGGCCTCCGCTCCCTCGCGCCGGCCCTCGGCTGCCCCAATCCGCCGCCCTCCCTATACACGCCTCGCGCACCGCATCGCGCTAGGGTTGGGCGGCTGCGCATCGGTGCGCCTCCCGGCCGCCACGAGCCGCCGGCCCCTCCGCCACCGCAGCCGTCCCGGTCCGACGCACCGCCGGTCCCCTAGCCGCCGCCAGTAGCCGCCGCCGCATCCGTCGCCGCCCTGAACCAGCGCGGCGTCGCCGTCCGGAGGAACCGCGCGGCGTCGCCTTCCCGCCGAACCGCGCGCCGTCGCCGGTGCCATCGACGTCCCGAGGTGTTCTATGCAGTGGTGCTTGTTCGCTTCTTGGACTACTAGGTGAGCAGAAATTCGGCATCTTCTTATCTCCTAGGATCTCTTGGTTGTGTATGCTGATTGCCATTCATGGGCTGCTTCTGATGCTGAGATCACCTTCAAAGGCCGTGTTTTTCCCGGATTTCCGGGGTTGCCCTTCGAATCTTTGGGCCTTTTCTCTGTAACATCGTGGTCTTTTTCTGTGCCTGCCTGTGCGCGAAAGCTACTGCTGCTTCGGGTGGATTTGGAGTTGTGTTCTTGGATACTCCTTTCACCCTCGATAGTTGCACAGGGTCCCTATCTGCTTGATGATGGATTTGGCACCATTCACCTAGCAAAGATATGGGTGTTCGCATGTCTTTGCGCGGATTCACCTCCCCTGGCCTCGAATCATCCGAACCTTGGCTTGCTGCTTTAGTTTTGTTAAGCTTTGCGTTTCAGAGTTCGTCTCTGATGCTTTTGCGTTGAAGGACCAAACAGGAAGAAATGCTCGGCTCTCGCGTGTTGCCTTGTACTTGTACTTTCCACTGTGTTTTTAGGTGCCAATTTGTATTGTTGCAGTTCTTTCCGAAGCATCTAAGACTGCATCTTTGCTGAATACATTTATTTGTAGCATGGAGCTCTTATATGCTTATATAACAAATTTAGTGTAGGTCAATTGACGACTCTTGTGATGATTGCAGGTTAAATTGCGCCCGTCCCTGTTCGTGGCCATCTTGTCCTTCCTCATCTCGGTGCGGCTCAAGTGCTGCCAACGCTGGCAACGTCGTCATCTTCGTCGTGCTCTCCACCGGAAGCCAGGCAATCGAGCCAAGGGTGCAAACGTCGACGGCTTCCTGCAAAGGCAAGTCCCATTTTCATTTCAGTAATCCATAGTTTTGTATCTGTTCAGTTCATGCAAGGGGTTGATTGGCCATCTCCTTGAGGACACCGAGATCTATACATTGTCAGAAGCCTTATGTTTTGAGCTTCTGGTGGTTCAGATGTTTTAGGTGCTATGTTTCAGTGACAAGTTTACTCAAGAAAGTTGTCCGTAACACTTCACAATATTGTAGTTTTGCCTTTCTGACATGGCAATTAAAGTACTGGAGTCAATTATCAAACTATGGATGCTTTTTCTTTGTTTAAGCTCACTATATTTTGCCATCGACTCCTGAATATCTCTCCAATTGTTATGGTGTTCAGTTGTACAAAGGTCAACAAAACTATCATGCTCAACACTTATGTCTATATTACTTTATATTGTGAGAGTGATCGGTGGACCATTTTCTATTCGAAATTTGCTGCATCTTTGTCTTCTATGCTAGATTTGTGTTATTGATATAAGAATTTTGAAACTTTGTAACCTCTTGGAGGCCTGCCTTCATACAGATGTCCCGTGATCGTGCTAACTTCGACCAGCAGATAACATCAAAGTTGCTTGAACTAGTGGCTCAACAGAAAGAACAGGGTCACTGGTCGGACCGCTGCCCTACCACTATTGGCTGGGCTAATATCACAAGTTCCTTCAACGAGTCCACTAAGTTGGGCTACCGAAAGAAGCAGCTCCAGAACAAGTTCAACGACCTCAAAAGGGCGTATTTCAATTGGCGCGACGGTTGCAGCCACACTGGCCTAGGACGTGACCCGGATACCGGTGAGGTGGCAGCAGACCCCGTTTGGTACGCCGCAGTCCATGGGGTACTAACTTCGACCTTTTTCCTGCAATCCAATATAGTACCTAGCTTCCCACTACCTGAGTTGAAACATGTCCAACCATTTGCCACACGTGCAGGAACGTAGCCAACCCGGTGCGAAGTACAAACGTCCGCCATGCTGTGACCAGCTGTTCTCACTTTTCGGACACACCCCCCGTGATAGGGGCGAGTTGGTATCTGCGGGTGGACATGGCACTGGTCAAACCAGCAGTAGTGGTGGCAGCCCTCACACTCCTCACGAATTGTCGGACGAGCCCCTAGGTCTCCGTAGTGGCAGTCAGTCCTCCAAAAGATCCAGCAGGGAACATTCCGTTTGTAGCCCAATGAAAAAGAAGCGTAGCCAGACTCCCTCCCTTGATGACTGCCTTCAGGACCTCAACCACATCATTACGGAATCTAAGGAGCACAAGCCCCGTCATATCACTGAAGCTGAGGAGATGGCAACAGTCAATAAGATCTTGAAAGATGATGGGTACAGCGAGAGTGATCTGTTTTTCGCCCAAGCCTTGAATATTTGCACGAACAGGCTACATCGTCGTGCTTTCTTGGATTTGGAAACCAAAGAAGGCCGGGTGAACTACGTCAAGGTCGCCTTGGATATCATGACTCTAAAGTCCAAGTGATCAGAACGAAAGCAACTCCTGCGGGGCTTTAATTTCATGTTGTTTTCCTTAATGCCCGTATGGTGCCATTGTGTAGTAATAAAGCTAATCATGTAATATACAATATGCAGTTAGTATTAGAGTACCTGATGGCTTGGAGTTGTGTGTTAGTTGTGCTTTTCTGGGCTGCGAGCTGCAGTCCAGTTCCCAGCAGTTGTTGCTATATTGTCAATGGATAATCAGTCGTTGTTGTTGTGCACTCTATTTTATTATCAAGTCATTGTTGTTGTCTCATTATTAGAGTTTGTTCACTTTATTTGACATTGATAAATCTTTTGTTGCATATTTCATTTGACTATGGATAATCACTCATTGTTGTTTTGCATTCTATTTCATTATCAAGTCATTGTTGTTTTCACATTCTTAGAGTTTGTTCACATTATTTGACATGGATAATTCTTTTGTTGCAGATTTCAGTTCAATATGGATAGCAGCGAAGACTCGTCGACCAGTGACAGTTCTAGCGACGTACCATACGTGCAGACCTTGGCCAAGGCAGCTCTAGTGCTGCGAAGGATTAAAGCACTACAGAGTACGGAGGCACCTGTGGTAAATCCCATACCCAAGCTGAGTGGGGCTCAGTGGATGCAACTGAATCTTCAAGACCCTGCTAGGTGCACGGATAATTTACGTATGACTCCTGATGATTTCTTCGACTTGCATGACTGGTTACGTACACATGGGTTGAAAGGTACAAAAGATTGCAGTTCCATCGAAGCTTTAGGTTTATATATCTGGACCTGTGCGCACGGATCTGCTGTTAGAGAATGCAGAGATAGATTTGAACGTTCTTTAGATACAATAAGTAGGAAGACATCAAAGGTGGCAGAGATTATGTTTAGGTGGGCACAGACTATACTAGTTCCAGCCGATAGGCAATATACACAAGTGAGCTCGGAACTTGCTGAATATGCACCATGGTTTGATGGATGCATAGGTGCCATAGATGGCACTCACATACCGGTTGAGGTGAACCAAGAAGCCAAAGTTGACTTCATTAATAGGAAAGGAGAAGTTTCGATTAATGTTTGCGCCATAGTAGACATGCATGGCCGCTTCACCTATGTGGGAGCCGGGAAGGCGGGTGCATGTCATGACATGGCGGTTCTACGAGATTGTCAGGCGGATAAAAGGTTCCCGCATCCACCCCCAGGTTTGTGATTTTGTTGAAGCCTATAATGCTGCAGTTTTGTACCCACATGATTGTAACATTTGCTTTTGTACTAATACTGGAAATGGTTGAACTGTTGTAGGTCGGTATTACCTAGCGGACTCGGGATACATGGAGCAGCAAGGATACATGACTCCTTTTCGGGATACAAGGTACCATAGGTCACACTTTAATGGCATAGACGTTACGACATTAGATCGTCAGGAAAAGTTTAACTACATTCACTCTAAGCTGCGCAATATCATTGAAAGGAGGTTTGGAAACCTCAAAGAGCGGTGGCAAATCTTGGAAGGGGTGCCATTCTTCAAGAGGGAAAAGCAAGCGAGGATGATCATATCATGCTTTGCAATGGATAATTATTTGTGGCTGCGGAAGTATGGAGATGGTGCGACGTACGATCCGTCGGAGTGGGTGTTGATGAATACTACAACGAATACCTCGACACTGAGGGAATTGGTATCTGCTGCTGTTTGGCCTGCACGTTGAACAATATGTAATTGTAGTCGTATATTAGGAATTGAACAATATGTTATTATGTAATTGGTGATATTATGAATTGAACAATATGTATTGTAGTCGTATATTGGACTGGTCATTATTGGACGCACTCCGTCTTACGCTGTCAGAGGCTACAGCTGGTGAAGGGATACATGCAACTATGTTTCTGTTGATCAGCAGCGTAATCAGGCACTTGAAGCCCATGCCGCATCCTTTGCAACATTTAAGGTGCCACTTCAGTTTTTATGAATCTTCCTGGTTATATTCTTGATTTGTTTCAATTTTTATGAATCTTGCTTGATCTTCCCTTTCTAGGTTCCTGGTAATGAGAATCCATCAACCCTTATCTGCTTTGCCTCAAAGTCAACGAATGCTGGACAGATCACTTCTAAGTTACATATTATTGAACTTGACCTGGGTGCTCAGCCAGGTTTGCACTTGAAGATTCTTTCTCCCTCTTTTTTTTTGGTTCTTAGTGTACATTTAGATTTAAATATCTTGTAGAGCAAACCATTGAAACCACTGTCCTCTGTCTCTCTCTCTCTCTCTCTCTCTCTCTCTCTCTCTCCCCCCACAACCATTGAAATTTCTGCAAATGTTTCTTTGCTGTTCTGTCTTTTTTTCGTTTCCACTCTAGTCCATTACTGTCATCCTGCTTCAAATCAATTTTTTTTATTGCAGGGAAACCTGGATTTTCTAAGAAACAAGCCGACCTGTTCTTCCCACCAGATTTCCAAGACGATTTTCCTAAAGCTATGCAGGTGAACATCGAGTTAGCATTATTGGTTTATATTGCAAAAGAGACCTTCGGTGATTCATTTGGTCATTCCTTCACACATTGAAAAAGTACCATAACTTTTCTTCTATATACACTTTGGTTGACTGAATTTTTCTTTTATGCTTAAAATGGCAGAGTGTTCCTGTTCAAGCTGGGCAAACACCTCCGCTCCTTCAGTATTTTGGCACATTGCTAACTGGAGGGAAGCTCAATGCTTATGAGTGGGTTGGGCTAGCTCGACTTGTTGTGAATCAGAACAAAAAGAACCTCCTGGAAAACTTGTTAGCCGAAGACAAGCTGGAGTGCAGCGAAGAACTAGGTGATCTTGTTAAGGTAGGATGGCTGGTATGCTCTCTTTATCAATGGCAAACCCTTTATCTTGTTCACCAATTTGTTTCACTGTTTTTTTTTTGGTCTGGATTGTTTCTTTACCATATTGTGTCCCTTTTTATGCAGACTGTGGACAATGATCTCGCACTGAAAATATACATAAAGGCTAGGGCGACCCCTAAAGTTGTTGCTGCTTTTGCCGAAAGGAGGGAATTTGACAAGATACTTATATATTGAAAGCAGGTATATTGCTTTGATTATGCAGAATTCTTGTTTTCAGATGTTGGACCTGTATATTGATTTGGTTATGCAGAAATCTTCTTGTTAGATATTGGACTGGAGTGGAGCTTAATGTACTGTTGATCTTGTTTTTTCAGGTTGGATACACACCGGATTATCTTTAATCTTTAGGAATCCTTGTCACAAGTCCTTGTCTCACGATTATCCTATATCTTCTTGACTAGGGGGCTGTCAACATTGCTCTCATGATGTCTCAAATGGAGGGAGGTTGCCCAGTAGATTATAATACAATAACTGATCTTTTCCTTCAGGTATGCTTTGTATTCTTGTATTGATGATTGTTGGGTAGCAACATTGCTTTTGCTCTTCTAGTAGTTAAACAATGAAATTTTGCTGCATATTATATTTTATTTGCTTCCTTTTAACAGAGAAACATGATAAGAGAAGCAACAGCTTTTCTGTTGGATGTTCTGAAACCAAACTTGCCAGAGCATGCTTTTCTTCAAACCAAGGTTAGTATTTCTTTTATTTAAATTTGAATGGTTATTCCTGTACTCAGAGGCATATCTGAACGAATTGTAGGTTTTGGAGATCAACTTAGTGACTTACCCTAACATTGCTGATGCCATCCTTGCTAACGGTATGTTCAGTCATACGACCGCCCTCGTATTGCTCAGCTGTGTGAAAAGGCTGGCTTCTACTTGCGAGCTCTCCAGTTCAGTTACCCTAGTACCTTTGCATTCATTTTTGTCGGCCTTCTCTCATTGCTTCTGTGTTAATTATAATTTTATATGTGGTAATGCAGCATTACTCAGAGTTACCTGATATCAAGAGAGTTATTGTTAATACCCATGCCATTGAGCCACTGGTTTGTAGTCATCAGTTAGTGTCAAATGTATTTTATAATTGTCTTGTCTATTTAACAACTTCCCTGCACAGGCAATTGTTAGTTCTTTGGCACTCTTTGAAGAGAGTGGGCATTAGAGTGCATGAAGGACCTTATACTGGTCAATCTGAGAGCATATCTTCAATTTGTTATGCAGGTAATCCTGCTGAGCTTCTTGCAACCTTGCTTTCCTTTCCCTGATCACTTAGGGCTGATAAGGTACTGCTGTCCATTTGTGATGCATAATTAGTTTTCCCAGCAATTGGATACATATCCCTTTTCCTCCCTTTAATTTGCAGTTGATAGTCGACGCTCTTGATATAAAATGTGAATTGAGTATTCTGTGTGCTACTATGACTAGCTTCTGACTTAATATTCAATATGCAAAGTTGAGACTTAAACCAGTTATACAAAGAAAATATCACAACTTATTTTTTTGCTCTTCAATTCTGTTGATGTTAAAGTCCCATACTTAGTCAAGCTCAGTTTTAGGCTACAAGACTTCTGCTGATTGACCTGTCTTGTGTAGGGTGGAGATATGAATGTCAGCGTGATCATGTGACGAAGAAGAGTGAGCTGATCGATCATAAGCAAAGATTTCCTGTTGATGTTAAAGTCCCATACTTAGTCAAGCTCAGTCAAGCTTAGTTTTATTCCCAAGATTTTTTTTTTTTTCGTCACATGAGCTGCTGCTTATTTTTTTTCCCTCTTTTAGCACAATCATTATTATTATGTAATTGGTCATATTAGGAATTGAACAATATGTATTGTACTAGTATATTGGACTGGTCATACTCCCTGAGAGCAATTGTTTTGTTTGAAATGGAAAAGAAAAAAAAAACAAGCAGACCAGCTGGCTGGTCCAGCTGGTTGGTTGACTGCTGGCTGGCTGGCTGGCTGGCTGGCTGGATGATCAGCCCAGCCTCCAGCCCAGCCAAAACCAAGCAGCCGAACAGGCTGTACACCACTGGGGCGTTGACTAGAGAGAACACACACAAGCTATGGCCTGGCCTCTCGGACCAAATAAAAATGCGGATACACTCAAGCGTATTCATCATGCCAGAGTTAGTGTGTTCTAGAGTATGCGATTAATGATCCGCTCAAGTTTATTTTTAGGAACAAAGGATGGAGTATGTATTAATTCAAAGCAAGATAGAAATGGGATGAAATGGATCCGTTAAACTTTTGTTCGTGCCGCAAGTCAAACGGTTGGAGCAGTTTCTGTTGAGACTTGAGAGACGATCCGGCCTTCCTCCTCGACTGCTGCTGCTTTGGGTGTTGATGGTGCCTGTGCTCTGCTTTAAGTACTGTACATGCATCGCGCGAGAAACGGGGAGCTCGACGTTGTACAGTCCAAGGCACAAGGGGCCCGCCCACCGCGCGACCGACGCCCAAGGAGCGAATTGAATTGTGATGAAGGGTCGTCACGAGGAAGCAGCGCCACACCACATGACACGTTCCGGTTCACGTTCTGGGTGGGCTGCGTTTCTGTTCACGTTCTCGGCTAGCCCGATTTGCACAGGGCTCTTTAGCGTGTTCTTTTTATCCTTTTCTTTCTTTTCTCTCCAGGTGAAGCTCCATCGCGACGATGGCCGTTGGAAGCAATAGCAAGCATGCAAAATTCACAGTCGCGTGACCAATCAAAGTTCTTCGATTTTCTACGCTAGTTCCAGACAACACTTTTTTGCCGATCACGTTGTCGAAGCCTCTTTCTTTGCTTCCCAAAAAAAAAAAAAAGTTGTCGAAGCCTCCATCCAAACTGATACTACTACGGGTCCGTTTGGATGGAAGAATCGTTTTTTTATTCTCCATCGAATCAGTTGGAACGGTACCAAAGACCAAATTTCCGAAACGTTTCAAGGTGAATCCATGTGAATCGTTTCAAGATTTTGGCCTGCCAGCGTGAAACGGCTGAAGAGGTGTTCTGCGGCGTTTTGTTCCGATTCGCTGCGCCGATTACTGCTTTGCCCCTCTTCACCCCACTCTGCTCGTCTGTCGACGCCACCCGCCCGAAGCCCGCGCTGTTCCTCTTCAAATCTGACCTCAAAAATAGATTGCTCTTGATCCGTAGACTAGTTCCCTTCCCCCAATTCTCCTCCTCCGATTAGTCACTAGAGCGTTGTCAATCGATCCCTATCTCTACCTTTCTCTCTCTTCTATGTATGGCTGTATCGTGTGTTACTCGTCCTGAGGAAGAAGACGCACAGAAGTTGGGCTGGCTGGGCCTAGTGTGCACAAGTACAATGAGCCCATCAAATATACTTCATTTTCTTTTTCCTTTTTATTTTGAATTAATTACCATAAGATTTGTATTTTGCAATGGCAATTATAAATATTGTATGCTATAAGATTTCATTATTCATTATAATATGGCAGAAACAACAAAGTTTAACTAAGGGCAAATGAGTCATTTTGATTCTCCTCCTCTCTTTCCTGAAACCGGAACCCAAAAACTAGCCAAACGGTTTTTAAGTGATTCTGTTTCAAGTTGAGAAACGTTTCTGGGTTGAAACTGAAACGTTTTTGATTCTCGAAGAATAATCTGGAACCGTACCAAACGCACCCTACATCGAAACTGAAGTCAGCCTGGCTATATAGGTATTGTAATATACCAAACATGATTTTAAAATCATGACTTCCACTACCGAGAGAAAAAAAAACATTTAAAGGTCGGGCAGAAGTTTTAAAATCGTTGTTGATCATGTCACCAACCAAAAACACTACCGAAACGAGACCTTTTAATTTTATAATATCACAAAAGCACACTTTTTTTGGTCTGGCATCATAATTGCGTTCTTAGTTTTGCAATACTCGATATATTAATCCGAAGTTGATGGTGTTGGACTAACTGAACTTGCAGCTTTCACACACGCACATTTTGTTTGATAAAAGTTTCATGTGTAGGTATGTGGACATAAGTACGTACAAATTCAAATATGTTTGCACGACAGAGTGATTCTTCCTGTTCTCATGACCATGACGTTCATGATCTGTATATCAAACTTTTATTTTTCAAACAACGAACTTGTAGTGCAGAATAAAAGGGCGAATCTTTCTTGTGAACTTTTTTAATGTGCGACAAGTGTACTAAGCGTGTATCTCATTTTTTATGGAGATTTTGATTAATTTTCTGTACAGATTACACGCTCAAGGGTATGAAACGATTAGAAAATATAGTATATATATAACTAGAAGGATATGAAATAATTATACAACATGTATACAAAAACATGCTCCAGGGTTATACAGAAACATGCATTTGATTTTGGATCTGAACAACTGCTGAACACTTTCGGTCCTAATTTCCTGTTGCAATTTTTTGCGTACGTTGTTGGATGGTAAATGGTTCAAAAATTCAAAATCTAGTATTGTAGATGGGAAGTAGAGTAGGATATGTGATGCTCATACGTTGCCATTTGTAGATGGAAAAGGAAAGGACTGGCTGTGGTGTGGGCGAAGTTGAGTTCAAGTCAAAAGACCAGGAAGATAGGAGATGGGTACCTCCGACCCATGCAAACTCAAGATAAATGTGGATGGGGCTTACAACGTCCAAACAGGAGCTGCTGGACTGGGCGTTGTCATCAGAGATGCTACTGGCCAACCATTACTGATGGCATGGCGGAAATTGTTCCATTGCAGGGACGCAGAGGAGGCGGAAGCGGCGGCTTGTCTTGATGGCGTTCGTCTCGCTGCGCGGTGGCCGGAGGTCAGTATGGTGCTGGAGTCGGATGCTGCACAGGTTGTGATGAAGCTGAAGTCTGACGGCTGTGACCGCTCATTGATCGCTGGTCTTGTCAGCGACATTCGTGAAGAATGCCGGCATTTGTTGGAGGTTGAAGTCTGTAAGATCGGAAGGGAGCAGAATGCAGTTGCGCATACGCTAACGCAACGTGCATGTCGTCTAGGTGAGTCATGTGTATCTTTTTCTTAGGTTCCTAATTGCATTAAGGACCTGATTGTGGCCGATCGCCTTGTTGCATCGGTTTGTAATGAACCTGGTTGATTCTAATAAAGCTCCGTTCCACCGCAAAAAACTCAAATCATTATACATGTACATAATATTAATTCATATTCCTTTTTCTAAAAAAATTATACATATACATAAACGTTTACGTTAGGAAAAGAACATATACTAAAATTCCTAAATGAGATCTAGGATGCATCATGAATCCAAATAACCAACAATAGTAGTAAAAATGCATTCGACACTATATCATATGTGTTTTTTTTTGCTTGCATTAACCCATGCTTTGCACATGTGGATATGGATAAAATCAAAAAGAGCTTTGGTTGCCTGCCTGAGCGTAAAAATACCTCCTCATCTTTGCTCGGTGGACATGCCCAATCGATTGCATCCACTCATACAGGCTCGGTGGATGCATTGTATCCACTTCGGGCCCACTCGTCAGTCTCATATGCAGGCTCATTTGCATCCTCTTAGACTGACTCTAACCCATAATACCCAAATCGGAGACTCAAAGAGCCATATAGGTATGTGTGGTCTTCAAATACAACACTTACAAACATACATCTCCAACCGATGACCAAAACTAAGACCTTCTTCCTTGAAAAAAAACAGACCTTGTTTTCTTCTACCTCTGGACGCCGCCGGACGACCCTCTCCTACTTCGCCCCGTGCGCCGCCGCTCGCCGGGTCCCCGCATCGCCGTGGACACGGAGCCGGAGGAGAGCTCACCAATGGCGGAGGAAGCTCGGAGAGGAGGTCGAAGCAGAGGAGTGGCGGGATTCGTCTCCGGATTCGCGTGGTGGAGTGGACGTGCCGGGGCGACCGCCGCCGACCGCCGCTCCTCCTCCCTCCCGCCGCCGACCGCCGCTCCTCCTCCCTCCCGCCGCCGACAGCCGCTCCCCCTCCCTCCCCGACGACCGCCGCCGCGCCACTCCTCCTCCTTTCGGATCCCCAACGACCGTGCCGCCGCGCCACTCCTCCTCCCGGACGACCTGGCGCCGCTCTCCTTCCCGACGACCTCGCGCCGCTCCTCCTCCTCCCTCCCCAGTCAGGTGCGCCTCCGCCCCGCCGGGGCCCTGCGCCGCCGCCCTTCCGCGGCCACCGCGGCCCCCGCCCGCGCCTCCTTGCCCTTCTCCGAGCGTTGCTGGGGGCGTGCGCCGTGGTGCTCGGCGCCGGTGCCGCGGCAGGAAGCGGGAGAGGAGGAGGTGCCAGGAAGAGACGGGTGGCGTCGCCCGGAGCCCGATTTGTGGGTAGCGAGGCGCGCAGCTCCGAAAATGGGGATGTCGTTTGGGTGCTAGGTTGGAGACAGTTTTTTGATGTTTTAGTACCTATTTTGTGTATGGGTCACCTTCTAGGTAACCGGTTGGAGTCAGTCTTACGCAACTAATTAAGGAAACATCCTCACAAAGTTCACTGCATTCACTCATGCCTGCTTTCCCTCATCCAAGATAGATGCAGCTCTACAAAAGCTCCATGCAAGCAAAACACACTCTTGGTCTCCCGTTCGGCTACTGAAAATTTGGATCCCAATATGCTCCCCTCCCCCAACTCACCGAACCCGGCAGACGCTATGCCATGCCGAGCTCCCCGTCGAAGCATGCGCATGCTTCAAGCCGGTGATCGATAGATGGAGCTGAACGAGCGGTTCAAAGTTTCAAACATATCATCGTCGACTAGCTCGTTCCTGCAGCTGTGCCCTTCGCGCCTTATGGTGGTGAGTGATGTTGGAAGAAAGCCCAGGAACACACGCGCGAGGAGCACACGAGCTTGAACACAAGCATCTTTCGTCTGTACTATTGCTCCTCCACTTCACGCACTGGAGCACGTCCTCCATGCCCCGGCAATGTGCTCACGATCCTCGCGACTCGGTGCTCTTCCTCTGCGCACTACTCTCAGGACAGCTACGCACGGATCACACCACAGCCTCCAACCCTGATTCCCAGGAGAATTAATCGCACCGCAATAGTTGAGCTCGGACACGACACGACGCGATCCCGACTTGGCCTGGCGCTGCAGCGCGAACATGAGTACGCCGCGACTGACTCGAACTGTCAAACTGACACGCACCATCGCATGCCATGGA
The DNA here is from genome assembly GCA_012490785.1 of Eragrostis nindensis. Classification (NCBI taxonomy): domain Eukaryota; kingdom Viridiplantae; phylum Streptophyta; class Magnoliopsida; order Poales; family Poaceae; genus Eragrostis; species Eragrostis nindensis. Next base: position 466,559 of record JAAXCT010000307.1, on the reverse strand, counting down.
CAGACCCCATTGTCGTGGTTTATTCAAAGGGAAAATTCCCTTGTGGCCATCGGAAATACTTCTCGTTCCTTATCGGTCATCGTAAATTTTGAATTTTCTTATTGGCCACCGGGTTGAACTTTTTCCCCTTACCTGACAAGCCTCAACCTAACGGAGCTCACGGATTCGGATAGAATGGCCAATAAGCAATGAATTTCAACACAGTGGCCAATAGGAAATTTAAAATTTTTGATGGCCGATAAAGAAGTATTTTCAGTTGCCACGACGAAGGAATTTTCCCTTTATCCAACAAGTGACAACCTCATGAAGCAGGCAAGCAGCTGCCAAGTACACAAGCGCCAAACTAAGACCTCAAGAACCTAGCGATGCTTCCAATGCACCCTCCTGCTTCTAACCGCCAAGCAAGCTTGCCTTCTCCCCATGCCCTTTCTGACTCAGCCTTGTGATTAGAAACCACAGTGATGTTTCTGCTGTTCTTCGGTTCAAAAAGATGAATGGTAACAGTTATTATCTTCCCTTCTTTTTTTTTTGTCAACATATCTGATATTCCTGTATCCAGTCTCCCCTGGATGAGGCGGCCCAACTGTTGTCCGATGGCTACAATTAATCATCAGACGGACTCAGAGATGCATGGCTTCTCCAATGGCTACCTTGAAGATGTGCTTCGCAACTTCCCAGTGCAGGGACCAGATGATGGACCAAACACTGGCAAAATGCAAGTGATGGGAAGATGGAAATTTATGAACAACCAACTGACGACTATTGGATTGTTGATACAGGGAGCGATGACGCCTTGATTGTGGACTGCTGATTCCACGAATCTCAACAAGGTTTTCAGAGATTTCCTAAAACAAAGGTCTCCTATACTCCGAAAGTGCAATTAGGAGACCTCATATAAAACTGTACTATGATACCACTTCAGGGCATCTACCGGGGATACTCTGGAAGTTTTAACGCTTTCCATGAACTTGGCCAAATTTGATAATAAAATCATAATGTCTGAACTTGCGGCCCTATCAGCCTATGACCAACCTACTGGTTTTGACAAGTTTTGCTTCTTTCCATAAACTTTACCAAATTTCACAAACATCTCATAATAGTTTGTCTAAATTCAACAATTGGGTCTACCCGTATTGGGTCAGCTTCTAAAGATCAGTTAAGCACAATACCATTATTAACGGTACTCTATTGTATAGCAGTTTAAGTTAGGCTGTCCATTTTCAATTAAAATAGGGACACTACTGCAACAACGAAATCTTCCAACATACCGAACAGTGCATACAAAACGAGAAAGATATCTTCTGGTTCTCATCCAGTGATACAACATAAACTAGAGAAAGCAATTCAGTTTACTACGACATCCATAAGGTAGCCTTCAACCACTTCATCTGCTCCAGTCCAGCATTGGTAGAGTAGAAGGTACTATGGCAGCTCTAAATCATCTGCCCCATCTCAGTCTTCTACAGGCCTGCCCAAAATCATTCGTAGGATCACAATGGGTAGGTTAGTTTCAGTCGATACAAGATTAAACCTTTTGAAGTACATAGAGATGAACTTTTATATTGCAGTGAAGCAGATTGACGACCAGTATCAACAATGCTCACAAAACCAAAACATAATGGTACCAATGACATGGCTGGGAAACATAAGTGACTCTGATTTACAGGTTCATCAGAACGTAGTATATATGTTAAGCAAACCCTTATCAGGCGGACCATGTTCACTCTGGTTACCGCTGACACTCATAAAGCTAACGGATAAAAGGGCATTTAGAGCATCTCCAGCAAGGCCTCTACTTAAGCCCCTACTCTATTATTTAAGGGTTTGAGCAAAAAAATCATCTCCAACAGGGACCCTACTTGGACTCTCATTTTACATGCCCCCTCAAACTCCATCTCCAGGCCCCCATTTCTAGGGTCCTTCAATCCCACCTCTCATTCGTGGGTCCCACTGTTTTTTTCATTTTCCTTTTTTTCTTTTTTTCTTTTTTCCTCCTCCCGCACGCCATAGCCGCGATCTCGCCGGGCGCCCTCGACGCGCGGGGCCGCCCGCGCCCGACCCCCCTCGCGTGCACTCGCTGCCGCTCCCGCCATGGCCGCCGCCTCGCCGTGGCTCCACGTCCGCGCCGCGCCGGCCCGCCTCGCTCTGCGCCGTCGCGCCCGCGCCTGCCCCCCTCTCTCTGTCGCTTCGCCGCTCCATGGCTCCCCGTCCGTGCCGCGCTGCCCCCGCCGCCTCGCTCTGCGCCGCCGCGCACGTGCCACGCTGGCCCCCGCCGCCTCGCTCTGCTCCGCCGCGCCACGGGCAGCGCTGGCCCGCACCCGCCTCGCTCTGCGCCGGGCCGCGCCCGCGCCGTGCTGGCCTGCTGCGCTGCCATGGCCCGGCCCGACGTCGCGGCGTCCCGCGCCGAGGCCGGTCTCTCCGAGCCTCGCCCACCTCCGCCTCTCTCTCCGTCGGCCATGGCCGCCCCTCGCGCTGCCGAGCTGCGCTCGCCTGCTACCATGCAGCTCATTGCGCCGCCAGAGACGCTGCCCTGCCCGCGCCGACGCCTCCTCATGCTCGCGCGATGCAGAGGGGAGATGGAGAGGGCGGCACGGCGCGGCGTCATCTTGCCTGTGCTCTGACGGTGGAGAGAGGAGAGGGCAGGGGAGGGAGAGGTTAAGATTGAGGGCTCGAGCCAATGACAGACGGGTCCCATAAAAGTAGGGGCTGAGTTTTACATGCCACTGCTGGAGTTGGAGTCAAAAATCAAGTCTTTAAATATATAAGCCAGCCCCTAAATGTCTTTTTGAGGGCTCATTTTTACACGGCTTGCTGGAGATGCTCTTACAGTCTTACATACACTCAAACATCAAATCATTCTGATTTTCAAGCTCACCTCGCATGTAACACCTAGGTTTTGCAGGCAATTTACGGCGGATCGTGCTACACTTGGTTGGTAACTTAGTAAACCCAAATTGTATCTTCACCACATTGAAACTTCTTATCAGTGCACATTTCAATCAACCTTTAGCTGAAGCTCATAAAATATAATGGTAAGAAAAGACATGCCTACAGGATAGTAAAACATTAAGTGATCGAGGTTCATAGCATGCCCGTTTTCAATCGGATTATGTTATGTTACTACTGATGCTTATGAAGCATGATGGTAAAAAATGACTTGGCTACACTCAAACATCAAATCATTAAGATTTTCAGGCCCATCACAGATTTAACACCTAGGTTGTGCAGGCAATTAACGGTGGATCATGCTACATATGGCTTGAAACTAGGCCTACCCACATTCAAAATAACCACATTAAAACTTCGGATCTGTGCTCATAAAACATAATGGTAAGAAAAGACATTCCTAAAGGAGAGTGAAGCATCAAGTGATCCAGATTTTGAGGTCCAATAGAAAAGTAACATCTAGGTTAGGCTGCCCATTTTAAGGTGGATTATGTTATCTCGGGTCACCGCTGATGTTCCTGAAACATAATGGTGAAAAATGACTTCGCTGCCCTCAAATATCTAATCATTCAGAATTTTAGGCTCTTCACAGATGTAATTCCTATGACTGGCAGGCAATTCACAGCGGATCAAGCTACATTTGGTTGGTACATTATTAACCGCAATGGAATTTTTTGACCTTTGCCACATTTCAATCAACATTTATTCTTATCATTGCACACATGTACAAATTGCTAAGTTTTAATGAACCAATAAGATGACACGAGAAGGGAAGGATTGCGCCGCACCTGTGTGAGGGCTGCAGCAACATAGAGGAGGGTGGCCATGCCATGATGTATGGGTATGCCATCCCCTCGCAGGAGAAGAAGTCTGCTTTCTGAGGCAAATTGTAGGCAATGCTGCCTTGTCCTGCAATCAAGTTCTTGAGGCGAAAGGCCACATAGCGGTAACGTCCGGAGCCACCATCCGAGCTGAGCAGCACGACACCGGAGGTGACCGCGCAGACCTGATGCACTGCATAGAGTGGAATGCCACCTTCAAGCATCAACAGGGCGTCGTTTACCTGCGTCTCAAGCTCCCATGAACCGGTCTCCTCGTTGCGAAGCCACACCTGCAGGGCGAAGTCGTTGTCGTGATCTGCAAGACGCGCGACGCAGACGAGGCAGCAGGCGCCGTCCTCCGTGTCCCCGACGACGTACCGGGCAGCCGCAGCTGACCGGCGCAAGTCGGGCACCGGCGGGAGTGCCACGAAGGAGAATTCCATGGACTCGGTGTCAAGGCAGAGTAGCACTTTGCCCTTCTCGTACTTCCAGTAGATGCGCCCGGCGGCGTGCATGGACGGGAAGAAGGATCGCTCTGACTCCGAACGCGGTGCCGGTGGTTTGATGCTTGCCGGCGCCCACGGGTGGGAGTTCCACTCACCGCCGTCGGAGCTGTACACGTGGGCGCGCACCAGATCACTGAACGACTCCTCCAGCCACACGACGCGGAACCCCTCCTCGCCGCCGCAAGACGGGAGCAAGCAGCTGTGGAAGGAGAACATCTGAGATCGGGGGCAGCTCGGTGGGCGGCTCAGGTTGAGGCGGCGCCGGGAGAGGGGGTTGAACAAGACGAACTGATCCTTGCTGGCGAGGAGGAGAACGCCATCGCGACAGTCCCTGAGGCGCCAACGGAGGTCGTCCTCCAGACCCGCGAGCAGGAAGTCCCCGCCCCGGACGGCGGCCGCGAGATCGCGGTCGGAGCAGATCTGCGCACGGTGGAAGGAGGTGCTGGCGGAGTCGGCGAAGCTCAAGAAGCACCCCAGGAGCGGGGCCGAACGATGAAGAGCGCGGAAACGGCGGAGGAAGCCGGGGGATGAGGCAAGGCGGCGCCACTGCTTGCACACCAGAGCGGCGCGCGCGAGCGTGGCCAGCGTAGGGAGAAGGAGGAGGACGTCGATGAGGACGTCGTCGCAGAGGGGCGTGGCGGAGGTGCGCGACGCCGCGGCTTGCCGCTCCGCCTCGCGCTTTCGCTTGCGCCGGCTTTCGAGATCCATCGAGCACGAGGGCGCGTGGGGATTTGGGGATTGGAGAGGAACAACACCTGACACCCGAGCAGTAGGAGAAGACGAGCAGGTGAAAGGGTATACTATATCAGTCCCCGCAAAGAGTACGTAAACGTGCTCATAATACACAGATTGAGGGTGTTTACAGACAAACTACGTACATCAGGAGAATTTATAAAATATTTTAGCGCAACTCTTAATTAAATTTGCCATTTAACTTCAACCCCTGATTTTTGTTTTCTTTTTCTGTCTTCACCTCCATGTCATGATTTAAAGTTCAGGAGGACGGCGACGGGTGTCGGCGGGGAGCGCGTGCGGAGAGCCACGGCAGGCGCGGGCAGCAGGGAGAAGGAGACGGACGCCGCGGGGAGCTGCGGCGGGCTCGGCAAGGAGGGGCGGGGAGCTGTAGTGGGCTCGGGGGGCTCCTCGACGGCAGAGAAGGCGATGACATGCCGGACGGATCGAGGCGGGCGTCTTGGCAGGAGGCGAAATGTCCCTCCCGCCAGGGGCAACTGTCCATTGGTAACCGCTTGCGGCTACCCTTCTTTGGATAGGTTGGAGAAAGACTTAGGTAGGTACCTATATAATTTGGGTATGGGTAGCCATATGAGTACTTTGTGGGTAGATTTAGCTACCAAAAAGTCTGTTTTTAGGTATGTATATTCATATGGGTAAGCTGTTGAAGTTGCTCTTATAGTAGGTTTCGGGGAGGAAGGCTTTGGTCTGCGTTGGTGGTCGTTTGTTTGCGGGTGACGAGGTGACAAATATTTTTTAGCATCTTCGAAGTTGTACTGGTTTAAATTTTGTCGCTGCATTCCTAAATTGAAACAATAGATCTCTCTGTAGACCGGCTTGTTGAGGGAGTGGTGAAGCCTCTTTTTTCTTTTGGTTTGAAACGCTTGTCGGATCGTGGAAAACATTCTCAAAAAAATCGAATGGAAATATCCAATTTCAGAAAAAAAAAAGGGTGATGCACATATATATATGTCTAAGAGAAGAATTACGTGCCATTCCTATTAATGGACTGAATAATACTCCCTCTAGTGTCAAAAAACTTGTCGTTTAGGACATTGACACGGTCTTCAAAACACAACTTTGACTAATATTTTTTGCTATAAAATATTTATAAAATATAGCTAAAATGTACTTTTATGAAATCATATTTCAATACGAATCTACTCGTATCATTTTTCACATTTCTAAACTTAATGCATAAAAAGATATTTCAAGTCAAAATTAAAAAGTTTAACTTAGGACAACCTCAAAACGACAAGTTTTTTATACTGGAGGGAGTAATAATTTAGGTGTACGAAGTCAGATCACGACAAGCACTTTTTCCTTTGCCTAAAATTAGCACAAACATCATCGACATCAACATAAACCACACATATAGGAGTTCAAATTGAGGCACCACTTTTTCATTGAACCATGAGCAAACATTAGAACATTGAACTCTCCGACTGATACAGGATAAACTGATGAAGACGTCCTGCTGAGTCGATCTCAAGAGCGATACATGCTAGTAGTTCGTAGATTAAAGACACTTGCAAAATCGAGATGAAACTATCAAGAGGTAGATGAGATCAGGCACAGCAAGCGAAAGAACCGAACCGTGGCTGATGCACTGATCAATGATCAATGGATCCGTGATATCTTCGACAACATGACAGAGGGCTTATACGGTGAATATGTCCAACTGCGGTCCTTAATTGATGACATTCTGTTTGATGCGACATGTGTGGAGCGTGATCAGATTGTTTGGACCCGAACTGCTAATGGGGAATACTCAGCTCACTCGGCATATAACATGCAGTTTGATGGAGGGACCCTCTCCGATTTCCCGACTACGGTGTGGTCGCCATGGGCGCCTTCGAAATGTAAAATCTTCATATGGCTACTGCTCCAAAACCGGATATGGACTGCTGATTGCCTCATGCAAAGGGAATGGCTAAAGGAATATTTTTGCCCACTGTGCATCCGCAACTTGGAGACTGCTCATCATCTATTTGTGGAGTGTCTGATGGTGCGGCTGGGATGCCATCAGCAGCCGGGTGCAATGCTCGTCCATCGCACCGGAGTCCTAGCCAGCGAATGTCACGGTAATGAATTGGTATCGTCAACTAACCAATGGCAGAACAGGTGCAGCTGCAAAGGGCCTCCGTTCCCTCATCATCGCAACAACCTGGGGGATTTGGAAAGAGCGCAATGATCATATTTTCAATCATAGGGAGAAGACGCCGGCTCAGCTTATTTCGTCGATAAACGAGGAAGTCCGAAACTGGTGCACTGCAGGAGCAAAGCATCTAGCGGCCTTGGTTGGAACTCAAAATAGCGAGTAATCCGTTTTGATTTTCCCACTGTAAAAGTTGTAAGTCGGAGGCAAATGCCTCAGCTGATGTAGCTTCTGTCTGCATTAGGGCTTCGCGCTTCTTGCGCATGTAATATGCTTTCTCCTTATCAATATAAGCCGGCCAAGGTGCCGGAGCTTTTTCGAAAAAAAAAGCAATACACAAGATAGACTTCTGGAGCACATTATCCTCCATCAGTCACCACTAGCGACAGCTGTTGGGAGAAGAGGGCTGTCCTGAACATGGCTTCATTCCTTTTTACTCCCTCCATCCCAAAACAAATGACACTTTAGCTTTGTCCTAAGTCAAACTATTCTAACTTTAACTAAACTTATTCGAAAAAATGTCAACACTTATGTCACCGTACAAGTATCATTAGATTCATCTTGAAATATATTTCATCTTATACCTATTTAATGTCATAAATGTTGATATTATTCTAAATAAACTTGGTCAAACTTAAGATGGTTTGACTTAGTACAAACCTAAAGTGTCATTTGTTGTAGGACGGAGAGAGTACTGCCTTCCGATGAAGTTGCTATACACCCCTCTCAATCACTTGCTGCATCTCCGTCTTGTATAAGCCTGCCCAAATCATAGAAAAGAGGATCGATCCGTAGTAGATTAGTGACAGCGGATAATGGATACTTTTTTTTTCACTTTGAAAAGAAGAGCTTTTCAATTAATTTGTCCTAGAAACAGCAGCCAGACGTTTATACTTTGGGGCTCTTGCAAGAATAGGGAACTATATTGTTGAAATATACATTAGTTATTGTTATTTGCAAACGCGAAACCCTTGTAAATCACAGATTTTACATAAATATACACCGAAAATAACAAATTAGTAAATGAGACTGGAAGTTGGAAGCTCCTACAGATGTTTGTTAGTAAATGGCAAAAAGAATAGTTCGAACAACAAAAAAAAATATAGGACAAAAATACACTACATCATACATCTCATATTTTAAACAGTCTTGTGGGGATTGATCTTTGAAAACTGAAACAGGGTCAAGAGGATGACAGAATATGGGATACACCTGACTATTTCAATTCAGTAGTTATCCTAGAGTTGTAACTATGCGACTAATGGTTCATTCCACTGTCGACAATGTAGTTGACATTTTATCCTAATCGGCGATCAATTTGAATTAAGAATGTAGTTGGCAATGAGATGTTTCGTGCTACTATATTATATCAAAGATCCTGAGGCGATCATACATCAGAATCCACTATCCAGGAGAATCTTTATAACGTTGTACAATAACTATACAAGGGAACAGATCAACGATCAGCATCAAGGCAGGTGCTCGTAAAATGTAACGTGGAAAAAGGCATGCATACAGATACAGGGCAGGCAAACATCAAAGTATCCAGATGTCCATGTTCATCAGAAAACAAATGTCAAGGATTATGTACGTTATCTCTGGTTACACATATGAGGAGAAACATAATGACACAATAAACAGTTGCCTACTCGCTTTGAAACATCAGGTCATTCAGATTTTCAGGTTAACCGCAAAGTAACATCCAGGATCGCAGGCCAATTGCAGTGGATCATGTTATTGGTTAGTAACTTAGTATATCAAGACATAAATTAAGCACGAACACTGAAATTTCGAGTCTGGGGAAGCAACTCAAATTTCAGTAGTCATTGGTCTTAAATGTAGATAAATTGCAGGCAGAGTGACTGTAAATCTGTCAGCCCTATGAATAAAGAAGGTTGCACGAGAAGGGAGTTTTGAGGTACTGGCTGCTGCAACAAGTGAAGAAGGAGAAGGATCGCCACGTAAAGGTATACAGGTAAGCTGCCAACCCACGGCAGGTGATGAAGTCTGCCTCCGGCCGAAAGTTCAGCCTGTTCGGCTCGCAGTTGCAGTCGCAGTTGCAGTTTTTCTGAGAGAGAACACTGTAGCTGCTGGAAACAGTACTGTAGCCATGTGAGGGAGAAGAAGGAGCAGCCGGCTGGAAAGCCTCCAGCCGAACAGCCTCATTGTCGCTTGTTGCATCCAGGTTCTTAAGGCGAAAGGCCAAGTAATAGTAGTGTCCAAAGCTATGCTCCAAGCAGGGAGCACGACACCAGCATTCACCACACAGACCTCGCACACTTTGTTGAGGTAAAAACTTACTCCCTCCGGTTTTAAATTGTTGACGCCATTGACTTTTTTCTGTTACGTTTGACTATTCGTCTTATTCAAAATACTAGTTTAAACATGCAAAATTATAAGGTATATTTCAACTTTCTTTAATGATAAAACAAATCATAATAAAATATATGATAATTTTTTTAAAAAATTTGATAAGACGAATGGTCAAACATAACAAAAAAGTCAATGACGTCAACAATTTAAAACCCGAAGGAGTATGTAAGGACTCCTCACTTGGAACAATGGGGATACCTCCTTGTCAAGCTCCCATGTCCCGGACATGGGAAGCTCGTTGCGAAGCCACACCTGCAGGACGTGGTTACCATTTGGAACTTTTCACGACACAGATGAGACCAGTGGCGAGTAACCCAGCAGCCTTTTAAATACTGTAGCACCTATGAGCAGTAGAATTTTCCCTTTTATTTTCCTTTCGGCCCACCCCCCAGGCCCAAACCTGGACTCGCCACTGGATGAGACAGCAGGTGCCGTCCTCCGTGTCACCGCCTGCGCTCGGTACAACTCTGGCACCAGTGGGAGCGCGACGTGGGAGAACTCCATCGATCGACCTTGTGTCGAGCGAGCGCAACAGTTGGCCCTTCTGATGCTTCCAGTAGATACGTACGTCCGTCAGCGTGCATTAACGGATAATGGGAGCCAGCACGACGGCGCCGGTGATCTGATGCTTCGTGGCAAGCAGTGAGAGTGCATTGACGGGTGGGAGTGCCACTCACCGACGACAGAGCTGTAAATGTGAGCGCGCAGTTCATTCGAAAAAAAAACACACACACACGCGCGCGCACACACACACAACAACAACAACAACATGAGCGCGCAGTTGTCAAGTCTTGAAATCAGCCTGAAGCGACGCTAGACGGAACGACGTCAAGAGGGCGCCATCACCGTCGCGGTCCGGGAGAAAGCAGGTGTCAAAGAAAGAACAATTGTCATATTCCTTGCCTCCCGTCCTATGGTGACACCATGAAAACTGGTCAGACCGGTTTCCAAATAGGTTGGACCGGTTTCGAAAGTCACCACATATATAGCAGTTCAAATGAACCAACATCAAACATTAGAACAATGAAGCCTCCGACCAATACAGAATAAACTGAGGAAGACGTCCTGCTGAGTCTTAAGAGAGATACAGGCTACTTTTAGTCAACTAAAGACACGTTTGCGAAACTAGATGAAACAATCAAGAGCTAGCTGCAATATGACATACAAAAGATAGCCTTTTACAGTACATTATCCTCCGTCAGTCGTTGCTGGCAACCGTCACAGGGAGAAGAGGGCTGGCCTGAACATCTCGCCTCAGTCATTTTTGATTGCCTTCTGATGAAATTGCTATTCACCTCTCTCAATCACTTGCAGCATCTCCACCTTGTATAAGCCTGCCCAAAATCGTATAAAGGAGAATACATGACAGATTAGTTGCGGCGGATGATGCATCAGTTTTATTCTCTTTGAACAGATGAGCTTTTCAGTTTGTCTGACAAATAGCTGTCAGGCTTGTGAGTTTTTACTTTGGTGTCTCTTTTAAGAGTAGGGAACTATATTGTTGAGATATACATTAGTTATTTGTAAATGCAAACCTTGTAGTAGGAAACTGTACTATAGTAGGAAACTGTACTATTGTACCCTTGTAAATCAGAAGAATTTACATACATATTCGCTGAATGTAACAAATAAGTTGTTTTATATCTAAACTCCTTGTAAAATCTCCATAAGAGAAAACTTACTAGAGACGGAGGTAAATATACATCATGAGACTGGTTGGATAAAGCACATATAAACTTAAGAGTATAATGCACTAGAGGTCCACAAACTTGTTCGTCTGCGTCATCCAGGTCCATAAACTTTTATTTTGCAATTTTTGTGGACCTAAAACTGCAAAATAAAAGTTTATGGACCTAGATGACCCAGACGAACAAGTTTGTGGACCTCTAGTTTATTTTACTCCTTAAGAGTAATTAGTAACAAAAGCAACAACTAAAATTTAACTAATAAATGGCAAAAAAAAAAGTTCGCGTTCATTAAAAAAAAACAAAAAGGTTCGCTCTTGACTACTCTCTTCAGCAGGTCATCCGTCAGTTAGCTGAAGAAATTAATCTCCAGGCAGTGCGATGCAAAGGCTCTGCTAATGCCGTTGTGCTATGTTCAGTTGGTGCTATCTACTTTCAACTATGTAGCCCCCTAGTCTCCTTGGGTTTCACTCTTTCTATTTGTACAGCTTAGACTTAGACCTCTCTCCCCTTGTAATCACACGTTTGTGTTTTCATGCCTTACTGAAAGTTCAGGTAGGCCAAGGCCTACGTAGTTTGCTCGAAAAAAAGTTTGCTCTGTGCTCGCTTGCAAAAAAGAAAAATAAAACAGAGACATTACACTATGTGATCATGTCTCACATTCTGCACCCATAATGTGGGCTTGATATTCGAAAAACGAAACTAGGGTCTCCACTAGGAGGGTAAAATATGGGGCACACTTGAATATGTTGGTGGTTATCCTAGAATTGTAAATATATGTAACAAACGATTAATTCCATTGTCGACACAAGAACAGTTGTATATGTAACTATTGCACAAGCCCATCGTAGGAATGTAGCTTCTATCAAGAGACTCTGGAGAAATTTTATCAACAATAAAAACTTATTAAGCCAAACTAACTGTGCCACCATACAATCAACACTCCACACACTTTTTTCATATGTTTAGTACTAGAAAGTTCAATCTGGTTTTTGATAGTTGATGTAAGTGTGCATTCATCCATTTCTCAAACTCCCAATCCAAAAACTTAGCAACCATCACACATTACATCCTAATTGCCAGCAATGTGGTAAAAATGCAGTTGACAATGAGATGGTTCATGCTACTATTATCAAAGACCTTGAGGAGCTATCAATTCAGTTTTGCCAGAACAACAGTCCACCAACAATATGCAGTCAAAACTCACAAATGCAATACCTTTTTTTTTCCCGAATGTCACAAATGCAATACTGGTGATGATACATCAGAATTTGCTATATAGGAGAATCCTTATAATGTTCTACTATAACCAGAACATATATAAGGAAACGGATCGACGACCAGCACGGAGACAGGTGCTCATAAAACAAAATGGTAGAAAAAGGCATGCATACGGGACAGGCAAACATTGAACGATTCAGATTTTCATGTTCATGAGAAACTCAACATAAAGGATTATGTTATATGTGGTTACACAGATGATGAAAAACGTAATGTCACAAGAAACACTTGCGTACTCGCTTTGAAACATCAGGTCGTTCAGATTTTTCAGATTAACCGCAAAGTAAGACCTAGGATCGGCAGGCAGTTTGCAGTGGATCATGTTATATGCAGCTAGTAACTTTGCATACCAAGATTCTACATCAAGCACATTGAAATTTCAGTAGTCATCATTCTTAAATGGCTAATTGCACGCAGAGTGACTGTAAATCTTTCTGTTCTCTCTGAACAAGAAGGCTGCAGGAGAAGGGAGTTTTGTGAGGTACCTTTCTGGTGGCCATGTAAAGAGATAGGGGTATGCCGCCAACCCACGGCAGGTGATGAAGTCTGCCTCCGGCACCAACTCGGCGCCGTGTCTGCATACTAATCCTGCATTAAAGTTCTTGAGGCGACATGCCATGTAGCGATAGCGTCCGGAGGTATGTCCATGCATAACAGCACGACGCCGGTGGTCACCGCGCAGACCTGGCGCACTTTCGCCGGGTCAAGCCCTTTGTAAGTATACAACAGCTTGAACGATGATACCTCCTTGTGAAGCTCCCATGACCCGGCCTCCTCGTTGCGAAGCCAGACTTGCAGGACGTGGTCTCGGTCGTTACAAGAATTCCTCACCACACAGACGAGACAGCAGGCGCCGTCCTCGGTGTCACCGACGACGTACAGCGCCTGCGGCCGGTACAACTCTGGCACCGGCGGGAGCACGACGTGCGAGAACTCCATCGACGCCGTGTCGAGCGAGAGCAGCACCTCGCCCTTCTGGTACTTCCAGTAGATACGCCCCGCGCCGTGCATTGACGGGTATGAGGAGTAGTCATGGAGCCAGGAAGCCGGCGCCGGCGCTCGGATGCTTCCTTCCGGCAACGGGTGGGGACGCCACTCACCGGTGTCGGAGCTGTAAACGTAAGCTTGCAGTTGGTTCTTGAAACTCCCACGAAGCGACACCAGGCTGAACGACGGCAAGCTGGCGCCATCACAGCCGCGAGCCGGGAGAAAGCAGCTGTGAAAGGAAAATAGTTGTCGTATTCCTTGGATCCCGTTGGCCGGCTCAGGTTGATGCGGCGCCGGGAGACGGGGTTGAACAGGGCAAACTGATCCCGGCTGGCGAGGAGGAGAACGCCATGGCGGCAGTCTCGGATGCGCCACTGCTGCTCGTCCTCCAGCCCCGCGAGCCAGAAATCGCCGCCGCGGACGGCGGCGGCGAGGTCGCGGTCGGAGCAGATCTGCGCGCGGTGGAAGGCGCGGAAGGCGACGTCTTTGCGGTTGATGAAGCTCACGAAGCACCCGAGGAGGGGCGCCGAAGGATGGAGGGCGCCGAACCGGCGGAGGAAGTCGCGGGAGGTGGCCAGCCGGTGCCACCGCGAGCAGGAGAGGGCGGCGCGGGCGAGCGAGGCCAGAGAAGGGAGGCGGAGGAGGATGTCGGCGAGGACGTCGTCGTTGAGCGAAGTGATGGAGGTGCGCGACAGCGCACGGTGTGGCGGGCGCTTGAGCCGCCGGTTGGGCTCCATCTTGCACGCCGGCGCGCTGGCTTGATATGCTCTGTTTTTTAATGGGCAGATGCGAGAGCAAGAAGGAAAAGCAGGTGAACCGAGTGGTGCGTTTAACGATAGCCACGGTCGCGCCGTTTGACTCTGGTCTTCGTGTGCGAATATTAACGTTTTCTTGAAATTCGAAACCAAATTGAAGGAAACAGTTCCGCTTCGACAAAAAATATTCAGGCAATCTCGTCTCTCAACTGGGTCCTCAGCTTTCAAAAAGGTCTGGTCAAGTGCCATGCACCTTTAAGTTGGCTTTAAAATTTAAAATTTGTTTACCCTCTTACATCTTAATATTTGTCTTTGAATCCATTTGAACCATTGTGTTTCTCGGAAACAAAACATTATCATTTCAATTAGCCTTGCCGAACAACACTCACCATTGAGTACGATGTCGGCGCGAGCCATGACGACCAACCGCTCGCTCAAGAGGTGACGCCAGACGAGGGTCCGCGTAGGATTTATCGTGCGACGAGCTACATCATTTCATTGAGGACAACAATAGGAGCGGTAATGGAGCGGTAATCAGGCTCTCGATAGTGGAAGACAGCAAGTGTTTCGCCTACATTGTGAAGCAGGAGACACCGAGAGGTATTTGAAACGCTTTCCTCGGAGGTCGGATATGTCAATAGGGATGCACTAGCCTAACCACCAGCATCCATGCCTTGCTACAACACTAGAGCACTGTGCTTTTCTCTTCATATGCTCGTTGATGCTAACAATGAAGAAGCTCCCGTAAGGATGACAAACTATTCCCTCCGTTCCAGTGTAGATGGCATTCTGGGCCTGGGCACGTAGATTAAGAAGAGGTAGAAAAATGTGAGTGCACAGAAAACGAGGAGAAGAGAGATAGAGACAGAAGTGTATTGAGAAAAAAGAAAATTGTCGCAAGAACTGAGAATGTCAAGTATTTTAGGAAAATTTGAGATGGCTAAAATGCCAAGTAGTTTAGGACGGAGGGAGTAAGGGATGTAAAGATGGATACGTTGCCAGGCTTCTTACCCAAATGTTCCTTTTTGCATCTTCCAACTCGCTTACATGGCCAAGCTGAAAGAGAAGTGAATTATTGGCCAACCTTAAAGAGAGGACCGGCCGTGGAAGTGACCGTCTGTGGATTGTGTTGAGGTGAGGCATTATTATAGTGGTCAGCTGGAAATGTCACTATTAAAGCCTGTTGGGAGGGCTCACACAGGCTTTGGTCACAAAAGTACTATAGCACCAGCTAGTGAATTAAGCACATCAATGCGTGCTTCACCGGTTCTAAGCACCTCAAGTTCATTTTGGGATAAAAGAGAGAAACGATTCTTGCTAGGTGACCCCTGATAACATCAAAATAAAAACTGTATAAAGCGAAAAAAAATTAACCAAAACAATTGTTCGTTCGATCAACTGTACTACCTCCGTGTCAATATGTTAGCATTCGGGGCATTTGAATTTTTTCCCAGATTGTTAGCATTCCTAGCCTCCAGTGGGTCTCACCGGCATAAATTACAGAACAGCTCGCAGCAGAAGCCTCCCGAAACACGTTCATCCCCATCCCCAACCTTATCTCTTCAGCTCCCTTCGCCCAGCCGCCCCTGCCACAGCGTCGCCGCCTTGCAGCTCGTCCCCAGACCCCAGGCCTCATCCCTCGGCGGCCACGGCAGCAGCTCGCCCTCATCTCGATCCTCGGCGGCTGCTGCTCGCCCCCAACCTCGACGGTGTGAAGGAGGCGGCCGAGCTCGACGCGTGGGGCAGGAGACGACATGGGGCGGTCGAGCTCAACGCGATGCCATCGAGGTGCGCGGCGGTGCAATGGCCACCTCGCCTGCGCTGCTACAGCGAGCCTAGGCCCCCGTGCATCCGCGTGCCTAAGCCGCCTTCCTGGCGCGCAGATCTGGGGCTTGCCACGACGCGACGGGTGCGCGCCTCCGCATATCGAGGGAGCCTCCGCATATCGAGGGAGCGGCTGCGAGCTCCGTCCGCGCGACGGCGGCGGCGAGCATCCATCGGCGCGAGTTCGCGACCGCGCGAGGCTGGTTGGGCGCAGCCGCAATAACTATCACGCGTTTTGGTGGTTTGGTGAGGGGTAGCATGGTCATTTCCTCTCTCTGCTATTTTGACATTTGAAAGCCTCAAATGATTACATTGTGAACCAGGGGGAGTACCAAATTAATCGAATGCCATAGAAACCGCGTGCACGCCGGCGTGGCGATGCCTGTCACGGCCGGCCTTCCTCGACTGCTGCGCCGGGCCTTGACGTTTCGCAACCATGGCAGGCAGATGCCTTGGAAACCAAGGCAAGTCGGCGCGAGAAAAGGAGCCTGAACGTTGGCCGCTCGACGCAGGGTCCCACTCCCGAGGCAGGAAGACGTTTTCGTGGGCCGTCGTCCACGAGCAGCGGCCACATCACTCGACCCACTGCGCTGTAGCTCTTGATCAGTCAGCGCGGTGGTCGCCGGCGATTCTTCTCTCTTTTTCCCCCTTTCTTTCGACCCTACCCATTCGGGAAGAAAAAAAGGTCCAAACGAGAGATGTTTCGTGCTGTTATATTTGCAGTCTTTCAACGGTGCTTGATGCGCTGACAAAGCAACCACACCATTACATTCAGGGCATGATTAGGCCCGCGAGATGCAATAGCAGAGTGATTGATTGTCTGCGGCACACAATGCCACGCTTCGTGCATGCAAGGCTTTTTTTTTTCTTTCAATCCTCCGCGCATGCAAGTGGGAAGTAATTGGTTGCTGCTTCCCCTTGCTTAGCACGTCTGCATGCAAGAAGCAGCCACAGTCAACTAAATCACAAAAAAAGAGACCTTGATCCAAGTTTATGGCATAGTTCGGGTTCCATGGTCAAACGGGTGGACCAAAACAAGCGAAGCACGGCTATTTTGGCTCGGTCTAAACACAACACGAAGCAACAGGACGTGTGGGTCGAAAGTGTGGCTCAGTGGGCGGAACCGCACGACTCGTCTAAGAAAGTATTATATAGGTTTTTATATTTACATGTACAACTATAATTTGTTGTGGTCTAATGATAAGGCAATTACTTCGAGTCTGATTGTAGGTTTAAATCTCGTCTTCTCCATCATTTTAGAACTAAAATGCGAGTATATTGGCTAGAAGAGCCATCATTGTAGCTTAGACAGTCGTGCGTAACAAACCAGCCCGGTACGATTAACACATGTCAGGCCATGCTGTGGGCTGGCACGACACGGCCCACTTAACAAGTGTAAGGATCGTGTGACCGAGAGGGGGGGGGGGGGGGGGTGAATCGGTGCACTCTAGAATCTATTTCCAAACACTAACACCCAAACAACTCCTAGCGAGTAGTTCTACTAATAAGGTAAAGCATACTAAGAAGTATCCTTAACCTATATAGCTAGTGGATATAAATAACACAAGCACACCACACTAGCAACCTAGCACAAGATATATAGATAGCGGAAGACTTAAACTAGGCAAGGCAAGGCAACTAGATAACTAGAGACAAGGCAACCAAAAATACTAGGCACATTAAGTAGAGTCCTTAAAGCTATTAGAAACACTACAACAAGTAAGCACACGAGCAAGGCAAACAAGCAATACTAATGAAGCTAGTAGGGACCAAGGTAAGCACACAAGCAAGATATAGACACAACTTAAATACTACAAGCAATCATATATAGTGCGATAAGTAAATGCATGTAGTAAAGGAGAAGGGATAAAGAATGCTCATGATTTTTCCCGTGGTCTCGGAAGGATGGCGCCTTCTCCTACTCTACGTTGGGTCACTCCCGCCGGAGTCTCGACCCCGTCCCTCCGCTCGATGGCGATCTCTCCTAGAGCACAATTCACTCTCCGAGTGAAGTCGCGGGCACGTCCCGCCGGGCTCTCTCCCGGGTACTCTTCCGGAGGTAAGGCTCCGCACTATATGCGTGCCAAAGGGCGCTCCACTAGTGATGCTTCTTTCGCACGGGAAGCTTCAAGACCGTGTACAAACTTGTGTCGGCTTCCACAATCTCCTTGGACAGCTCAACACCAATGCCTAACCAGTCTAGGCCTTGCCATAGACCAAGAGTAACAGCTCTAGATGACTCTCTCAAGCTCACACTAGCCTAGAGATCAAAGGATGCAACTTGTTACTCTCTCAAGCACTAGGATCACTCCAAATCCTTCTCAAGTGCTTCACACTTTTCCCTCTTGGCTTCTTGGCAGCACCTCCCGTCTTTCCTGGGTCCAAGAGCACCTCAAAGAGGTAAACAACCGACTATATATAGGCCACCAACCTCAAACTAGCCGTTGTCTAAAAGTGCCCAGTCTGCGAAGTGACCGTACCATTGACCGTACCATCCGGTCCTCATTAGACCGTACGGTCCGGCCTTCAGCAGACCGGCGTCCAGGGAGTGCTGCGCCACTTCTCAAAGTAGACCGTACCACACGGTCCCTAGGACCGTACTGTCCGGTCTCCACTTCTTATTCAGCTAACAGAAACTTCTCCGTCTCTGTTGCTCTCTGCCTGTAAGACCGTACCGTCCGGTCTCTGACCGTACCGTCTGGTCTATGGTCCGGTCTTCATTCTTCGACTTCCAGAAACTTCAGTTCTCTGTCTGGCAAACTTAATAGAGACCGTACCGTCCGGTCCCTAGGACCGTACCATACACTCAATAGTCCGGTCTCCATTTCTCCACTTCTAGAAACTTCAGCCTTTCTGTCTGAATTCCTTCTGTAGACCGTATGGTACGGTCTCTTTGGCCGTACCATTCGGTCTCCTTCGTCTTCGCAGCTTCGATCTTCTTCTTGATCTTCTTCTTCCAAACTTGAACTTCTTTGTTCCTTCAAACCTCTTCTGCCACCCTAGCCCCTGAGAGACTCACCATGCATCCAATGATCGCTATAACTAGTGTGCACTAAGAGAACCACCTCGAACCCTCTTGATAGTCCGGTTTTTCCTATGAACTCAAGCTAACATCTAACCAAGCAACACTCGCTTGGATCTAGCATATCCTTAGCCTTGATCCATATCTTCTCCGCGACTCCATCAAGTCCGTTCTTGTGTAGATGAAGGCAACCAATCATCCTTGACATTAAGTTCATGGTGTGTTGGCGTTCACCACCAACGGACGGAGCTTTCTTTATATGTGACCTATAAGATCTCACAAAGAGTGTTAGTCACATTCATGGTTCTCATCCTATCACCATACCTTGGGGTTTTCCTAGCTCCAATGGTCATGAAGCTTACAATCTCCCCCTTTTTGGTGATGGATGACAACCATGATAAAAATGATCGAGAAGATAAAAGATATAATGACAAAAGCCAAGATAAAAGCGCAACTCGATCAAGATACTAAACAACAAGTATAAGATAGAGAGATAGTTACCTTGTTGATTAGGTCTAAGCAAGTCATAGCTCAAATGAAGTCACAAGTTAGAGCAAAAACTCATATCACAAGTGAAAGAAAGCACAAAGAGCTATGACAAGCGATGGTTTCAAGGGGTTTACCTTCATACTTACTTTGTGGAATTTCGCTCCCCCTTGCCAAATGCACCAATCTTAAGATTGTGTGAAGATCGATCATCTTGATCACTTGATCTTCATTTGCGCCAACTCCCCCTTGAGACGGCATTGCTTCTTCTTCTTCATCACCTCAAGATTGTGTGAAGATCGATCATCTTGATCACTTGATCTTCATGTGTACAAACTCCCCCTTGAGGTGACATCTCCTTTTCCTTGGATATCTTGCAACTCTTCCACTTCTCATACTCGATCATTAAGCCCGAACTCTTCTCCCCCTTTGGCATCTATCACTCAAAAAGAGTCTACCAAGGAAGAAAAGTTAGTGTAAACGTATGAGACGAGTGGGAAAATGAGTTACTTGATTTGACGTGAAGCTCCCCCTTGATTCATGATTCTCCATCTTCCAACAATTATCCCTACACACATTCTCAAAAAGAATATTGTCCTGAAGTACATAGGGATTACTTAATGAAGATGGAAATGTATGAACCCTTAGACTTTGAGCCGCGCAAGTGGATTTAACCTTGGAGCTCAAAAATCATGGTTCAATGGGCATGAAGCTCATATAGCATAGCTATGTATTTATCATAGGAGGTCATATACTCATATCGTGAATAAGCAACTCCCCTAGATGGGTGCTCGGCGCCAAGACACTTATGCAAGAATGCATTAATGCAAAGAATGATAAGTGTACAATGCATGATGCTATAAGGGTAAAACGAAGAGAAGGCTAAGAGCGAAGTTACCAACAACAAGTGTGAGCCCTTCTTGAGCTTGATCACAAAGAGCCTCTTCTTCAAAGCCTCGGGAGCCGAGTGCCACCAATCCCAAGCTTAAGCCATGCTCATTGCTATCTCAAAAAGGTTAGTTGCCGGTCCTACAAAACAAGAAGAACACACAAAGACAACAACACAAACAACAAAAAAACAAGCAAGGTATATATACATATATACAAGTGTAAGCTGAAGGATACTCAAGTGAAGTCCGAAAGGTCGAGAACATTAAGTTATCCCCGAAGCTTACAAAAGGTCTTCTTGTCAAGTGGCTTGGTGAAGATGTCCGCCAATTGTTCATGAGTCCGAACACCAATCAATTCAATATCCTTCTTAGCCACATAATCACGGATGAAGTGATGCTTGACTTCAATGTGCTTTGTATGGCCGTGATCACCCTTGTTGAGAGCCATATTGATAGCACTTTCGCTATCACAATAGAGAGGTACTTGCCCATAAGATAGTTTATAGTCCAATAAGGTTTGCTTCATATATAGGAGTTGAGCACAACAAGCACCGGCCGCCAAATATTCCGCCTCCGCCTAGAGATAGCCACACAATTTTGTTTCTTGGAACTCCATGAGATAAGTGATTGTCCAAGAAATTGGCATCCACCGGAGGTACTCTTTCTACTCACTTTGCAACGGGCGAAATCCGAGTCCGCATAGCCAACAAGTCCAAAATCCAAGCCTTTTGGGTACCAAAGACCCATTGTAGGAGTGTTCTTGATGTACCTAAGAATTCTTTTCACGGCACTCATATGGGACTCCTTAGGGTTAGCTTGATATCGAGTACAAAGGCACACACTAAACATGATATCCGGTCTAGATGCGGTAAGGTAAAGAAGTGAACCAATCATAGAACGATAGAGTTTAGGGTCCACCGGTATACCTTTTACATTCACATCAAGCGGAACACTTGTAGCTATTGGTGTGTCGTAGCTCTTGAGTCTTCCATACCAAACCTCCTGAGAAGATCCCGAGTGTATTTTTTTTGGTAGATGAACGTGCCCTCCTTCATTTGCTTGACTTAAAAACCGAGGAAGACATAAAGTTCACCTATCATGGACATCTCAAACTCTTTTTTCATAATAGCACGGAACTCATCATTATAGATTTCGTTAGTGGAGCCATAGATGATATCATCAACATAGATTTGACAAACAAAGAGATCATCACCAATATGCTTAGTAAAGAGAGTGTTGTCGATACTACCGATCTTGTAGCTTTTGGCGATGAGATGATCTCGAAGTCGTTCATACCATGCTCTTGGTGCTTGTTTGAGCCTGTAGAGAGCCTTCTTAAGTTTGTACACATAGTCCGGATGCTCGGGGTCCTCGAAGCGGGGAGGTTGCTCTATATAAACTTCTTTATTGATTAGTCCATTGAGAAAAGCACTTTTCACATCCATTTGATGAGGTTTGAAATCAAAATGAGAAGCATAAGCAAGTAGGGATCTTATAGCCTCAAGACGAGCGACGGGGGCGAAGGTCTCGTCAAAATCAACGCCTTCAACTTGAGAGTAGCCCTTCGCCACAAGTCTTGCCTTGTTCCTCACGATTGCTCCATTCTCATCTTGCTTGTTCTTGAAGACCCATTTAGCGCCAATGACATTGGATCGCTTTGGCCGCTTTACCAACTTCCAAACATCATTTCTCTTGAAGTTGTTGAGCTCCTCTTGCATGGATAGCACCCACTTGTGATCTTTCAAGGCTTCCTCGATTGTCTTCGGCTCTAGGGTAGAGACAAAAGAGAAGTTCTCAACAATGTTAGCTTCATCAACATAATTTGGCTTATATTGACTTCTCCTAGTCTTTATCCCTTGAGAATGACTCCCAATGATGAGATCACGTGAATGATCCGTAGCAATGGGTTTGTGCTTCCTTGAAGGTTCTTGTCGAGGAGGAGGTGGAGCCGGTGATATGTCTTGCGCATCTCTTGCGGCTTGCTCCTTGGAGATGTGAGTGTCTTGTTGTCGAAGAGGTGAACCCGAGCCATCATCTTGAGTTGAAGTAGATTGTGCTTGTTCTTGATTGCTCGGTGGAGCTTGGCTCGTGGATGCATGAGGTAGATCACTTGATGGCACTTGTTGCGGTTCACTTGGTGTAGCTTGACTCGATGCTTGTTGCGGTTCGCTTGAAGGAGCTTGACTCGATGAAACTTGTTGCGGTTCGCTTGAAGGAGCTTGACTTGATGAAACTTGTTGCGGTTCGCTTGAAGGAGCTTGATGTTGTTCACTTGAGGAAGAGCTTGGGTTCTCTTGAGATGTACTTGTAGAAGGTCCACTTGAGTTGTTGGAGGAGGTGACGGAGGTTCATCTTCACGAGGAATAACTTCACTAATCGGCATGTTCCTCAAAGCTTCCTCCACAGGTTCATCACCTACAATATGAGAAGATGGAGGGTCCTCTTGAGACCCGTGAGACTCATCAAATTGTACATCATAAGTTTCTTCAACAAAGCCGGTAGAGGTGTTGAAAACCCGATAAGCTTTGGCCGAGCCCGAGTAGCCGACAAGAATGCCCACGTCGGTCCTCTTCTCGAACTTGCCAAGTCTTTCCCTCTTCTTGTAGAGGTAGCACTTGCAACCAAACACCCGGAAGTATGCAACATTCGGCCTTCTCCCAACAAGCACTTCATAGGGAGTCTTGTTTAGTAACTTGTGAGGATAGATCCGGTTGGAGGTGTAGCATGCGGTGTTGATAGCCTCCGCCCAAAACTTCTCCAGAGTGTTGTACTCATCAAGCATAGCACGACCAAGAGTGATAAGGGTCTTGTTCTTCCTCTCAACAACACCATTTTGTTGAGGAGTGTATGTAGCCGAGAACTCATGCTTGATGCCAATCTCATCACAATAGTCCTCAATGATAGAGTTTTTAAACTCCGTCCCATTGTCACTCCGAATCTTCTTGATGTGATGCCCATACTCAACTTGAACTCTTCTAGCAAACTTCTTGAATATCTCAATTGCTTGTGCCTTGTTCTCAAGAAAGAACACCCAATTATATCTTGAGTGATCGTCCACTACCACCAAGCAATAGAGATTTTCACCAATGCTCACATAAGTTGTAGGCCCGAAGAGATCAATGTGTAAGAGCTCGAGAGATCTTGAGGTTGACATGAAATTCTTGGACGGGTGAGGTGAAGCCACTTGCTTCCCGGCTTGACATTTACTACAAAATTTGTCCTTCTCAAAGGTGACATCCTTGACTCCTCTCCATAGCTTGTTCTTCATTACATGCTTGAGTTGATTCATACCAATGTGAGCAAGCCTTCGATGCCATAGCCAACCTCGAGAAGATTTAGTGAAGAGACAAGTGCTAGGGGCAACAATGTTAGTCTCAAAATCAACAACATATAGATTATTATGACGAAAGCCCTTGATAGTGAGACCCATAGCATCATTGTGAAGAACAACCTATTAGCATCAAAGTTACAAGAAAAGCCAAGATCACATATTTGAGCAACGGATAGAAGATTGAAGTTTAGAGACTCAACAAGAAGCACGTTAGAAATTGAGAGGTCATTTGAGATGGCCACCTTACCAAGGCTTCTTACTTTATGCTTCGAATTGTCTCCAAAGGTAACCTTGTCATGATCTTCATTTTCTTCCAAGTTGGTGAATATGGATGAAATCCCGGTCATGTGCTGAGTGCACCCACTATCCAACACCCAATGTTTGCCACCAATCTTGTAGTTCACCTTGGAAGTAGCCATCAAGCAAAGAGAGGGATTAGTATCATGAGAATCAATTGACATGTCATTTACCTCTTCCATGCTCTTGATAGGCCATAGGAACTCCGTTGAGAAAGTCCAAGTCCAATGCATCCAAGGCGTCAATCACTTCCTTGGTGACTCCATTGTGTCTCCACATGCTCCGATCATATCCCAAGTGTAGGACATGGTTCCCAAGAGGATAGGCTTGAAATCTTTCCACTTCATCACTTGCATTGAAGTATTCAAGGATGTTGTACATTTGATATTCATAGGATAAGGCAATCAAGATAGCCTCCTTGAGAGGCATCCTATCAATATCATCACCAATATCATTTAGGACATAGACCTTCCGATAATAGCGGAGGAGAGACACATCATTCTTATTGCATTCTCATCACTAACCTTCTCCTTTCCTTCAAAAGAATTGACTCTTGCAAACAATATGAGGAGCCTCTTCCAACACTCAAGCCAAGTTTCTTCTCTCTTCTTGTAGAACTCATCATACATGTCAAGGAGAAGATAGTAAGCTCCACCGGCAAGACCCGGTTCATACAAGTTGTAGTAGTCTTCATATAAAGGAGGTAAGAGATCTCCATCCGGGAGATATTCCTTGATAGGCTTCGGCTCATCATCACTATCACTTGAATAATCATCATCACAATAGAAGACGAGAACCGTATCATCTTCTTCTTCTTCCTCATCATCACTTGGGGTCTTGAATGTGTTAGAGAGCATAGAGCGAGCTCTTCTTCCTGTGATGATCTCAATGACTTGCTCAATTGAGTAGGACTTGAGCTCGAAGCTTTCAAACTCATTGTGATCACCATACTTGTCCTTCGGCAAAGCATCAAGAAACCTCTTGAGACCCTCTTCCTTGGTGACTATCCAAAGCTTGTTTTCATTTATCCTCTTGATGAGAGAATCCAACCGAAGAGCAAACTCAACAAGATCTTCATTTGGCTTCATAGAGATGTGGTCCAACTCATCACATAGCTTGATATATCCATCCTCTTGATCCCGAGAAGAAGATCCTTCACCAATATGAGATGATGATTGAGCTTGAGGTAGAGGTTGAGCTTCAATGTGTTGATTGTCACTTGCATGAGAGATATCATTGCCCTTCTTGATATCCTCCTCAAGAGAGGAGAGAATAGCAACACCTCATCATAGGGCATGTTCACAAACTCATCCGCTCGAGCAAAAGCAAGAAGACCAAACCGTGAGAGTGGTAGAGATCGAATAAGCTTCTTGATGTGGACTAGGGTGCCCGATCTTCCGAAAGGTTCGGTGGTAAACGACTGTTGGTCGTTTGTACGCACCCACTTATATACCGCAAGAGGACGGTGTACAGTTGTAGCACTTTTTCCCTTAGAGTATTCCAAGGTTTAATATCGAACCACAGAGAACAAGCGGGACTTAAACTATTATTTAAACTACTAAATTAATATGGCAAAGGTGTGTGTGGAAAGGGTGGTTAACAGCTAGAGATGAAAGGGCCTGCGGTTGTATCAAGGTTATGAAAAGGATTCTCTCCTATGGTTTGGGGTACCGGCATGCAACTCAGGTCATGGTTCAATTGATAGGTTTAGTATTCTACAAGACATGGTGGTTTCGTTCGCCCCGATCCTGTCACGACAAGGTACTAATAGCTCCCCACTGGTTTCTTGCACTATGTAATAAACACGTATTGATCGGATACGAGTTCAAAGCATCACATAGACTAAACACATCAAAAGAGTATTGTAAGCGTGAGAGTTACATAACCAGATTTCCCTCGCCACGGAGAGAATATGAGATCTACTCACGCATCATACTGCAACACATGAACATGGGTACAGTAGGACGCAGGATTTTGGCGTGGTCCCACAGGTGCCGATCGGCACGGCGGTGTGCCGGTCGGCACAGTCTTCCTTTTTGGTGGTGATGATCGGTGATCGCCGTCTTCGCCGCCACAACCTTCAACCTAGGTCAAAACCTCTGTATGTCTGTCTCCCCTTTTACTTCGCGACCAAGATCTCCTCTTTATAGTCTCTTTCGGTTGTGGGCTGGATTTCACCGACTCCGACTCTGATATTTCTTCTGGGCTTCATATTCTCCGAGTGGGCTTTAAGTTTGGGGCCCGACCTCCATGGTGCCGGTCGGCACACAGGCCGTGCCGACCGGCACGGACTCCAATTTCCTTGCTCTTCGGGCCTCCGGCTGCTCTTTACTCGTAGTCTCCTTATCTTCTCTTGTTTCCTGCAAATACTTCCGAATACACAGAAACTACGCATATATATGATAATGGGGGTTAATTGTTAGCAATTATGACCTAATAAAGTATTAGAAACACCATATTTGTCATATAAAATGTGCACCTAGAAAGCACCAACAACGACGATTATGTCGAAGATGTGACACGTCGATCCGGCTTCCGAACAACACGTCCGAAACCCCGCAATCGCAGCACCACGTCTTCTCTGGTTATCAACCGGCGATGCACGGTTGACCTCGCCCAGAAGGCTTATCCCTGCAAGCGAATCGAAGAACACAAGCAAGAACAAAGACGAATGCAACCAAATTGCAGATGACAACTTAATCTCACGAAGTTGGGGTCTCACAAACCGACGGCGGCGAAACTGTTCAATGACAGATTAATCTAAGCAAAACCCAACCCTAACTCATGCGCCGGCGGCTGTAAATATAGTCTAAGGGGCGTGCAACATCCCCTGGACACACCCCTAATGGGCTCACACAAGATACAAAGCCCAAAGGCCAAAGACGGCGTCACAGCGCCAAGACAGATTCTGGACGTCCACTTGTTTTGATGATTCCCAACGACTCTGGACGAATTTGGACTTGAAACCGGTGCCATTGGAAAGGTGGTCGAATTATCTTTCCATCCATATCTGGTTTGCCCAAAACGGAGCCCGTATACGACCTGGGCGGCCATTTTAGTACAGACTGCTCCTGGACTCCGAAACAGAACCGAAATCGACTTCACTTGGGTCTCCAACTTGACTTGGACGTCCTTGCTGGTCTTCTCCGCCTCCAAGCTCCTCTCCACTCATCTCCTGGTCCTCTCCATAGTTCCTAATCATAATACATTCATTAGGTAGCAATCTATTCTCAAAATCAAATAAATAAGTACTTAGGAACGAGCTCACCTCTAAATTTAATTGTCGCGCGCGAGCTCTAGTTATAGGACCTTCAATGTCATGTGGAGGAGTGTTGTGTGCATCCGAAGGAGTGATGTCCTCATCATCCTCCCCCTCTTGAATTGGAGTCGTCCTCGACTCAAGCTCATCTTCTTCTCCCAAGTAAGGCCGCAAATCTGAAATGTTAAATGTAGGACTAACCCCGAACTCGGGAGGCAAATCAAGTTTATATGCATTATCATTAATCTTCTCAAGTATTTTGAAAGGACCATCAGCTCTAGGCATTAACTTAGACTTTCTCAATTCTGGAAAACGATCCTTTCTCAAGTGAAGTCACCCGGTTCAAGTTTAACTTCTCTTTTTCCTTTACTACCGGCAACTCTATATTTTTCAGTCATCTTTTCAATGTTGTGCTTAGTTGTTTCATGCATTTTCAAGATAAAATCAGCACGATCTTTAGCATCATTTGTACCCTCTCACTAGTAGGCAAAGGTAGAATATCAATGGGGGTCACGGGGGTTGAAACCATACACTACCTGAAAAGGACTTACCTTAGTGGTAGAATGTGTTGCCCGATTATATGCAAACTCCACATGTGGCAAACATTCTTCTCACATCTTCAAATTTTTCTTCAAAACAGCCCTCAACATGGTACCCAAAGTACGGTTCACCACCTCAGTTTGTCCATCGGTTTGTGGATGACAAGTGATAGAAAAATAACAATTTTGTACCCAACTTGTTCCACAAAGTACGCCAAAAGTGACTCAAGAATTTTGCATCACGATCTGAAACAATAGTAGAAGGCGTACCATGCAAACGAACGATCTCTTTGAAAAAGAGGTCAGCAATATGAATAGCATCATCACTCTTATGACATGGTATAAAATGTGCCATTTTCGAAAAACGATCCACCACAACAAAAATGCTATCCCTCCCCCTCTTAGTCCTCGGCAATCCCAAAACAAAATCCATAGAAATATCCGCCCAAGGAATAGAAGGAACCGGAAGAGGCATGTATAAACCATGTGGATTCAAGCGAGACTTAGCTTTTTGACATGTAGTGCAGCGAGCCACGAACCGCTCAACATCTCACCTCATCTTTGGCCAAAAGAAATGTGCGCCCAAAACATCCTCCGTCTTTTTAGCACCAAAATGTCCCATCAATCCTCCTCCATGCGCTTCCTGTATTAACAAAAGACGAACGGAACCAACTGGAATGCATAGGCGGTTAGCTCTAAACAAAAACCCATCATTCAGCACAAACTTGTTCCATGAACGTCCCTCTTTACAATTCAGCAATGCATCTTTGAAATCAGGATCACGCGCATATGTTTCTTTAATCGATTCAAGTCCAAAAATGCGACAATCAAGTTGGGACAGCAAAGCATATCGTCTAGACAATGCATCGGCAATCACATTTTCCTTCCCTTTCTTATGTTTAATGATGTAAGGAAAAGATTCAATAAATTCAACCCATTTAGCATGTCTACGGTTCAGATTATTTTGTGAACGAAGATACTTAAGCGATTCATGATCCGAATGAATAACAAATTCTTTAGGCCACAAATAATGACGCCACGTTTGTAAAGAACGTACAAGAGCATACAATTCCTTATCATACGTAGAATAATTCAGAACGGGGCCATTCAATTTTTCGCTAAAGTATGCAACGGGTTTACCATCTTGCATCAAAACACCACCAATGCCAACTCCACTTGCATCACATTCAAGTTCAAAAGTCTTACCAAAGTTTGGAAGTTGCAGCAAAGGCGCGTGTGTAAGCTTGTCCTTCAAAGTGGCAAAGGACTCCTCTTGTGCTTTTCCCCAACGAAACACCACTCCCTTCTTCGTCAACTTGTGCAATGGAGCAGCAATGGTGCTGAAATCTTTGACGAAGCGGCGATAGAATCCTGCAAGACCAAGAAAACTTCTCACCTGCGTGATGGTTTGGGGCAGCGGCCAGCTCTCAATGGCTTCAATCTTTGTCTTATCCACCTCGATTCCCTGTGGAGTAACAACATAGCCAAGGAAAGAAACTCGATCGGTGCAAAAATTGCACTTCTCAAGGTTACCAAACAAACGTGCATCTCTCAAAGCATCAAAAACAGCACGTAAATGATCCATATGTTCATCTATAGACTTGCTGTAAATCAATATATCATCAAAGTAAACCACCACAAATCGACCAATAAAAGCCCTCAAAACCTCATTCATCAAACGCATGAAAGTGCTAGGTGCATTAGTTAAACCGAAAGGCATTACTAACCACTCATACAACCCGAATTTGGTTTTAAAAGCTGTTTTCCATTCATCTCCAAGTTTCATTCTAATTTGGTGGTAGCCACTACGCAAGTCAATCTTTGTGAAAATTATAGAACCACATAACTCATCAAGCATGTCGTCTAGCCTAGGAATAGAATGACGATAACGAATAGTAATGTTGTTAATGGCTCTACAATCAACACACATACGCCAAGTACCATCTTTCTTAGGAACCAAAATTACAGGAACGGCACAAGGACTAAGGCTCTCACGTACATACCCGCGGTCCAAAAGCTCTTGGACTTGTCGCTGAATTTCCTTAGTCTCCTCGGGGTTGGTTCTATAAGCAGCACGGTTTGGCAAAGTCGCTCCCGGGATCAAATCAATTTCATGCTCTATCCCTCTCAAAGGTGGCAGCCCCGGGGGTATCTCAGCTGGAAAAACATCCTCATACTCCTGCAAAAGGTTAGTGACAGCAGGAGGCAAAGAGCTAACAATATCATCAAGTGAAAACAAAGCTCGTTTGCATATGAAGGCATAGCATATATCACCATCAGAAATTTCAGCAAGATCACTTTTTGTTGCAAGCATCACTCTACCCTTCAATTTAATTCCCTCGTCCTTAGATCTAGGTGCAGGTTTATCACTTTTAGGTGGGAAAACAGAATTAGCAACTTGCTGATTTTCAGATTTATCATTTTTCATACCAGCAGCTCTTTCTCTATCAGCTTGTACAATTTCAGCAGGGGTCAAAGGTAGCAAAGTAATTTTCTGTCCATTATGTGTAAACGTGTATTTATTACTTCTACCATGGTGCAAAGCATCATTATCATGTTGCCAAGGTCGACCCAACAAAAGTGAACAAGCTTGCATAGGTACCACATCACAATCCACAGAATCAGCATATGTACCAATGGAAAATGAAACTCTGCACATTTGTGTTACCTTAGCCTTACCAGAATCATTTAACCACTGGATATAGTATGGATGTGGGTGTGGTCGAGTGGTCAAGCCAAGCTTCTTGACCAAATCTGAACTCACCAAATTGTTGCAGCTTCCCCCATCAATAATCACACGCGCACGACGGTTCTTAATGTTGAAGAAAATCTGAAACAAGTTGTGGCGCTGTATCTTCTCAGGCTGCTGAATTTGCGTGCTAAGTACACGCTGCACAATGATGTTCATTAATCCCGAAGTGTGTTCTGCGCTAAGGACATGGTCATCGGCGTCCTCAACAACAATTTCTTCATCAATGTCATCTTCTATGTCGGAGGTGCTGACATATCCTCCATCATCTGTAGCCACATATGCCCTCTTACTTGGGCAATCCTTCTGCACATGGCCAAGTCCATGGCAGCGGTGACACTGAATGCTGGTGGTGCGTCCCGTCGAGGCGACGGATGAAGCACTCTTCGCTGGTTCAGCCGATCGTGTAATAGACTTGGTCGGCGCCGCTGGAACGCTCGCTGCAGGCTTGCCCGCTGGAGGAGGCGTCCGGAAGGAGGAAGCCTTGGGCAGCCCCGCTGATGTAGGCGTGCGCGGCGTGTAGGAGGTCCGGTTGTTGTTCTTGTTCCGCTGCTCACGTCCCTGCAATTCCTTCTCTGCAAGCATAGCAAACTGGAACAACTGGTTGACAGTGTTAAATTCTTTATAATCAACAATGTCCGGAATTTCCCGCCTCAACCCAGAATAAAAACGACATATCGAATCCTCTAGTTCCTCAACTAAACCACAGCGCATCAAACCCTTTTGCAGCTCCCCATAGAAATCCTGAACTGACATATCTCCCTGTTCTAGGCGCATTAATTTTTTACGTAAATCTCTATGATATGAAGGAGGAACAAAACGATCACGCATGGCTGTTTTCAAAGCTTCCCATGTCTGAGGAGTACTACCATCATTAGCTAGACTATTCCACCAGATAGTAGCAAAATCTTTAAATTCACTAGTGGCTTGTCTAACTCTATGCTGTGCAGGAACAAGATGAGCATTAAATTTCTGTTCTACCGTCATCTCCCAATCAAGATATCCCTCAGCATCATAATTTCCAGCAAAAGATGGTATAGTAAACTTAATCTTAGCATAGGGATCATCGACAGCACGATTATTATTACCTGCAGCACGCCGCTGACTATGAATATCACTCATACCTTGAGTGTTGAATTGAAGACGTCGGCGCGCCCTATTCTGTTGAGTGGCTTCTTCATCAACGTTTCCTTCTTCATCAAACACCGTATAATCTGGAAGTTCAGTGTTGGTGTTGCTGGTGTTGGCGTTGTTGTTGTTGTTGTTGTTGTTGTTGTTGGCAGAAGAGGCCTCATTGGCCTTCAAGCGATTGTCCATCTCTTCACACTTGTCAACAAGCCTAGCCATCCGCTTGTCTAATGACTCAATGAGGTTGAACAGCTTATGCTTGTTGAGTTCGGCGGTGACGAGCTTGCCAATGTCTTCTTTTATCGCTCCATGAGCCTTCTCAAGAGCAGCTTGCAGCTGTCCTTGGCTGACACACTTATTGAAATTGTTGGGGGAATCAGCACCATTGTTGTCACCTGTCATCGCAAACACCAAAACAGGAAACAAACCGGGAAGGTTATCCCTAATAAATGTCTACCGCAGGTGGTAAAAGTGGTGCCTCTCAAACAGCAACAAGGCGCGTCTTACCAAGTTCTTACAAGGTTCTCACTACGCAAAGCAAAGGAATACCTGGAAGGCGTGTTCCGCGATTGCAAGGGTAAGAACCTGTGCTGCCCAGAAGGAGTATGTGGAGCTAGGAAGGCCAAATATATGTGAGTG
The DNA here is from genome assembly GCA_012490785.1 of Eragrostis nindensis. Taxonomy (NCBI): domain Eukaryota; kingdom Viridiplantae; phylum Streptophyta; class Magnoliopsida; order Poales; family Poaceae; genus Eragrostis; species Eragrostis nindensis. The sequence goes on along the minus strand of JAAXCT010000307.1, from coordinate 434,151 downwards.
GAACACAATTCAAAGACAGATAGCAATGCTGAATATATGTCCCAAATTACTTATCCTTAGTTGCTGGCCTACTCGTGTCCTTAAAACAGCAGTGATGAACTCAATTCAAAGGATGAATATGATGGACACAACAAAGACAGAGATCAAGGCAACAATCAACACTTGTGGCACTACAGGACAAAATAGTAGGCACTAGTAGAAATCATAGTGCTATTCAATTTTCTTTTTTCTTTTATTTTTCTGATATTTTTCTCGCAACCAGAGGCACAAGAATAGGAGAAACTCAAAGTTTCAGCTCAATCTGAGAAAGGATGTGGTCTACAGAAATTCTGAGATGTTCTGTGAAAAGACCGAAATCAACTTCAATGATTTTTTTAATTATCTTCCTGATTTTTTTTAATTTTTTTGGTTGCGCCAAATGGCCTTAAGGCGATTTGGTCCTGCTCTTTTCAAGTTTGGAACCTGCTGTAAAAATTTCAACCAAAACCGAGCACCGAGCGCAAAGTTATGCCTATTTTGTCGAAGGTGCGTCGAGCTAGGGTATATAGCAAGGCAAAACTGAAATCGGTACCAAATCGGTTTCTGGAAAAGTTCGTGATATGGTGGCAGCGGAGTATGGAAAGGTGTCTGGTGGTGGTGTGGTGATCTGTGGAGGTGTATGTGATGGCGAAACGAACACAAGCGATCAAACCCTAACACTGGATGGTGCGACGACAATTGAAAGGCGGCGGTTAGGGTTTCCCAAGGATCACACGACCGAACTAAAACACGAACTAAACCAGCAACAGAAACTCGAACTAGGACACAAACTGAACACTACGAACTCTGAAATTGAATTATGCAAAGGCTAACGTGGTCTGGGAAGGGGAAAAACCTAACAACTAAAATTTTTTTTGGCTTTTTGTAGACTCTAGGATGATGGCGAAACAAATACTAAGGTAAAGGTCGAACCTGACGGTAAACCAGAAGCTCTGATACCAACTGATGTGGACTAGGGTACCCGATCTTCCGAAAGATTCGGTGGTAAACGACGATTAGGTCGAAGATGTGACGCACGTCGATCCGGCTTCCGAACAACACGTCCGAAACCCCGCAATCGCAGCACCACGTCTTCTCTGGTTATCAACCGGTGATGCACGGTTGACCTCGCCCAGAAGGCTTATCCCTGCAAGCGAATCGAAGAACACAAGCAAGAACAAAGAAGAATGCAACTAAATTGCAGATGACAACTTAATCTCACGAAGTTGGGGTCTCACAAACCGACGGCGGCGAAACTGTTCAATGACAGATTAATCTAAGCAAAACCCAACCCTAACTCATGCGCCGGCGGCTGTAAATATAGTCTAAGGGGCGTGCAACATCCCCTGGACACACCCCTAATGGGCTCACACAAGATACAAAGCCCAAAGGCCAAAGACGGCGTCACAGCGCCAAGACAGATTCTGGACGTCCACTTTTTTCGACGATTCCCGACGACTCTGGACGAATTTGGACTTGAAACCGGTGCCATTGGAAAGGTGGTCGAATTATCTTCCCATCCATATCTGGTTTGCCCAAAACGGAGCCCGTATGCGACCTGGGCGGCCATTTTAGTACAGACTGCTCCTGGACTCCGAAACAGAACCGAAATCGACTTCACTTGGGTCTCCAACTTGACTTGGACGTCCTTGCTGGTCTTCTCCGCCTCCAAGCTCCTCTCCACTCATCCCCTGGTCCTCTCCATAGTTCCTAATCATAATACATTCATTAGGTAGCAATCTATTATCAAAATCAAATAAATAAGTACTTAGGAACGAGCTCACCTCTAAATTTAATTGTCGCGCGCGAGCTCTAGTTATAGGACCTTCAATGTCATGTGGAGGAGTGTTGTGTGCATCCGAATGAGTGATGTCCTCATCACTTCTTCACAACATGCTTGTGCATGACAAGAGAGATAGCCTCTTGTCATGAGTTTCCTAGCAAGGACATACAAGCGAGAGGCAAAGTTAGTGATATCCTCATTATCATTCAAAACAAGCTCATCATACTCATCACGCACATTATAGTAGGAAATGCCATTAAGCACACAATCATAAGGCTCAATCAAAGTAGAGGCGATGGAAGTGTTAGAAACGTCATCATGAGTGGACTCTATTTTCCCACACGCAATCCCGGTCACGACTCAAGGCGGTAAAGCCCTAATAATGAGCACTTGACTCTGATACCACTTGTAAGGATCGTGTGACCGAGAGGGGGGGAGGGGGTGAATCGGTGCACTCTAGAATCTATTTCCAAACACTAACACCCAAGCAACTCCTAGCTAGTAGTTCTACTAACCAGGTAAAGCACACTAAGGAGTATCCTTAACCTATATAGCTAGTGGATATAGATAACACAAGCACACCACACTAGCAACCTAGTATAAGATATATAGATAGCGGAAGACTTAAGCTAGGCAAGGCAAGGCAACTAGATAACTAGAGACAAGGCAACCAAAAATACTAGGCACACTAAGTAGAGTCCTTAGAGCTACTAGAAAGACTACAATCAAGTAAGCACACGAGCAAGGCAAACAAGCAATACTAATAAAGCTAGTAGGGACCAAGGTAAGCACACAAGCAAGATATAGGCACAACTTAAATACTACAAGCAATCATATATAGTGCCATTAGTAAATGTATGTAGTAAAGGAGAAGGGATAGAGAATGCTCATGATTTTTCCCGTGGCCTCGGAAGGATGGCGCCTTCCCCTACTCCACGTTGGGTCACTCCCGCCGGAGTCTCGACCCCGTCCCTCCTCTCAATGGCGATCCCTCCTAGAGCACACTTCACCCTCCGAGTGAAGTCGCGGGCACGTCCCGCCGTGCTCTCTCCCGGGTACTCTTCCGGAGGTAAGGCTCCGCACTTGATGCGTGCCAAAGGGCGCTCCACTAGTGATGCTTCTTTCGCACGGGAAGCTCACAAGACCGTGTACAAACTTGTGTCGGCTTCCACAATCTCCTTGGACAGCTCAACACCTACGCCTAACCGGTCTAGGCCTTGCCATAGACCAAGAGTAACAGCTCTAGATGACTCTCAAGCTCACACTAGCCTAGAGATCAAAGGATGCAACTTGTTACTATCTCAAGCACTAAGATCATTCCAAATCCTTCTCAAGTGCTTCACACTTCTCCCTCTTGGCTTATTGCACTAGAAGAAATTTGGGCTTCTATGACAATTAGAGTTTATCATTTGTCATAGAATGTCTGTAGCTAAAGACCTTTTGTGACAATTACAGGCTATTATTTTGTCACCCTGTGCAATCTCTGACATTGTCAGAGATTGCACACAGTGACAAAAAAAATAGCCTGTAATTGTCACAAAAGGTCTTTAGCTACAGACATTCTATGACAAATGATAAACTCTAATTGTCATAGAAGCCCAAATTTCTTCTAGTGTTGGCAGCAGCTCCCCTCTTTCCTGGGTCCAAGAGCACCTCAAAGAGGTAAACAACCGACTATATATAGGCCACCAACCTCAAACTAGCCATTGTCCAAAAGTGCCCAGTCTGCGAAGTGACCGTACCATTGACCGTACCATCCGGTCCTCATTAGACCGTACGGTCCGGTCTTCAGCAGACCGGCGTCCAGGGAGTGCTGCGCCACTTCTCAAAGTAGACCGTACCATACGGTCCCTAGGACCGTACTGTCTGGTCTCCACTTCTTCTTCAGCCAACAGAAACTTCTCCTTCTCTGTTGCTCTCTGCCTGTAAGACCGTACCGTCCGGTCCATGGTCCGGTCTTCATTCTTCGACTTCCAGAAACTTCAGCTTCTCTGTCTGGCAAACTCAATAGAGACCGTACCGTCCGGTCCCTAGGACCGTACCATACGCTCAATAGTCCGGTCTCCATTTTTCCACTTTCAGAAACTTCAGCCTTTCTGTCTGGATTCCTTCTGTAGACCGTATGGTACGGTCTCCTTGACCGTACCGTCCGGTCTCCTTCGTCTTCGCAGCTTCGATCTTCTTCTTGATCTTCTTCTTCCAAACTTGAACTTCTTGGTTCCTTCAAACCTCTTCTGCCACCCTAGCCCCTGAGAGACTCACCATGCATCCAATGATCTCTATAACTAGTGTGCACTAAGAGAACCACCTCGAACCCTCTTGATAGTCTGGTTTTTCCCATGAACTCAAGCTAACATCTAACCAAGCAACACTCGCTTGGATCTAGCATGTCCTTAGCCTTGATCCATATCTTCTCCGCGACTCCATCAAGTCCGTTCTTGTGTAGATGAAGGCAACCAATCATCCTTGACATTAAGTTCATGGTGTGTTGGCGTTCACCACCAACGGACGGAGCTTTCTTTATATGTGACCTATAAGATCTCACAAAGAGTGTTAGTCACATTCATGGTTCTCATCCTATCACCAAAACATTCATACCTTGGGGTTTCCCTAGCTCCAATGGTCATGAAGCTTACAACAAGTCATCATGCCGGCTCGATGCTAAATGTGCCGTGCCTAGCTGGGTCCGTGCCTTGTTAAGCCGGGCCGTCCATTTGGCGATGTATACTTTCGCCTGACGAATGAAATTAGGTTTCATTTCTCTAGTCCAACTTGCATGAGGCCTCCTGAGGGCCGAGCATCGTCGGGAAGGGAATCAATAACGCCATTAGAAATCTATATAGACAAGGTGTTTCATTAAATTTAAGAATTTGTGATCTCAAAAAAAAAGAATTTGTTGTGTTGTAGTATTATTTTTTAGGACTTTTGTGGTGCATAATTAATACAACTAGTAGTATTATTATTATTTAGCTGACATCATGCCAATTAAAAACAATTCTTGCTTTTGGCGTATGGAAATATGCCGATTTTCGTAGCATCGACAATTGCCATTTCGAATAACGTTTGTTTCCTTTTGCGACAGAAATTATTTTAGGATTATGCCTTGGCAAAAGATACATCATGCGAGAGTTCAAGGCAAACGCATACATTTATACAAACTTTTATATATGATTATTATATATTCCCTGGTTCACTGTCCCCTTGTTGGAACAGTTCATGGTAGTGGAAAGGTGGGGGCGGCGGTGGCACAACAATTGTATAACCTGCAAAATATTGCATCAATGAGACACGTTCAAATTAATAAAATCTACATTTCTAGATTAACTACATGTACTATAAAAACCATGGACGTAGTTTGTATTAGCATTGAGATGCGCTCTTACTTCCGCATTTGCTGCGGAAGGGCAAATGTACGCTGCTGTCACGTGCGCAACGGACGAGCTTCTCCGCTCTTATTTCCTCCTCGTCCTTAGAGCAACTCCAACAACACCCCCTACATGAGCCCCAAAGTCATATCTAGGGGCCAAAGCTAAAAATTTTACTCCAACAAGGCCCCAATCAAAGCCCCAGTCCATCCGGGGCACCTAAATTCTCACCATCAGCTCCCAACCCCATGGGCGAGCAGGGCAGCCTGGAAATGCGGGCCCCACCTCCCGCGCACTGCCGCTCCTTCCTACGCCATCTTCCTCAGCTCCGGCGAGAGCCCCCATGCGGGGCCGACGCGGAGGAGAGATCGAGAGGGAGAGAGGGAGAGGAGGGGGCGCGATCTGGGTGGTGCAGGAGGGGAGGGGCCGGCGCAGAGGAGAGATCGAGAGGGTGAGAGGGAGGGGAGGGGGCGCGACCTCGCCGGCGCGACTTCCTCCGCGCGATCCCAAGCGAGGAGGGGAGGGGGGCGCGATCTTGGTGGCGCAGGAGGGGAGGGGGCTGACGCAGAGGAGAGATCGAGAGGGAGGGGAGGGGAGGGGAGGAGAGGGGAGGGGCGCGACCTCACCGGTGCTGGAGGAGAGATCGAGAGGGAGGGAGAGAGAAGAGAGCGATGCTGGTTCGTGAAGAAGAGCAGAGAAAGAGAGAGCCCGATGGGAGATAAAGGGAAGAAGAAAGGTCTGAGAGACCGACATGCAGGTCCCACCCGCCAGAGATAAAGTTGGGGCTGAAGTTTAGGGGCTATTGTTGGAGTGAATGGCAGAAAAGAAGGCTTCAGAAAGTTAGGACACCCCCTACTCAGGAGGTAGGGGCTCTGGTTTAGGGGCTGTTGTTGGAGTTGCTCTTAGGAGCGAGAATGCGGCAGACGCATGCCATGTCGGCTTGTCTCACGATGCGGCGGCAGGTGACGTTCGGCAGGACGTAGTTGCCAGCCTTTTTGACGCTTTCACGGCATAGGAAGAACACCCTATTTTTTAGGGTGTTCGTTTCTCTAGGTCTAATTTTATGCCTGCTCGAATCTTGTCATTTAGAGGTATTAAATAAAGTCTAATTAAAAAATTAACTGCAAAACCTTGTACTAATTTGCGAGACGAATCTAACGAGGGTAATTAAGCCGTGATTAGACGATGAGTACTGTAGCATCACTGTAGCGAAACATAGATTAATTAGACTCATTAGATTCGTCTCGCAAATTAGCGCACATCTGTAAAAAGGTTTTGTAATTAGACTTATTTAAGACGCTTAAATAACAAGATTAGTTTTGATGTGACCTTTAGGTCTAAAGAAACGAACACCCCTATCTTCTTGACACTCCTGTTCGCACCATACCTGGTGCTCCGCAACAAACACTGCAAAAACTGAAGCGAAAACGAGCAACTGGAGGACTTTGCTGGTCATCTTGCACAGCTATGGTGTTTGTTTCTTCACAGTATAGTGATGGTTGTTGATCCTTCTTATTTGTGAACCATGTGTGAACTAGTGCACTACGCACTGGTATTTATAGCGTAGTGTTCTAGAGTTGGAATCTGTTACGTGTACGTTGAACTGGGCAAGCACCATGAGCCAAGGTTCTCAAAACCAAAAAAACCGGAAAACCGCTACCCAAAAAACCGTTCCGGTAACCAGGTAAACCGGACGGTTTACCGGTTTGTGCTAAAACAGTTGTTAATTTCGTTTTGCTAACCGACCGGACCGGTTTTTGGTTTTTCCGAAACACCGGACCGGTTTGACCGGTTTTGTAATCCTTGCCATGAGCTACGTTGCCATCTCCAGACCATCAGCCATAGAACATTTTATTTGATTAAACTATAAAATTTAGCAGGAGTATATATAGCTCCAACACATATCTATATTGTTTCTTGGATAAACATATCTATGTCGTTCGACTCCATTAAAAGCATAGGGGTTCCTTGCTCAAGAAAATAAATAAAAATTAAAAGGATTGTTGCTAACGTGGCTACGTACCCTATGGTGCCACTCAAGGATTGTAATTCCGTTCCCACCGCTCAAACCGGACCGGACCGGTTTTTCCAACCGGACAAAATTCAAAATCCAAAATTTGAATACGAAATTTCCAAACCGACCGATAAACCGGTAAACCGCATCAATTCGTCGGTAAACCGGACCAAATTTCCGAAAAACCGGAGCATAAAATGGAAAACCGATGTGGTCCGGTTTTCGTTCGGTTCGCCGTTTTCATTATAAAAATCATAAAAAAATAAACATTTGAGAAAAATAGAACAAAAAATATGTAAAAAAACTAAATGCAATTTGCAGCACAATGGTGCAACAAAAACACGAAAATTCGATTGTTTGCATGGTCAAAATATCAAAGAATTTGCTGGTTTTTTAAAAAGGTTTTTTCTTTTTTTCCTTCCTTTTTCAACCCAGAAATCTTGCTTGATTTTTTTGACCCATCAAACGATCGAATTTTCGTGTTCTTGTTTCAACATTGTACCACAAATTTCATCTAGTTTTTTTTACATATTTTTGTTTCAAATTTTCAATTTTTTTTGAATTTTGAATTCGAAAACCGGACTACCGAGTAAACCGGACCGGACCAGTTTTTCCCGTTTTCGCAAAAACTGGTACGGTTTACCGCGGTTTTGTAAACCTTGGTGCCACTCCGGCTCCAGCAGGCCTTTATTGCCAGGAGCCCGGGACGTGCTATACATGTCACTTGGGATATGCACCATGGAACGCCAGTATTCCTCTGCCAAAAAATAGCCCATGGAATTAATTCTGCCAGCACCGCTTATATCTTGGGTGCAGATAAATTGCTATTCCATGCCTGAACTCAATCTTCTGATATCTTTAAATATCAGTTGTTAATCAGGCCTCATCAGTGAAATCCTACCTTGCTGAGTAAATGGCTAATGCAGTATTGTCCTTCCCTGCTAATTGCTTTTAGTTTGTTGGACACGTTTATATATACAGATTAAAAAATGGAAATACAAAGGACATGCTGAATGCAAGCTGGATAACGGTGGTGTAATTAATTGTTCTCTTGCCCATGACGATACAGAATATGTTATGCTGATCTATTCATATTGGAATAATATGGAAACAGGTAAGTGCTCAGCTGATATCATATTGACAATGCTCTGTTCATCCACTACTGTTAGACTAGTACCAATGCACGTGCGTGACGCACGTGATAAAAAAAGGCAACACTTGGCAGGACCTTCACAACATGAATTGAAATTCTAATTGGAGTCAAGTATGGCCAAGGTTTCATTGAGTGCTGAATTTAGATGTTAATTAAAACACAATAAAAAAGTATAAATGTCTAAATCCACATGAACACATGACTGAAATCAATTATGGGCACTTCACCAAGTTCCAATTAAAGAATTTAGAGCTCCGGTTACAGACATCTTCAGTAAAAGGAACAGATATACAATTACCTCATTATAAGATCCACAAAAAAGAGAAATGAAGGTGAGCTTGTTGCTAAAACAAACATCCCCATGGTCATTGTTTTTGGGCTGTCGCTGGAGGCTCCAGGCACCTGCATTATTTACCCAAACATAAAGGTTGCTAAAACAACATAAGATTCCTTTGAGTTTTATGTTGTAAAAGAACTGCAGTCATGACTCATGATTCAAAACAGTTGCATGGATAAGACAAGGAATATACGACCAGGTGGTCATTAAGTTATAAATCGTAAAACAACATTATCTCAGTTCCATTATCTCGTTGAAGTTAGTTTGATACCGCATTAGACCTGATAACAACTGCTCCAATTTGTAATGGCTTGGTCGTCTATCTTTCATTTATGGGTGTTGTGCAAATTGGTTGACAATACCACACGCAGGATAAAAGAGGATGCGTATGCACCTTTTATATTAAGCAAAATCAGAAACGAACCTGCTCTACCTGCAGCACTCCTCTTTCCTCCCCGACCTCCGCCGCTGCGGCAGCCAGCTCCACATTCCCTCCCATGATATTCTTGCCCATGAGAAATATCACTAATGCGAAAAAGAGTATGTTTTATATTCAAAAAAGGGGAAAGAGAGCACTGATTAATGTTCCAACATAAATTTCTTAATAGATAAGAGCATCAGCAACGTCGCGTCAAACCGAACTGCATGCGTCTCCCTGTAAAAATCGATTTCTCTCACGGTTCGACCTTGCAGTGCCGGTTCGGTTGGCAGGACCCGCGCTGGGGATTAAAAAACAATAACTTTTGTCATGGGCTGAAGCCTGAAGGCACATGCACCTACAGCCTGTTCGGCTGGGCTGGGAACGGCTGGGCTGGTTTCCAGCCCACTCACGAGTTACTGTAGCGGCTGGGCTGGTTCCCAGCTCACTCACGAGTTACTGTAGCGGCTGGGAACCAGCCAGCCAGCCGTGAGTGGGCTGGAAACCAGCCCAGCCAGCCGAACAGGCCGCTAGCTGCAGCACCGAAGCACGCTGGGCCCGCCGTGGAGAAAAAATAGTGGGACCGGCTTTTGCCAGATGGCCAAACCGATGAACTCCACGTGTGTAGTCTAGAGACACCGATGGGCACAGTGGTGCGGGCGGAAGCCGCAGCATGTTGGTACTGTTTACTGGGCATTCTCCTAAGCAAAGTTGTGAATTGGAACTGAGCTACGTGCGAGGGTGTTTCTCCTCGCTTGCAGTTGCAGGGCTTTACCTGTCTAATGTGTCGAGCAATGAGGGGTTGACTACAAAGTTACGAGATACATGACCGTCACTCTCCAACTGTCAATATATCCTGCCGAGACTAGCTACAACAACATTAGCCTCCTAACCACACAAATGGCTCCTCACGTTCCGCACAGTTTAATCAAGGTAACAGGGACCTTTTAATTAGTAAAGGCCAGAAATGTAATTATGAGTGGGACCCACTTGACTTGAGAACCGTCAACGTAGATCCCAATCACGGGGAGGCGCCAGATTAGACCGGTTCATCATGGCATATTCGGCCACTAGCGTTTGAGACATGTTGGTCGATGCTCGTGGTTGTTGCTGCGGTGCAACGAGGCAGCCAAGCTGCTTCCATGGCTATGCTAAACTTGTGCTCAAGTAGCATGGGTCATCAGCCGTTGGTTCTGCTACAAGCAGCCGTTTTATACGTCTCGTTTCTCTCACTGTTCGCTCCTCGTGCCACGCCTCTTTCCTTCAGCTACGACGCTTTGGACCCCGATGACTTCCGGCCGGAGGACGACGCGAGGGTCACCGCCGGCCGGATCGAGCTCCTCGGCGACGAGTTCGCCGGGCGCGCCAGAGGCCGGGCCTGGCACAAGCAGGCCGTGCAGCTCTGGGATGGCGCCACCGGCGACGCGGCAAGCTTCACCGCGAGCTTCAACTTCAGCATCCAATCAGTGGCCGGCAAGAGCGCCGCCGCCGGCCACGGCATGGCGTTCTTCCTCGCGCCGTACACGCCGGAGCTGCCGCAGGAGTCCTACGACGGCTGCCTCGGGCTCTTCGACGAGACCCAGGCTCGCCTCTACGGCATGACGGTGAACGCCTCCGGCGACGGGATGTTCGTCGCGGTGGAGTTCGACATCCACAGGGACGCCTGGGACCCCAGCGGCCACCACATCGGCGTCGACGTGAACAGCATGGACTCGCGCGGCGACTACACGGTCTTGCCCGACGGCAGCCTCGTCGACGCCGGCGCCGTGTCGGCGACGGTCGTCTACGACAACGGCACCAGGAGGCTGCACGTCGCTCTGGTGGTCGGAAGCGCGGCTTATTACAACGTGACGGCCACCGTCGACTTGCCAAGCTTGCTGCCGGAGCAGGTGGCCGTCGGCTTCTCTGCGGCGACCGGCGACCAGTTCGCTGGCAACCACAGCGTGCTCTCCTTCTCCTTCCACTCGACGCTGCCAACCAAAAACAGCACCGCCCTCCCTGCCACGTCCGTATCCGGCAAGAAGATCACGCTGCAGCTCGGCGCCGGAGTGGCCGCCGGTGCGGTGCTTGTTCTCCTCCTTGTCGCCGCCGTCGCGGTGTTACTAGTCCGAAGAAGAAGCACGAATCCATACGACCAAGAGAAGCTGAGCGCGACGGACGGTGACGACTCCCTCGGCGCCGTCGATGACGAGGACTTCGAATCCGGCACGGGACCCAGACCAATTCCCTACGCCCATCTTACGGCGGCGACGAGGAACTTCGCCGACGACGGGAAGCTGGGACAGGGCGGGTCGGGCTCGGTGTACCAGGGGCACCTCAAGGAGCAAGCTCGCGACGTCGCCATCAAGGTGTTCGCAAGGGGAGCGTCCATGGAGGGACGGAAGGAGTACCGGTCAGAGGTCACCGTTATCAGCCGGCTGCGGCACCGGAACCTCGTGCAGCTTATTGGCTGGTGCCATAGCCGGCGACGACTGCTGCTGGTCTACGAGCTTGTTACCAATGGCAGCCTCGATCGCCACCTCTACGACAAGGAGGTGACGCTAACCTGGCCGATAAGGTATGCATCCACGTCGCTATATGTCGCTATCTGTTCTCGGAATTTGAAAGCAAAACAGTATTTTTCTGTGCATGCCACTAGTAGTGTCATTTGGAATTATCGTTCATTCCTAAGAGAAAGATGAGCATTTTCCATGATAGAAAACTACTACCATCATTTTAATGTCATATGACTACCATGCACAACGACTGGAATTATTGGATGCTCTAAACTCTTGGTGCCTCAAGTCTTTAGATGACGTTGTTGCTGACGTCGTGACCCTAATGGTCAATCTAGTTTATATACTTTTGGTTGCAACGGGTATGAGCATATAGTAGCTTAACTTGGTAACGAATAAGATGGTTTTAGTTTGAGTCCTGGCGACGCAATTTTCGTTGTATTTCGACATTTCAAGCCCGATGGAGTCTTCACGTGAGGGAGCGTATTGAACTATAAGTGAATTGTCTACCTTTCACCATCTACTTATTATGCTTTTGAGTGCAACTGGTCGAGGCAAAGTAGCTTAACATAGTCAACCACTGCAGTTGGATCACAGCGGTCCAAGATACCCTTTGTTCTTTAATACTTGAAGCTGGTGAGCTAACAAGCGTCCAATATTGAAGAGCACACATGAGTTTATCATTGTTCTTTATAAACTCAATTTGTACTAATGGTCTTCGAGAAATGTTTAGAACAGGACATGTATGTCAATTTAGCCACTTAGGCATACTGTTCTGAAAAATCTAGCCACTTGCCTTGTATGTGATAATGTCAGCTGGATAATGTGAATTTAGCCATTCTATGTTTGGGCTCAGCTGGAGTATTTCTTGATCATTTCAACTTTGAGCTTCACTTTCAGATACCAGATCGTACTCGGACTATCCTCCGCTGTGCTGTACCTGCACCAAGAATGGGACCAGTGCGTCATCCACGGCGACATCAAGCCGAGCAACATCATGCTCGACGACTCCTTCAACGCCAAGCTCGGCGACTTCGGCCTCGCGCGGCTCATCGACCACGGCACGAGCCTTCAGACGATGACCGCCGTCGCCGGCACGCCGGGGTACCTCGACCCGGAGTGCATCATCACCGGCAAGGCCTCCGTCGAGTCCGACATGTACAGCTTCGGCATCGTGCTGCTCGAGGTCGCCTGCGGGCGGCGACCCATGGCGCCGCCGCCCCGCTCCGCCGGCGACGGGAAGGACGGCGGCCAGGTGTTCCGGCTGGTGGAGTCGGCCTGGGACATGTACGGGCGGGGGGCGGCGCTGGACGCCGCCGACGAGCGGCTCGGCGGAGCGTTCGACTCGTGGGAGATGGAGCGGGTGGTGGCCGTGGGCCTCTGGTGCGCGCACCCGGACCCCAAGATGCGGCCCGGGATCCAGCAGGCCGCCGAGGCGCTTGTTGGGAATTCTTCATCGTAGCAACAAAGAATCCCGACACAGACAATCAAAAAACACTCAAGAGTCAACGAAACAGCATTTCATTACAGGGGTGTGATCTCTCCCGTTCCGTCCCGTCCCACGGAGCCCGGGGGCGGGTATTTATAGGGAAGGCCAAGGGTTATTTCGGCATGACCAAATTACCCTTGGCCACCCACTACATTCGCGGAATATTCTGTACAACATTGTCAAAAGGGTACAAATGACATTTCCTCATTGTCGACTGAAACCCTAGCTGGGTGACGTCATTCGCCGGCTTGATGCTGAACGTTATCATGTCGGGCTTCACCTCCTTCAGGGACTGCCGCCATTGTTTGTCGCCGCCATTTCCGACGCGGCGACAGGGGGGACAGTGTCCTCCTCGATCAATGTCGGCAACCCGATGACGCAGCTCCCGGGGTTTGTCGCCAATTCTCAGCCGGGAGCTCGAAACGTCGGCAGTCAGGTTACCTGCAGTCAAAATCCAAAGGCAAAAAAGGGGGTGTCGTCATTATCGCAAACGCCGAACCCCAACAGTAGCCCCTCGCGGTCGAGGGCCAACTTCGATGGGCAGAAACCGCGACACAGGATGAGGAATTTGAGAACGTCGCACAACGTCACCCCCCTCGAAGTTTCCCGAGGAAAGTTTTTTTTTTTTTTTTCGCGAGAATCGAGGCGACCTCGAAAAATGCGGCGCCGATGCCTATATATACGGGGGGAGAGGGGCTGGAAAGCCCCGTGCTTTCGTTGTTTGAGTCGAATTGCTGCCGCGTTTTTTGCTTTCCGGAATTATTGTCGAGCTGCTGCGAGTTTTTTGTTGTCGCTGATTCGGCTAGTCGCACTTTCTCTGCTGAGAGGTGAGTTCGTCTGTGTGCCTTCAGCTATGACTATGTTTTTGTGATTGCTTGTAACATCACAGTTTGCATTCTAGATGGCTCGCGTCAAGGAGACCGCTCATCTTGTTGAGTCTGACGAGGAGTTCCTTGCCGACTCGCCTGCCGCTAATGTTGAGGGAGACGCCGACCTTGGGGGGCGAGCAAACCGGTCGAGGTTGACTCTGATGCTGCCGCAACTCCTAAGGGTTCGCAGGAGGAGGCCAACCCTGCCGCAGATCTGGAGGTTTTGGCGGCAGCTGCCTCCAAAGCAGCTGGAACTTCGGGCGCCAGCGGAGGTACTAAATCTGCCGCTTTTTTAGGTAAGGGTTTGGGGGAGTCGCGTTATTTTCTTGCATATTGTGAGTTTGCTCTTGCTGGGTCTGCAGCCAAAAGAGTGAGAGGCGCAATAGATACTGGCTCTAGCGAAAAGGAAACCTTTGCTGATACGGACGACGAAGGCGAGGATCTCTCTGGAGTGCCGGCCTCTCCTAGTGAGTTGGTAGGGGAAGACTCCTGGGAAAAAAGCGGCATCGAGCCAACCTTTCGGTTTGGGCCGTCAAAAGTCACTCCCGCAGATATTGAGAGGTTTGTCGCTTTGGGGTATTTTGAATCCGGAAAGGCTCGTGCTCCTGGCGGAGAGCATATTCCTCGGCCCGAGAACAATGAGGCTATAGTTTATCGCGACTTCTATGAAGCTGGCCTTAGGCTGCCGTCATTTGGTTTTCTAACCCGTGTACTGGAAAGATATGGATTGGATCTGCACCACTTGACTCCCAACGCCGTCGCGACGGTGTCGAAGTTTATATGGGCTGTTCGCAGTTATGGTTCGGCTCTTCATTCTGACGCTTTCTGCCGCTATTATGATGTGAGGCAAGATATGAAGCCCGTGAGTTTCGACGGGGTGAAGTATTATCCCCAGTATGGATGTTGCAGCTTTCAGCCTCGCACCTTTGTGAAGAAATCGAAGTATGAAAATGTTGAGCTTGTTGGTGGCCGCCGGAATAAATGGCCAGGGGATTGGCGGAACCATTGGTTTTATGCCGAGGTTCCCGAGGAGAAAAAAGACGACGGTAGTTCGTACTTTCCTTTGTTTAGTCGCTCTTGTGGCCTACGGCCGGTGTTGTCGCCGGAATTTGTGGAGTCAGAAGGTTTTAAGAAGTGCTGCGACGCCTTTGAGACCGCGGTCAAGATGAGCAGCGCTCGAGATTTAGTGGAGGAGTTCGTGGCTGGTTGCCTTTGGCCCATTCGGAAAGGGTGGAGCCCGCTGAGAATGAAGAACAAGCGGATTTCCAAGCTAAACCTAAACTACCAGGTGCCGTCTTTTGGAGCTAAGAAACCCGAAAAATTATCGGATAAGGACTTTGTTCGCTATGTTGAGCTGACTGCCGCAGTTATTTGCGGGCCTTATACAGTGCTGGAGAAGGAGGAGTGCGAGACCATGCTGATTTTTCCTCAGCGAGTGAATCGCATTTTTGATGAGATGAAAGTGAAATACGGTCGTCGTGCTGTAATGTCCGTTAAGAAAGGGCGGCGGAAGAAGGGCGAGCTTGTTATCGGAGCAACGTTTGTTGAAAAACGTGGTTGGGAAGCAGCCTCCGCCCATCTCTATTTACCCGATGCGCCAGCCCCAACAGCTGCGGCCGGCTCCTCAGCCACGGCTGTCGCCAAAGGATCTGCGGCAGCCCCAAAAACGGTGGCTGGTTCATCTGAGGGTGCCGCCAAAAAATCTGCGGCGCCCGGCAAGGCTGCCGGGACAATGAAGACGCCGGCCGGGACTTCAAAGGCAGCGGAGAAGGCTAAACGCCAAAGCTTGCGAAAAATGCCTGCTTCTCGGGCTGCTGTTGTGCAGCAAGCCAGTGCCGCTATAAAACGGCGGCGGGAAGACACAGAGCCGGTCACTGGTTCCAGTGCGGCGGGTGCCACTGATTTAGCTGAAGAGGTGTCGGTGCGGGAAGAGTGCAAGCGACGCCGGAAATTACTAGCCTCAGCACTTGACGATTCTGATGAAGAATTTCTTGACGACGAACCAGAAGAGCGTGACTCGGGGAACACACGGGGGCAGCCTTCGCCATTACATGAAGCTGAAGTTGATAGTACAGCTGCTCCCGCTGGCGGATTTGATTTGCCGCAGAGCCCTGCTATGACTTCTACGCCGATGAAGCGTAAGCCGCTCCTGCCGGCTTTATCAGATGATGATGAAGTGGAGCTGCTGGACGACGACGTGGACTCGCGCGCCGAGCTTGGACATGAACTGGATGCCGCGTTTGCAGAAATGAGCACCTCTGATAGAGGTGCCGGCCTTTCCTATTTCACGAAAGAAACTGCGGCAGCTTCCTCTCCTTCGACTGGAGTCAATGATGAAATTTCTAGTTCGTCTGTTAACGGTGGTACGCCTGGCGATTCTTCTGAGACTAGCTCCTCTGACGCAGGTGAAAAATCTCCTGGTGCGGGGATGCAAGAGGGTGAGGCCGGCGATCCGCCGTTGGCCGCTTTTGTCGAGATGACGAAGGCGGTGGATCCTCAAGGTTTTTTGACCTCGCCGCTGTTTCTTGTTTTTTGTTTCTTGACAGTCGATCTGACTTCGTTTAATTTGCAGAGCTTTACGACTTCTTGACCAGGGCCAATAATGCTTCGGTTGCCGAGGTGTTGGACAAAAATGCGACGATGGTACAATTTACTTTCATGTCTGTGTCGCTTTTTACTGTAACGTTCTATAAGTTTAGTGCTGATGCGTGAATTTGTTGCTCTTGAGCAGACTCTTGCGGCGGCGCGCGCCCTGAGTCGTCGCTTTTATGGGTCCGAGGCCGCCTCTTCGTCAGGCGATGCACTAGAACTGCAGCGCGCGCTGAAGGAGGAACGCGCGTCTTTCGAAGCTGTTAAGGCTGATCTCAATGATCAGATTAAAAAGAAAAACGAAGCGTTGGGAGTGCTCCAGGATGTTATCCAGAGCAACGATGATGAAATCGTCCGCTTGAAGCGTGAGCTGAAAAATGCGGGGGAGAAGCTTACTGCGGCGGAGGCGACTGCCAAGAGTGCCAAGGAAACCGCTCGCAAATTTGCTCGTAGTTTTTCCAGCGGCGCTAGTAGTGCACACGCTTCTTTCGGAGCTGCCTTAGCTACAATTGGCGGTGAGCCTAATCCTCTTCCGGCCACACAAGGTTCGCTGACACCTGAAGCGTATTTCAATTTCCTGAAAGGGGAATTTGGCGACCTTCCTGAGGCCTTTGAGCGGTTCAGCCAATTTGCGGCTCGCACGGCGTGCTCTGCACTTCTGGACCTGCTTGAAAAGCTGGAGTGCAAGCACTTCAGTGCTTTGGCGCGCACTACCTACCCAGACTCTAATTTTGATGAAGCCAACGCGGCAAGCGAAAGCAAAAGCGTTCGTTTGGTTGTAAAGCGCTTCGCGAAAAGGTATTGGGGGGCGCATGGACTAGAGGCCTGCCGCCAATATGCGAAGAGCAAGCTTGAGGAGGTAAAGCGTATTTTTGTTTCATCGGGGACTTTGTGAGGAATGCTTTACTGAACTTTTGTTTTTAGATGAAGGCGGCGGCTGGCGCCGAAATTGCGGCGGAGGCGTCAAAGAAGCGAGCGGCTACTCCTGCCAGTGAGACGCCGCCGGCGAAGGTTGCCCGCGTCAAAGATGTTGCGGGAACTGAGAAGACTGCCGCGAAAGCTGATGCGCCTGCCGCTATTGAAGCTCCTGCACCTTCCGCGGCTGCTGGGACTGCTTCGCCTTCTGCGGCGGCCGAACCGGGAAATGCGACGGGCACCGCCGCTCCTGATGCTGCCACTGCCGCTGCTGCTGCTGCGCCGCCAATTGAAGAGGTTTAGACTCTTAGGCGTGAGGGAGTGTTTCAAACTTGGTCTGTAATAATGTACATTCTGGTACGCTTTGTGCGCAGGATTGTTTTCGCGGCGCGTTGAACATTGCGCCTTTGAAGTATGAACATCACGGTATACGCGTTTCCGGCGAAGCACATTTGTGCTATGTTTCGCGATATCCGCGTGATACTTTCGGGCATTTCTGGAGGGAAATGACGGCTCAGTACATTCAAGGACGGGAGTGCTTGATTCGATGTTTTCACCGCCGGCATTCTTCTTCCGTGGCGGCCGTGAAAACCGAAAGCATTGAAGATCTTAGTTTTGATCCTTATTTGGATCGTTTTAGGTGTGTGTACGATAGAGCGGGCCCTGAAAGCGGTCCCGGTTTTGTGGTTGAAGTTGAGTTTGATTTGTAGTTTGGGAGTAGGACTGATAGCGCTCCCGGATATGACGTTGTATTTTTTGATTTGCGGAGGTGGGTTCGACGATAACTGTCGATTTTTTTCAAGTTAAAGCTTCCTTTGCTTTTTTCGCTTAGTAAGAAGCGCGCGCCGTTGCTCGGTCGTCTGAATAAAACGAACGTCACCCCCCCCCCCTTGCGAACGAGGGACGGAGGGCGCGCAAAAATTGCGACACACAATTAACATGGCGTTCTTTCGTGTGAATTGAGAAAGAAGCACCGGTTGCCGCTGCTGTTTGGCGCTGGTACTTGTCGGGTGTTTTTTGGTTGTCGCTATTTTTAGCTTAGAAAACGTCATTTGACGATATGGGTTCTTGACGCCCATCCAAGTTAAAAGTGTTTGCGCTTTTTGTTTGGTATACGGCGCTCTTCATGGCTCGATTGATTGCATGACACGAACGTCACCCCCCCTCCCTAGCAATCGAGGGATGAGGAGCGCGTTAAAATTGCGAGATGGCTTGCGCGCAATTATATTTGGTGAAAATTGCGAGTGGTAGATATGGTTGCCGCAATTCTGTCGGATATGGAACATTTGTCGCTATTCTTGCTGAAAGGGCGGCGCTTGAGAGTTTGCAAGATCATGCTATCTCCATGGTCTTGAGTCCCGTCCTTGGATGGGTGTTTATATTTAGTCCCTTAAGACTTCGATCTTAATGATCTGTTTTTGTTTTGTCGGATTTTGTCCGGAGCCCCTTTGGGGTTAAAATATATCCTCCACTTTCCTTTAAGGAAATGTGTGACTGAGCCCTTGGGTTATCAACGTGCCACAATTCTCTCAATTTAGGAGAACGATTTAAGAGATGGCCTCTTGAGGCACTTTTTTCTCTGATGCCGCCATTTTCTGGTTTCGTGAAAAAGATCGGCGGTGTAATTCTCTCTTAATTTAGGAGAAGAATTGAAGAGATGGCCTCTTGAGGCACTTTTTTCTCTGATGCCGCTATTTCTCAGTTTCATGAGAAAATTCGACGGTGTAGCCCCTTGGGGCTTTTTTTTTTTTTTTTTTTTTCAAAGTGCTTTATAGAGAAGGAAGCCTGGGAGAAAGGAGCCGAAATTTTTTGCTTCCTTTTGAGTGGCTTTGTCCCAGGAGTCAAATTCTCCTGCGTCGATGTGGCGATATTTTTGCAAATATAGCATCGACTACTTAAGAAATGGAAAGAGTTTTTGGGGAAGATAGCATTATATTGAACTGCAAGGGTTACAAAGGTCCCACCTCGTTAAAAACCTCACCCCCGATATGGGGTTCCCCTGTGAGGAAAAGAGTATGGGCCTTGAAGGCTAAGAAAGAAAAATTACAACTTAGGTGCCGACTTAAGGCTCCGCTTATAACTGCGCGTCGCCATTAGTCCTTACATTTTAGGTGAAGTACCTCTTAAGGTTGTCCACATTCCAGGCATGCGGGAGCTCGTTGCCTTCATTGTCTGCCAAGTGATAAGATCCCGAGCGATTGCTCGTGACGACAATGAAAGGGCCCTGCCACTTGGCGTTGAGTTTTCCAGTGTTTTCTGTTTTTGGGCTCCGCAGGAGGACAAGGTCGCCGGCTTTAAATGATCTTGGCGCTACTCTGGCGTCCCGCCATTTTCTTGTTTCTTCCTGATACTTTTCCAGGTTAAGGATGGCTTGATTTTTGTCTAATTCCGACATGTCCTTTGAAACGGCATCAAACTCGTGGCAATTTCGCCCGAGAGTTGCCCTCATGCTGCGGTATTTTATCTCTTCTGGAGACATGGCTTCTTCGCCGTACAAGAGCCTGAAAGGCGTGAACTTAGTGGTTCTCGAAACTGTAGTGTTATGCGACCAGATCACTTTGTGCAGCTCATCCATCCATTTTCCTTTTTTCTGGCCTTCTAGGCATTTCTTGATGCCTTCGAAGATTTGCTTGTTCGCATTTTCGACGGCGCCGTTTGACTCTGGATGATAAACAGATGCAAAATTCACTTTGGTGCCTATGGAGTGACAGAATTCGCGGAACTCTTGGTTGTCAAACTGTTTTCCATTGTCCACCGTAATTTCGGCAGGTACTCCGAATCTACATACTATGTTCTGCCAGAAAAATTTCTTGATTGCTGGGCCAGTGATATTGATCAATGGCTTAGCCTCTATCCATTTGGTGAAATAGTCGAGAGCGACAACGGCATGCGTATAATTTCCGGCAGCCGTTGGTAGGGGTCCGACTATGTCAATTCCCCATCGCTGAAGTGGCCACACTGGCTGGATGAGCTGAGTGAGCTGTGCTGGGTTGTTGATTTTCCTTGAGAATTTCTGGCATGCTTCGCATGTTTTGACGAGGTGCTGGGCATCCTGCAGTGCGGAGGGCCAATAAAAACCCTGCCGAAAGGCTTTGCCGACTAGAGCTCTGCTGGATATGTGAGAGCCGCAGATTCCCGCGTGGATCTCGCTGAGGAGCTTTTTCCCTTCTTCTTGATCAATGCATCTCAAGAATGGAGTGGATGTGCCGAATTTGTAAAGGAACTCATCGACAAACGCATAGTTTCTTGCTCTCTGTTTCATGCGCTTGGCCTCTAATTCCGACTCTGGCTCATAAAAATCTCGAAGATACGCCATGATGGGGGCGCGCCAGTCTTCGCTTGAGATGGCATGTATCATCTTAGGTTCTTTCTCTGCCGCTTTTATGGAGGGCGAACTCAGTGTTTCAAAAAAGACGTCGGGTGGCAAAGGATCTTTCCTAGCTGCCGCTTTTGCTAGCTGATCTGCTTCACTGTTCAGGTTTCTGTCGATATATTGACAAGTGAAACCCTTGAAGTACTTTTCCAAACCTCGAACATGTTCCAGATATCTGGCCAATAGTTCATCTCTGGCTTTATAAGTTTTATCAACATGCCCGGCGATGACCTGAGAGTCCGTCTTGACAATGAAGTTTTTCACACCTAATGCTCTCAACTTTCTTATGGCTAGCAAAAGGCCCTCATACTCTGCAACATTGTTTGTGCACTTGTCAATGTCATGATTGAACTGCAATCTGATTGCGTACCGCAATTTGATACCAGATGGTGAGGTCAAAATTGCGGCAGCTCCAGCACCGAGATGGCACCATGCGCCGTCACAGTGGATCTCCCATGGGACTTCGAAAACTGGGCCTTCGGTGTACGATGAAGGCTCTGTCCAATCTGCGATAAAATCCACCAGCACCTGAGAATTTGCGGCACTTCTTGACTCGAAGTCAACAACGTGCTCTGATAGTTCTGATGCCCATTTTGTGATTCTCCCAGATGCTTCTCTATTTCTGAACATGTCATTCAGTGGTTGATTTGTTAGCACTCGGATGGAGTGAGCTTCGAAGTAGTGCCTTAACTTTCTTGATGCCATTAAGACTGCATAAGCTATCTTTTCTAGCTCGGAATAGAATCTTTTTGATCCTGAGAGCGCTTCAGATACATAATATACCGGCACTTGAACTTTCATCAACTTGCCCTTCTTCTCAATTTGCTGCTCTTGCACAAGTGCGGCACAAACGGCTGAGTGCGATGCTGATACATACATTAGCAGAGTTTCATTTTGCTTTGGACTTGCGAAGGCAGTCATTTCCTTGAGATACTCTTTCAATTCTGCGAAAGCTTTTTTCTGCTCTTGGCCCCACTGAAAGTTGTTTGCATTTCTGAGGACTTTGAAAAAAGGAAGGCTTCTTTCGGCTGATCTGGAAATAAACCTGTTGAGTGCCGCAATTCTTCCTGTGAGCTTCTGCACATCTTTGAGGCATTGAGGTTCTCGCATATTGATGAGTGCACTTATCTTGTCAGGATTGGCTTCAATGCCCTTGATTGACACTAAGCATCCCAAAACCTTTCCCTTGCGAATTCCGAAAACACATTTCTCAGGGTTGAGCTTGAGGTTTGCCTTCCTGAGATTTGCAAATGTTTCGGCCAAGTCAGAAATATGATCTTCTTTCTTGCCGCTTTTTACCACTATGTCGTCGACATAGGCTGACAAGTTCTTGCCTAACTGATTTTCAAAGGCGATAGCTGTCATTCTGCAGAAAGTAGGTCCCGCATTTTTCAAGCCCTCCGGCATTCTGACAAAACAATAAGTTCCAAAAGGGGTAATGAAACTTGTTTTCTCTTCATCATCCTTGTACATGAAGATTTGGTGATATCCGGAGAAACAATCTAGCAGTGACAGGAGTTCCGAGCACGCCGCTGCGTCGACAATTTTGTCGATTCTGGGCAGTGGGAAATCATCTTTGGGGCAAGCCTTGTTGAGATCAGTGAAATCAATGCACATCCGCCATTTTCCGTTCTTTTTCTTTACTGGTACAGTGTTAGCCAACCAGGTTGGATATTTCACCTCCCTGATAACATTTGCGTCAAGCAACCTCTGTACCTCAGCCTTGACTGCTTCGACCCGGTCGTCGGACATCTTTCGGAGTTTCTGCTTCTTTGGTCTGATGTTTTTATCGATTCGCAACTTGTGCTCTATGATGTCTCGGCTGACGCCTTTTAGGTCACTTGCGGACCAGGCAAAAACATCCTTGTTTTTACGAAGGAACTGGACGAAAGCTTTTTCCATGTCCTTTGGCATACCTGCCGCAATTATCACTTCCTGTCCTAAGACATGCTTGTCCAATGGAACTCTCTTTGTTTCCTCGTTAGCCGTAATTGCTGGTTCTTCCTTGTCCATTTCTTTTTCCAACTGGAGGACTTCTTTCCCTGGCTTTTTTCCTGCCGGGTACAAGACGTGCACATTCGGGTGAGCATACAAAAAGTGAACATTCTTCTGGCCGGGGGCAGCCGCCCTTTCAATATTTCTGGCTTCTTGCTGGTCGCCAAAAACTGAGATGACCTCCTTGTGTGCCGGTATTTTCATACAGAGATAAGAGCTGTGCAAAACTGCTTCAAATGCGTTGAGGACTCCTCGTCCAAAGATTGCGTTGTATGGGTAAGGCATATCGACCACATCAAAAGTGATGTGCTCAGTTCTTGCATTGTCAAGAGTACCAAAGGACACTGGTAGGCTTATTTTGCCGAGGGCACGGACTTCTCTGCCGCCAAAACCATACAGGGGATACTCAGAAGGCTGAAGTAGAGACGAATCAAGGTTGAGCTGGTCAAATGTTCTCTTGAAGAGGATGTCTGCCGAGCTTCCATTGTCAACAAGTATTTTGGTGATTGACCAACCGTAGGTGTTTGCCTGGATGACCATGGCATCTGTATGAGGGTAGCAGCGGAGGTTTAGATCGGCTTCAGTAAACATGATTGGGATATGCGACCACCGTGATTTCACCACGGGTCCGTTACACACCGCATTGACGGCTCGGAAGTAATTTTTCTTTTGCTTCTTACTTTCAAACTCGGATGAAGATCCCCCGGTGATTGGTAGGATGACTCCATAAGTGGGAAGGCTCTGAGAGGAATTGTTTTGGTTTGACTGTTTTGGAAATGGCGGCGGAGGAGGTAAAGGCGGCTCCTCCGAAGCAGTGATTCTAGGAATTTGCGGCTGGGGCACGTGTGAACTTGTTTGGGAGGTCGCCAAATGCTGAATCTGCGGCGAGGGTGGAGGATGTGGTTGGTATGGGCTTTGGAAGTGGTGATGAGGATTGTAAGAATTCTGGAAATATTGGAATGGGTAGGAAGCACCAAAAGGTGAGTTGTTCCAAGAATTGGCGGCAGACGTGTGATTGACACTTCTCTGTGTTTCGCCTCTTTGCTCCTTGGCTCTCATTCTTTCCATGGCATCTTTTGTTTCTGGGCATTCTTGGAGGTATGACCCTTGTCAAGTCCGTGAAACAGACAGTATGGCTTTTTTGGCTCCTGGTTTCGCGAATTGTGCGAATTGCCACGGCCCCTTCCTCGAGAGCGATTGTTTCTTCCTCCTCTGTGCTGAAAATTGCCGGCGGAATTGTTTGTGTCGGCTTTTTCTTCTTGGTTGTCGATATGATTGACAAGGTTGGAGTTCTGGCTCTGATTGTTGTTGCCACCTCTCCTAGACGAATTCCAATCCTGCTGCCTCTGGCTCGATTGGTTTTTCTTCGCCTGGCGCAGCGCGCTTTGCTGCTCTAATCTTCTTCTATGGTCATTGTCGGCTCTACAGAACTGATCGACCGTTGAGAAGAGCTCTTCGAGTGTTGAAGGGCGGTGCATTGAAAAATGAGTGGCACAAGGGCCGGCTCGCAACCCTCCAATTGCGGCATCAATGACAATTTGATCTGGAATGTCATCTGTTCGGGCTTTGAGCTTGACAAATCTCTGAAAATAGTCTTGCAGAGGCTCTTTTTCTTGCTGAACACATGCTTGTTGACGGCTCTTAGACCGAAAATAAACCGTCAACTAGCTGCACCTTTTACCCTCAAACCAAACACCAAAGGTAGACTTAGGACTTGAAACTAACGGATTCCACGAGTCTTGGTGAATTTGTGAGTGCAGCTGCATTTCATAGGAAAACGGGGAAAAGGAAGCATAAAAGGTCTACTCTGGAAACACCGATTTTCCCCGGAATAAAGATATCTCCCCAAAAGCCCAATATCAAGAAGATATGAAGAAATATCCTCTCCTGGAGATCCTCAATAATGGCAAAGATATATGGACCCACCAAATCAACCCAGATCATATCAAGAATATCTCAGAGGATCCATATCAGAATAATATCAGGAATATTCCAAGGAACCAAATCAGGATAATATCAAGAATATATCAGAGGATAGCAAGCGAAATCAAGAAGAGAACATTCCAGAGGATATGCCAGAGAAGAGGGCAGCCAGGAGGTGGCCATGTGGGGTCGGCCGACCCCACCTCATAGGTCGGCCGACCTGGTATCTTAGCCTCTAAGGCTCATCTTTTTATGGAAGTTTCCCACCGTCATACCAAGGTCGGTTCAGCCAGCAATCAATGCCCCAAGGCGGTGGAGGACCCCCAAACCGACCTACCAAGGCTATAAATAAAGGGGTACCCCCCTCCTTTCAACACACAACACAAGACACAAGTCATTCCACTCCCATCCAGGCCAAGGGCCTCTTGTATAGTAGTAGAGTAGGAGAGAGGGCAGGGGAGAAGAGAGGGGTAGTCCTCCCTTTGTGAGGACTTAGCCCAAATCTTGTACCTTGGCGGATATTATCTTATTTATAGTTCATCGTTCGTTCTTCGTTCGTTCGTCGTTCGTTCGTCGTTCGTTCTTCGTTCGTTCATCGTTCGTTCTTCGTTCGTCGTTCGTTCATAGTTCGTTCGTTGTTCTTATTCATAAGTTAGTATTCGTGGTGATATTGATCTAGCGAGCATTGTTTACTAGTCGTTATTCTTGTTATACTTGTTTACGGGATCATCGCTCCGCAAGGAGTGCTCTAGCCTTCTGAATCAGTACCAGGACCGGGGTTAGAGTAGTAATCGACGGCATAGACGTGGTGTCTAGGCTAGAGGTTACCTTTGTTTGCAGCGTGCCCCACGGTTTGTAGAGGTAGGCGGCAGGTGGTGACAGCCCTGTCCGTCCCTTGTAATCCTCCACGTTCGGGTTCGTCGTAGAGCTACAGGCTGGCGTGACTTGGCAGACCAGGTCTATACCAGTGCCCAAAGTAAACAAGTAGAGCTTGAGTGCGTCTATCCTAAGGGATAACTAGATCTTTATTCATCCTCTCAATCCTACACTACTATCGTTCTTGTGTGTCCTTGGGTAAAACTAACCTTGCTGCAGGATACCTCCGTTCCTTGGGGAAAACAAATACGATACCTTGGAATACTCCCGGGTGAAGTGCTACAACGGTATTCCGTGCGCTTGCGGATTTATTCGTGGTGTAAGAAATATCAACAAGCATTTCTGGCGCCGTTGCCGGGGAACGGTTGCTATCTCTGCTGCGAACCAGGTTTGCCCTCGTATTGTATCCTTTACCTTTTTCCTTTACCATCATTAAAAGAAAAAAAAAATATTCCACCATCTATCCCTTCCATCCTTTTCACACCTTCACCTATCCACTTAAAGAAAAATACTAAAAACATTTATCATGGAGCCACAACCTATGATTCAATCATTCTCTGCTCCACGGGGCGAGCTCTTAGAGCCAACTTTATCATCACAACCAGTTTGTTCATCAAGCTATGAGCTTTGCCCCAGTTTTATTGCCTTGATCAAAGGTTTATCTTTCTCTGGTCTTAAAGATGAAAATCCTTTTCAACACTTGCGAGAGTTTGAGCAATTGTGTGCATGCCGATTGATCAATGGCATGACACATGAAACCTTAAAGTGGACATTGTTTTCCTTCTCCCTCAATGGGAAGGCGAAGCAATGGTACACTTACACCGCTAAGAGAGTGAACGGCGATTGGAAAGAATTGCGAGACAAATTTTGTCTAGCATTTTTTCCCGTATCTCGTATCACTGCTCTACGAGCGGAAATAATTAACTTTCGCCAAGAAGAGGAAGAAACCCTTAGTGCAGCTTGGGTTCGGTTTTGTTCATTGACCGATTCCGGCCCAGAACTTTTGCTCCCCGAACCAGTTTTATCGCAACATTTTTATTCGGGGTTGAGCAAAAACACCGCACTTTATCTCGACAATGCTGCTGGCGGATCTTTCTTTCATAAAACCTTAGCCGAAGGAAAAGAACTTTTAGAACGGATCGTAGAAAACACTCCCTTTTCCTTCGAACCGCCAGAAGAACCTAAGTCGAGCTGTGAGGAGACTCCAACTGTCGAATGCAAGCCTTTGACTTCTAAATCATATCATTCGACCGTTGAGCCCTCACCCAAGTCAGGAATGATGAAAGAGGATGAAGAACCTCTAGAGTTCCCATCCAAGTTTGGGGACGATATCTTTGGAGGCTATGGAAACACCTTGAACTCTTCCTATCAAAAACCACCAGCCTCTACATCACCCCCCAAACAACAAATGATGGAGGAGGAAGAAGAAGATGAACCCTTTGAATATCCGATGTTTGAGGAAATAATTTTTGAAGATTATGGGAATACCTCGAATTACACCTGGGTAAAGAAACCACCTCTTTCTCCTCCCGCTCCTCCAAAAGAACCATTTCTCAAGGAGGACACGAAAGAAAACCCTTGGAAAACTTCGTTCGCCGCCACCACCACTCAAAATCCTTTGGTGAAACCTCATCTAGATCATACACCACTAGAGCAAGTGAAGTTCATATCTCCATTCATATCGCCCGATCTTGCTCTTCATGAGGATGAGAAGTTTTCCAACCAAGAAGAGGGCAAGAAGGAACAAACACTTCAAATCCAACGATCCTCTTCTTCTGCCTCACTTGAGTCCTTTTCCTCTGGCCTTTCATACATCGTTCTTGATGATGAACAAGAACTTCTCGAAGAAAATCCTTCGGCCATGGAATTTCTTGAGGCATCGACTCTAGAATCCAAAGAAGAATCTTTGAATGAGCATAAGAACTTCTTCCTTGAACAACCTTTTGATACATGCTCACATCATGAATCTCTAGAGTCAAGCACCGTTAGTGCCAAAATCTCCTTTGCTACCTACAACCACCTTGTTTATCTCTTTTGCTACTTGTTCTTTAGGATGGCTGTAGATGCTTTCATTTACCATAAATATTGCAAATCTCGTGGTTGCATTGTTGGTACTAACCATGCAGATCATTCTCTGGGACTATATTATCAAGAACATGACGGAGAAAAGTCTTGCTTATCGGACTTAAAATGATGATGCCCTTGCCGACAGGATAATCGGTAGTTATCTCATATTTGCTTCTTTCATGCATATTTGATTTACCCAATTTGCACCCATGCATGTTTGAATTTTCACCTGCATTGTTTTGCATATTTGCTTTTTCCAAAAAAAAAAAAAAAATGCATATTTGATTCACTTGCATTCTTGCATGTTTGAATTTTTTCCACATCATGTTTGGGATTTTTCAAACCACTTTGCATTTTGAATGGAAAAAAATATATATACATATTTTATTTCTTTTTTGGGAATAAATTTGGAAAATGATTTTTGAGACTACTTTTTGATGAGAAAAAAAATGTTTTGAGCAAACTTTTGGTGGAAATTTGGCACAACCTCCTATGGCTGTTTATAGCCAAGTGGGGTTGTTGACCGAATTGGACTTCATTTCTTCACACCTTTCTCCAAAGTTTTCACTTTCATTTTCATTTTCATTGGATTGTGTCTCAAATTCAAAAAAAAAAAATATTTCCATCTTTCTTTGAGTTTTCCATTTGTATTTTTTTGGAAGTTTCCAAAATAATTCTCCAGCAAGTTGGACCTCCTCCAACTCTTTTTTTTCTTCTTTGAAAAACAAAGAGATTTTTATTTCTTTTGAAATAACATTTTGGAAAATGAATTTGAGATAATCTTTCGTTGGAAAATGCTTTGAGCAAAATTTCTGGAACATTTTGGCACAGCCTCCTATGGCATTTTATAGCCAAGTGGGGCTGGTGACCAATTTGGGCTTCATTTCTTTATATTTGGATGCAAGGGTGTTTGGACTCTCCAAATTTCACTCAAGCACCCTTACAACGAAATTCTTGCTCTCGCATTTCCCCATTTTTTCCATTGTATTTTATCTCAAGTTTAAGAAAAACATTTATCTCTCCCTTTTGCTTTTCCATTTTCATGTTGGGGAGTTTTCCAAAATAAGTTCTTCGTTGTTGGAAGTGTTCCAACTCTTCTTTTTTTTTTTTTTTCTACTTGAAAATCATTCAAAGAGAAAGAGGAGAAATAAATTTGAGACAAATCCTTTTTGCGTTTTGCCTCAAACGTAAGAAAAAGATTTCCCTTTTCTTCTTTTAGTTTGTTTTCATGATTTGAGTTGCGAAAAAAAAAAATCTTTGCAAGGGCAGCCAACGGGTGATCCACATTGTTTACACTAACGTAACCCGTTCTCGAGTTTGCTCTTGTGTTCTCGCTCTTGTGTGCAGCTATGAAATGGGCCAACAAGTGGCTCATCGATGCGTTGAAGAAGGCGACAAGCTCAGAACCCAAGTCACTCTCGATGTGACACATATTCGTACCTCTCCATCGAGCTCATGCCTAGCTCAAGAAGGTTGGCATGAAGAGCTTCAAAAGGATCCCATGGAGGTGGACTACGATGAGAACAACACGTCGAGACTCCTCTCTCACACCAATCCATCTTGGTGTGCGATGAGGAGATGC
The DNA here is from genome assembly GCA_012490785.1 of Eragrostis nindensis. NCBI lineage: Eukaryota > Viridiplantae > Streptophyta > Magnoliopsida > Poales > Poaceae > Eragrostis > Eragrostis nindensis. The sequence continues at coordinate 404,890 of JAAXCT010000307.1, read as the reverse complement.
AAGCCTACAACACTCATGGAACCATGTCTATGCTCACACATGAGTATGTGACTTGGAATTGCTGCACAAAACAGGTATGAATGTTAACTTAGCCAATGATGAGAAGCCTTAGGGTGAGATGAATTTGCTTGTGTGGTGAGAAAGGTTCCTTCTTACTTGCCATGCAGTTTTTATGCACCCTGCTAGTAATAGACAATGATTTACTCTTCGGTTCTTGCTGAACGAGTATCACGCGCTTTCATGAAACAATCTTAGTCTGCTATTAGGTTTCCATAAGCATTGCTTGCTTGAGCTTTTCTACAACTCCTAGTCTTCGCAAGCATGCTCTTTGGCAAAGTATCACATTCCACCCTGTGCTTGATGCATGAATGGCTTGCTATGACTTGTGTTCCTTAAGACAATCATTTGACCATTCTATGAGGAATGAGCTTAGAATCCTGCTACCATGGTTTATAACTTAAGAATCTCTCTTATGCAATGCATTTGCAATGGTTAGAACTTTTCAAGCATCCATGACCTGTTGAATGCACCTCGTTGATTGCTCATGTTGCTTATAGAGTCTGGGCTTTACAAATGCTTAAGTCTCTTATATCAATGAGCCCTGATCTTTTATCAATGAGGATTATCATGTTTATGGTCACACTCATACATGGTCACAAGATTCGCTTGTGCTTATCTTCCTCGGCTATACAGATGAGATCCGGTTAACTAACCCGGGACTTTATTTGTATATGCCATGAGAGCTAACCATCCCTCTCCAAGCTGGATGAGGATTGCTTGCAAGAGTAGTGCTTTTGGCAGGGATTACTTGGAAAAGGTCGAGGAATGCAGCCATGAAGGTGCCACCACCGCCGCCGCAGCCTATGAATACCTAGCAGGGTGGGAAACAACTAAGTATCCACTTGGTTGGGACCAACGCATGCAAGGATATGAGGCTTGAGGTTCGTCGTGGCACATGATGGCAGCAAACCATTGAGGATCAATGTGCCAACATCAACGCCGCGCTGCAACAAAGCCCGGTCAATCTCAAGACCCACAACCAACGCATGGGGTTCAACCCCAATCAAGGGCTATGAGCAAAGAACAAGTGTGGGGGAGGTTCCCTCCCCCACTAAGGTGACTTATATCGCAACTTGTATCCTTCAGCTTTCACCTTACATGATAAAATAAAAAGTTGAAAAATAATCTAAAGTCAAATAAAGAAATAATTAAATAAATAAAAAACATATGAATAATCTAGGCGCTTTTATTTCCCTCTTTCATACACATAATGCGCCTTGAGCTAGTTTCCAAACTAAATAATTTAGGCTCCCCGGTCTTTAACCCCGGTAGAGTCCTTTTTGCTTTCATATTCTTTTGTTTGTTTTGAATAAAAAAAAAAAAAAAACGCCAGGTACAAGAACAAGTGTGGGGGAGATCTCTCTGTCTTCATCACGCACACATTTGAGATCTCCCACCAACACGATGCACAACAACGCACTGATCAACACGCTAAGGAGTGGAGCCATTGGGCACAAGAAAACAAAGAATGATTGAACCCCTTGGTTCGATCAAACACCCAAAGGTCCCACTTGATCTCCACTTCATCCATGGCGATGGTTTGCGCATCCTATCCCCTAGTCCCTTATTCTTGAGTTAAAATAATCTTTCATGAAAATCTTGTAGATTTAACTCAAATATAAAATGAACCAACATACTTTCACCTGGTTGGCCTGCATACTCTTTATTCCTCGCATCATACACCTGTTGCTTGTGAACACCAATCTCATAGGACCACATGTTTATCTAAGTTGTTGGCGAATGTGATATGGTTGGATGAGAGGAATCTTGCTTATTCTGCATAAAGTGCTTGGGAATTTATCTTGCAAAATTCAAAATCCATAGCTTTGCACTCCTCAATGATCCTATATTCCCACCAAAGCCAAATAGTGATCACATTGAAAGCCTCTACAAATGCTGCTTGTTATTGCTTTGAGCTTTGTCAAATTGTTGTGACCCTTGCGAGATGCTTGTCATACTTTCATGATCAAGATCACGTACACATACACCACCACCACAAAACATGCTAAACTTCTACACTGGAAGTTAGCCACACCATTTGATCCATCCACCAAAATAAATACTCTTTCATTTGTTGTTGATGTCTCTCTCCAAATATTCTTGCAAAAGAGACATGGCTATCGAAAAAAAAAAAAAAAGAAAGAGAGAGAAGTTAAAAAAAAAAAAAAAAAGAGTACTCATATGCATGAGCATGAATAAAAGAAAGAACCGCTCAAGCATGAGCGTGATCGAAAAAAAAAAAAAAGAGAAGGAGAAGAAAGAAAAGAAAAGAAAATAAGTGATAGCCATGTTCTCAAATAAAAATCAATCAAGAGAGAGACATCATCACATCAAGGAGTATCCACCATATTCACTTCTATCATACACTTATCCACACACGTGCACACTCTTGATCAGATTGTATGACTTGTTTTCTCCTTGGATCCGGTTTTTGACTTAGCAACATAAGTAATGCAAGTATGCTCCTTTTCATTCCCTACCAAGCTCCACATAAAGCCTTACATAGAAGTAGGATGAAAAGAGGCAAATCAAATGCCTTGGTGAGGAATCATACACATTGAGCGATCTGAGAGTTATCATTCGAGGAGTATGAGCTATGTTTTTATTTTTGAAAATCTTTCAAAAAAAACCCAAGTTACTCAGCAGATGTAGCTATGATGACTCGAATCATGACCGTTCCATTCCTCAACCGCCCAAGATGACATGGTAGACACATCAAAGTTCACGGGTGCAGGTATGGCTTGGAATAACTTGTATGCTAGCATCATACCAAAGAAAGTTATGTTCCACCTTAGTCCTTCAGCTTTACTCGAGGACGAGCAAAGGCTAAGTGTGGGGGAGTTGTTGACGGCTCTTAGACCGAAAATAAACCGTCAACTAGCTGCACCTTTTACCCTCAAACCAAACACCAAAGGTAGACTTAGGACTTGAAACTAACGGATTCCACGAGTCTTGGTGAATTTGTGAGTGCAGCTGCATTTCATAGGAAAACGGGGAAAAGGAAGCATAAAAGGTCTACTCTGGAAACACCGATTTTCCCCGGAATAAAGATATCTCCCCAAAAGCCCAATATCAAGAAGATATGAAGAAATATCCTCTCCTGGAGATCCTCAATAATGGCAAAGATATATGGACCCCACCAAATCAACCCAGATCATATCAAGAATATCTCAGAGGATCCATATCAGAATAATATCAGGAATATTCCAAGGAACCAAATCAGGATAATATCAAGAATATATCAGAGGATAGCAAGCGAAATCAAGAAGAGAACATTCCAGAGGATATGCCAGAGAAGAGGGCAGCCAGGAGGTGGCCATGTGGGGTCGGCCGACCCCACCTCATAGGTCGGCCGACCTGGTATCTTAGCCTCTAAGGCTCATCTTTTTATGGAAGTTTCCCACCGTCATTAGGCCTGGGCATTCGGTTAATCCGGTTAAAACGGTTCGGTTAATTCGGCTAAGAAGAAATTCGGTTAAGGAGAAATGACAACCGATTTGGTACCAAAAATTCCAATAACCGCGCAATTCGGTCACGGTTAATTCGGTGCGGTTTTGCGGTTAACCGCAATAACCGTAGAGGAGATTGAGCAGCACCAGCTGCTGCGCGAGAAAGAGGATGAAGAGGGATGGCGCCACCGGGCCGCGCGACGCGCGAGGGAAGGAGGGGCGCCGCCGATGAGGAGAGGTGGGGACGGTCGCCGCCACCGCGCCATGGGAGGAGGAGCCGCGCCGACGCGCAACGGGCAAGGGGAGGAGGGACGGGTGACGCCACCGCGCCATAGGGCGAGGAGAGGCGGCGACGCTGCGCGTCGGGAGGACGGACCGGGACGGGCGCCGCCTCCGCGCCATGGGAGGGAGGAGAGAGGCGGCGGCGCTGCCGCGCGAAGCGCGTCGGGAGGAGGGACCAGGGAGGAGGAAGAGGAGGAAAGAGGGGGCGGCGCCGCCACACACGCGAGAATAGGGGAGGGGCGGCGTGAGTGGGGGACTGGGGTCTGGGGTGGTTAGGGTTTGCTTAAATGGGCTGGTGAAGATGGTATTTGGGCCGCTGGGCTGTTGTCATGGTGCATCTTGTTGGGCTGGTTTTCGGGTAATTCGGTTGTTCGGTTAATACCAGCCCAAAACCGAAACAAAAACTGACCACCGAACAATGCAAAAATGATAACCGCACCGATAACCGATCACCGAATTAACCGCAAATTTCGGTTAAATCGGTGCGGTTCGGTTCGGTTTGCGGTTATGCGGTTAACCGCGCCCAGCCCTAACCGTCATACCAAGGTCGGTTCAGCCAGCAATCAATGCCCCAAGGCGGTGGAGGACCCCCAAACCGACCTACCAAGGCTATAAATAAAGGGGTACCCCCCCTCCTTTCAACACACAACACAAGACACAAGTCATTCCACTCCCATCCAGGCCAAGGGCCTCTTGTATAGTAGTAGAGTAGGAGAGAGGGCAGGGGAGAAGAGAGGGGTAGTCCTCCCTTTGTGAGGACTTAGCCCAAATCTTGTACCTTGGCGGATATTATCTTATTTATAGTTCATCGTTCGTTCTTCGTTCGTTCGTCGTTCGTTCGTCGTTCGTTCTTCGTTCGTTCATCGTTCGTTCTTCGTTCGTCGTTCGTTCATAGTTCGTTCGTTGTTCTTATTCATAAGTTAGTATTCGTGGTGATATTGATCTAGCGAGCATTGTTTACTAGTCGTTATTCTTGTTATACTTGTTTACGGGATCATCGCTCCGCAAGGAGTGCTCTAGCCTTCTGAATCAGTACCAGGACCGGGGTTAGAGTAGTAATCGACGGCATAGACGTGGTGTCTAGGCTAGAGGTTACCTTTGTTTGCAGCGTGCCCCACGGTTTGTAGAGGTAGGCGGCAGGTGGTGACAGCCCTGTCCGTCCCTTGTAATCCTCCACGTTCGGGTTCGTCGTAGAGCTACAGGCTGGCGTGACTTGGCAGACCAGGTCTATACCAGTGCCCAAAGTAAACAAGTAGAGCTTGAGTGCGTCTATCCTAAGGGATAACTAGATCTTTATTCATCCTCTCAATCCTACACTACTATCGTTCTTGTGTGTCCTTGGGTAAAACTAACCTTGCTGCAGGATACCTCCGTTCCTTGGGGAAAACAAATACGATACCTTGGAATACTCCCGGGTGAAGTGCTACAACGGTATTCCGTGCGCTTGCGGATTTATTCGTGGTGTAAGAAATACCAACAATGCTCTGAGTTCATCTGCAGTTATAGATGTTCTGTGAAAACCTTGAAAGTTTGTCGTCAATTTGTCCCTTAGGTTCTCCCACGAATATATTGATCCGGGCTTTAGCCTAGAATACCACTCGAGAGCTTGATGCTCAATTGCGGTGACAAAGGTCTTGGCCAATACAGTATCGTCTCCTCCAGCAGACGCTACTGCGGCTTCAAATGACATCAAGAATTGTCTTGGGTCGGTTGAGCCATTGTACTTTGATAAGGAGATAGGCTTGTATTTTGCTGGCCATGGGGTCAACTGAAGGCCTTCTGACAAGGGGGAGTTCTTGTCGAATTTACTCACGAAAGGTACATATTGGCGGTAGACATTCCGAGGCCTATGATGGCCTTCGCCATTGATGTTTGTTTCAAAGTCGGGAGTCACTTGGTAATGCTCTCTTTTTGCATCGCTATTTTGCCCTGTGGCGCTTGTCATCTCATCGAGCTCTTTTTGCAGTTCGGCGACTGCCGCCTTTGCTTCTTCGATCTGCAAACGGAGCCTTTCTTTCTCTCTAGCCCTTTCTTCAGAGATTATCTTCTCCTTTGTTAGCTTGAGTCTTTTTCCAAGTTGTTGCAAGTTGGATAGCTGACGTTTCTGCTTGTCAACTTCTTCTTCCTCTAGATCACTTTCTTCAGGGTTGGTTGTCGACGGAGGTTCCGCCCATTGCTTGCCGGCTTTTACTTGCTTCGACTTTTCTGCTTCTTCACTGAGAGTGAGGTCAACAGAGCTTTTGGCGGCGATGGCCTCATCACTTGGCCGAATTCCGGCGGCCAAGCTTGCTTGCGCCGCGCCGGAAATTCGGTTGGCCTCGTCGGCCATTTGCCTTGCTTGAATGAATGCCCAACGAATTTCTTCTTCCGAGAATGCGGGTTGGGAGGGAGAATTTCTTCCTCTAAATCCGGCGGGTGGGAGCTGATGGTAGTTTTTGGACTAGGAGCTTTTTTCTTTCTTTGTGGCATCACGGGTGGTATTTTCGAGCAACACAAACGGTGGGCGCCAATGTTGGGAATTCTTCATTGTAGCAACAAAGAATCCCGACACAGACAATCAAAAACACTCAAGAGTCAACGAAACAGCATTTCATTACAGGGGTGTGATCTCTCCCGTTCCGTCCCGTCCCACGGAGCCCGGGGGCGGGTATTTATAGGGAAGGCCAAGGGTTATTTCGGCATGACCAAATTACCCTTGGCCACCCACTACATTCGCGGAATATTCTGTACAACATTGTCAAAAGGGTACAAATGACATTTCCTCATTGTCGACTGAAACCCTAGCTGGGTGACGTCATTCGCCGGCTTGATGCTGAACGTTATCATGTCGGGCTTCACCTCCTTCAGGGACTGCCGCCATTGTTTGTCGCCGCCATTTCCGACGCGGCGACAGGGGGGACAGTGTCCTCCTCGATCAATGTCGGCAACCCGATGACGCAGCTCCCGGGGTTTGTCGCCAATTCTCAGCCGGGAGCTCGAAACGTCGGCAGTCAGGTTACCTGCAGTCAAAATCCAAAGGCAAAAAAGGGGGTGTCGTCATTATCGCAAACGCCGAACCCCAACAGCGCTGCGGTCCAGGAAGTTCAGGATGCCGTTGCTGCCGCCCAAGATGCCGGTCGCCGTCTACCTGCAGCCGTTCCCTACTTCTGAGATGGAGTTCGGCGAAACCACCACGACGTCTGTCGGGTCTTCTCTTACCATGCGGCACACGTCCATGACAAGCCGTGCGACGGCGTCGTCCGAATCCATTTCGCCGCGGGCAGTCACTGAAACCCTCATCTAATAAGACTGTCGATTATAAGCTAGCGGCAGCAAGACTGTCGAGTTCAATATCTGTTTCAGGTTGTATGTAAAGAGAATACAAACGGAGTTGTGTTGATAGCCAAATTTGATAGGATCATGTTTAGGCCTATATTTTTGAATAAGTTGTATAATCTGAGTTGCTTTGGCTTATGGCTAACTATGTCTGGGTTTGAATAATAATTGGCCTGATAAGTAAACGGATTGATTACGTGCAAATGTGAACATGTTAATGGTCAGTTCAGTTCTCCGCTAAAACGACTATATATCAAACAGATGTTCAACCAAGTGGTGAGAAGTTATAATTTAGAATGAGAGTGGATTGCATCAGGAGTCTCCAAACTTGTCCTTCGTTCTCACATAGGTCTCAATACTCTCTAGGTGGGTATTTTAGGTCTCGAAATTTGTCCCCCAGTTCTCAAAACTCTCCAAATGAGTACTTTGTCCCGGAACTAGTCGCTTGCATTTCTTCTCGTGGCCTCCTGTCGCGGCTGTACAAATTAACAGGACGTGGAGATCGACTAGCTTGCAAGATTCAACGTACGTAATTGCGATTGACCATAAATGACTTGTTGATCAGGTGGCCAAAATTAGGCCGGTGGATGGGCCGCCTGCACGCTCGCCGCCCTGGTCCCAAACACAGTACCATCATCGTTGTTGTTCAACGGATGACGAAGTAGCGAGTCGAAGGGCGCGACATGTGAGATGTGACGGACCTGAATGTAGTTTATATCGAGGATGTCTCCAGGTCTCCCCGTATAAATAGTGGCGTGATCTAGGAGAAAAAAGAGTAGATAATTGTGATAATTGATAAAATTGTTGTGCTTGTTCCCTAACGCTGTTGTGTGACGATCAATCCCCAACGTTGGTTATGCAAATTTTAGAGCATCGAGTATCCTCCTCCCTGATTAACAAACTTCATTGCCTTCAATATCAGATTAGTGTTCGTCCCATGAATCACACGGAAGAACCACAACAATAGACTAATCAATTACTCACTTGATCGAGTCCCTTTAGAGAACATTAATACAAAGCAATAAAAGATGTAGCCTGAAGCCATTGAAGCCACCAAGAATCCAACTAAGCGTGCGATCTCTTTGTAACGCTACATATTTTCTCCTTTCAGCCCTCGGCACCTTCAGATCCCTCAACATGGTCCCTAGAATGCACAAAGTCACCGAGTACCATTTCTGTCCGTGTACTGCAGTTGAGATGCCCTTGGTGGTCACAGCCCTCGCCATGCATCCGCGGGTACGTACTAGTGTGCGCGGACTGAGCAATTCTGCTTGTCAAACTGACTAAAACAGAGGGACAAGCTCACGCACGCACTCATTACCAGCACGTCGTTATTCAACTTCTTGCATTACTGCCTCAGCGACTCAAAGATGCATAGGCAGAGGGACGTCGCGTATTGCAAGCTCTCTGATTCCCGAGGCCTCTCAAGCCTGAATGCATTTAGTTAAGAAGGTTGCTAGAAAGCAACGTCACAGCAGAGTGTTCTTCTCACATACATTGCGTCGAGTGTCTTCTATGTTCCTGCCTTTATACTGCCAATACCTATTCAATTCATTCAAGTTATTTCCCAAAATGTAAATTTTGAGAGAGTGGGCAACAATATAAATGCTCACGTCCTGCGATGTGTCTTAGAGTGCTCAGCACCATGTGGTAGTAGCTGAAACTGGGAGAAGGTTCTCTGACGTACTTCCGACACTGCCTTGTCTCTGGCACGCGAGCCTTGGGCCACCAGTCATACAATTTTGGGTTGTAACGTTCCATCATTTCATCCATATTTTCAAGTTGTATTTAAAGAGAACAAATATGGAGTTGTGTTTAAAGAGAATAAATTTGACGGGGTCATGTTTAGGCCTAATATTTTTAAATAAGTTGTACAATCTGAGTTGCTTGGCTTATGGCTAACTATGTCTGGGATTTGAATCATAATTGCCACATGTGAACATTTTAATGGTCAGTTCGGTTCTCCGTTAAGATTATCAAACACTTTAATTTATATTTAGAGTGAATTGCATCAGGGATCTTTGAACTTATCCAAGTCCCAGTACTCTCTAAATAGGTACTTTTGGTCCCGAAATTTGTCCCCTATTAGGTCCCAGTACTCTCTAAATGAGTATTATAAGTCCCGGAACTTGGCCCCAGTTCTCGCATAACTCCCAAAACTCTCAAAATGATGATAATCCCAGAACTTGTCGCTTGCATTTCATCCGGTGGCCCCCTGTAGCGGCTCTATGAACAGGGGGGCTCCAAATTGTTTTTTTTTTTTGGCGAAAAGAGAGTTATGTTAATATTGAAGCATATTATGTCTCCTGATTATAAAAGTATCCCAATCAACAGCAACTTTGAAGACACCGCATGACGAAGTAAAAGAGTCTAAGGAGACATGTGACTGAATGTAATTTATATTGAGATGAGAATGTCTTCTGGTCTCCCCATATAAATAGTAGCGAACAACACCGTACATGATCCGGGAAAAGAAAAAAAATGAAAAAATTCTGATAATTGATAAAATTTCTGTGCTTGTTCCCTAACTTGTGTTTGTGGGACGATCAATCCCCGACATCGATTATTGGAGCCCATTTCTTCCTTTGTCTTCCATTGAGTTCAGAACAGTTATGCACCTCTGAATTGAAAATTCAGAGCATCGAGCAGCCTCCTTTCCTCTAATTAACAAACTTCATTGCCTTCAATTTCAGAGTAGTGTTCGTCCCATGAATCACATGGAAGAATCACAACAATAGACTAATCAATTACTCACTTGAGTCCGTTTATAAAACATTTATACAAAGCAATAAAAGATCTAGCCTGAAGGCATTGAAGCCACCAGGAATCCAAGTAAGCTCGCGATCTCTTTCTAACGCTAGCTGCATATTTTTCTCCTTTCAGCCCTCGGCACCCTCAGATCCCCCGGCATGGCCCCTAGAATGCACAAAGTTTGAAGCCACCGCGCGCCGAACCGCATTGTGTCGCCTCCTTTTTTGAGAGTAAAGGGTAGCTCTTTATTTATTAATGCCGATCATTACATAGAGTCAAGCGGAGAAACTCTGGTGGGTTATCAAACCACACTGATGCATCAAGATTAACTGCAGTTCTAGCTAAAACATGAGCTACCGCATTACAATTTCTTTTGACATGACTAAAAGAGAAACTAACAGGTGAGGATCGTATTATCTCCAAAATATCTCTGATTATGGATCCTGTATGAGAACGATCCTCAGCGCCCAAACAAAGCTTTTTGATGAGGGATAAGCAGTCAGACGCCACAATCACTCGTTTGAAAGGGAGCTCTTTAGCAAAGAGAATAGCCCGCCCGAACGGAGCTAGACATCGTGTCGCCTTCTGTTTGATGCGGTGGAAGTTTATGCAGGTTCACCGAGTACTACCATTTCTGTCCGTGTACTGCAGTTCAGATGCCCTTGGTGGTCACAGCCCTAGTCATGCATGCTGCGCCCTAGTTATGCCGCTTCTGCTTGTCAAACTGACTAAAACAGAGGAACAAGTTCACACACGCAATTACTACCAGCACGTCGTTATTCAACTTGTTGCATCACTGCCTCAGGTATTCACCGATGCATAGGCAGAGGGATGTTGCGTATTGCAAGCTCTCTGATTCCTGAGGCTTCTCAAGCCTGAATGCATTTAGTTAAGAAGGTTGCTAGTAAGCAACGTCACAGCAGAGTGTTCTTCTCACACACATAGCGTCGAGTGTCTTCTATGTTCCTGCCTTTATACTGTCAATACCTATTCAATTCACTTAAGTTATTTCCCAAAATGTAAATTTTGAGCGAGTGGGCAACAATATAAATGCTCACGTCATGCGATGTGTCTTAGAGTGCTCAGCACCATGTGGTAGTAGCACATTGAAATTGGGAGAGGGTTCTCTGACGTATTTCTGACACTGCCTGGTCTCTGGCACGGGAGCCTTGGGCCACCAATCATAGTACAATTTTGGGTTGTGACGTTGTCATTTCATCCATATTTTCCAACTCTTGATTCAAATCATTGCACAATGATGACTAACTTGATACACAGTGAAACATACTGCATCAAAGCAAACTTTCCTGGGTCTCATGGAACAGTTTTTGTAGGGAGCAAGGTTTTGCTTCAATATTAGTACACTTTCCTATTTGCAAAAAAAAAAAAAAAAAAGAAGAAGAAGATTCAGTTACCCCAAACCGTGCGTGTCAGTTGAGAATCAAGGCGTGCGCCGCGTGCCCGTCAAATCCCCATCGTGCTGAGCGCATCGTGCACTGCCACTGGTCGTGCCTAATTGTGCTTCGCGAGCGTCCGGGTGGTGGCAGAGGGTTTATCGCCAAGTAATGTAGGCTTTCTAAAGGATAGAAAACAATTGAAAAGTTACAGCAGTTTGAAGAGCACAAAAACATTGTTTTCTTGTTCAATATCTGTGAATGTGATAGTTCCCCTGATAAGCACATACTTCCTCCGTTCCATTATGTTAGCATTCGGGGATTCAAATTTGTTCCAAATTGTAAGCATTCGGGACTACGGTAGGCCCCACACGTATTACTCCTCCCAGCGAATGCTCACTACTGCGTCTACATGTCTACGTGGCACTTTTTCCTTATCTTTTTTTTTGCGAAAGCACTTTTTGCTTATCTGGTTGTTGGGTTGAGCGGTAAATGAAAATTTCACTTGCACTTTTGTCTCTCGGCGCCATGTGAAAAGCAAGCCGGCTGCTGCCTTGCATTTATTGCTACTGAATCCCATATCGTGTGTGCAAGAGATCAATAGGGGTAGCAGGGTCTTTTGCATGCATCCTTGTTCCGGTGTCCAACTCCCCCGAATGCTAACATATATGGAACGGAGAAAGTATGTTCGGGGTGTTCGGTTGGAGGATGCAGTTGCAGTTGCAGTTTGAATAGTGAGAGAGAACACTGTAGCGGAGGATTCGCGCACTGTAGCAATTCAGTTGACTGTAGCAGCAGGAGCAGCAGCAGCAGGAGGATTTTCCTCCAGCTGAACACGCCCGTTGTGTACTAGTCTTCCACGCTAAACAGGGATTGCGATGACTGACTGCAGTCTGACTACTGACTTACGGTCCTAGACAAACTTCCAACTGGCTGCATGCATGGTCCAGTAATGCTACTCCCTCCGTCCCCTGTATAGTGCGTTTTAGGGTTTAAAATTTTTCTTTAATATAGGGCGTTTTGCAGATAAGACAAACTCTAGGGTTGGTGGGAGAGTTCGTGGAGGGAATAGTTGAGGTAAAATTAAAGGATATAGTAGTGTTTTAACACCTTGACTGTTTTTAAATTTGAATACTAGAAAGCTCTATATTTAGGAACGGAGGGAGTAGATCTTTTTCTCTCATGCATGCGACTGAAGATGGCATCTTCCTCAAGGATCCAAAATCCAGCTGCTGATAAATTTTACATGGCATCCAGCTGCTGATAAATTTTACATGGTCAACAACTCCACATGCACCGGTTGAGAACAACTTGATCTTTTTTCTTTTTCCAAGAAACATCTTGATCCTTTTGCTCGACCGGCAGCTAGGCTTATGTGGCACATGTGAAGAACAAACTTGACCTTGCGTTCTTGAAATAGAGAGAGAGAGAGCAACTTGACCTTTGATGGGAGCAGTATAGGGCAGACACGTTAAAAGCAACATATGCAGATTGGATCAGTCGGCTTAGCTGGTGGCGCTGCTATGTTGCCGCCGTGTTTGCCTGGTCGCCTTATCCCTTGAATGTGATTTCCTTTTTCTAACTCACATCATATCGCCGGCAGCTAGGGTTCTTCGCTTCATTGTTTCCTCGCCAGGTTGCAGTCTTCTGCTTCTCGTTCTGTGCGTTTTACTGTTGATGTCATCGTTAAACTAAAAGAGGAGTGTAAAGATCGGGGATTAGATGCGTCTTATAGAAAAAGAGTATTTTGGGTAATTTTTTTAATGGCAGTGGTGGATAAATTTCTCTTCTTATTTTTTACGATTAACGTGGTAATTTCTATGCCTTGAGAGCAAACGTGGAGGCTTCTTTTCTTGGTCAATTATATATATAATAGATAGATGCATATTAAAGATTCATTAAGTTATTTCCCAGAATTTGAATTCTGAGCGACACTAAGTATTCACGTCAGGCAATATTGTCTCATATAGTGCACAGAACCATGCGGTATATATTCAGCCTGTTCGGTTGGAGGTTGCAGTTGCAGTTGCAGTTTTTTGTGAGAGAGAATACTGTAGCGGAGGAAACGCGCACTGTAGCAACAGTGAGAGGGCTGGCAGCAGCAGCGGCTGCTTTTCCTCCAGCGGAACACGCTCATTGAAACTGTCTATCAAGATCGAGTTGCGACCTCTACTACTTTTGACTAGGTTACTGTCCCAATTGTAGTACTGCCTTGACTACTGTCCCAGAACTATTCAATGTCATCACCGCATTATCTAATTTCTTTAACTGCTGAAGCGTCATAGCCCCGTCCAAGCCGCACACGACGCACTGAACCTGTGCGCACGAACTGACTGAAAAACTGAGGAACAAGCTCACACACGCATTCACTACAAGGACGTCGTAATTCCACGTTTTAGTGCAGTTCATCAGCGATTCAACGAGGCATAGGCAGAGGGACATCGGGTACAGCAAGCTCTCTGATTCTTGATGCCTCTCAAGCCAAAATGCATTTAGTTAACTCGCAAAAAAAAAAGCATTTAGTTAAGAAGACCTTGATTCGAAACACCGTCGTACCAGAGTGCTCCACTCACATACCATGTTACACGATATCCCGCACCCGGGGGAGGTGGCCTGAACTGATGTTCCTCGCGTCACCTCCCCAGCCGGCGTTGCGCTGGCGCCGGTGGGCCCCTCTGCTGGCCCACCTCTGAAAAAAAAAGTTACACGATATCCCCCTTGTGCGCAAAGAACCATGTTGTATACTACATTGAAACTGCGTATCCATTTTTGAGTTATGACTTAAATACGAGCTCTTCTACTCATCCAATGTTATCCATTTCTTGATTGTTTTTTTTTGAAGCAACTCCATTTCTTGATTGCTGAAGTTTCTTTTTAAGGAACTGGGGAGGGTCAAGCCCCTACAGATTAATACATTGAAATGTAAAGGTTTTAATAAATGAAAAAAAGCAGAAAAAGGGAAAGAACAAAAACAGAGTTAATCTTCTCGTGCATCTATTGTTTTAAATGATCTGTACATAGTTCCTTCTCATATACAATGACGAGGCATCGACATGGCTAGCTGCACTCCATTAAATAATGCCATGCTTATGCCTTTTTTTAGAAGCGGGAATATATTAATATTCCAGCTTTTGTATCAAAACGATACATATAGCATAAAGATTACAAATAAAAAAACTCTATTCTAAATTGCACACACGCTAGGAATAAAGAAGCTAAAAAGGAAAAAAAAACACTCTCCTGCAACTAAAACCAACAACTAAAGAAACCTCCTCTCATCTAACCACACTAGTGTAACTCGTGGTCAGGTCGCTGCAGTCTGCAGGCCGTCATGAAATGCGCAAAGCTGAGCCACATCCAAATCTTGCGGCTGTAGCGTGCCGCCTTGTGTCCGCAGCCATGGAAGTTTCACCAAGTACCAATTCTATCCGCGTACGACCCATGCAAACTGCTCAAGCGAACTGATGTGCGCAGACTCGTGCTACAGCCTATCCAACTCTCTGGAAAACAGTGTAACAAACTGACGAACGCACACATCACCAGCAGGTCGTTATTCAACGAGCTGGTGCAATAATTTTACTCATCCCTGAGGCATAGGCAGAGGAAGGTCGCATGTTGCGAGCTGACTGATTCCTGATGCCTCTCAAGCAGAAATGGATTTAGTTAAGAAGCCCTTGCTAGAAAGCAACCTCACAGCTGAGTGCTCAGATATACTTTCGATTAAGGAGATGTCATTCCCAGTGTATGCCAATCCTACATTAGTACTACATTCATCTCAAAATAGATGTCATCTAACTCTAGTCACGAGAATTAAGGAGATGTGAAAAATGTGGGTGCACAGAAATATAGAGGAGAGATAGAGATAAATGTGTATCGAGAAAGAGTGAGACTGACATGTAAGTTGAGAAAGCTGAGGAAGACTGGAATGACATGTAATTTAGAATAGAGGGAGTAGTTAGGAAGAAGGCATTCTACTCCTTGCGTTTTACTGTACATGTGAAAGACTCAGAGACAGATTAAACTGCATTATATTCTGAATGCTGCATGTGTCTACCAATAAATTTACTGCAATTCTGCAAACCGGGGATCCAGCTTTTTTAGCTTGCTATGTGAGGTGACGACTTCAGCGTTTGGTTGGAGCAATCAGTGTAAACCGATGACATTAATTATCTTTTTGTTCCGGTAACACATGAATCACATCCCGTGTATCAAGTCTCGTCTCGTCGTGTAGAAACTCATACCACACGCCCCCTTGGTAACCGGAAAACAGGGTAACCTTCTCCCCTAAAAAAAACAGGTAATCTTCTCCACGCCCAGTGGCGAGTCTGGAGGATGTTTTGAGAGTAACAAACTCACAGACGCAAACACAAACAACAGGTTTTGATTCAGCATGCTGGTGTAATGCTTTTACAGTTCTCTAAGACTGTCTCCAACGGATGCCCCATTCACTGACTTATACCTAAAATAGGTTGTAAAGTGTACAAAATAACCCTCCAACCGGTGATCCAAAACAAAGACCCATTCTGCGACTTTTCCCCACCGCAACCCAGATATGCAGCACGAACACGCGCGACCCAGCTGTCTCCATCCCCGTTCTTCCTCCAGCGTGACGAGGTGAAGACGGCGGCTCGACGAGGCAAGGCCGGGGAGGCGGGATGGCAGCGAGCTCGGCGCAGGGGAAGCGGGGGCTCGTCGCGACTCGGAAGGCATCGACCTCCGGCAGCTGGCCACGGCACGCGGCGGCAAGAGTCAGGGCGAGCTCGCGATCACGGCCATGGCGCGGGACGCCCTTGCTGGAGGAGACGGCCTCGGCGAGGCTCCACGACGACGGGCAGGCGCGCAGCGGCATCCACGGCGCCCTGCCATGCATTTTGGTGTTTGAATCAGACAGTTAAGACAACACTCCACGCTGCACGCTGTCTGATCCCTGATGCCTCTCAAGCCAAAATGCATCCAGTTAAGAAGCCCTTGCTCGAAAGCACCAACATAGCAGAGTGCCCTGCTCACATACACATCGTCTAGTGTTGTCTCTTACCCCTCTTTCCTGCTTTTATATTGGTAATACATATTAAAGATTCATTAAGTTATTCTCAGAATTTAAATTCTCAGCGACACTAAGTATTCAGGTCAGGCAATGTCTCCTATAGTTCACAGTACCGTGTGGTATACATTGGAACTGTCTATCAAGATCGAGTTGCGACCTCTACTACTTTAGACTAGGTTACTGTCCCATTTGCAGTACTGCCTTGGACTACTGTCCCAAAACTTTTCAATGTCATCACAATACCGCGTTATCTAACTTCTTTAACTGCTGAAGCGTCATAGCCCCGTCCAAGCCTCACACGACGCACTGAACCTGTGCGCATGAACTGATCGAAAACCAACTGATCGAAAACCGAGTAATAAGCTCACATACGCACTCACTACAAGCACGTCGTAATTCCACGTATTAGTGCAGTTCATCAGCGATTCAGCGAGGCATGGGCAGAGGGACATCGCGTACAGTAAGCTCTCTGATTCTTGATGCCTCTCAAGCCAAAATGCACTTAGTTAAGAAGACCCTTGATTTGAAACACTGTCGTACCAGAGTGCTCCGCTCACATACCATGTTCCACGATATCCCCTTGTGCCCAAGGAACCATGTTGTACATATACTACATTGAAACTGCGTATCCATTTTTTAGTTACGAGCTCACTCTACTCATCCAATGTTATCACGATGCACAATATTTCAAATTTCTTGATTGTTGAAGATTATTTTTTTAAGGAACTGGGAAGGGGCAAGCCCCTACAGATTATGTATAGGTTTTTAATGCATGAAGAAAAAAACAGAAAAAGGAATAAACAAACAGAGTTACATCCTCTCGTGTATCCATTAATTGTTTTAACTGATCTACATGGTTCCTTCTCATATACGACGCCGAGGCATCCAATTATGGCTAGCTGCACTCCATTAGACAATGCCATGCTTATGCCTGCTACAAGTGTAGTGGTCACGTCGATGCAGTCTGCAGGCCGTCCATGAAATGCGCAAAGATGAGCCACATTCAAACATTGCGGCCGTACCGTCCCGCCTTATGTCCGAAGCCGTGGAAGTTTCACCAAGTATCAATTCTATCCGCGTACGACCCATGCAAACTGCTCGAGCGAACTGATGTGCGCAGACTCATGCTACAGCCTATCAAACTCGCTGGAAAACAGAGTAACAAACTGACGAACGCACACATCACCAGCAGGTCGTTACCCAACGAGCTGGTGCAATAATTTTACTCATCCCTGAGGCAAAGGCAGAGGAACGTCGCATGTTGCGAGCTGTCTGATTCCTGATGCCTCTCAAGCAGAAATGGGTTCAGTTAAGAAGCCCTTGCTAGAAAGCAACCTTACAGCTGAGTGCTCTGCTCACACACATAGCGTCGAGTGTCGTCTTTTTACCTCTAGTTCATGTGATTTATACTGCCAACACGTCATAAAAATTCATCAAGTTATTTTCCAGAGTGTAAATTCTGAACGACACTAAATGTTTACTATCATGAGATGTCCCCTAGAGTGCACAGCACCATGTGGTATACATTGAAACTGTCCACCCACTTTTTTGATACCACCTCACTCTAGTTCAGCCTAAGTCATTGCCCCACCTGCAGTCCTTTGATACCACCTCACTCTAGTTCAGCCTAAGTTCAGATACATTGGCAGAGATGGTCAAAGCTTACACTACCCAAAGGGCAGGGCGGCATGGGTTTTCGCGATCTTCAGCTCTTCAACAAAGCCATGCTGGGCAAGCAAGGCTGGAGATTGATTACAAGACCGGAGGCACTCTGCTCTAGGGTAATAAAAGGCAAGTATTTCCCTCATGGAGATTTCCTGTCGGCCACGAGGAAAAGGAAAAGTTCAGAGACATGGAAAGCTATGTTACATGGTAGAGATATTCTAAAGCGTGGTGTCATCAAAAGAGTGGGACCTGGCTCTACCACTGATGTTTGGGAGGACAATTGGATACCGGGTATTGACTCGCTGAAGCCACGAGTGAGGTTGGAAGAAGCTCAAGTCCAAAGGGTTGTTGATCTGTTCATTCAAGGGACCCGTGTGTGGAATGAAGTGCTTGTCAAGGAATCCTTCATTGCCATGGACGCAGAGGAGATTTTGAAGGTGAAACCGGCCATTCATGGGGAGACTGATTTCTTTGCATGGGCCTTTGAGAAGAATGGATATTATTCAGTCCGATCTGCATATAGAGTCCTGAAAAGAGAGGCAGAACAGCGTCAGTCGTTGAAGGAAAATGCTGGTGCTACTTCTGACGATAGCCATTGGTGGAAGGTGTTATGGAAAATGAGAATTCCTCCAAAAGTTCGTATATTTTGGTGGCGGGTGATTAACAACTTTCTACCGAGCAAAGCTGAACTGAGGAGGAGACATGTAGCTAAGGAAAGCCATTGCGAAGCCTGTGGTGATCCCTCGGAAAGTTTGTACCATGTGGTGATGGAGTGTACCTATGCACGAAGGTTCTGGGAGGCCGTGAAAGAAGCTACCGGTGTCAAGCTGCCTGAACTGCATCGAGCAACTTGGGCAAAGGATATCTTATCTGGACATTTTTGCTCGGGAGATGATGCTAGTATGATGGTGTGTGGAGCGTGGTCCATCTGGTCTGGCCGGAATGCTAGGAACCATGGAGCGAAACAGTGGAGTCCAAAGGCGGCAGTCAGGCATGTTGCGAAAATGCTTGAAGACCTGGTGTGCTTGAAGGGAGAAACATTACCGCAGCAAGCTAGAAGGCATGAGCGATGGAAACCCCCAGACACTGGATGGGTTAAGGTAAATTCAGACTGGGCTTTTCTAATAAACTCTGGTACTGGCGCATCAGGTGTAATCATTAGGAATGGAAATGGTGCTACTCTTGCTGTGGAAGGCCGATGGCTGGCCCATCTGCCGGACGCGATCACTGCAGAAGCAATGGCGGCGAGGAATGGCTTGTCACTAGCTGTGGCTTTGGGCTACGACAAGGTCATTCTAGAAGTAGACAACAGCTCTCTGGCAACTTCTCTACAAGCTGTTGTACCTGACCTATCGACGATTTCTGGTCTGTGTCAGGAGATCCAAGAGCTTGGTCGTTCTTTTGTTGAGTTTGAAGTGTCGTTGGTTGGGCGGGAAGCAAATTCGGTGGCTCATTGCTGTGCGAAAATGCCCACCGAGTCCAACAGAGTGTGTTCATGGGTGGGTACGCTTCGGACTGGCTTCGTGGAGTTGTGACTAAAGATTGTAACTCAGTTGAAAGTTAATACAAGCTCTTGCGTTTTGCCCAAAAAAAAAACTGATTTAATGTCATCACGATGCCGCATAAAACATTTGGTGAACATGTGCACAAACTCATTGAGAGCCATTGGATTGCATATGAACGACTAAAATCATGGTGAGAATTTCCTTTTTTTTTTGAAGGCAACACGCCCCTAAAGGGGCAAGACTTTATTTAATTGTAAGCACTGAATATTACAAAGTTCAACCCTAGAAGATTCAATACATATTTTGTTCTTGAAAGGACATCTGCCAAAATGCCTGAAATTTGAACACTGGAAAAACATATTTTTTGAGCAAGACCGAGCATTCCTGGCTAACATGTCTGAAATGCAGTTTTCCTTCCTTGAGATGTGGCTGAAACTGCACTTGATATTTTTAGATATGCCTTTCATATCTCTAATAATTTGTCTTAGAGACCAATCCGAAAGAGTCTCCTGTTGACTTTGCATACAGAGAACAAGCTCTGCATTATCAGATTGAAAGTCACACTCCTGAACCTGCAAAGATTCAGTCACAAGAAGACCACAAAGTAGGCTGAATGCTTCAGCTTGAAGAGAAGATTTAGCTTTGCAGATTTAGCTTGTATGTGCAAAGTCCATGGAAGGTGACCCCCGCTACATGAAATATATAGCCCAATACCAGCATCTCGACCTTCAATGTAAGAGGCATCAGACATGCAATAACATTCAGGAGAAGCAAGACTTTGCAACAGATGTTGCACTTCTTTTTCTGAATGACATTCATTGTCGCCAAAGATAAGCTCAACTTGAAAAGTATCGTATTGAGCCTTTTGAGCAGCTTTGGCCTGAAAAATTACAGAGTTTGAACAGACCACTCTTTGTTTTGAAATCTCACAGAGTTCCTTGCCTTCCAAATGTACCATAGAATGTAACAAGCAAGATCAAAATCCACTGGATTGATGAGGCTACTAAAAATATAATAAAGGATACTAGAAATATTGCCTCGAAGATTATGAGACCTGATTGCGAAAGGGGAAATGAACCAAACAGCTCTAGCAAAAGTGCAATGAAAAAACAGATGTTCATCATTCCCAGGCATGCCACATAGAGCACAATAAGGAGATATTTTATTAATTCTTCTGTGCACTCTTTTGGCACTAGCAATATTGTGAGTAAGTAATCTCCAAACGAAGACTTGAACTCTCGGAAGGATCTTCTTATTTTTCCAAATCAACTGAATAAGAGACATGGTTTGGTTGGAACGATTAAGGTTGCTTACCGTTAATTGAATACGCTCCTGATGTATTACTTTGTATATATATATGCACTTTGTGCTGACCAGCAACCTTTCTTACTTGGTGTCCATATCAAAACATCTCGGCCTCCAGATTGAGAGAGTGGTACCTGCATAATTTGATCAACAAAACCTGAACTGAAAATAGAAGATAGTAAATCTTTGTTCCATCTTTTGGATTATTGAGCCATAAGTCAGCAACTTTAACTGGGAGATTTATATAAAGAGCATCTTCTTTGATATACTCATGGATTATCTCCCAGCCAGGGCACGAGGGTTGATTCCAAATATAAATATCACCATCAAAAAGTTGCCATTGAACAACTTTAGCTAGAATTTCCATTGATGAAACACTGTTTTTTGGAAACGTCCTCTAGATTCGTGGTTGTTAAAATCATGGGTGAGACTTTTCAAACTTCATATATTTCAGCCCATCAAAATTAGATCTTAAGGTCCAAAATTTTTGTGCACATATTCACCAAATGCTTCATGTGCACCTGATATGTCCTCTATTTTAAATTCATCAATTGTTGCCGTGTTAAGCATTTAATCCATAAACAGTGAAAATTAGGGTACCATTAACCACCAATACGGGTTGCAAGAAGTCTTCCCAAACTGAAAGGAGGAAAAAGGCTACGGATAGCCATGCCAGCCCACACTTACCAAGCACAGGAATGCTACATGGGGCCGTTGACATTGACTAGCAAGTGTTGATGACTGAATGGATGTCAAGCCTAGGTTCACAGCCCCACAGTGCACAAGCCAAGCATCGCTCCACCTGAGCAGGCAGGAGTGGACGGGAAACTGTATGAGCACCCCCCATACGAGTGCGGGTTAGCATCGATGGCGGCGTCCGGAAAGTTCGGCAACGGACTGAGCGGTAGGATAGCGATTTTCTAGATCTGTTCTGTAATGCGGTTTCGATTGCGGCAACTGACAGGACTGATCGGTATGTACAACAAAAGGCACTCCAAAGCTACGCTGCGGCAACCTGTATGCTTGTACGCTTGTACTAATGTTTTTTTTACCAAAGAATGTTTAAAAAGTGTCCTTAAGACAAATCACCATATCAGATATAAAAGCACGGTAACAGCAATGGGCATGTGAAAACATGAAGCAAATGGTTATGATAGCAATAATGATTCACAAACCAAATTATATCCCTCCCTCCCTCCCTCCCTACATCTCTTTGAATTCAAGTATACAGTTACGGAGATACTACAGAAAAAGAATAAAGGATTACTTTGTCCGAAAATTTTTTGTATTAATTGCATGACAGTAGCGGCTTCTCCCGGCTCCCTTGTTTTAACCTTGTTATCAACTATATAAGTGAACCTTGGAACTGAAGCAGTACACCTGAAGAATTAAAAGAATATAGCTGAGAATAGTGATGCACTATGCTATGCATAAATGGTTTGAAAATGTAGATATGTAAAAACTTGTCCTACAGTTATCAGTCAACGAAATTAGAGGCAACAACACAATTTCTATCTTAGCAAACACCAAAGACAAACGTACTTGACGTTTTTGATTTTGAAAATCACGTTTGACCGCTCGTCTTATTCGAAAATTTTGTGCAAATATCATTTATCCTGTTATGGTTTGTTTTATCATTAGAGATATTTTAAGCATGATTTATTTGTTTTAATATTTGCACAATTTTTTGAATAAGACGAGCGGTCAAACGTGATCTCCAAGAGTCAAAAACATCAAGTAATTTGACATAGAGGTAGCAATATGACTAGCAATATGACTGGAAGCTTACGGTTCAGAACCTTTCTGACAATTCCTACAGCTGATATAAAAATATGGGACCATTCTCTTTCACAGTACAACCATTTTCCAGATGTCGATAGTATTGCATATGGAACCAATTGGACATTTCCATGAGGAATAACCATAGACCTAATGATAAGTGGATGCAAAATGCTATCATTTTGCCTGAAGGCTTCTGCATCAACCTCAAACAATAAAAACATGGTCTGATGTTTGAAGTTGTGTATTAGAACGGTTCATTTTAATTTTTTTTTAGATAATGGGAAAAATAGCATCCGGCTTTGGCCTCAGAAAGAGGTTACAGCCGCCTTATTACAAATTTGCAGCACTTCCGTCTGCCAAATGTGAAACGAGAAAACGCAAACTTTACAAAACAAAGAGTTTGTATGACAAGAATTAAATATCAAGATGAATCAGCTATTTTCACAAAACTATATGGGAAGCTGATAAAAGATTGATTTAGTAGTCGGAATCAATAACAAAAACTGCCAAAAAAGGATTTGAACAAACATCCTCTGTGTAATCACCTACAATACTTCGCTAGCATCTATCCAAACAGTGTAAGTTGAACGTTTTAAACTATTTTGTCTGCACAATGTCCCTAAAAGCCCACAAATGACCTACGTGGTGAACCTAACTCAATTTGATTGGATACCTGAATCATACCTGGCGTCTAAAATGCAAAATCAGCGTCATGTGGTATCGAAATGCTTACAGTATCATTTGCTAAATCTATGAATTAAATAAACCTAAAAGAAAAGCAGCATTCCATGAGGCTCTACAGCACAGTACCACATCATGCATCAGAAAACAACAGTTTACAGTTGCATCCAAGGATGGGCTAAAACACGAAGCAGGTCAAGGATTCAACCCTATTGCATACATGAGCACAGAGATTCCAATCACATGGACTGGAGATAGCTCCTTTTTTTTTAATGGAACAGGGTTAATTCCATTTTGTTGTCTAAACATGAAAAAAAAAGGAAAATAGAGATAATTTGCAATTGAATTTGACTATCAATGTATGGGGTAGATGAAATTGTTGGTTAAAGAGAAGTGAATAAAAGAAAAGGCAAGAGAACCAACAATTTTCGTTGGGTATCAATGTGATGGGGTATATGTGACGAACATCACCAAATTGGCAGGGAGGTGTCTGCAATGGAACAGAGGAAGCAAGAGAACCAAAATCAATCATAGATAATTGTTGAAGTGTCAAGCAAAATGTGGGGTTTTCTGATGACAGACCATAGAATATAGATGGGTCGCGTTAAGACCATAGCAAATTCCGTTTCGTTCTATTCTTCCATCACTTCTTTTCTCCTCCATCACACCTCTGCAGCTCCCCGCCACCCGCGCCGCCCCGCCTCCTCACGCCGCCAAGCCGTTGGCCCCGCGTCACCCGGCCTCCCCGCGCGGGCATGGTGGCCCCGCCTCCCCACGTTTGGATTTTGGTTGTTGGCTTTGTAATATACTTTAGCTTTTCTGAACATCAAAACCCAAAAAAAAAAGTTCTGGATGAGATTTTCAGCATTTAGTTTCTTTATTCAAAAATTAGCTTTTCTGCATTCCAAAAGCTAGCTTTTCGAAACCCCATTTGTTTCAGCTTTTAACTTTTCCAACTAGAAAACCTGCCGAAACTGAACCAAACAAGGCCTTAGTCGGTGTTCATTTGCAGTGCTGTCTTGATGTCCAATTGATTCAATGTCATGATGATGCCACATATTTTAAATTTATTAGTTGTTGAAATGTCAACCAGTGAACTGCAAATTGTGGGGTTCTGAAAAACTGATCGGTGGCTTTGTTATGTTCTTTGCTTTTTAAACAAAGTATGTCGATTGATAAAGAATCCATTTCTACGGCATATGTCTCATTCACTCGCCCCAGTTTTGGCGACGAACTAACTATTTATTGTCGAATATTCAATGGTGCACAACATCTCCGGTCGAGGAACAAGCACTACCCTAAGCAAATCATGTAGGACTACTGTTTGGTGTGGCAAAGCTGTAGCATCAATTCAAACCTTTATTTGTGTATATAATACAGGTAGGTAATAAACCAATACTTTTAGTTTTTGGACTATCATCAGCATGCGGCAGTGCGCACCAGGCGCTTAAGAGTTCAGAATAACTGCTGTTGAAGACAAACAAAAGAACAGACACGTGCATCATTTCATCAAAGCGCTGCGTACATAATTGGATGAATAGCTGTATTTATGACGCGCTAGGCCAGAAGCTCGTATCAGAGCCTCCCCAACGGGCTCCCAAGAGCTAGCAGAAATGATAGTTTATTGAAAAAAGAGATGACAGGGATTCTGGTTGTTGCTTCAACAAGCCCTAGCTCCTGGCACGCAAACCAAGACTAGAATAGGAGAATGCACCTGCGCGCCTCACATTTTCCTGCTGCTGCCTCAAAGTAATAATAAAAAAAATCTAACCTGCAGGGCCATGCTCGTTTTATTATATTAGGTGAAAATGTGAAGAGCCAGCGGTTGAGTCCAACCTTACGGCCCACTAACGCGTTTTTCGAATTTGGTTTTTTCAGCTGTCCAACAGGACATTCAAAACCACGTGCATGTACTCCTAAGAGCAGTATAACAAGCCTACTCAGCGGGCTGATGTCCTACGTGGAGAGGAAAGAGAATAGATCAAAGAGAGAGAGAGTGAAGCTGGCCGTTCATTGATCGCCCGCTTGAACCCGGGCTAAACCATTGACTGCCGGGTCCCACGCAAAGAAAAACCTGTTTACTACCAGGAGCGGGCGCAAAGCAGGCGGAAGAGCAGGCACAGGCGGAGGCGCAGGCTCGCAGCCGGCAGCAGACAATATCATTAGCCTTGCTCTAAATAAGCAGTATTTGAATGCCACCAACCAAACATGACAATCCTATGCAAGAAAACCGCACACAAAATTTGGCTGCCAGATAAATGTGTGACAAATCACCAACATGGATAGAAATAATGAACGGAACGGGACGTTTAGAGACCAAGCAGCATATAATTCGCATTCGTTTGCAGCTACACATAGAGCATCACTTTCCCAAGAATTATAGCCTATTCGAACAAGCACCTTAAAAACTGAGAATTGAGAATCATCTAGATAATAAGTACTACCTCCGTCCCGAACTAGATTTCATTCTTGGTCTGAGCAAAGGAAAGAGATGTGGAAAATGTGAATGCACAAGAAACAAGAATGAGAGAGATAGAGATGGAGACGAAGATGTACTGTGAAGAGAAAAAGGTGCATTGGGAAGTGAAAATGACAAGTAATTTGAGAAAACTGTTGAAGTCTTGAATGAAAAGTAAGGCCCCGTTCGGATGAGAATAATAGGGCGTGATTATTACTGTAGATGTCACATCAATACTTTCGGCACGATTTATGTGTACTAAACAAAGTCAAATGACAAAACTAAGTCCAGGACCCCCCCTCTATTTCGCGAGACGAACGTAATGAGGGTAATTAAGCCGCGATTAGACGATGGTTACTGTAGCATCACTGTGTCAAAACATTGATTTCTTTGGCTCATTAGATTCGTCTCGAAAAATAACGCCCGTCTGCAGAAAGGTTTTGCAATTAAATTTTATTTAGTACCCCTAAATAGTAAGATTCTTTTTTACTTTAGAGGGTAGAAGTTTAGAGGGTGAAATAGAGGGGTATCCAAACGCCCCCTAATTTAGAATGGAGGTAGTATTATATTGTGATGAAACCAATTTTTGCTAGATTTAAATTGATTGGTGCACCAATTTTTGTATTATCAGAAATGCTTTATAGTTGTACTTTCCAGCCAAAATTGCAATACAGACTTGCAGCTCAAGTAGTAGTCAACTACTGTGAAAGCCTTCATTATCAAAGCTGGAGAGTATAACGATGCACCCTTGCTACCGCCTCTGAAAATATCGTAGAACTTGCATGTCCACTTTTCTAATATATGGCCAGATTTTTTTGCAAATTACAATTCAGAATCTAGAACTTCTACAACACCTGTCAACTTACCAAAATGCAAGTTGATAGTTCAGGAATTATAGAAACAGCACAATATACAGAAACTCATATATCCTGGAAGCACTCCGGCCGGGGTTCGTCACAATCCTGGAAGTACAAAGCCCAGATGGAGCCATTGCCGACATCATGCATCGTCAAGTACAAGATGATCGATGCCATTCGGATGGAGCCGTCGCTGGGAACCAACGCCAAGACATACGTCGTCATCTAGAAGTTGTTGTGGCCAACGCTGAGACGCCGCGGGTCCAAGGAGGACCCGGTGTCGATCGCCAAGAACGTCTGCAAGAGAAAGTCAGGGACACGTCGGCGAAGCCGTCCAAACTGCGGTCACCCTACCTAAATAATGCGTGCATCAGTGCACGCGTCCATGCATGCATGTGTTATGTACCCATGCATGTATAAATGCCGAATGTGAGTAATAAAGAAATCCTTATAAACCCTAAACGTACGTGTTCGCTAGTCCTTGACGGTGTTCGCTCACGCTGTCTGCTCGACGTGTCTGATAAGCCGAGCGAACACCGTGCGTGTTTGCTACTAGAACCACATTGTGCCGTACGACCGATGAGGCTAGACAGACAAGGGCGGACGTTGATGCCAACCCCCATCTACGACTTCACTATCGACACCTGCATGGAGAACATAAAGCAAAGACTGAAGACGACAATCAACCATGCAACTTGATCGGAGTTGTTCTACAAGTATGATCCGTGGATGAAACTGACTAGGAGCTTTCCGAGGCCTTAGTATAAGAACTAAGAAGACCACATTGTCCAAGTCAGAAAGATACGCACACACTTTTGGCCGGAGAATTGTATTTGTATTATTAAGTATAAATAAAGTTGTGTTTTCTATTCCTGTGGTTTGTTGTATACTTAGGTACACCTGCATCTTTTACTTCCTCCAGGGCTAATAGAAGAGAAATCCATTTGGTGATTTTTTGTGCCTAAACAAGTACGAGAGAGGAAAAGTGCTCTAATGAATAGTGTTACTACATTGGACGGATTTGGACTTCAGATGGGAGCCAGCTGAGAACCCAAGAGTCCAACCGAACACACGCCCTTCATCTTCTTGAGACATCACGTTATGCGTCTGGGATGCCGCCAGCATGGAGTCTTTCCAGTTTTGATTTTGCCAGCTGTCCATGTGCATGTATGTTTTCTAAAATAAGCAGCATTTGAATGCCCCCAGCCAAATAATCCTCTACAGGAAATCGTATGCACAATCAGGCCTATCTTTGGATACCAAATAAATTTGTGCCAAATCACCTGGGCCTATCTTTGGAAACCAAATAAATTGGTGCCTATCTTTGGATACCAAAAAATATAGTGAGCGGAACAAAATGTTTAGTAGAAAGGAAACCAGGCAGCAGATAATTCGCATTGACTTACAGCTAAAGATAGAGCATCACTTGCCTGAAATATTATAGCCCTGCACGACCATCTAAAAAATCTTTTGCCCTCTAAGATATTATATATAGCCACCGACACCACCCTTTGTCACACAGACTAAGCATAGCATGACAAGAACCATGCCTTGCACTCTCTCCACCCTCAAGAGTCCTCGTCCTGCTAAGTTAGATCCTACCATGCGCGATTGGTCCTCGCTTCCCTCCGAACTCGTCTGCATTGTAGGCGATTGCTTCCTGGCTACAAATGACCTAGACTACTACATGAATTTTCGCGCCGTCTGCCTTAGCTGGCGCTCGGCCACTGCCAACCCTTGCAAGGATGGCAAAAATCCCCGCTTCATGCCAAGCAAGTGGGCATTGCTTGAGCGAAACTATGACAGTACCATCGTGATGCTCATGAACAACGGCACTGGTCGCTTGCTCTCTAGGAGCATTCCACAGCTGATGATGTATTACTTCGTTGGCACCACAAGGGGCGGCCTCTTCCTCCTGGGGAAGGCCCAAAGTCCATATCAAGCTTTCATGTTCAACCCATTCACAGGATCAGTTGTCGATTTCAAGGTGAAAAAACCATGTGGAGGGGTTAGGATGGTTGTCATGACGACATCACCTGAAACGATCTTCATCACCGGGCAAATGGCAGGCCACATCTTGCGAGCAGTTCCTGGAGTCTCGGGTTGATTACCGTCATGAACCTACATGCTTGTCATCTTTTGCTGGTAATGTGTACCTATTAGATCGGGAAGGAGCCGTACTGTCAATTGTTCCTTATGATGCAAAAAAAGAATTCTCTGCACAAAACATCGCATTGGCTACCACCATTCCTAGCCTTAGCCATGGTGACCCTTCCTATTATCTCGTAGAGTCAGGGGGAGAGCTGCTGCGCGTGACTAGACCATGTTACTTGTTCACAGGGTGGATACAGTGAGAAAGGTGCTTGAGCCAGTGAGGAGCATCGGCAATCGTGCCCTCTTTGTCAGCCATATCAGGAGCCTCTCTCTCGATGCTAGCAAGTTGCCAACGGTGGAAAGTGGTTGTATCTACTTCGTGGATCCAATACGAAGACTCGGAGCTGAACCCAGCAACTCTGAGCCTTCATTCATGACCATTCATCGCCTCAACGATGGATCGCAAGACAGGATCATGTTGGATTCGGATACCATAGAGGGTTGTTTCCGCCCATTCACTCTTGCCCATGTTCTTGCTAATTCTTGCAAGTCAATCTACTATGCTGATGAGGAGGACGAATTTTTTTACACCCATGAATTCGAATCTGATGATGAATCTTCCGAGTCCGACTAAGGATCTCTGAAGCTGAAGAGTGTGAAGATTTCCCGGTCTTGGTAGCAAGGGAAGATTATATATACAGCAATCTACATAGAAATTAGATCTATGAGACTGTATTTTATGTCCAAACTGGTAACCCAGTGATGGACCGAACATGTGGCACTTTCAATAAAAGTGGAAGTAATCCTTTAGCCTAAAAATTTAGATCTATGAGATGTTTACAAACAATGATTTCAATAACTCAAGTACAAAAAAAGGGAAATTTGTCTGACAAACACTCACACATGCCTTATCTACTTCTTCATCTAGACTGAGCATAGAGTGTTGCGTCTCTTGTCCGTCAAACCCAGCCTGTAACCCTGTCCGGAGACGCTCCCACAGCTTCACGCCGCCACCATCCCCATCCACTCTCTCTGTTCATGGTCGTCTTCCTTGGGGCTCAGCAACGTTCTTCTTCAGCGAGCACACCGTGAGCTTCAACTGTGCCGTTTCGACCGTGGTGTATCAGGTGTACACTCGGCAACTATTATTCTCGAACAGCTTGAAATTTTTTTAAAAAATAGCAAACAAATTCGAAAAATAACCAAATTTTCACATGACACGATTTAGATGATCTATTGTCTATAAAAAATATGTTTCAAGTCAAATTCAAATTTGAAAAAGCACTTGACTCCTATTCTTAATGGCATACTCTAAACTCTATGTCACTTCCTCGGAGATTATCCGTTTTGCGCACAACGTACGTGATAACTTGCGCGAAACTTTATCTACTATTTATCAATATCCACGTATGATACCATGACATCTCGACCAATCTCACGATTTTCTGACATTATTTGTATTTTATAGAATTTTAAAACAATCCAATCGCACGCTCGTTGTCATATTTCATGAACCAAATGCGCGAAATTTCATTTCATTTCCTGGATACGGCCTGACGTTGAACTCAGTAACATGATTATCATTTTTCCATTCACTTTATTCCATTATTCGAATCACTTGCGGTTCAAATTTGACTTATCACCCAAAAATTACAATTAATAAAAAGACTAAATATACCAAACGGATCGGGAAAAGTACCAAATTTCAACATGAAGTACACTGAACTGTATCTGAGCAAGCTAAAAATTTTGTATGCCAAAATGTGAAAAAAATTTTTTTGCCGAATGCAGAACAAGGACACTCGGCAATTGCCGAGTGTCTTTGTTTGAGACACTCGGCAAAACGTCCCTTTGCCGAGTGTAGGTTAGTGGCCCGGCAAAGGGTGGACGGCGCCGTTACATATCACGGGGGTCACGCGTGCTTGGCACGTGCACAAGCTTTGCCGAGTGTCGAGTCGCAGGGACACTCGGCAAACATTGTTTTTGCCGTGTGTCCGCCCTTTGCCGTGTGGTGCGTGTTGGACACTTGGCAAATCACACGTTTGCCGTGTGTCTCTGTTTTGCCGTGTGTCTCATGGATCTGGTGACACGGGCTTGACAAAGGCCGCCATCGTTGCTGAGGTCCAGTGGAAGGTTGCCGTCATCGTCGGCCATCATCGGAGGCTTGGAGGAAGGCCGCCGCTGTCGTCTCCTGCCCGGGATGGATGCCGCCGCCGTGAGTCAGGGCCGCTGACGCATGCCCGGGTCACCCGCGAGCCATGCATTGTTGTGAGGGAAGTTCACCATTGGACCCGTCTCGCTGCGAGGCAAGAAGCTGCTCACCGTTGGACCCGTCTCGCTGTCGCGTGGGGCTCAACGCTGGACGTCGTATCCATTACCGCAAGAGTACTAATGCAGGAGGGTGTGGTGTTGTTGTGGCTTCGCTGGGTGCACGCCGCATCCTCACCCAGGAGTATCTTGTGCTGTAACTATTGCTCCTTAATGTGTACCCAAAACCAGGACGTCATCTAAATTGAAATATATGGAGGTAGTAAGAAACTCTGTGAATACTCATGATCGATCGCGTTAGAGTATAGAGTATAACTCATCTTGTCAGTTTTGGAGCAGGAGTAACTGATCTTTGGGGAGCAAATGAAATGTTCTCAGAATCAGGGTTGTTACCAATGGCTCTCGTTTGGTACACCAGAAGTCCAGAACTGCTTGTGACTGCTTTGATCCCAATTCCTGCACAGCTCATCCTTCACCGTCATATTCACTAAGCAACTATCCCAATTAGAGCATCTCCAACCGGTGCTCTATCACCCCAGAACTCTATTTTTTGAAAAAGGTGACTAAGAGCATCTCCAAAAGACTCCGTAAAAAGATCTGAATATGTAAAAGTTTAGAAAACACTCTGAAATTGAAAGCCTTCCTGCCGCTCGGCATTTTTTGCCGTGCCCCGGTCGCTCGGCATTGGCCGTCTTCCACGCGCTCCCCGGAAATCCTTCCCTCCTACAAGACGTCCCACCGTGCCTTACTCTTGCCCCGTCGCCGCGCTCCCGCATCTGCAACCTAGCGCCTCCGGTCGAATCCTCCAGTCGCTGCTCCTCTCTCTCCGCGCCAAGGCTTGAGGGCAGTTGAAGTGGCGTTGTTGTGCACGTGAGCGACGCAGGAGCCGGCCGCCGCGGAACACAGCAAAGCCGCTGTCGCCGACGTACACCCACCTGAGTGTCCTCCCCGCCAGCGAGAGGATCATCACCGTCGACGCCGCAGGGGTGACCGATGCGGCCGTTGCCTAGTACGCCCGCTCCAGCAGTGCGTGGGGGCACACGTGGGTGCCTGGCGTGGCGGCACCACCTCCAGGAAGGCGTGGTCCGCCATCGCGCGCGCGAACGCGCCGGCATCCAAGCAGGCCCGTATCTGAGCATGTGTGCAATCTGAGCGACCGAACAGGGCCCCCAAAATTTCAGCTACTTAGAATATATTAGTCCAAGGTAAACATAGCTTAGGAATTATAAACCAGCCCACAAAGCCTGTTGCCGCCGATCTTCCCTGCGCTGTTGACAGACAAACGTATCGCTCCCTGCAGAGATCCCTGCAGAGATGGAACCTGACCGACGCCGCTTCGTCTCCCTACCAGCTGCGGCAGTGCCTCATCCAATATTACGACCATCTCCTCGATCAGTCCATGAGCAAATTTTCTCTCTCCCTCTCTCCTGCCTTCCAATTAAATGTTATTAGCAATCTGTTGCTGTTCGTTGATCGATCTGAAAAGCATCGTGGGGCTCCCTGGAATTAGGTTTCACAAACTCCACACCATAACACAAAGGCAGGTAAGATCACAAACTGATCCCTCCAACGGCACAACTTCATTGATCTGTTTACGTTTTTTCTGAATCTTACAATAGGATTTTGCGTGAACATCATCTCTGACCCTAGTTAGTTTTGTTCCTTTTTGTGTTTGTAAAGCAGGGAGGCATTTTTTTATTATCATGTCTTCTAAGTTACAAAATATGATTTTAAAAGCGCAAGAAAAAGAGGCTTGAGTGAGAAAGTATATTCTAAGGATGACTCATGTTTTAGTTTCTTTGTATGAAAGTGTTAGGCTTCACAGGGTTAGGACTTCCTAAATCAAACTGAAATCGCAGTTTATCAACCACTCACGGCAACACCTAGTTAAAAACACATGCAATAAAAAAAGAGCCAAAATAAATTTTAGTCATTTAGGGCCCGATTTTGTGTTTCGCACAGGGGCCTCAAAATCTCGCGTACGGCCCTGATCCAAGCCTCGCTTGC
The DNA here is from genome assembly GCA_012490785.1 of Eragrostis nindensis. Classification (NCBI taxonomy): domain Eukaryota; kingdom Viridiplantae; phylum Streptophyta; class Magnoliopsida; order Poales; family Poaceae; genus Eragrostis; species Eragrostis nindensis. The sequence continues at coordinate 371,973 of JAAXCT010000307.1, read as the reverse complement.
GGCGGAGTTTTTTTTTTTCAAAAATGGCACAAACCCTAAAGCCATTGGCCACATAGCAATCAATTTTCAAAACCAGATAACCCAGCCCGACCCTACCCAGAACCTAACCTAGCCAAGGCGAAATCACCCCCCGTCCCCCTCTTATTTTAGTAACGAATATGTGGGTTCACCATGTGATGACTAAGATGCTAGTGGGCACAAAATCCCATAATGAACGTCAGTGAAACTTATTTTTTGTCATAAAAAACCTAACCCATGAGCGCGACGGGCCTCTGTGATGCTTTTTCGTCACTAAATGGTGTTATTTCGCCAAGTTTTATAACGAAACTTGAAAGCATCACTAAAGTTGGCCAAAAATTGAAAAAACAGCCATAGTGACGAAATGGAAATCAGCACTTCAAAAACACCATAAATCAATACATTTCTTGTAGTGGGAATACGTGTGACTTGTTCGGAGAAACACATACAAAAAAACCCAACTATATGGTTACTGGTTCTCTAGGTAAGATTTTCCGAATCAATCAATCCCCATAGTAACGCATTAATAACAAATTCTTCATCAGTAAATATTTTCTTACCCTTTTGTTGACAACAAGTCAAATATAAAAAAAAACTCGACCTGCGGGGGGTATGACGGCCCCCCGGGCATTTTGTTAAGAAGAAGACCTTCTCACGCAGGTCGAGAAATCCCGAACCCCCTCCCCATCCATACACAGTGACTCAGCTGGCCGTGTGAGCTGTGGCGCGAGTCTTTACCTATGCTTTGGCCTGGGGAGGGCGAGGGGATTTTTTTCCACCAACACTGCAGCCATGCTACAGTGCCGTGCGGCAGCCGGGAGTCGAACTCCCGACCGGGCGGCAGCCACTCCGGCGCCTTGCCATCGGGCCACAGGCCCGTCCGCACAACCAGTCAAATATACAGAGTCCAAGAATCCTGGCCAACTCAAAAGAAGATGCTGCTATCATTTATGTTTAACTATTTATACGTGTCAGTGCAGTGCATATAGCCACTTCTATATTTCTACGCTTCGACTACACTGTTTTACACAAAAGAAATAACCATTTTCTTTGTGTTGCCATAATTTAAGTTACGGGCATGTCAGTATACAGTTGTATACAAAATAAGTCAAAGGGAAACACACAAGGATAATGGGCACATGACACAGCGAATTTACTTGAAAACCCTTACAGGTGAAAAACTACGGAAGTTCGAAGGCGAACATCACTATATCAAAGAGATTTGCAACATGGCACTATATCAATCTCATCCTCAATGCCTATCTCTCTTTAATTCTTGTATTATAGCCTCCTCTTTATGCATATCCTTGCATGATGCCTTATAATCAGACCTTGCATGATGCCTCATAATCAGACGATTGTGAAGCTTCTTGATTCCTGAAGTCTCGAATTAAAGGAGTCCGGTTAAAATTAGATCCGCGGAATGACACCTTACAGATAACCTTTTTTTTTTTGCGAGGAACCTCACAGATAACCTCCGATTAAGCTTCATCAAATTGTCATCCTCTCAATATTGTCGTTCTCTTCTTGTTTAGTTCTTGGCAGGATTGGCGTTGATATATGCTGTCAAAACTTCAACACACAAGTTCAATATACAAAGTTTAAATTTTTTGTTTGGCCTCGCTCACAAACACTAAGTGTCCCACCTCGTCGATCAGGACGTAAAGAAAGAACTTCCGGCCTCGTCGACATTCAAATAAACAACATGTTGGTATTGTTGTCGGAAGGTCTGACTATATAATCTTGTTAATCTTTATATAATGGAGCGAATTTATTATTTGCAATAAAAGATTATACTCTTCTCTTATTTGCCATCAAAATTTTGCACTTTTCTTATTTTCCATCAGATCAATTCACTTCTCTTATTCCACTCCAATCGCTTTAGCTAATAGAAAATTTTCACAATAGTGTTCAGGCTAGGCTACAGTACCAAAATAGGTTTGTCTCAGTTTATACTTTATGCAATTTTGAGTAAAAACAAAATATTGTCTCTAATTTTTCATCCAAAAATTTTTGAATTTTTCCTTCGCATATAGTATACACTGAGACGAATCCATTTTGCTACTCCAGCACAAATAATACGGCGATGAGAGAGCAATAATCTAACAACCAAAGGGATTTTGATCCTTATCCGATTGCAAATAAGAGAAGTGCAAAAATTGAGAAGAGTATAATTTTCAATGGCAAATAATAAACTTTCTCTATATAATGTCACTATTGCCGAGAACTCTGAAATGAATGTCTGATGAACTAGTTATATTTTTAGGTACGTTAGTGATGCTTCGGCAAGCCTCACGAAGCGAGTGTTATTCTTGAAAGGGTAGGGAATTGGGGAGTGTTGACGGTAAAATATGTGTTCTACCGCTCGCACATGTGGCCTGAGAGATTTGCTTAACTCTGTTCAGGACCAAAACTTGGAACGCGGTGAATTCCGAAGCGTGCCAGTCGATTTTCCCTGCAAATCGACAAAGACAAGAAAAACGTGTAAAATTCGCGGACTATTGGTCCCGGACAGGCCGATGCGTAACCGCAGCCGATGTTAGTGAATAAAATATAATAAAAATAAGCACTCGGCTGTCGGCTAGAAACGAGTCGACATGTCGCAACAATAAGTACTCGCGCGATAAATAAAGCAAGGCATACATCAGAATCGGCAATCAGCAAAGCATGCCATCGGCAAGATCTATCGGCAAGTATCATGGTAAAGCAAAACGACATCAACAAAAGGGGTTCAGGCCTATACTTGAACAGGAACAATAATAAATAAAGACATGCAAGCATAGATCTGAACGTGGTAAACAATCGGCTAAACACCCCGAAAGAACGATTAAACCAATAACCACTAATTATACTCATAATCTAACGATCGCTTCACCGAGGACACGTCAACTAAGTGAAGTAGAATAGAACACGTCAAACTGTTCTACACGATCGACAGGTACAAATATAATCGGCGACTACCAGTCCCAGGTACTCAGTAAACTAAATCTAACTCTTAGTAACTGTTTCGCCGAGGACACGTCAACTAAGCGAAGCAGACAGGACAAGTCAAACTGCCTACCCAATCACCAAGAGCAGATCTAACGGACTAAGCACCTTAACCGTGACTTGAATAACTAGATCAAACAGGAATCGACATCAGCAATCGGCAAACAAGGTCGCAGCTAGGACAAGTCAACTAACCGTAACAAAGAATTGGACCAGGTCTTAAACAATTCCATGTAGTCGATGCATAATGTAAACCCTAGATTGATCTAAATTACCGGATAACTAGCAGCCATATCAATCTTAATCATGGACAAGTCGACATAACAAAGATTGATGCGCTTACCTGACGAAATCCAAGCCGAGACCGGAGCCCCGATGGACGCCGATGTCAACGGAGATCTCGTCGAGAAATTGTGGCGATGCGCCGAAGAGTTGATTGTATTGATTTTTTGTTTGATTACAAGCACCTGGGTTTATATTTATACACCCGAGGCCAGAGTCCGACTCGCCCACGATCAGGCCAAGTTTTCTAAATCTAGAAAAAGAATTAAAACAGGACTCACAAACCCACACACGCACGTCTTCATGATTTTCTCCGTCTTCATGACCGCCTGTGGGCTACCATCTTCGTACACAATCTTCTCAACCTGGCGCGCATCCTGCTACTCACTGTCAATGGGCCCTAGACCAAAATTTGGTGTCAACACATGCCCCCCCAAGCCGGGGTATGGAATCTCCATGCGCCGGATTGTTCCACCATCTATCACGTCTGCAAGCTTCTAGATGACACTTCACGTGAAAACTGTATATTTGACTTAATAAACTGTACCTTTGTCTTCACATGGCGTGCACCTCTTCGGCAGACAATTCGTACCAATCGCTTTAATTTGCAATAGGTCTTTCACTATTCCACGATCTTATCTTCTTCCGCATCTCGGCCTATAAAAGGACTGGCTCCCTTCACCAGAATCATCAACACAATGGCCAGCAAGAAAAATCCCTCTCACAAAGCCTGACCAATGCATCCTAATATGCAGGATAGCCACTACAAACCTTTCTTGTTTTCTCACGTCTTTATTCTGACCTTCAGTCTTCCTTCCATATTTCTTCCAATCTCTTCCAACCGACGCTATCCCTCTTGAGCTAGATCCCAAGAACGGCGGCTCCTCTTCAGACTTCGAGGAAGAACTCATGTTCTTCCGTCAGATAAGGTTCCTTCTCAGGGATAACATCTTCTTCGACGTGATGAGGTCCATGAATTTGCTCCGTTCCTCGTACACCGGAGCAATGACCCATCCTACCCTGCGCCAACACTTGGTTGACACTTGACAGCAGCCGCAGTGTGTATTCTTGGCGCAAGAAATTTGTATTCCTATGTATGATGTAATAACTTGTAAACTATAAGAACTTCATTGTCTTCTTTTGTTCTTCATGCATATATTTTCCTAAGGGCGATACCATCGACATCGGCCATCTCAAAGGCGACGCTCTTAACGTCGGCTTAACTGAAAATTTAACCGAACACTTTTAAGAACCTACCCAAATGCTGGGGTAATATTTCTTTAAATATTTTCCATTAAGCGCTCGGCTAAATTCTTCTCCATCCAACTCCTTCAAGATGTAAGCATTACCGGGCACGCATCGGCTAATTATATAAGGACCTTCCCAATTAGGTGACCATTTACCGAAACGATTATCTCGCACACCAATCGGCAACTTGACTTTCCAAACGAGATCTCCCTCATCAAATTGCTTAGTCACCACCTTCTTATTATAATGCCGAGCCACCCGTGCTTTATTATCTTGAATTTTCTTCAACGCAATCAACCGCTGCTGATTGACATCTTCTAATTCATCCATCATGAGATCATGGTACTGCTCAGCTGTCAATTGATTTTGCAAATCGACTCTTCTTGACCCGACAGTAACTTCCCATGGCAAAACAGCTTCATGCCCATACACCAACTGATATGGTGTTACTTGTACTGACCCATGACGAGACATCCGATATGCCCATAATGAATCGGCCAATGAAGTATGCCACCTTCTCGGTTGATCACTAATCTTGCGCTTAATCAACTTGATCAAGGATTTATTTGAAGCTTCAGCCTGACCATTTGCTTGGGCATAATATGGTGATGAATTTAATAATTTAATACCCATATCATCAGCAAAATCTCTGAATTCTTCAGAAATAAAAATAGAACCTTGATCTGTAGTGATAGTTTGAGGGATACCAAATCTGTAGATTATGTGCTCTTTAACAAAAGCAATCACATCCCTTGAAGCCACACTTCTGTAAGGTACCGCTTCAACCCACTTGGTGAAATAATCCGTAGCCGCCAATATATATTTATGCCCCTTACTGGAAGAAGGATTAATCTCACCAATCATGTCGATTCCCCATCCTCTGAACGGCCACGGCTTGACAATAGGGTTCATTGCCGATGCTGGAGCTCTTTGAATTGATCCATACTTCTGACAATCCTGACAGCCCTTATAATATTCAAAACAATCCTCAAGCATGGTAGGCCAGAAATATCCACCCCTTCTGATCAACCATTTCATCTTGTATGCCGACTGATGAGTCCCACAAATCCCATCATGAACCTCCATCAGCATCTTCTTGGCTTCATCGGCATTCAGACACTTCAACAAAATCCCTTCCAACGTCCTGTAATAAAGCTGATCATCAACTAACACATATTTTATTGCCTTGTACCGTAACTCTCTGGACGTTTTCTGGGTTGGATCCTTCAAATAATTTACTATCTCAACCCTCCAATCTTGCACATCGACATCAGGTTCATTGTCAACAGAACTCACAATAAGCCGATACCCAGATGCATGCTGAGCCAAATCATTAGCTTCACAATTCATTTGTCGAGGAATATGACTGAATGTGATATGCTTGAAGCTCTTCATTAGATCTTGACACTTCTGATAATAATCCCGAAGCACTTCGTCTTTGCATTCATATTCACCATTCAATTGTCCCACAATCAGCAAAGAATCCCCAACAACTTCAACAAAATCGGCATTGGCTTCCTTCAACAGTTGCAGTCCTTTCAACACAGCCTCATATTCAACTTGATTATTAGTATGAGCTTCTACTGTGAATGAAAATTCAAACCTGGACCCTTTTGGTGTGACAATGACAATGCCGATACCACATCCATTTTTGCAAATCGACCCGTCAAACAATAAGCGCCATGGAGTTGGCTCCACCACACTTTCATCATGCCTCCCATGCTGAACTATCAAATCAGCAAATACCTGGGCCTTCACAGCTTTAGCAGACTCATATTTAAGATCAAATCCTGCAATCGCTAACATCCACTTCCCAAGCCTGCCTTTTAATACCAGAGCAGACAAAATATACTTGACGACATCGGATCGGCAAACAATAGTGCATTCCTCGGATAACAAATAATGTCTCAATTTAGTGCAAGAGAAATAAAGGCATAAGCATAACCTTTCAATCTCAGAATATCTTGTCTCTGCATCCACCAATCTTCGACTGAGATAAAAGATAATCCTCTATCGCCATCTTGTACTTGTGTCAATGCCGAACCAATACACTTGTCATCGGCAGACAAATATAACTTGAAAGGAATACTTGGCTTAGGTGGCATCAAATACAGGTGGTGAGATTAAATATTTCTTGACATCATCAAGCGCCTTCTGATGTTGGGCTTCCCATCGAAACTCTTGATCCGCTTTTAGCTTCAAAGGAGTAAAAGCATCAATCTTCCCAGAAAGATTAGAAATATATCTTCTCACAAAATTGATTTTGCCAATCAGAGACTGCAATTCTTTTTTACTAGTAGGAGGTTGAATTTTCTTGATCGACTCCATGCTCTTGGGACCAATTTCAATTCCTCTTTCATGAACAATAAAGCCCAGAAATTGTCCTGCCGAAACACCAAAAGCACACTTATGCGGATTCATCTTCAAGCCATACTTTCTGGTCCTCTCCAGCACCTGCCGCAAATCGGCAATATGATCTTCAACTGTTTTGGACTTTACCATCACATCATCAATATAAATCTCCACTAATCGGCCAATCAGATCATGATAGATGAAATTCATTGCTCTTTGATATGTAGCACCAGCATTTTTCAATCCAAAGGTCATTACAACCCATTCAAACAATCCCAAAGCTCCCGGACACCTGAATGCAGTCTTCATAATATCTTCTTCAGCCATAAAAATCTGATTATATCCTGCATTTCCATCCATAAAGCTCAAAATCTTGTGTCCAGCAGCAGCATCAATCAGTACATCTGCTATCGGCATCGGGTACTCATCTTTGGGTGCAGCTTTATTCAAATCTCTGAAATCAATGCACACCCGCGTCTTCCCGTCTTTCTTGATCGCTGGGACGATACTGGACACCCATTCTGCATATCGGCATGGTCGGATAAACTTGGCATCATATAACTTTGTAATTTCTTCCTTGACACCATCATAAATCTTTGGATCAATCCTCCGATTATATTGTTTAAACGGCCGATACCCAGGCTTAATAGGCAATCGGTGTTCAACAATATCTCGACTGAGACCAGGCATCTCGGAATAATCCTAAGCAAAACAATCTTTATATTCCTTCAATATTGCTATCAACTTTTCTCTAAACTCTTTACAAATCTTCTTACTAATAAACGTCGGCCGAGGCTTGTCACCATCTCCAATGTCAACTTCTTCTAACTCATCGGCCGATACAAAACCATGACCAAGCTCTTCTTCTTCTCTTTCATCGATCAACTGATTGTCGATTGTTTCTTTCTTCTCAGCTTCCGTCGGCCGATCGATGTCCAGGTCCGGTAATTGCTATAACAACCGTGGAATTGCCGATCCCTCCGTGATGCAGACACCCTCATCGGTAACATCCAATGCTTCACCTTCCCAGTAAGTTCCTGATATGCACGGCAAATTTTCCACCATCATCGGCAAAAAGTCTGTAGTAGCCACACTCACCGATCTGTCAGCTTGAATAGTTTCCACCTCGTCGCCGATCCACTGGATAAGGAGCTGATGCATCGTGGACGGGATACAGCAATTAGCATGAATCCAATCCCTACCCAGCAGTACGGCGTACGATCCTTTGCCTTCAATTACGAAGAACGTCGTCGGCAAGGTCTTGCTTCCAATAGTGACCTAAACATTGGTGACTCCTTTGACTTCAGAACTCCTGCCCCCATAATCCCTCAACGTCATGTTGGTCTTGGTCAACTCTTCAGACAGTTTACCGATCTTCCTGTACGTCACCATCGGCAAAACATTGACGGCGGCACCACCATCGACCATCATCTTGCTCATTGGCTTGCCATTGACGAAACCATTAAGGTACAGAGCCCTCAGATGGAGATGATCAACACCAGACGGCTTCTCAAACACTGCCTGCTGTGGACCCAATAACAACTCGGCAGAAGCTTCTTCCTCCGATTCATTAATATCCAAAGAACTAAATTCTCGTGGCAGCATAAATACCATATTAACAGGAGCTTCAACTTCATGTACTTGAGATTTGACTTTTGGTCTCCATACCTTTTTTGACTTGGGCCCCTTGTCATGATCATCCTTCTGGTTCACTTCCTTGTTCAGCTCCCAGCAACGTGCCCTCTGTACTCTTCTCTTTTGAGTCTTGGTAAAAATACCACTCGGACACTATTGCCCTTCTTCTGTGAATTCACCCTGATCTTCTTCTTCGTAATCTTCAACTTGATTGACAGGACCAAGCCTCTCTTGCACAGAAACCCTTGATGCTAGTCTCCCTTCAAAGCGATCATGCTGTCTCCGCATAGGGACTCGGCTTGAAGTACCAACTTCTCTGTACAAATCTCTAGATCTTCTGCTACAACCTGCACAGCCTTCAATTGGTGGCAACTTCATACCCTGCTCCCAACAGTACTGGAAGAAAGGACAATTCCAGTGTGGATCGAAGTCATCATCACTAGACCTCCTGTCTTCGCTCTCTCTCTTCTTTGAGTACTTGCCGATCAATCCAGCAGATCCACCGATCATGTTGACTGGAAAAGGATGCCCATCAATCTTCATCGGCTTTTGACCAGAGAATTTAATGCGATCACTCTCAATTGCCGATTGAATCTGTTGCCTGAACACCTTGCACTCATTAGTGTGATGAGAGGGAGTATTATGCCACTTGCACCACTTGATCTTCTTCAACTCCTCAGCTGAAGGCAATGTATGATTAGGTGGGAGTTGAATAAGCTTCTCCTGTAGCAGCAGATCAAATATCTTGTCGGATTTATTGATGTCGAAGTCATATTTCTTTTCTTCTGCCTTCTGCTTGATCCACGGGCAAAGAACAGTCTTCTTATTCCTGGTCCACTCAGCAAGAGCAACTTCAGCTTCATCATCAGAATCAAAAGAGTAATCGGCATAAGCCGCCTGAAACTGTCTGCCACGTGTATTCTGGACACGCCCTTCATGAATCGACGCCTTCTGAAAGAGTTGTGCTAAGCCATCGACTTCCTGAGGTGCAAACTTGTCTCTAATCTGAGGCAGCAAACCCTGGTAAGCAATCTCAGCCATTTGCCGATCCGTCAGATTCAGGTTATAGCACCTGCCACAGATGATTCTGAATCTCTGGACAAAATCGGCAATTGACTCCCCAGCCTTCTGACGAACAGCCGTCAAATCTGATATGCTCAACTCTGCCATGCCAGTGAAGCAATAAGAGTGGAATTTCTTTTCCAAATCGGCCCAATTCCGCACGGATCCCGCAGGGAGGGAGGTGAACCATGAGAATGCCGATCCAGATAACGACAGAGGAAACAGACGGACCTTCAATGCATCTTGTGCCGATGCCTCTCCCAACTGTGCCAAATATCGGCTAATGTGCTCCACTGTGGACACATTGTCTTGCCCAGAAAACTTGCAGAATTCTGGTAGCTTGTATCGATGTGGCAAGGCAACTTGTTCCATCCACTCTGGATATGGACGTCGATACATAAAGCTCTGTTCCTTAGGCTTGAGATCGAACTGCTCCTTCATGACTTCCGCCAGCCTGGCGACTATATCTTCTGATGTATTCTGTACTTGCCTCCCAGCCATCTGAGACGATTGCTGTGGTTGTGACTGAACCTGAGCAGGTTGCTCCCTGTTGTAGTGCTCACTGTAATCTGCCACTCTATGATAGCCTTGCGGTATCTCCTGGGTGAACAGTGCAGGATTAACATTGGGAGCCAAATGATATCTCGTCTGAGGAGTTTGACCAATCCTTGGCTCATTAGATGTACCACCTACTTCCTTCTGCGTGGACATCGGCGCATCAATAAGATTTGGTGCCGATACCCGAGCAGTTCCTGCAGCTAAAGCTTGAGCACTTGGAGACCACAGCTCTGGTGGCATACCATATGGTTGCCTTTGCTGACCAGCAGCACTTGTCTCTTCTTGAACTGCAGGTTGACCACCAGGATGTGCAGGACGTGCTGGCGTGGTAGTTGGTGCAGTAAATGATGGCCCCATAAATCCAGGCTCGTTCTGCATGGTTCCATCAGCAAGTGCCTTGAGCATGTTGTACAAAGTGTTAACAAGCACCCCTGAATGGTTGATGAATGCATTGTGAACTGCAGCATTCATAACTTCTTCCACCAAAGCTCGATCTGGCAACTTCTCAACTTTCAATGCAGCCAATTCTTCTGCGCTTAGCACTGTTGGTGGAGCTGACACTGATGTAATCTTGCCACGAGTCATCTTGATTGTGTCGAAGTATTTAATCTGACACTCGTACAGATAACTCTGATAATGCTTCTTCTGATCCAAAGACATCTTCTCCCAAGCGTTCAACTCATTGTTGCCAGTTATCTCAGAAGAGTCTTTGTCATCTCGAACAACTGGTGCAGGAATCATGATCTTCTGGCCCTTTGTATCAACGAGTAAAGTACCATCATCAACAACTGCTTGAACGAACGCCATCTGCTTCTAAGAACTTGATCTGTCCCACTGGGCGTGCCAAAAAGTGTGTTGACGGTAAAATGTGTGTTCTACCGCTCGCACACGTGGCCTGAGAGATTTGCTTAACTCTGTTCAGGACCAAAACTTGGAACGCGGTGAATTCCGGAGCGTGCCAGTCGATTTTCCCTCTCGACAAAGACAAGAAAAACGTGTAAAATTCCCGGACTATCGGCTCCGGACAGGCCGATGCGTAACCGCAGCCGATGTTAGTGAATAAAATATAATAAAAATCAGCACTCGGCTGTCGGCTAGAAACGAGTCGACATATCGCAACAATAAGTACTCGCGCGATAAATAAAGCAAGGCATACATCAGAATCGGCAATCGGCAAAGCATGCCATCGGCAAGATCTATCGGCAAGCATCATGGTAAAGCAAAACGACATCGACAAAAGGGGTTCAGGCCTATACTTGAACAGGAACAATAATAAATAAAGACATGCAAGCATAGATCTGAACGTGGTAAACAATCGGCTAAACACCCCGAAAGAACGATTAAACCAATAACCACTAATTATACTCATAATCTAACGATCGCTTCACCGAGGACACGTCAACTAAGTGAAGTAGAACAGGACACGTCAAACTGTTCTACACGATCGACAGGTACAAATATAATCGGCGACTACCAGTCCCAGGTACTCAGTAAACTAAATCTAACTCTTAGCAACTGTTTCGCCGAGGACACGTCAACTAAGCGAAGCAGACAGGACAAGTCAAACTGGCTACCCAATCACCAAGAGCAGATCTAACCGACTAAGCACCTTAACCGTGACTCAAATAACTAGATCAAACAGGAATCGACATCAGCAATAGGCAAACAAGGTCGCGGCTAGGACAAGTCAACTAACCGTAACAAAGAATTGGACCAGGTCTTTAACAATTCCATGTAGTCGATGCATAATGTAAACCCTAGATTGATCTAAATTACCGGATAACTAGCAGCCACATCAATCTTAATCATGGACAAGTCGACAAAACAAAGATCGATGCGCTTACCTGACGAAATCCAAGCCGAGACCGGAGCCCCGATGGACGCTGATGTCGATGGAGATCTCGTCGAGAAATTGTGGCGATGCGCCGAAGAGTTGATTGCATTGATTTGTTGTTTGATTACAAGCACCTGGGTTTATATTTATACACCCGACGCCAGAGTCCGACTCGCCCACGATCAGGCCAAGTTTTCTAAATCTAGAAAAAGAATTAAAACATGACTCACAAACCCACACACGCACGTCTTCATGATTTTCTCCGTTTTCATGACCGCCTGTGGGCTACCATCTTCGTACACAATCTTTTCAACCCGGCGCGCATCCTGCTGCTCACTGTCAATGGGCCCTAGAACAAAATTTGGTGTCAACAGGGAGAATACGCGATGTATTACTCAATGACCAAAGGTGAATACATATAGGCACGGTGGGGAGCCAGAATGGCAAGCCCACTGGCCGACGCGTGATACGCGCGGAGTACAAGCGTGCACAGCACGAATACAAGTCTAACACTCCCCCGCAGTCTGATCGGCAGCTCGACGAACGTTCAGACTGGACCGAAACTCCGTGAAGATGGATGTCGGCAGACCTTTGGTGAAAATGTCGGCGTACTGGGACGTCGTCGGGACGTGAAGGACGCGGACTTGACCAAGGGCGACTTTCTCTCGAACGAAGTGTAGATGGATCTCAATATGCTTCGTGCGCTGGTGCTGGACCGGGTTGGTGGACAAGTACATGGCGCTAATATTGTCACAGTAAACAATAGTGGCGCGGCGAAGAGGGCTGTGCAACTCCTGAAGTAACTGGCGCAGCCAAGTGGCTTCGGCAACGCCATTAGCGACATCACGGTATTTAGCTTCAGCACTGGACCTGGAAACTGTAAGCTGCCGCTTCGACGACCAGGAGATAAGATTGTCCCAGAGGAAAACGCCATAGCCCGAGGTGGACTAGCGAGTATCAGGGCGGCCCGCCCAATCGGCGTCGGAATAAACAACAAGTTCGGCAGGAGAAGTCCGGTGAAGGTGAAGACCATGCTCCAAAGTACCTTGAATGTAGCGCAAGATGCGCTTCATCGCACCAAGATGTGGTTCCCTTGGATCATGCATGTAAAGGCAGACTTGCTGAACAGCATAGGCTATGTCCGGTCTAGTGAAGGTCAGATACTGCAGAGCACCAGCAATACTACGGTAGTGCATCGCATCGGCAACTGGAGCACCATCGGCAGATAGCTTAGAGTGAGTATCCACAGGAGTACTACTTGGATCCACAGGAGTTCTTGGCTTGCAAGCACTCATACCAGCACGGTCCAAAATGTCCAGCATGTATTGTCGTTGGGAGAGAAAAAGACCATCAGCTTGCTGTGTAACCGAGACACCCAAGAAGTGAAGAAGACGTCCCATATCAGTCAGAGCGAACTTCCTCTGAAGAGCTGCAATAATGCGCTCAAGAAACCCCTGAGAGGATGCAGTGAGAACAATGTCGTCGACATAAAGCAAGAGAAAAGCAGCATCAACACCCCAGCGGTAGATAAACAGCGAGGAGTCCGTCTTAGCCTCAACAAATCCAAGAGATAGAAGGTGAGAGGCGAAACGACTATACCAAGCACGGGGAGCCTACTTCAATCCATACAATGACTTGTTCAGACGGCAGACATGGGGCCCGTTCGCTGCAGCTGTTAAACAGCCCGCTGCGGCTGTTTTTGGCTGCTGGTGTGAGTAGCAAACAGCCAAGCCAAGAGCCAGCAGCCGGACTTTTTTAGCTGCCGAACAGGCCCATGATCAGGCCGAGAGGGATCGACAAAACCAGAAGGCTGCATACAGTAGACTGTCTCAGTTAGCGTGCTATGGAGGAAGGCGTTCTTCACATCCAACTCATGAATAGGCCACGAGCGAGATAGAGCCAAGGTGAGAACCACACGAACTGTAGCAGGCTTGACCACTGGACTGAAAGTTTCGTCGAAATCAATTCCAGGCCGTTGAGTGAACTCTCGAAGAACCCACCGAGCTTTGTAGCGATCAAGAGAGCCTTCGGAGAGGAGCTTATGCCGGAACACCCACTTGCCTATTACCACATTAACACCGGCAGGACGAGGCACAAGGGACCAAGTATCATTGGCTTGCAGCGCATCAAACTCAGCTTGCATGGCGGCATGCCAATTGGAGTCGGATAGTGCCGTGCGAAAGCTCTTCGAAAGCGGAGAAATGACTGCCACATTTAAGTTGAGGCGATCAACAGGTTGGCGAAGTCCATCCTTCGTGCGAGTGCGCATTGTGTGCTCGTTGGTGACAGGAGCAATGCGCACAGGCTTCGTGTTCAGCGTGCGCCCAGTGCCGCTGGCAGCTACCTGAGTCGCGGAGACTGCAGGGGCAGCGGGATCCGGAGCGGTGGGCGCAGCTGGAGAGGGGCCCAGGGACGAGCCCGCCTGCGAGGGAGGCGCGGCCTGGGTTGGTCCGTCAGCTGGCGCGCGTGCCGGAAGGGCACCAAGCGCATGCAGTCGTGCCGTGGTGGCAACAGGCGCATGCACGCCAGGTGCAGGTGCGCTGGGAGCGGCATCCTGAGGCACAGCAGCGCGCTGGCGTAGACCATCAGTAGGAGAAGTACCTGCAGCCACAACACTTGGCCTAATGGGCAAGATAGAAGCATCATCAGTATCCAAAAAATCCAAAGTGTCTGGAGCCATTGGTGTAGAAGACATCTCGGCAAAAGGAAATGAGGACTCATCAAAAACCACATGACGGGACACAATAATTCTAGTTGAGTGCAGATCGAGACATCTATAACCTTTGTGCTCAGAAGAGTATCCAAGAAAGACACATAAGGAGGATCGTGGAGAGAGCTTGTGAGGGGCTGTCGAGGACAAGTTTGGGTAACACGCACATCCAAATACACGTAAATGAGTGTAGGTGGGGTGAGTGCCATGGAGAGCAAAGAACGGAGTCAAGCTATCTAAAGTTTTAGTGGGCTGCCTGTTCAGAATATAGGTTGCCGTGTGAAGAGAGTCAGCGCAATAAACGGGAGGAAGACTAGCTTGAAACAAAAGCGAGCGTAAAATATTGTTAATGGTGCGGATAGCGTGCTCAGCTTTGCCGTTCTGCTGGGATGTGTAGGGGCACGACATTCTGAAAACAACACCATGAGTGAGAAAGAACGTGCGGGACGAGGCATTATCAAATTCGTGACCATTATCGCACTGGACACTCTTCACGATGGAGCCAAATTGTGTGCGCACATATGATAAAAAATGAGCAATGGCAGGAAACGTCTCAGACTTAAGGCGAAGCGGAAAAGTCCAAACAAAATGAGAGCAGTCGTCAAGAATGACAAGGTAATATTTGTAACCTGACACACTGGAAACAGGGGATGTCCAAAGATCACAATGTATTAAATCAAACTAATTGAGTGCTCTAGAGTTTGAAGAACCAAAAGGAAGGCGCACATGGCGGCCAAGCTGACAAGCATGACAAATGTGATCAAGTTTGCCGGTATTACAAGTAATAGCATTGGAACTAACAAGCTTCGACAAGGCTTCATGACCAAGATGGCCGAGACGACGATGCCATAAAGTGGCGGACGGGGCAGCAGCAACAAGGGCAGCTGTGCTGGTGGAGAGCGGGAAGAACGGGTAGAGATCGCCCGAACTATTGCACCTGACTATCACGCTCTTGGTTTGCAAATCCTTCACAGAAAGACCAAACGGATCAAACTCTATTGAACAATTATTATCAGTGGTAAAGCGTCGAACGGAAATCAAATTCTTAATGATGCTAGGTGAAACTAAGACATTATTAAGAACAAGAGAACGACTCGGTGTAGTTGTTGGCAGCTTGGTCGAGGGTGACGGGGACAAGCACCTTGATGTTGAGGACGGACACCGCCTGCGCGTGGAGCACGGCGACGGCAGCCTCCTGGGCAGTGAGCGCAGCATCTTGTTCGGCCTTGAGGCGTTCGGCTTCTGCTGCAGCGTCCGCGACGGCCTTGCGGCGGGTCTCTGCTTCAGCATCTTCAGCGGCCTTGCGGCGGGATTCCTCCTCTCTCTGCCGGACGAGCGCATCGTCTCCAGCCATGTGAGTGGCGGCGCGATCGGATCAGCGACCTGGGCAGATGAGGAGGGGAGCGGCGCGGGGTGCGCACGCAGGGGCTGGCGAGGATCTCAGAGACAGCAAGGGGAGGTGCCGGCGAGAGTCTCAGCGACGGCAGGTGATAGCGGCGGCTAGGGTTAGCGGCGGCTAGGTGTCGGCGTTTAGTAACCGGCCGACGAGTAGATTTATGCGCGACGCGATGGCGATCAGTGTGTTTGCGAATGACACGGCGGATTATACTGGTTCAGGCTAGAAGTGCCCTACGTCCAGTTCGTGGTTTTTCTCGTGTTGCTTGTAGTAGGGGTTACAAGCCGCGGGCGAGATAGGGATTCGCTCCCACGTCTCTGCCTTAGCGTGTGCGTGAGAGTTCCAGAGTGAGAACGGTTCTCTCTGTGAGTGAAAACAAGGTCCCCTCCTCCCCCCGGCCCCCATCCTCCCTTTTATATGCCAAGGGAAGACGGTTACAAATGGAGGAAAGAAGAAAAAGAAAAGAAAGTAGGGATAGAAGAAAGGTGGTGGAGATGGAGTCGGGCCGTCATTGTTGGACTCGATGGCTTCCGCCGCAATCTTCTCGTCTGGCCGTGTGATGATGTCATCCGGGTCTTGTCCGGGCGCTGTGGATCGCCCATTCCCTGATCGACACTGTTGGTTGCTGTAGATCGCGCTGTGGACCACTGTTGAGTTAGGCAGCGGTCACTCCGTGCGCTGTTGGTGACTGTGTGGTGTACTTGGTGACGCGTCCGCCGTTCCACGCTCAGTCTTGACGCGACGCCCGCCCCATTCCGCCGTATGTCAGGCACAGTGTACTTTCCCACCGTCCACGAACTTACGCGGAGTGAATCCTCGTCTTGGACCGGCTGGTCGTACGTCCGGGGAGGACCGGGGTGTTCAAGCTGTTCCCGTGCTCGTCTCCCGGCCGCCATGGTCAGGTTTGGTTCGGGTCGGGGTCCTCCGTCAATCCCGACCACTATTAGGGCGAGCGGTCAACGGACGACGGCTGGCCGGAGTTCGATTGGAGTTGCGTCGCTCGACCCTCGTGGCGCCCGACTCCCGTCGGGGGAGTCGGGTGGACGTCCCGTCTGAGTCGGGCTCCTTCAATGCGGGCCGGCCGCGGCCCCGCGCGGGGCTGCGACCACGTGGCTTCGTACGGTTGGGCCGTCAATGGGCTGTGTGGAGCGGAGGTTCTTTTTTGTCTAAGGGCGGTAGTTGTGCCTTTCGCTTGACCGGGCCCCTTCGCGGGCCCAGTTCTCCTCTGCTCTTTGCCGCGTTGAATCCTCGAGCCTGTGGTCGGTATTTGTACCAGGGATATACGCAGTATCGGGTACCTAGAAAATGGGTACCCGACAGTAGCCCCCGAGTCCCGACGGGAGCGCCGTGCTGTCGCCGGGACCGGTTCAGCTGCTTGTCTCGGCCATTAGGCATGCCGGTGGGTGCGCGCGAGCGCACCCGCCGGGTGTAGCCCCCGAGGCTGGGAGCTAGTAGAAGACTAGCTTCCAGGCTTTATTCAGCTTTCTCAGCGCGCTGCCGCAGCGGTTCGCATCGTCTAGCGGCTGCTGTGGAGACCGAGCCTCCGGGCGCCCTCTTGTGACCGAGGAGGGAGTGCGCTTGTCCCGCGGGCGGACTGGTGCCTGCTGGACTTCTCCCTGACCTTGTCCCGAAGGCGCGGTAGTCGAAGTCGGCCATTCACGGGCGGACTGTGGGAGGATTCCGTCCTTCTTTTTCTTGTCGTGGTCCGTTGAACTTATCCGGACCGCATCGGTGCGGCGGGTCAGTGTTCTTTGGCTTCCGCAGCCACCCCGTTAGGCGCCTGTTTCAGGCTCAGCCATGCGGCGCGCCTATAAATAGAGCCGCACCCTTGGCCTGATTTCTTCACACTCACCATGTCTAAGCACCAGAAACTTGTCTCGCGCAAGGGAGGCTCAATGGGAGGAGGAGGTGAGAGTGTCGCCCTCTCCACCTCGGCTTCGCGCCTTTTGCCTCCTCCTTCGCCGAGCGCCTGCAAAGATCTGGTCCCGGTGGTCGAAGCGGTTCCGCTCGCGGCGGTGCTCCCGGGTCTGGTCACCGAGAGCTCGATGCCCGAGCCGGAGAAGCCCGAGGTCATCGTCCTTTCCTCCGACGAGGGAGGAGATGGTGGCTCGGGCCGCGCGTCCCGGCCTGGTCGGCGTCGCCCGGCGAGTGCTCCCCGGCGCCGTCGCAGGTTCTCGTCCTGCTTCGGCGTTGCGCACCGGACTCGGAGTCATTCCCGCGAGGATTAGGCGGGCTTCCGTCAACCCCCGGCGTCCCAGGAGTCGTTCCTGTGAGGATTACGTGGCCTTGGATTGAGCGCCACCACCCTCGTGGTTGAGTCCTTGCGCCGAAATGCTGGTGCCATTCACCCCACTCCTAGGAGTTTTTGCTGCGGATGGGGCCAGCACGGCTTTAAGCCTAAATATCCGGCCGCTTGTGGCCTTAGTTACAGGAACTAATGTAATCTTTTTTCGTGTTAACGGTCTTTCGATGGACCTTGTACGAAGAAAAAATCACGAAATAAATAGGCTTATCTCGCAAGACTCGTTTTCGTTTGCGTTGCGACCACGCGTTGGTCTCTTGTGCGAATGCATGCCTTCGAGCCCCCGTGCGTTGCGGGGGTCCGGCCGAAAGCCGTTTCGACTTTGTTCGTTTCACCTTCTGCATCCCGTCGGCAGGATGGAGGAGTAGGGCCGTCCGCACCATTCCTCGATGGTTCGATGGGAGGTGCCAGTCGAGTTGCAAACGGGTTTGTTCGAGTGACGCCCCGGTTTGCCCTTAGCGGGGACCCGGTTGAGACCTGCTGGGGTCGGTGCCATATGATCCGGGAGATTGTTCCATTTAGTTTCCGAGTCCGTTCGACCGGTCTCGGCGGCTCGGTGCCTGCTCGCGTGGAGCAAACCATGGGCTTATTTCGTCCTCGGACTCGGACGTATTCGATAGGGGCCCACACGCTTCGCGCATATGAGTACTGGCCGCTGGTGCCCCCCTTTGATTACCCCTTACTCTTGTTTGGCCCAGAGCGGCCGTTCGAACCCATCGTTGGGCCGACCTTCGAACTCTTGGGCCGGGAATGGGCCGTCGGAGCGTTCATAGCTCCTAGCCACTTTACCTGGAGGCCCAAGTTAGCTTCCCTACCAACTTGGCCCATGAAACGGCGGACGCGAGGAGTCGCGCTGTTTCGCCGGCGCGGATCCAGAGGCACGGCGTTTGGACGGGACGCATCGACGCGGCGTGCGCCTTCTCCACCTATACACGTTAGGGTAGAAAAAACGAAGGGACGCGAGGTTTAAGGCGGGAAACAGCGTCGCGTCGGTTCCGCGCATATAAATAGGCCATACCTATCCAGGTAGTCTTCTCGCACTCCCCGTCGCTTATTCACTGTTGGTCCTTCCTCCCCGCTTGCGATCGCCTTCGATTCCCCTCGTTCCGCGCCGCTATTCGCCTCACTAGCCACCATTCGCCGCCCGATCCGTCACCTTCGGCGGTCGATTCGACCTCGGCGCCGTCTGTGCCCCCTCATCCCACTAGATCTGATGGTGGAGGGAGGGAACGAGTGGCCGGAGTCGGTGGTGACGCCGGAGTTGCTGTGCGGGTTGGTCGCGAAGGGACTCCTTCGCCCTCTCTCCGACGCTATGGAGTGGATGGTACCGTCGGATCGGTCGCCTTCGCCGCCGGACGACTACGTCGTCTCCTTCTTCCACTTCCACTCCCGCGGATTTGGGATGCCGGCGCACCCCTTCTTCCGTGGGCTTCTGCGCTACTACGGGATCAAGCTTCAGCACCTCAATCCCAATTCGATCGGCCACATCGCCGGCTTCATCACGCTATGCGAGGCCTACCTCGGCATCCCTCCACACTTCGGCCTGTGGAGGTACTTCTTCAGGGCGTCGCTCCAACCGGTGCGCGGGCGGATCCCGCTTATGGGCTCCGCTAGCCTGCGCCTCCGCGTGGAGCGGGCGTCCAGCTACATCGCTTCAGCGCACACCTCCTCCAACTCGGGGTGGCATGACCGGTGGTTCTACTTGAAGAACGACCGCACCGGCATACTACCCGCATTCACCAACGCCCGATTGTCTGGGCCCCCCGACTGCTGGCACTGGGGGCTCGGGGAGAAGGAGACCGCGGCGATCCAGCCCCTTATTGACGCTGTGGCGGTGCTGCGCGATCGAGGGGTGTCGCTGGTCGGCGTCACCGGACACTTCCACTACATCCGCGTGCTGCCGCTGATGCGCCGAGCGCTCCCCATGTGGGAGATGACGCCGGACGCCGACTACAGGGGGACGGCAATGGTGATCGGCGAGCCGTTAAGCCACCGTGAGATCGGGGCACGGCTGTCGGAGGCGGCCGGCAAGTCCGCCCTGCACTTCGTCGACAACGAGTTCGAGTGGCCTATCGCGGATCACCCCGCCGCGCTGCCGCACGCCGACGCGATTGGCTTCGTGAGTCTCCTCGTCGCACTCGCTGCTTCATTAGCATTGTTGGTTTATGGGGGGTCGCGTTTTGTATCCTTACCTCTTTCTTCGGGTGCAGCCAGGGTTAGCCGTTCGGCGCTCAACCGTCCCCTTGCCCGAGGACGCGGACCGGAGGTCGGTGAACCGCGCCCAGGCCGAGAAGGCGAAGCGGCGAAAGGATCGCCGCAAAGTGCGCAAGGACGCCCACGAGGCGAGGAGGACGGAACGAGCGCGGCGTCGCCGAGGCGGCGCGGTAGTCGATACCGAGTCCGAGTTCGACACAGACTCGGCACTCGACCGCAGCAGCGAGGACGCCAGCGACGGCGGCCGCGACGACGACGCATGGATCGAGGACGTCATCCCCGATGATGACGGCGCGCAGGCGGCTCCGGCAGGCCACGCGGCCGGCGAGAGCCAGGGGTCCCCATCGGGTGGCCCCAGTGGCGTGGTCACGGTTGCCACGGCGTCGACGGTGTCCGCGGGGAGCCGCGACGTCCTCGTGGCCGTCGCCGCTCCGGCCGGGACCTCTTCCCCGGCCGGGACGATCTCGGCTTCCTCGTCCGTCCCCGAGATCGGCACGGGGGCGGCCAAGACGGAGGTCACGCAGGGGGCGACCCCGCCCGTGGGGCCCAACGAGTCGCATCCGACCCCTGACGAGGAGACGCGGGGTGGTGAGGAGCCTATCCCCGACGCGGCGCCACGGATGGCCGCCGGACAGGGCTCGGGGCGCCCGTCGGTGAAACCCGCGCGGAAGCGCAAGCGATCCGACATGTATGTTTGCTCCATTGTATCTTTGTTGTCGTTTTGTTCGTTTTCGTTTCCCCTTTTTCCCTGAACGACGATGAGCATTCTTTCAGCCCTGCCCCGAAATGGGATGGGACCCAGCTCGCCCCTCGCAAGGCGCTGCGGCTCGCCGCCGAGCAGGGTCGGAGCCAGGAGGGTTCTGTTCCGAGGCCGGAGGACGCCGCACAGGGGCGGCCGGACGTGCTCGCGGCGCCGGAGAGCGCGGAGCGGGAGCGCGACGCACCGCGGGAGCGCGACGCGGGGACACAGCAGGGTTCCGCCCCCGACTCCGAGGGTCGGGTTGACGAGTCCCGGCGAGGGGCTGCCCCGCCACCTGCACAAGGCGTCACCGGCGACGGGGGTCGGCCCATCGTGGTCCGCTCGGAGTCGGGTCCGTCGTCGTCGTCGAGGGCCGGTGGCGCTGGCGGCGTCGCGGGGGCTCGTCGGGGAGCCGTCCCGCAGCCGAGGAGCGCGGCCGGCGACCCGCTTTGGGACGCAGCCGCCGCGGGGGTGCCAAGACTCCAGTATCTGGCGCGGTCTGGCTGGGGGCCGGACGTGCTTGTGAACACGCCGGAGGGTCCGGTCCCCCTGTCCGACTCGTCGGAGTCGAACGCCTGGCTATACATGACCCAGGAGCTCTCCAACGTCTACAGCCGGCTGGACGCGGTCAAGGCGACGGTCACGGTGGAGGTCGACGCCGCACAGGAGCAGATGATGAACGCGCGGGTTCCCCTCGAGGTGAGTGGGAGTATTTGTTTCTTCGATTCTACCTGTCATTCTTGCAAGCTTTTGCCGCACCTACTTTCTCGTCTCATGACTTCCTTTGCCATCCGCAGACTTTGCTTGCGAACAGCAAGCTCAAGTTGAACTTCGTCCAGCATCAGCTGAAGGAGTACGTCGCCCGGGGCGCAGAGCTGGCGAACGCGCTGCGCATCTCTGACCCCATTCGCCGCCGAGCCGAGGCTGCCGAGGCCACGTCGAAGGCAGCGGAGGATGCGGAGAAGAGAGCCGCGGACGCGGAGTCGGTGCTGGGTGACATGGTCGAGCACCGAGACGGCGGAAGGGCTGGTGCGGACTCGGGAGCAAGAGCTGAAGACGGAGCGCGACCTCCGAACCGCCGCCGAGAAGGCGCTGTCGGCAGCCACTCAGCGCACCGAGACTACCGAAGGCAAGGCGACAACGGCCGAGACCGCGCTGAACAAGGAGAGGGAGCTCAAGGTCGCCGCCCGGTCGTCGTTGACCAACGTGACCGGTGAGCTGCAGAAAGCGCAGAAGGAGCTAAAGGGTAAGTCGATTTACCTGTCCTTTGTTCGTCCTGCCACACCAGCTTTCGTCCCCTTCCGATCGAGTGACCGGTTTTGTTGTTCTGGCCAGACGCGAAGGAGCTACAGGAGCAGTCACAGAAGGCGCTGGCGAACCTCGACCTGCTGCGGCAGGCCATGGAGATCGCGTGCAACGAGGTCGGTGTGCCGCGTCCACCAGACGCCACATCTGTGATCCCGCAAGTGGCAGGGCTCTCCGCCTACTTCCGCGTGCAGGAGGAGGAGTGCCTCCGGACCGGGGTCCAGCTCGCTTTTGCCGTGGCGAGGAGCCACTACGGGGATCACTTCAAGCTCGACGTACTAGCAAGAGGCTACGAGCCTTCCTGCAGCGAGGTCGACTTGGAGCAGATCGAGCAAGAGGTGGTTCCTTTCGCGCGCCGTCTTGCTGATGACAACCTGGACATGATTCCTTCGCGCCGGGGCGAAGGTGGAAATCAATAGGTTAGGCGGTCGTTTTCGGAGTCAGGCCCGTGTGGGCCTTACTTTGTGAACAAAAACGTGGGCGTGCGCGCCCGTTTGTATATATGAATTTTTCATTTCGCTTTTCGTAAGTTTTTTGTTTGTTTCGCTCTTTTCGTGTGACAACTCGTTTCGAGCACTCGGAGTCCTAGAAGATCGACCTAATTCCGACCAGCCGCTCAGGCCGTCCCTATCCACTGGGGCGTCGGGTGCCCTCGATCGAACTGGCCGAGCCTCAAGTCAATATTCAGAATTCATGGTTTTCGTTGCGATTCGTCACACTTCGATCTTTAGGACGTTGATTTTGCGTTCGCGGGGTCTCGCTCTTAGTCGAATTGCGTTGTTTCTCTTAAGAGCATCGTTCCTCGCGCGTACAAAATTGACGCGGCACAAAGCCACACCCGCCGGGTGGAGCCCTGAGGGGAGCGCACCCAGACGGCTGCCCAAGAGGTGTAAAAGGAAAACCTCAGGTTCGTTTGATGATGATGAGACGGAAGAAATCAACAAACGAATTTACAGAGCTAAGGGTAGAAGCGTCGTAGCTGCTCAATGTTCCAGGCGTTGGCGACGAGTTGGCCTTCCGAGTCCATGAGCTTGTACGTTCCGGGACGCAGTACCTCAGCGATGACGAACGGTCCCTCCCATGGTGGCGATAGCTTGTGTCGGTCTTTATTGCTCTGGATCAGTCGGAGGACTAGGTCTCCTTCCTTGAAAGCGCGGCCACGAACTCGTCGCCCATGGTAGCGGCGCATCGCTTGCTGGTACTTGGCCGACCTCATGAGAGCGACCTCTCGGTCCTCGTCGATTTGATCAAGGGCGTCCTCGAGAAACCTTTTGTTGACCTCCTCGTTGAAGGCACGGACTCGAGGGGCTCCATACTCGATGTCGGTCGGGAGCACTGCCTCCGCCCCGTAGAGCATGAAGAACGGCGTTTGCCCGGTCGCCCGACTCGGGGTGGTGCGCAGGCTCCATAGTACCGCAGGCAGCTCCTGGACCCATCTTCCGGCATGAACTTTCAACTTGTTGAAAATCTTGGGTTTGAGCCCTTGCAGGATCATGCCGTTTGCCCGCTCGACCTGGCCGTTGGCCTGTGGGCGTGCGACCGCAGCCTAGTCGACTCGGATATTGTAGTCGTCGCAGAATTCGAGGAACTCGTTGCCAATGAACTGGGTTCCGTTGTCGGTGATGATGGAGTTCGACACTCCGAAGCGATGAATGATGTCGGTGAAGAATCGCACGGCCTCTGCTGATCTGATCTTCACAAGGGGTCGTGCCTCAATCCATTTGGAGAACTTGTCGACGGCCACCAGCAAGTGCGTGTAGCCCCTGGGCGCTTTCTTCAAAGGCCCGACCAAGTCCAGTCCCCACACGGCAAAGGGCCAGGTGATGGGTATGGTCTGCAAGGCTTGCGCCGGCATGTGAGTCCTCCGAGCGTAGTACTGGCACCTTTCGCAAGTGCGCACTACCTCAGTGGCGTCAGCCACGGTCGTAGGCCTGTAGAAGCCATGCCGGAACGCCTTTCCGACTAGGCTCCTTGGGGCTGCGTGGTGGCCGCACTCGCCGGCGTGGATGTCGGACAGCAGTTCCTTCCCCCACTCGATGGGGACACAGCGTTGAAGCACTCCCGAGTGACTCTTCTTGTAAAGCTCGCCGCCAACCACGACAAACGACTTGGCTCGTCGCGCGAGGCGTCGTGCTTCTGTCGGGTCGGCGGGGAGTTGCTCTCGGAGCAAACAGTCGAGAAATGGTGTCCTCCAGTCGGCCACGGGGTCGGAAACAGCCCCCGTGCCCCCGACTGCTCCGTCGGCTGTCGGGATGGCGAGCACGACTCGACCTGAGTCCTTCCCGAGAGGAGGGTATGTACCTTCAGCAACTGAGAGTTCGGCACCGCTTGCTTGGGTTGCCGAGTCGTCCGTCGTGGACGTGGTCGGTGCTTCCCGCACCGACGGCTTCTGTTGGTCGTGGGAGAATACGCCGACAGGGACAGGGTCCCGGTTGGAGGCCATCTTCGCGAGGCCATCCGCTTCCTCGTTGTAGCGACGAAGAACATGGTTGATTTGGAAGCCTTCAAACTTCTCCTCGAGTCGTCGCACCTCAGCGTAGTAGGCTGCCATTCTTGGATTCGAGCAATTCGATTCGCTCGTCACCTGATCGGCGATAAGCTGGGAGTCACTGAAGACCTCCAGCCTCTTGACGCCGAGTTCTATCGCCGCCTTCATCCCGTTCACGAGCGCTTCGTACTCCGCCACGTTGTGGGATGCAGGGAAGTTGAGTCGGACTGCGTAACGCAGTTGTGATCCGAGTGGCAAGATGAGTAGAAAACCGCTTCCAGCGCCTCTCTTTGTCAGTGAGCCGTCGAAATACATCTTCCAACATTCTTGCTCAACTGGCGCGGGTGGTAGCTGGATCTCGGTCCACTCGGCCGCGAAATCAGCGAGCACCTGCGATTTGATCGCGGTGCGCGGGGCGAACTCGAGTTCTTGCCCCATGAGCTCGAGGGCCCACTTCACGGCTTTGTTTGTGGCCTCTTTGCTCCTCAGCGCCTCGCCGAGAGGGTAGGAGGTGACCACAGTAACTGGATGTGCGTCGAAGTAATGCCGAAGCTTCCTCTTCGTAATCACGACCGCGTACAACAGCTTCTGAAGCTGAGTCCAGCGGGTCTTTGTGTCGGAGAAAACCTCGCTGACGAAGTACACCGGTCGCTGGACTTTCAAAGCGTGCCCCGGCTCGACCCTCTCGACTACCAGCGCAGAGCTGACTACTTGAGTCGTTGCCGCGATGTAAAGGAGCAGAGGCTCGCGCTCGGTAGGAGCCGTCAAGACAGGTGCGTTCGATAGCACCGTCTTAAGTCGATCGAGTGCAGCCTGTGCCTCGGGGCTCCAAACGAAACGGTCGGATTTCTTCAGCAACCGATATAGGGGCAGGCCCTTCTCTCCGAATCGAGGAGTATGCACGCATCTCGTACGGGCCCTACGCGCTCCTTGACGGGAGGCAGGTTGCGGCCACCGGATCCGCGTGACGGCTGCGCCACGGACGCCTCCTTGTCGTCATGGCGATCGGCGGAACGTTGCAACGCGCCGAGAGCGCGCTGCCGGGACAGCGAACTCTCGGCCTGCTGCTCCGCCGCTACCTCAAGCAGCCGCATGAGCTCCTTGCGTTTCCGCTCGTCCTCCGGGGTCGCAGGTTGCGGAAGGTCTCGAGCGAGGGCAGCGGCCGCCGCCAGGTTTTGACTGGCGCGCGGGAGGTGAAGCGGGGTGCCCACGATGTCGTGCACGATGCGGTGCTGCACGTCCCGCGCCATGGTGCGGGCGCGCCCTCCGGGGGCGTGTCGCTTGGCGATCTCCTGCTCCAGGAGCTGATGTTCCCGCTCGATGCCGCACTCCATGTCGGCGAGCTCACGCCTCCGCGCGAGCAGCTGCTCCAAAGATGGCGGGTCCTGTTGCGGGGGTGCAGGGCTGTTGGTGGTTTCTAAGTACCTCTTTTATATGCCCAAAACCACCAACATCATACCATATTCCTCCATATTCTCATCATAATTATGTGTTTTACCTCTAACCTTGATGAATTCCACATGTAGTGTCGTTTTAGTGCTATATTGCAGAAACAGGTGAAAAGACGACAAAATGGCTCTTATATGAGAAGTATCGAAATGAAGCCCGACTCGCCATGCAAGGAGGGCTTCCCACTAGCCCATGGCACCTACAAGACACCTCTGGACGTCCATGGAACTCAACATGCAAGCCCAAGGTCGTGGCCCAATGCCTAAGGATTTCTAGAAGGTTTATCCGGAAGGAAAGATCAATTCGCGCAGTCCAGAAACAGCACTGTATTGTCACACAGATTTCGAGTTCAAGACGTGCTTTAATGGGAATCCAATGTAAAGGAAAGTTGTAGATCTCGTCGAGAGCTTTCCGGAACACATATGGATTGTCCCGTTTGGATTCTAGAGCTAGGAGATATGGCCCCCGCAAGGAAACCTGCGCAGAGGAGACAGATATTTTGGCATCGCATATTTGGGAACCAAGACGGCCGAATCTGGAGATCCAATGCATATCAAAGTTGTAGATCTTTTCGAGGGCTATGAGATAGAGTCCAAGTTTGCCTTATTTGGACTCCGGACGTGAAAGTTATGGTTCATGAAAGGCGGAGCTGCGAAAAGGAAAATCAAGTCCGAATTGGAAACGACTCGTGCCGATCGGCACGACTTGGGTGCCGACCGGCACCGACCTAGAATTGCTTCCTTTCACCTCCAAACGCCTCCCCACTGTATATATAACCCATGGGACGCCCTAGGGTTAGGGAGCCGCCGCCAGAGGGACAACACAGCTAGTAAGTTTAGAGCCACCGGGGCTTTGCCCCGTTCTTCATGTTCTCTAGTTGTTGATCAAGAACCATTGGTGCTAAAGAGGTGATCCATCGAGGTAGGCCTACTAGATGGTGATGTATCTTGCACTATGTATTATCGAAGTATGGTTGAATATGTGGATGAATGGTTTTGATTATTGATTGCCTGGATTTTATGGTCTTTACATGCACTTGTTCCTACGCTTAGTGACGACTAAGTATTAGATATTATCTTAATTGTGGTGGCAATAAGAGGTGAGGGATTCAATCTCTCACTATCTCCATTGTGGTTAAGGTAGTGTTGGGATCTTGTAATGCGCCATAATTGCACGTTGTCTCTGTACCCGCACAGCCGCTAATGCATACGCGATGATCCTTGAGATGATGTGTAGAGGAAGAGGTCAGCGACTAAGGCGATTGGTCGTGACAGGGCTCGTCGGAAAGGGGTCTTGACCTACCGATCTTCGGTTATCAATAATTGAGTAATCCCGTTTATGATGCTATTTGATTAAGCTTCTTGGTTACGATCTCAACTAGCAGACTTGGCTAACTTACCCCGTGATCTAATCGGGTTCCTTAGGCCATTCAAGCAACCTTCGTGCAATTTAGCTCCTGTGCCGATCGGCACACCCCTCGTGCCGACCGGCACAACCCTCACTTTCACCCTTTTTTATGCTTTTGTATATGCAATGTGTACTTCATGTTAGGATTGATTCGTTAGACGAAATCTAAACCATTAAGAAACCAGTTTTCTCTAATACAATTTTGACCTGCCAAAACCATACCCTCTCCTCTATCAACCGATGATCAGGACTGCACCCACCGCGCTGGACGTCCGATCTTGCCAGAGGGGCCGCGGATGAGTGGACCCAGCCCTGGCGAGCGTGACGCGCCGTCATTAGCAGGCAAAATCCGAGGACATCGGTAATACTTTTTGCACCAGTCGTGGTCTACGCCCCGCCGATCAATCCCGCCCGCGAATCACGCTCCCGTTTCCATCTGTGCTCCTTTGATCTCTCAATCCCCGTCTCCGCCGCCGCCGCCTCGCAGACGCCTGGGCGAGCGCGCTCCAGCGCTTCCTGGGCGAGGCACAGAGGCAGGCCATCCTGCTGCTCGCCCTGGCCGGGTCCATCTCGCGCAGCCGACGCTGGCCCTCCGTGTGGCGTCCGTCGTCGTTGTGCCGCCGCCGCCGCAGCTGGCCACTGGGCGTTGTCGATGATGTCGTGATGTACACCATGGATTATGGTAGGCGGCGGCGTTGATTTGGTATGACACGCTCTCTATTCCTCTTCAATCTCATGTCCAATCGAAATCCAAACTTATTTTGCTGTCCCTTCCTGCTCACCAATTCTTGCATCTCGATCTGGCCGTGGCGAGCTGCATGGCGCTCTGATCCTATTCTTCAAGCACACTGGAGTCGTGGTCGCCCAGAGCATCCTCGCCGCGGACGCCAGGCACCTTGTCGCCGCCTAGCCTGCACGAGACGGAGCCGACGCGCAGCTTCTCTCACAAGAGCGGCACAGATCCATCTCCCAAGGGCAGGGCGCCGCAAGCCACTACAAATTGTGTAATCAGGTAGGCGTCCATCAAAATTGAGGTGATTGACATACGGAACCATGGTTTGCAAATAGAGTTCATCAGTACTTGATCAATTTCATCCGTTGCAAATGGATAACAGTAGTTTATTTGGATGGAACGTCAACTTCGTTCTTCATTCTTTTATATTACTAGATCTTGTGGTTCTACCATGTATAAAATTCAATTAAATTTATCCTGTTACTGGTCAAAACAATTTCTGCTACTACTGGCAGGCGGCGCAACAAGGTTAGTAAGCGGGATCAAGGCTACCGCAAGCTCAAGATAATGGGTGCGGCTTACAGGAGCCCTGAACTGATCGTCTCTTTGTGGTTTTGCTCTTAAGTAATGCCTATGCACTTTGGATTTTTTTTATCCCACGTGTTGCTTTGGCCAGTGAGGCATCCATGGAATGCATTAACCTGAGATTAGTACATCTTCAGTAGGCTTCTCAGGTTCAAAAGGACGAGGCAAAGGAAGGCACTGATTTTCGCTTTCTGTCAGCGTAGGAGATGAGGTAAACACTGATGTAAGCTAACCTGTGGCGAGCATCTCTTTCAGCATGTTGTTTCATGTCTTACATGTGTGTGTGCTTGCTCATAAGAGTGAACTCTGCAGATGTAAAAGTGCTAGGAATTTCCCTGTTTCTTCTGTACTTCTTTGGGTGCATCGACTTGCCTTCGATTCAGATAACTTGGAAGATTCAAGATTGTTTGTGTTCCAAGCTTCTTCCAATCTTTTGAGGGAGATGAAATTATTGCTATTTATGCACTTTGTTCATGACCTTTAGCCATTTTTTTTCCTTAAGCAGTGTTGTGCAATTAGAGCAGGGGTTAGTACAATGAGGCAATTGCAGATGAATTGATGACAAAACCATTTACATGAATTTGTTATTTTGATTGATTGATTGATACACTTATATGCCAGTGTGCTGGTGGTGAACTCCGTTTATGAAATAAGGTGAGCATCCAACTAAATATCCACATTATTTCCTTGGGTATTTGATTTTCCACCTGACAGAGGTCAGCCGATTTTGATTTTCAGTACAATTTTAAAGGCTTCGCGTTCTCAGGTGTATCTGTACCCCAAAACAAACTCAGTTGCCTGTAACTAAAGTGGCAGCCAAGACAATGTAAGTTTTGTTAGATATTTACTTAATCCTGCGTGTACTTCCCCTTATGTCATTTTCATTGTGCATAATCTGGTGGTTCAAACAAACACGAGTGCCCATAACAATCAATCTATGCTTGCAGTATCAGTTAGCACCAAAAAGTTAGTTACTTTTATGTGCTTCTCAGTGAACCGAACTCTATCAATATTACAAAGGTTAGTGCCTTCTACTTGTCGTGGATGCAAACTATTCATTTGTTTTAATTCTTCTGATATATTTGCATATTCTTGCTGTACGTAGCTTAATTTTTCCTAGAAAGCTAAATGAATAACTGCACAAATCTGCAATCAGCGTGTTACTATTGGTTATTTGACACATGTTTAATATCTTGAGGGAGTTCTGAAATTTGCATATTGATTATATAGTGCTACTGGATAGTTATTTTCCCATCAAGTTTTATTGTTGTTAAGAATCTGGATGGTAGATTACTTATCAATTCTAAATTTCTGATGCTTGTTGGTGGACTTCGATCAACTCTGTATGATTTGCCTGTTTGCGGGAAAATCGAGTGGAATTGATGTAGACTCTGATTCATTGAAAGGTATGTTCATGGAATATATACTTCATGCACCCTCCTTTGATTTTTGATTTACTTTAATTTCTTTGCTATGATGACCGGTGACTTATGCCTCACATGATGCAATGAAGTATCAGTTAGCACCAAAAAGTTATGCCTCACATGATGACCGGTGACTTATGCCTCACATGATGGATGGTAAATCATGCCTTTCACGATGCAGTAAGCTAACTGAAAAATTCTCTAACTTGATGTTTCTGAAACTCATTTAGCCAACTGAAGGTTCACACCAACTAAAAGCTCACAACAAAGGTCCAGTGTTTTTTAAATCCCGATGATTATTGTCGATGTTCATGGAATTCATAATTTCAAGAATTTTTGTGATGGTGGACTCGTGGTGGAGAACAATGAGATAAAGGTGTGGATTTAGGAAATATAATTTTTGTTGTTACATGAAAGAAATAGAAGGTAAGGCGTCATTTTAATCTGCATTTTTCGCATGTAGCTCATCGCTGCTTGCATGGTCCTTGCCATCATCCCAAAAATATTCAACTGCAGTACCTAGGCGAGGAACATCCTCCTGGTTTGCCTCCTCCCTTCACAATTTTTTTTGTTTCGTTTGCTTCCTGCCAGATCAGCTTTGTTCCTTGCAACTAGTACAAATGCACGTGCGCCACGCACGTGATCGAGAGAAATGCATCACTTGGCAAGACCACAAGAATTATAAACAACCTGACTACATGTTCTTTTACAATTTCAATTTATTAATTTAGAAAGAATCATGAAAGGCTAGCTCAAACTTTCAGTTAGATCAGCTATAACGCACTTGTGTCATTTATCACCAGCCATGCGGATATCATTCCTCTTGTGTCATGGAGAGGAGATTACACAATGAGATTGAATTGAAGAATGAAAAGCATGACCAGAGTTGCATTGAGATGTGGAAGGAAAATAGAAAGAAAAGGGTCATGAAACAGAATCTGGAGAGAATAACGAAAAGTGAAACTGTTGGCCTAAAATACATACATGGTTGTTAGGTTGTTAGTAGGTTATAGAAATTTAATAGTTGAACGGAAATATTGTACATGGACAGGCAAATATATACTAACTTTGGAATCAAATTTCTAGTAGAAAGGGCACTGCAAATAGCATGGCAAGGCATCCAAAAACCACTATCACAATGGAATATATATTGTCATAAAATATGTTTACACATGTAGAACAAACAAGCGAAATATGTTTACATGTGTAACACTGTAAGGTCGTCTCAGGTGAGCAACTTCAGGTGAAAAAGATTACAATGCAAGGTTGTTCTTGGTTAAAAAAAAATGTATGACAGTATGAGAGGCTCCACCAGAATTGCCAAACATCGTTGCTTGCTTGCTTGCCATAGCTTCTGTGGGATCAACGAAGAAGCATTTGTCAGTGTAACTCCTCCAAATTAGTATCAATCCAGTGGCAACCCGATGCATGCCTTAACATAGCTGAACTGAAAAACATATAAGCCAAGAAATACATGAAGGAACGTGGATTACCTGCCAATTGTTTATTCTGTCAGACATCAACATGGGTACTTGAAGTTTTACTTGAACCTGCAAAGAATAAGTCAACATGGGTACTTGAAGCCAATCTCACCTTGGTAATCGTTAGCTTGTTAAGAAGTCGTGCAGCACGATGTATTTCTGGACAATGGCATATATGCTGCCACACGCTGGAGCCTGAGACCCCTGGCCAGCTCCGCTTCCTCGTCATGTCGCCGGGCAACCACAGAGCAAGAAAATGCTGATAGAAGAAACATGTCGCAGGAAATCTGATCGCAACAAGTTACAAATTTGGTATACCTAAAATCCTAGAGTAGAATTTTAGCTAGGTTGAACCTTTAGGCTTGGACGCTGTCAGGGAGAGCAGTAATGGGAGAGTTGGAGAGAGAGCAGAGAGGAGTGCTCACCAATCTGGTGGCCTACCGGAGGCCTCAGCCATCGAATGCCCGGCTGCACGGCAATGGCGTGCCACGCGCAAGGCAAGATAAGGTGCCCGCCGCCGGCACCAGATCCGTCTGTCGCCCGCCATTTAGTAGATATATAGTGGTATGCCTGAATAGAATCGACGTGCTGAACTATTAAAATATTTCAATTTCTTCACCATTGAATTGGTAGCTTGAGCTCTGTACACATGCCTAAAAATAGATATGAAATCAAACAAAATTGTATTGCAAGGAACAAAGCTGATCTGGCAGGAAGCAAACGAAACAAAAAAAATTGTGAAGGGAGGAGGCAAACCAGGAGGACGTTCCTCGCCTAGGTACTGCAGTTGAATATTTTTGGGATGATGGCAAGGACCATGCAAGCAGCGATGAACTACATGCGAAAAATGCAGATTAAAATGACGCCTTACCTTCTATTTCTTTCATGTAACAACAAAAATTATATTTCCTAAATCCGCACCTTTATCTCATTGTTCTCCACCACGAGTCCACCATCACAAAAATTCTTGAAATTATGAATTCCATGAACATCGACAATAATCATCGGGATTTAAAAAACACTGGACCTTTGTTGTGAGCTTTTAGTTGGTGTGAACCTTCAGTTGGCTAAATGAGTTTCAGAAACATCAAGTTAGAGAATTTTTCAGTTAGCTTACTGCATCGTGAAAGGCATGATTTACCATCCATCATGTGAGGCATAAGTCACCGGTCATCATGTGAGGCATAACTTTTTGGTGCTAACTGATACTTCATTGCATCATGTGAGGCATAAGTCACCGGTCATCATAGCAAAGAAATTAAAGTAAATCAAAAATCAAAGGAGGGTGCATGAAGTATATATTCCATGAACATACCTTTCAATGAATCAGAGTCTACATCAATTCCACTCGATTTTCCCGCAAACAGGCAAATCATACAGAGTTGATCGAAGTCCACCAACAAGCATCAGAAATTTAGAATTGATAAGTAATCTACCATCCAGATTCTTAACAACAATTGAACTTGATGGGAAAATAACTATCCAGTAGCACTATATAATCAATATGCAAATTTCAGAACTCCCTCAAGATATTAACATGTGTCAAATAACCAATAGTAACACGCTGATTGCAGATTTGTGCAGTTATTCCTTTATCTTTCTAGGAAAAATTAAGCTACGTACAGCAAGAATATGCAAATATATCAGAAGAATTAAAACAAATGAATAGTTTGCATCCACGACAAGTAGAA
The DNA here is from genome assembly GCA_012490785.1 of Eragrostis nindensis. Lineage (NCBI taxonomy): Eukaryota > Viridiplantae > Streptophyta > Magnoliopsida > Poales > Poaceae > Eragrostis > Eragrostis nindensis. The sequence goes on along the minus strand of JAAXCT010000307.1, from coordinate 338,072 downwards.
GGCACTAACCTTTGTAATATTGATAGAGTTCGGTTCACTGAGAAGCACATAAAAGTAACTAACTTTTTGGTGCTAACTGATACTGCAAGCATAGATTGATTGTTATGGGCACTCGTGTTTGTTTGAACCACCAGATTATGCACAATGAAAATGACATAAGGGGAAGTACACGCAGGATTAAGTAAATATCTAACAAAACTTACATTGTCTTGGCTGCCACTTTAGTTACAGGCAACTGAGTTTGTTTTGGGGTACAGATACACCTGAGAACGCGAAGCCTTTAAAATTGTACTGAAAATCAAAATCGGCTGACCTCTGTCAGGTGGAAAATCAAATACCCAAGGAAATAATGTGGATATTTAGTTGGATGCTCACCTTATTTCATAAACGGAGTTCACCACCAGCACACTGGCATATAAGTGTATCAATCAATCAATCAAAATAACAAATTCATGTAAATGGTTTTGTCATCAATTCATCTGCAATTGCCTCATTGTACTAACCCCTGCTCTAATTGCACAACACTGCTTAAGGAAAAAAATGGCTAAAGGTCATGAACAAAGTGCATAAATAGCAATAATTTCATCTCCCTCAAAAGATTGGAAGAAGCTTGGAACACAAACAATCTTGAATCTTCCAAGTTATCTGAATCGAAGGCAAGTCGATGCACCCAAAGAAGTACAGAAGAAACAGGGAAATTCCTAGCACTTTTACATCTGCAGAGTTCACTCTTATGAGCAAGCACACACACATGTAAGACATGAAACAACATGCTGAAAGAGATGCTCGCCACAGGTTAGCTTACATCAGTGTTTACCTCATCTCCTACGCTGACAGCAAGCGAAAATCAGTGCCTTCCTTTGCCTCGTCCTTTTGAACCTGAGAAGCCTACTGAAGATGTACTAATCTCAGGTTAATGCATTCCATGGATGCCTCACTGGCCAAAGCAACACGTGGGATAAAAAAAATCCAAAGTGCATAGGCATTACTTAAGAGCAAAACCACAAAGAGACGATCAGTTCAGGGCTCCTGTAAGCCGCACCCGTTATCTTGAGCTTGCGGTAGCCTTGATCCCGCTTACTAACCTTGTTGCGCCGCCTGCCAGTAGTAGCAGAAATTGTTTTGACCAGTAACAGGATAAATTTAATTGAATTTTATACATGGTAGAACCACAAGATCTAGTAATATAAAAGAATGAAGAACGAAGTTGACGTTCCATCCAAATAAACTACTGTTATCCATTTGCAACGGATGAAATTGATCAAGTACTGATGAACTCTATTTGCAAACCATGGTTCCGTATGTCAATCACCTCAATTTTGATGGACGCCTACCTGATTACACAATTTGTAGTGGCTTGCGGCGCCCTGCCCTTGGGAGATGGATCTGTGCCGCTCTTGTGAGAGAAGCTGCGCGTCGGCTCCGTCTCGTGCAGGCTAGGCGGCGACAAGGTGCCTGGCGTCCGCGGCGAGGATGCTCTGGGCGACCACGACTCCAGTGTGCTTGAAGAATAGGATCAGAGCGCCATGCAGCTCGCCACGGCCAGATCGAGATGCAAGAATTGGTGAGCAGGAAGGGACAGCAAAATAAGTTTGGATTTCGATTGGACATGAGATTGAAGAGGAATAGAGAGCGTATCATACCAAATCAACGCCGCCGCCTACCATAATCCATGGTGTACATCACGACATCATCGACAACGCCCAGTGGCCAGCTGCGGCGGCGGCGGCACAACGACGACGGACGCCACACGGAGGGCCAGCGTCGGCTGCGCGAGATGGACCCGGCCAGGGCGAGCAGCAGGATGGCCTGCCTCTGTGCCTCGCCCAGGAAGCGCTGGAGCGCGCTCGCCCAGGCGTCTGCGAGGCGGCGGCGGCGGAGACGGGGATTGAGAGATCAAAGGAGCACAGATGGAAACGGGAGCGTGATTCGCGGGCGGGATTGATCGGCGGGGCGTAGACCACGACTGGTGCAAAAAGTATTACCGATGTCCTCGGATTTTGCCTGCTAATGACGGCGCGTCACGCTCGCCAGGGCTGGGTCCACTCATCCGCGGCCCCTCTGGCAAGATCGGACGTCCAGCGCGGTGGGTGCAGTCCTGATCATCGGTTGATAGAGGAGAGGGTATGGTTTTGGCAGGTCAAAATTGTATTAGAGAAAACTGGTTTCTTAATGGTTTAGATACAATTTTGTTTGATTTCATATCTATTTTTAGGCATGTGTACAGAGCTCAAGCTACCAATTCAATGGTGAAGAAATTGAAATATTTTAATAGTTCAGCACGTCGATTCTATTCAGGCATACCACTATATATCTACTAAATGGCGGGCGACAGACGGATCTGGTGCCGGCGGCGGGCACCTTATCTTGCCTTGCGCGTGGCACGCCGTTGCCGTGCAGCCGGGCATTCGATGGCTGAGACCTCCGGTAGGCCACCAGATTGGTGAGCACTCCTCTCTGCTCTCTCTCCAACTCTCCCATTACTGCTCTCCCTGACAGCGTCCAAGCCTAAAGGTTCAACCTAGCTAAAATTCTACTCTAGGATTTTAGTTATACCAAATTTGTAACTTGTTGCGATCAGATTTCCTGCGACATGTTTCTTCTATCAGCATTTTCTTGCTCTGTGGTTGCCCGGCGACATGACGAGGAAGCGGAGCTGGCCAGGGGTCTCAGGCTCCAGCGTGTGGCAGCATATATGCCATTGTCCAGAAATACATCGTGCTGCACGACTTCTTAACAAGCTAACGATTACCAAGGTGAGATTGGCTTCAAGTACCCATGTTGACTTATTCTTTGCAGGTTCAAGTAAAACTTCAAGTACCCATGTTGATGTCTGACAGAATAAACAATTGGCAGGTAATCCACGTTCCTTCATGTATTTCTTGGCTTATATGTTTTTCAGTTCAGCTATGTTAAGGCATGCATCGGGTTGCCACTGGATTGATACTAATTTGGAGGAGTTACACTGACAAATGCTTCTTCGTTGATCCCACAGAAGCTATGGCAAGCAAGCAAGCAACGATGTTTGGCACTTCTGGTGGAGCCTCTCATACTGTCATACATTTTTTTTTAACCAAGAACAACCTTGCATTGTAATCTTTTTCACCTGAAGTTGCTCACCTGAGACGACCTTACAGTGTTACACATGTAAACATATTTCGCCTGTTTGTTCTACATGTGTAAACATATTTTATGACAATATATATTCCATTGTGATAGTGGTTTTTGGATGCCTTGCCATGCTATTTGCAGTGCCCTTTCTACTAGAAATTTGATTCCAAAGTTAGTATATATTTGCCTGTCCATGTACAATATTTCCGTTCAACTATTAATTTCTATAACCTACTAACAACCTAACAACCATGTATGTATTTTAGGCCAACAGTTTCACTTTTCGTTATTTCTCCAGATTCTGTTTCATGACCCTTTTCTTTCTATTTTCCTTCCACATCTCAATGCAACTCTGGTCATGCTTTTCATTCTTCAATTCAATCTCATTGTGTAATCTCCTCTCCATGACACAAGAGGAATGATATCCGCATGGCTGGTGATAAATGACACAAGTGCGTTATAGCTGATCTAACTGAAAGTTTGAGCTAGCCTTTCATGATTCTTTCTAAATTAATAAATTGAAATTGTAAAAGAACATGTAGTCAGGTTGTTTATAATTCTTGTGGTCTTGCCAAGTGATGCATTTTTCTCGATCACGTGCGTGGCGCACGTGCATTTGTACTAGTAGTAAACCCTAAACATGGTTCTCTTGCTGATCCCTGTGGATTCGATATAAACCTTGGAATACTCTGAGGGAAAAAGCTACAATGTACACCGTCCACTTGCGGTATATAAATAGGTGCCTATAAACGACCAACAAGGCTTTTTCTGGCGCCGTTGCCGGGGATCGGCAACTCGAACCTAGGGCGATCTATCTAGTTTATCGAACTAATCCCATATCTTTTTATTGCATATGCCCTGTTTTTCTTTGTTTGTGTGTCCATTGAAAACAGGTACAAGGCTAGGCACACAACCTCCATAGCAGTAGGTGCTAACTTTGTTAGTGGCCCATCATCTGCTATGGAGTCCCTCTCCATGAAAGACTCGCTAGTGCCGATCGGCGCAACGCCATGCCAATCGTCACCACACTGCTCAAGAGGAGGTACGCTCTTGTGTGTCAATAATTTTTATTAACTAATGCTCTGCGAAGATTTGGCTTGTTTACAGCAATAGGTAATGGGAGAGAAGATAGAGAGCTATTTACCATGAAGATCGAGGATTTCAATTGATAACATTGAAGGCATGGTGGATACGTTCTTGATCATGAGTTGTTATTCTGTTTGCTGACTTCCCGGAGGTGTGCACGTCAGTACAGAGGATTGCAAGGCCTACAAATTTGATATTCTGAAAGAGCATCAAGTCTAGTTTCCAACGGTTCAAGTCTCGCATTATTTGGAGCTTTCTACAAGGATTTATGGCCAAAATACGAGATGCTGCGCAGGCTGATTGGATATTTCGCGAGAGATGCAAACAATTGGAAGTTTGAGCCAAATATGGAATTAAAGTCCAATATCCACGTGATCTATGGGTTTCCAACATTTAGAAGACTTCCTTTTGATGATTGACAAGGATTCAAGTCGTTCCAAACACGGAGTTTGAATATTTGGAAGGTTTGGATTCAATTCGGATTCATCGCGGGACAGCCTGATATACCTTCAGAAAAACGGCCATATCTCCCTCATACGGAGTCCGATGAGGATGCACGAGTACTCGTTCGAAAGATAATTTGATGCCCGACGCAATGGCACAAGTCCCAGCCTCTGATTCCTCCTGGTCGCAGCTCAGAAGCACAAACAAGTCGTCGGCTGCAACAGGACATGGCAGATTTCTTCGGAATTCTTCTCTCGTCAACTTGGTGGATCAATAGGCAAGCTTTGAGAAGTTGCATCGACTTTACATCATCATACCTTGCTGGTGCAACATTGATCAAGATTCACAAGTCATAGGACAAGCCGACACATGCTCCGATGCTTGAAAAGATGAAGTCGTCAAGATTCTCCGGAAGACGAAACAAGAAGCTGAAATCATTAGTAATTCTGTAAGTTCTCCGAGCTGATCAATATATGAAACTTTTATATCTGGATAGAGCTTCAAGTTTTCTTTCCAACGCATCAAACGGTGCTGGATTTGGATATTTCTACAAGGATTTATGAGCTAATCATTGGACGCTGCGCGAGCTGTCAGATTTTCAAACAGCACGCAGCCTTAGAGTAAAAAACTCATAAGTCCTTCACACGGAATCCGTTTGAGGTGTATGAGCACTCGTTGGAAAGATATTTTTGCTACCTACATTATGGTACAGGTTTTAGAACCAGTTTCGTTCTGTTGGTAATGCGAAATTCAGAGAGAACAGGAGCTGCGGATTATCAATGGCAAGATTAAGGAAGGAGACGAAGATGACAACAATGAAAATAGCTTGAGCGATTCTCCTATGAGCAAATGATCAGAAGTTGAACAAGATTGAAGATTCAAGAGCATTATATCATCTACACACATTGAGCAATATGCAACACAATAAAGACGGGCTATGAGTCAACCACGACGAAGTTTGCATAATACAAGCTGCATGGATATCATGGCTTACACCAAGAACCATGGCTTCGCGACAATCAGGTATGTAAGAAGTCTAGCTATTCGACTATAACTAAAGCGCTTTTCGGGAGGCAACCCGTTGTTTTTGAGTCTTTTGTGTGGATTGTTTAGTGCTGCTAGGAGGGCAACCTAGAGTTTTTGCTTTGATGTGAGCTTTATCCAACTTAATTGATTCACTTGTGTCTAATTTGTTCTAGTTTAACTTTTCTTTTTAGACCACCATCATTACGTGTTTGTTTGCAAAAATCATTCACTGCATGCATAATTTGTGAGCAGTTGCTTTGTTTCTGTATTTGCATAATTTTTTCCGCCTACATGCATTTAACCATCTGATTTCAGCCTACCTAAGCCTTCCACCACTCATTTTTCGTATCATTCAGAGCTAAAACCTCTCTGTGCCGATCGGCACAACTCCCTTGCCGATCGGCACAACACCTAAATGCTTTTCTAAGCATTCCATCGCTGTCACATAACATGATCACAAGCCTCTGACTTTGCATATTCATATTCGCTTCATCACTCATAATAGCTTGGCATGATTACTTTCTAATAAATGCTTAAATACTTGAGTAACGTACTCCTTTTAGCAACTGTAGGTGTAAACATGGTGTTTATGCTTACTTGTTGAACAATATTGGACAGTTTTTGCCTTGCTATGTTTTGCATCATTCGCATTGGTTGGTTGCTACTCTTTTTCAATGCGCTATCTTTCTAATCCAGCGGAGTTTCGCAATGGCTAAGTCATGAACATGGTGTTTAGACTTTGGTTGTTAAAGAATTTCGTTTTAGATTGCTAGCAATCTAGTTGTAAGCATGGTGCTTAGAGCTAGGTGTAAACATTGCTTTTGTGTTGCTTCCACGCCTCTAACTTTCGTTGCTAATATCATAAATCCTTTTTCTCCACAAAGTTTGCTTTGTTTGAAGACTGAATGATGAATATCTTTGATCATAGAATTGTGTCGGCCCGCACATTCATTTAGCAATTTTGTGTGAACGTGGTGTTCAGACTGAATTGTGGAATAACATTATGGTCTTGCTTGCTTGCTAACATTGTGTTTTAACTTCATGCATCCACACTTGTGCACACACGTACACCCATTAGGATTTTGTTTTCTTTTTTCTACTAGAATCAAATTGACACAAGTGGAACTTTGAAGTTGTTGTTAGCTGGTAGATATTCCTCTACTCCCGACCATCACCTCGGGGGTGGTATGTGTGCTTCAATTGTTTTGCAGGAATGAAAGAATTGATCTCCAAAGAAGGACGTTGAAGGAATTGAGGAGAAATAGCCGCATGAACAAGAGGGAGCAATGGGACAGCAGCTATAAGATGATGATCGAGTTGAAAATCCAGAAACGAAGCCGAAGATGGAGGGTGCCGACCGGCACCAGTCCTTGTGCCGATCGGCACCAATCCTTGTGCCGACCGGCACCACTGTTGTGCCGATCGGCACTCCGTTGTTGCCCCTACTATCAAGCTTCTCTCATGCAATTCAGCAACATCTTAAGCATGGGGGAGGCACGCTCTGAACTTCAATTCACTAAAAGACGGTAACATCTCTTTGCTCCTTCTCTTCTCTAATCTTATTCTCTTCTCATTCGCTGCTCTTGCCTTTTGCTATCAACTTGGGTTTTGCTTTCTTTTATGGTGTGGTACCCTTCTCGTTTTGTTCATGCGAGAGGTTGTTTGTAATTTGCCACTTAGAATTTAGAATGGACAATGACATATCCCTAATAGCTACCTTAGGGTGACCAAATGTCATTACTCTATCTAGGGGAGCTGGCTTGTATCATCACCGTCTATGTGTTTGTGCTTTCACTCAAAATAATGCATGATTATGATGATGACCTTGCTCGAGATATGATGAAAGTTGCTATTGTTGTTGGAACTTGCATGTATGATTCGTTGCATATAATTGTCCCCCGCTGAATTTTAATGAACTTGAACTAAGCACCAATTCTATGAACTCTATTTACTTTAGTGGTGGTGTTTGTTGACAGATGATTTGATAGAGACCCCATATGATTGAATTGTTCTTCATGACGACATGCTTTGCTCTCTAAAAAGAAAACTCCAACATAGCTTGAGTCCTTACTAATTTTTGAAAAACTTTAATGTCTTATGTCTCTAATCCTTGCAAAATATTGCTCTCTTGCATTGATCATACCTACCAAAGCCAAATATGCTACACTTATATGATAAACCTGTAGATTGGAACATGTAATTTAGTGAGTTGAGTCAAGTTTGTGTTCTTTTGGTATGAGACTTAGAAGCTGGCCATTCCGTTTGCGTAACTATCACTTGTTTTCTAGCCTTATTCATATTCAGCATTGCCTATTCTACTCTGGAATGTGTGCATACGTCGCTGAATATTCCCACCTGTAAACCCATATTTCTTTTGGTGTTGTCCAATCCTTGTCCACAACCTATGATATGAGTTTCTCGTCGAGCCGTTGCACTATTTATATGGTTTTATGCACAAATTATCAAGATATCTTGCTCAAGACGAAGATTTTCATCACCAAACACCTCTGAAGACTTTCTGAAGCGCAAAGGATCAATTTGAGGCGAAAACGGAGAAAAGTTGGGTTCGTGCCGACCGGCACAAATTCGTGCCGACCGGCACGAAGTACAAAATCAGCGAAAAGCCCCCTGTTATCTCCAGAAATCAAGTATATGTGTTTCAGACAGTCAAGGAGAAGAAATAAAAGGATTAACTAGTGCTTTTTCTTTTTCCACTTCCTATATGCTCGGGACGAGCATCGTTTAAGCATGGGGGAGTGGATCGTCATCTACATTCCGAAGCACTAGTTGATGGACTTCAAAGATTGTTGATGGAAGACCAAGATTGTTTATAGTGTTAAGTTGCAAGAGTGGACTTCATAAAAGATTGTGCATAAAACCATCATATTCAAGTAAGTGCATTCAATGGGCTGAAACTCTATCCTTCCAACCATGTGCAATCCGATTTTGAGAACTTCATTTGTGTCTTGAGATCATTCTTTGCCATTTGCACATGTCCACCTTTCTAAAGCGTGTGTTTCCCTCTCTTTCATCATGTTATTCCAATGGCCTTTTTGACAAGTCTCTGTGAAACCAAGTAGAACTATCTCTTGATTTGACAATATTCTAAGTTACATTGTTTTGCTAGTTGTTTCCTACCAAGCTACACATAAAGCCTTCCACTAAATATTTGTAGATAGGATCACTTCTAGTTGTTTGGCTTGTGAGATTTGTGAGATGAGTGTTGTCTTGATTCTTTGCAAGAGAGTGTTTTGTTTGGATGAATGAGACTGAATTTTTGGAAAAACTTTATTATCTTAAGGCCTAGTTTGAGGAGTAATCTGCTTTGAGAGTTGAAGCTACTTTATTTGATCATTGTGGTCGGTTCTAAGTCATAATCTTTCCCCACTAGTATCTTTGAGTGGTAGAATTGGGTGCAATATAAAACTTTGTTCTATACTCTTAAAGCGGGTTGGATATGCATGTGTTTTGATGAATGCAAGTGAAGATGACATGACTGCAACGCTGATCTCTCCTTGAGAGGGTAAAGTGATTTATTTACTCGAGGACGAGCAAAGGTTTAAGCATGGGGGAGCTGTTGGTGGTTTCTAAGTACCTCTTTTATATGCCCAAAACCACCAACATCGTACCATATTCCTCCATATTCTCATCATAATTATGTGTTTTACCTCTAACCTTGGTGAATTCCACATGTAGTGTCGTTTTAGTGCTATAATGCAGAAACAGGTGAAAAGACGACAAAATAGCTCTTATATGAGAAGTATCGAAATGAAGCCCGACTCGCCATGCAAGGAGGGCTTCCCACTAGCCCATGGCACCTACAAGACACCTCTGGACGTCCATAGAACTCAACATGCAAGCCCAAGGTCGTGGCCCAATGCCTAAGGATTTCTAAAAGGTTTATCCGGAAGGAAAGATCAATTCGCGCAGTCCAGAAACAGCACTGTATTGTCACGCAGATTTCGAGTTCAAGACGTGCTCTAATGGGAATCCAATGTAAAGGAAAGTTGTAGATCTCGTCGAGAGCTTTCCGGAACACATATGGATTGTCCCGTTTGGATTATGGAGCTAGGAGATATGGCCCCCGCAAGGAAACCTACGCAGAGGAGACAGATATTTTGGCATCGCATATTTGGGAACCAAGACGGCCGAATCTGGAGATCCAATGAATATCAAAGTTGTAGATCTTTTCAAGGGCTACGAGATAGAGTCCAAGTTTGCCTCATTTGGACTTTCAGACGTGGAAGTTATGGTTCGTGAAAGGCGGAGCTGCGAAAAGGAAAATCAAGTCCGAATTGGAAACGACTCGTGCCGATCGGCACGACTTGGGTGCCGACCGGCACCGACCTAGAATTGCTTCCTTTCGCCTCCAAACGCCTCCCCACTGTATATATAACCCATGGGACGCCCTAGGGTTAGGGAGCCGCCGCCAGAGGGACAACACAGCTAGTAAGTTTAGAGCCACCGGGGCTTTGCCCCGTTCTTCATGTTCTCTAGTTGTTGATCAAGAACCATTGGTGCTAAAGAGGTGATCCATCGAGGTAGGCCTACTAGATGGTGATGTATCTTGCACTATGTATTATCGAAGTATGGTTGAATATGTGGATGAATGGTTTTGATTATTGATTGCCTGGATTTTATGGTCTTTACATGCACTTGTTCCTACGCTTAGTGACGACTAAGTATTAGATATTATCTTAATTGTGGTGGCAATAAGAGGTGAGGGATTCAATCTCTCACTATCTCCATTGTGGTTAAAGTAGTGTTGGGATCTTGTAATGCGCCATAATTGCACGTTGTCTCTGTACCCCCACAGCCGCTAATGCATACGCGATGATCCTTGAGATGATGTGTAGAGTAGGAAGAGGTCAGCGACTAAGGCGATTGGTCGTGACAGGGCTCGTCGGAAAGGGGTCTTGACCTACCGATCTTCGGTTATCAATAATTGAGTAATCCCGTTTATGATGCTATTTGATTAAGCTTCTTGGTTACGATCTCAACTAGGAGACTTGGCTAACTTACCCCGTGATCTAATCGGGTTCCTTAGGCCATTCAAGCAACCTTCGTGCAATTTAGCTCCTGTGCCGATCGGCACACCCCTCGTGCCGACCGGCACAACCCTCACTTTCACCCTTTTTCATGCTCTTGTATATGCAATGTGTACTTCATGCTAGGATTGATTCGTTAGACGAAATAGTAAACCCTAAACATGGTTCTCTTGCTGATCCCTGTGGATTCGATATAAACCTTGGAATACTCTGAGGGAAAAAGCTACAATGTACACTGTCCACTTGCGGTATATAAATAGGTGCGTATAAACGACCAACAAGGGCCCCCTGCTACAGGCACTGGGGCCGGGTGCGCGCCGTCGCCTCCAGACGGCTCGCGCCCGTCATCGCCTTCCCGTCGCTGGGGTGAGCGAGGTCCCCGTCCCGGATCTCGGCCATGAAGCACTCACGGGACGGATCGAACGAGAGTGCGTCGAAGCACTCAGCCAGTAAGTCCTCGACGGAGTCGCGGTCCTGGGTATCGGTGGGCTCCGCGCCCACGGATACTGGTGCGCCAATGGCGAGGCCTGGATGTCTGGTCCGGCCTGGCGGGAAGCGGCAGGCGAGCTCATGCTCCAGCGCCTCCATCGACTCCCGCAGCCGAGGCGGCAGGGAGGCACGACGCTCCCAGGCCTCGTAACTGGGCGGGAGCGGTGGTCCGTCCACCAAGCAGTTGTTGAGGAGAGCCAACGCGTAGAAGATGCGTCGGCACTCGTCGGGCCGAGGGTTCGCGCCGAGGTACGCTTCGATGCGCACGGGCAATGCCCTGGCCCCCGGTCCACGCGAGATGTGGAGGTCGGACATGAAAACGCGCGGCGGCGCCGAGCCGGCGCTGCCGCGCATCCGCTGAAGCTCGACGTGGTCGGTCAGGAAGTCCACGTTGCCGAAGCGGAAGACACGGTACGGGACCGTGAACGGTGTGTAGAACCGGGAAGAGGGCGCGGCGGAGCGCCTCCGGTCCCTTCCGCGGACGCTCCCGCGAGACGGGAGACGACCACGGGATGCTGGAGGCCACGAAGCCATCAGCTGACGATGTGATCGCTATCGAGCGCGCGGAGGTCCCCTTCCTGGCGCGCCAACTGTCGGCGTTTAGTAACCGGCCGACGAGTAGATTTATGCGCGACGCGACGGCGATCAGTGTTTGCGTATGACACGGTGGATTATACTGGTTCAGGCTAGAACTGCCCTACGTCCAGTTCGTGGTTTTTCTCGTGCTGCTTGTAGTAGGGGTTACAAGCCGCGGGCGAGATAGGGATTCGCTCCCAAGTCTCTTCCTTAGCGTGTGCGTGAGAGTTCCAGAGTGAGAACGGTTCTCTCTGTGAGTGAAAACGAGGTCCCCTCCTCCCCCCGGGCCCCATCCTCCCTTTTATATGCCAAGGGAAGACGGTTACAAATGGAGGAAAGAAGAAAAAGAAAAGAAAGTAGGGATAGAAGAAAGGTGGTGGAGATGGAGTCGGGCCGTCATTGTTGGACTCGATGGCTTCCGCCGCAATCTTCTTGTCTGGCCGTGTGATGATGTCATCCGGGTCTTGTCCAGGCGCTGTGGATCGCCCATTCCCTGATCGACACTGTTGGTTGCTGTAGATCGCGCTGTGGACCGCTGTTGAGTTAGGCAGCGGTCACTCCGTGCGCTGTTGGTGACTGTGTGGTGTACTTGGTGCACGCGTCCGCCGTTCCACGCTCGGTCTTGACGCGACACCCCCCATTCCGCCGTATGTCAGGCACAGTGTACTTTCCCGCCGTCCAGGAACTGACGCGGAGTGAATCCTCATCTTGGACCGGCAGGTCGTACGTCCGGGGAGGACCGGGGTGTTCAGGCTGTTCCCGTGCTCGTCTCTCGGCCGCCATGGTCGGGTTTGGTTCGGGTCGGGGTCCTCCGTCGATCCCGACCACTATTAGGGCGAGCGGTCAACGGACGACGGCTGGCCGGAGTTCGATCGGAGTTGCGTCGCTCGACCCTCGTGGCGCCCGACTCCCGTCGGGGGAGTCGGGTGGACGTCCCGTCCGAGTCGGGCTCCTTCAATGCGGGCCGGCCGTGGCCCCGCGCGGGGCTGCGACCATGTGGCTTCGTACGGTTGGGCCCTCAATGGGTTGTGTGGAGCGGAGGTTCTTTTTTGGCTAAAGGCGATAGTTGTGCCTTTCGCCTGACCGGGCCCCTTCGCGGGCCAGTTCTCCGCTGCTCTTTGCCGCGTTGAATCCTCGAGCCTGTGGTCGGTATTTGTACCAGAGATATACCTAGTATCGGGTACCTAGAAAATAGGTACCCGACACTAGGGTTTGCGGAAGCGAGGAGAGGTCGCAGGAGCGAACCGTCTCGTGATACCATGAAAGCGTAGGGAATTGGGGAGAATACGCGATGTATTACTCAATGACCAAAGGTGAATACATATAGGCACGGTGGGGAGCCAGAATGGCAAGCCCACTGGCCGGCGCGTGATACGCGCAGAGTACAAGCGTGCACAGCACGAATACAAGTCTAACAATTCTGAATGGTGCCGCCGGGTGACGATACTTCTCTTATTTTTACCCGCAACCGACCCAACTTGATGGCCATGTACATGTGAAACTGAATTATGCACACGACTGTCGTTTGTTCTTTGTACTACAGCTTTTGAATATTTTGACCTTTGCAACTGAACTGTGCTTAACTGAATATTCTGCCTTCACATGATGGGGTTTGCTCTGAATCTGCACTTGCGAAATGCTCTCTAATTTTGAACTGACGAGATACTCCTTAAAATTTGCATGTGCTTCTACTCGGACTGCAATACAGACATATCTATCTCTGATCATGGTGTACCTGTCCTTTAAGCTGGCACTAACGGAAATATTCATGAACAAGTCAAAGCTGCAATGGTGGAATTCTTTCTGAAATCAAACTCTGCTTGATTGATCGAAATTTGATCTGGGTGGCTGAACTGAAGATGTTTATTTGAGGATCCTTTCATCAAACGAAACTAAACTTGGCACACTCCACTTTCTGAATATTCTTACTTGAAGAACCGAACTACATTTTCTTGATTGAATACTCTGGATTTGCATTGACGAGAGTACACTAACTTGCTCTGACAAACTACTCTCTGATCTGTACATATCCATCCACTAGGATTGCAATCTCAGATTATCACTGGGGTTGCATGGAAGGACGTGAGCACACTAAATCTAAAACTCTTGTTGGTTACAGTCAACTTTGCACTCTGTTACTTAGGACACTCTGAACTATACAACTTTCGTCACTGAATGTTCCGAGATTGACAAGGCTGAACCACCTATGTACTTGTACTAACAACTGCTTTCTGCTCTTTCCATAGTTGCTTGTAAGACTGCCATAATAATGAACTAATTTCTAAATCAATCCTCTAACTCACAATTTGCGAGTATCTAATATGGTTGACTTCTAACTTGATGACATTTGTACATCTGAAAATAGAACTTCAATATTCTAACTCAGGACTGACAAACTGCACCTGACCATGGCATAGCAATATAGAGATCACATCTGCACATCAATCTGAAACTCTTCATGTTCTCTCTAATCTGATCTCTCGCTCTCTCTGATCTGATATATCTCTCTCGAGGTTTGGTGTTTGGGTCGGTTGTTGACCATTCTCCAGCTTACCTCCGTAACATCGAAAAAATAGAGTAAAATCACAAAGTAAAAAAATAGGGTAAAATCAGAATTAGAATTCAAAGTGAGGGTAAGAACACAATTGTCTAAAACTTTTATAGGCCCCTGAGAAAATCTCATCTTAGGCTGACTTCAACAAGGCCAGGCAAAGCCATATATGGCTCCCCGCGAGGTACTGTACACAATGCAAAGGTCTCCAACAGAATAGCCAAAGGGAGAGGCAATTTTGCAATTGAAGAGAGAGAAGATCCAAATATAGCTTTCCTCTCTCCTCAGATGCATCCGGCTGGTGGGGACGGGCGCGGGGGTCGGCGTGCGGGGACGAGCGGGGCCGCGGCCGGGCGCCGAGCCGCGGGGCGCAGCGGCACGAGGGGAGGAGGATACCGGAGACGGAGGCCACGGCGCCCACATCCATCAGCGCGGCGCGGCCCTCTGTGCAGGCGGCGACGTTGAAGGTGACCAGCCACCATTGCCGCCCGGCCAAGCTTTTGCCGAGTTGCTGATGTGCCGCGCGCCGCACCTATGCCTGCAACTCGGAGCTCCGCGGCAATCTGCTAATTCTTGCCCAAGCCTCTTGGTCCGTCCAGCCTTCGCGGCGCTGCTCCAGCTCCATTGATGCAGACGACCGTCTTCTCCATTCTCGACGTCCGCGCCATCGATGTCCCACTGTACCTCATCCCAACTCGAATAATCTGCAGGTGAGCACCTCCATGATCCACTCCACCTCCCCAGGTCACTCAATCGCCATCCCCCTCGCCCAATCGAGGTCCCCTCGAGCAGCCATGGCCGTCGCTCTCCGTGCCTGTCGCAGCCGCCGTTCTCAAAGGCCGCGATCCAAATTGACGGCTCAAATGGAACCCCAAAGCATAGAGCATCCGATTCTCCCACTTCCCAGCCTCCCTCATTCCCTTCCCCATGCTGGATTTGAGCTTCCCAAGCTTGCCCATGGCTTGTGGAACAGGGAGCACGAACAGCTCTCTTGGAGCCGTGAGATAGGATGAAAAGGAAATGCCGTAGCTGTTGGAGTCGGTATGTTCGGAGGAGAAAGGCAAAACACTGTATAGGAAGGCAATCACCAATTTGGCTCTCAAAAATGCCTTTCATTGTTGAAGTCAGTCTTAGTGCATCCCGTTGTATAATGGAGTGATGCTCTAAAATCTGAGAATATAGAGCACCAACCCTCTCCAACAGATGCTGTAAGACTGCTCGCACTGGGCTACTGCATGTGACCCTGCAGTATGGATATAGCGCTCAGCGAGCTGCACCGGGATACGGGACAGCTACGCTAAAGTGGCGGACGGCCCCGGCGTCCGGTATTCACAGCGCGTGATGCGGATGCCCGCTAAATCCAGGCTGACCAGCAGGCGCGACGTGTGGAAAAGAGATAGAAGAAAATAGATAAAAAAATGGAAATAGTGAGGAGAGAAGAGATAGTAGTTGGAGATGGTTGAATAAAATATATGGTAGTTAATATAGAGTATGAGATATAGAGGATGATGGGTGCGGAAAAACTGAATATAGATGAGAGAATCTCGATGATCAGGCTAGAATATTCCTTTTAGAGAATGGAAATAGAGTATGACGAGTGGGATAGCCTAAAAGAAAGTGGTGCTCTAAAATTTTTAGAGCATGCTGTAAAAATCCCTCCCGTGCTACAAATATGCAGCACCAAGTGCCGTGCTGTATCCTAGTGCTGCAAACCTCCCGCCGCCCGCGCCCACGCCGAACCGCCGCAGCCGTTGTCAGACCGCTGCACCCGTCGCCGGAGAAGACGACTCCGTCCGCCAGCATGCATTCCCGAGGCCCCTCTACCCCTTCCCCGGGTCGTCACCTCCATCCCGAGGTCTCGACGTCGTTCTTCATGCCGCTGCTGCCTGGTCGTCGCCGTCGATTTCTCCCTTTCCGACGAGCGATTTTTCAATTCATCGCGTCCAGGGCTTCTCCTCCCTCGCACGCACCTCTCCGACTTGCTCCTTCCTCAATTCCGCAGTTGAGATCGCCGGAAACGTCTTGCCCGCCGCCGTCCACCGTGCCAACCAACCTCCACGTTGAACTCGTATTTCCGGCCATCCTCCTCGACGATATGTACCAATGTGAGCTTCGCCTCGCTGAGTCGATGCTCACGTTGAACTCCTTCGCTGTCTCGCCCACGCTTTTGGCTGGAACGCAGCTTCGCCACCGCCACCGCGCCACCTCTCGCCGCCGGCCATGGCGCGAGCTCGAGGACATCCACGCGCTCGCCCTGCCGCCCAGCCTGGTGTGGCACCCGTTTGGCATCATGGTCCCGCGTCCGACCGCGTCGCACGGCGTCATGGTGGTGCACCCACGCTTGCCTGGCAGCGGCGGCGTGCGCCCGCACCACGCTGTCGTGGTGGGCGCCGTGACGGCGTCGTCCTACGCCCGCGCCGTGCTGTGACGACGCCTTGTTGCGCCCACGTCGCGCCACGCCGCGCCGTGACGCCGCCCTACGCCCACGTCGCGCCGTGCCGCGTCATGCTACGCCGCCGCCTTACGCCCAAGTCGCGCCGTGCCACGTCATATTGCACCGCCGCGCGCCCGCGTCGCGCCGTGCCGCGTCGGGACGCCGCCATCCTGTGCTGCTCCGTGGCGCTAGTAGAGGCCGGCCGCGGCTCGCCGATGACTTCTCCGCTTCCCATGGTCAGCGACTGCTCTTCTACATTGAACGAGTTCAAGCTGCTCGATGAAATGACTGAAGGGAAGTCAAATATGAAGCACCAGTTTTACAGCATCTGTTGGAGCACATGACACAGAATCTTCAAAACTGAGTAAGAATGGTGCTCTATAATTGGTTTTACAGCATCGCTTTTACAGCATTTGTTGGGTTGCTCTTACACACACGTACTACAGTCAGATATGTTTCTTGCCAGTTGAAATGAAACGAACGAGGCAATTGTCTTGGAACCTCACATTTGTCTCTGTCCGTTGCTTTCCTTTCAACATTCATTAGAATTTTTTATAGCCACAAAAAGTGTTAGCCATTATCAAATGTTAAATCTATTCATCCGTAACTTTAATTCAACATGGATTTTTCCTTTGTATTTTATCATTTTTTATTAAAAATATCAACTTCTTCTACTCTTTTAATGCTTTACGGAAATGTTGTAGCAGTAGGATAAAATATTTTGAACTAGTAATTGTCAAATGTTGAATCTAGTCATCCATAATGTTTGAATATATTTTGTACTTTCAACATCTTTCAATGCTATTTCAGCTTTTTCCATGAAATTTGAATTGCTTTGAGCATCATTCATCAAATATATAAATAATAATGGAAAATAAATTTATAACGCATTAAAATAGTGATATGTTAAAAGAAAATTACTTACGAGAATGGACCGCAGCGGATGAGGAGGCGCCCCCCCGGTCCCCTGACCGCCACCTGCCACCATTGCACTACCGGCATCGCTGGGTTGGTTGGAATGAGATCCTCTGACGTAGTGGTGGTCACGTTACTTTCAATGACTCGTAGACCAGGTGCTCATCTGGACCCACCGATCAGTGACCTGGCGTATTGAGCAATACATCAGAGGACGTTGGAATAAGTTACTCCCTCCGTCTTTAAATATAAGGATTACATCACGTTTGACTATTTGTCTTATTTGAAAATTTTATAAAAATAATATTTATTTTATTATAACTAGTTTCATCAGTATATACTTTAAATATAATATAATTATTTTTATATTTTTATAAATATTTTGAATAAGACGAATGGTCAAACATGATGTCTGAAAATAACAATCCCTTATATTTAGGTACGGAGGGCGTATACTGTAGCGGGGTGCTGCCGTCCGGCTCCTTCTCGCCACCGCGTCCAGCAGACTACCACCGGCCTCTCTATAAGACTGACCGCAACAGGGTACTGTAAAGGACTCGGTACCTTTACTTTACCGGATCACCAACCCGCTACCCGTTGCACTAGCGTATGGTAAACAACCCGCCATTCTCCAGGGTCTGGTTGCTCGCCGCCAAATGTGGTGGGTGGCCGCCGTCCGCCAAATCGCGCCTCCGCCTCCCCCGTCGTGCCGCCTCCATCGTCGCGCTGTCTCCCCTGTCGCGTCGTTGCCGCCTCCTCACCCATCGACGCCCCTCCGCCTGCACCGCCGTGGCAAGAACCGTCGCCGCCTCCCCCTCCCCCGTCGTGCCGCCTCCGTCTCCCCGTCGCGACGGCAAGAACCGTCGATCGACTTCAAAAGACGTTAGATTTCTTGGCTGTTGTTGCCTGTGTACAGACGCAAGAACTGCTGCTGTTGCCTGGCTTCTTGCTTTCTTGGCTGTGTGCTACCTGTATGCTGAGGAAGGAAGAAGACATGCGCAGCTCCCTTTGTGTTTGTTTGCTTTGCTGAATGCGCATGTGCTGAATTGGCAAGAACTTGAATTGACAAGAATATTGCCTGTGTGCGTTGTTGGTTGCCTGTTTGCATGCGCTGCTTGTGTGCGATGCTGCTTGCCTGCTTGCTTGCCTCGATTAATGTCAGTAGTGAGCATGGGTGCTTGAATCATTAGCAAATGGCATGCTGCTTGTTGTTGAACTGAAAGGGCATTGTCAATTACAGAAAGTTGGCATGGATGCTTGTCATTAGCAAATGTGTGCATCATAGGAGTGTGCTTGTTATCAAATCTGAACAGAACTTATTATCTGAACTTGAAGTTCAGATGTTCAAGCCTGCTTGTGTGCATTGATTTTCATTGAAGTGAACTGAACTGAAAGTGCATTGTCAGCCTGCCTGTTATTGCTGGACTGAAACTGCATTGAAAACTGCAATGCATCTTTGCCTGCTACTCATATGTTTGTCTGAATGTCTGATGCTGTTTCTGTACAAGCACAAATATTTGTTTCTGTAGTACATATGTGCTTCCATGATAAATAGCACTGAAACTACATCTTTATGGGCATGCTATATTCCTTTTTGCCATAATGGATTGCATAAATGTAGGCTGTAGCTATATGAACTTTTCTCAATGACATAGATCATATATAATTTTTAGTTCATAATTTCAGTCATATTTGAGCAGTTGCCTCAGTCATATTTGAGCAGTTGCCCTGTTCTTACTACAAATGTTGACTGCATTTTCTCTTCAACTATGAACACCGACAGATGATGTTGGAGCTGGAGAACAAAATGTTGGCTATAGAGGAGAAACGTCTACAAATGGAGGCTAAAAAGAAAAAGAAGGAAGAGGACAAGCGCATATTGGCCACCAACCTGGATAAATGTCAGCCTATGGAACGGATTTACTATCAAGCGCAACAAGAAGAGATAATTTTGAAGTTGCAGTCCCGCCATCGTGGTCCAAGTCACTAGCTTGTATCTCTAGCTATATGAATAAGCTTGATGTGTTATATGCCAATAAGACTGAAATGTATATCTGTATGCCAATAATTTATATGTATGCCAATAATTTATATGTTGCAGACAACGTGGATAGAGCTATTTTGTGGTTGGTCAATGGATTTATATGATTCATGCTGTCCAGTATTGCACCGTGTTTGTTAGTACGTTCATTCATTTTTACTACTATGCTATGATGATTCTCAAAATGGATGCTCTGTGTTGCCTGTAATATTGGCAGGGGTTGAGGACCAGGTTGACAGCATGCTAATTTGATTGGTGTGTGATATCAAGCAGCGAAGGTGCATTTCTTCAAACTTTTTGATGATGATGTATATGCAGTACGCATCTGGGCATATGCAGACAGTACTAAGGTGTATGATATCAAGCAGCTAAGGTGCATGTTCTGGGTTGCAATGTGATGTCTGCATCTCGAAGGATATATAAATGTAATAATATGAGAATAATTCTACCTATTTTACAGAAATATATATTGAAAAACGATGCTGAGAAGCATAAATACTTTTCTGGCATACAGAATTGGTTAAGTCTTAACAAATTGTTTCTATATTTATGGTTAACATGGCACAATTCAGATTGTTTTTTATAGTTAACTGCTAAGTCCTATTCCAACAAGGGGAAATGCCAGATTGTTGGACTGTCGGTAATCAATTCTTCAAGTCTCAAGCTTATTTGTAATCGTGCTTCAGAACAAAAGCATGGCCAGGACAACAATATATGTACTCGAAGAAGAATAGTTCCAAACTTAATAGAAGAGAATCTCTCTCCATTCAAATATCCAGACATGTCCTAAGTTACATAATTGGTATTGTTTGTCATTTCAAATTATCATATCCAGTGCGATTAGCAAGCTCTACCAGGGACAATTACATTGACAATTACAAAGTACACGTTGTTTTGAAAGGAGGAAAATAAAGGGAACATCTAGATTGAACCATATCGCATCCAGTTGTGCTCGATGAGATCCTTTTGAAGCTGGATATGGACAGCTTGGTCACGCAACTTGTGATGTGCTGCCACAAATGCTTCTCTTTTGGCAACAGTTCCCTGATGTGGGATATCCATTGTGTACAAGATTCACAAGATTGGTGCCCTGCAAGCAAAAGAAATTGAATCGGATCATATAGATTATGAAAATGCAGGATATTACAAAGTGAATTAAAACAGGTCATTAGCAATTTTAGTCCTTCAGTAAGCTCTGAACTGTATTTCCATATGTTACCAAAAGTTATGACAGCAAATCAAATTTAGACTAAATCCAACCACCAGATGCATTGTTATTTACAGGACACGTCAAGCAAAATAATCTCCATATTGTAGCTAGGTAAAGTAATCATGCTTCATCAGACCCATATTTCAGGTCAAGGCATCCCAACAGATTACTCTCTACAAACGTTGCTAAACTACCTAACCCTGAATCATGGAAGTTACTCAACATCACAAAAACAAATTTCTTCTATTCAAGTGACTGGACGTCTCAGGCTGTAAATCAGGAAACAGTTCATATGGTAATGAGTGTGAAGCCTCATATCGGCCCTGTTTTCATTCTAGATGGCAAGATCCTCATTTGGACAGGTAATGCACTTCACATGTAAAAAGCCAACATCCACACTACCCTCGTGCGCAAGATGCAGGGGATGGATGGGATAGGAGCTCACAGTCCAGTTCCAGCAGCAGCAACTAGAAGTCACGCGCGTGCCGTCAGCGGCCGCGACGGTAGCCAGCGGCACGAGCGTGAAGCCGAGCAGCTAGTCCTCGAGCAGCAGCTTGGCGTGGTGCGGGGCTTCGGAGGGGACGGCGGCGTGGCCGGGGAGGACGACGCGCCGCCACCGGACGAGGAGGCACTGGGGGAAGGCTGCGGGTGCGGAGGGAGCGGCGGAGGACGACAGGGCTCTTCTCCCGGAGCGGCGCCGCCAGCTGCTGCTTCTTGCGCCGCTTCGGGGACGGGGTGCGGAAGGATGCCGAGAGCTCGGTGGCCTTTCGGCGTAGCGAGGTAAGGATCGTCTCGTTGCGGCGGATGTTCTCCTCGCGGTGACGCGCGTGGAGAGCGCGGGGGCGTGGTCCGGCGGCGAGCACGCGTCGCCGGGGAGGCCGGAGAGAAGGGCGAGGGAGAGCGCGAACTTGGCATGGGAGGCGGCGGCGGGCAGGAGATGTAGGAGAAGATACGGGTCACTGTTGCAACGAAATACTCCTTTCGTTTTTATTTATATGACGTAGTTGACTTTTTTTTTGAACTTTGATCAATAATATATAATTATGTAATTAATTACTTACGTGAAATCGATATCATTAGATCTATCATCAAAAACACTTTAAGATTAACCTATATATTTAGCTATTTACATAAATATTTATAGATAAGACGAATAGTCAAAGTAACGAAAAAAAGCAACTGCGTCATATAAATAAAAACGAAAGGAGTAGAATTTAGAGGATGAAATCTTTTAAAAAGAATATGTAATATTCCTTTAAAAATGAAAAATAGTGGTTACTTTTGCGGTCAGTCTAACCCGCCGGTGCCCTCCCTCTCAGCATGCTTGTTCCTACATCCATCTCCTCTCATGCCTTACTACCGTTCGGCATTTTGTCGAACAACAGTTCTTCTGGCACCACGAACCTTGCGCGCGCTGTCCAGCAACTCATCACCCTCCCAGATCGCCGCTGCCGCCGACGCCGAAGCGCAATGGAACACCGCCATCCGGCGCCGCCTCGACTCCGGCTGCCCCGCGGAGGCAGTCTCCACCTTCGCCGCCATGCTGCGCGCCGGCGCCCGCCCGGACGCCTTCACGGTCCCGCTCCTCAACCGCGCGGCTGCGTCTCTCCCCGGCCTCGTCGGCGCCGCTCACTCCATCGGTATCCGAGCCGGCCTTGGCGGAAACGTCTACTTCTGCAACACGCTAGCAGGGGCCTACGCGCGGCGGGGTATGGTGGAGCACGCGCGGCACGTGTTCGACGAAATGCGCACGCGGGACGTCGTCTCTTGGACGACGCTGATGTCCGCGTATGCTGGTGCCGGGGACGCGCTGGAGGTGTCCTGGCTGATGTCGAGTATGAGGATCAACGGGTGCGAGCCGAGTGTGGTGACGCTCGCGGTGGTAATCCGGGTGTGCACGGCACATAGGGACCTTTCCGGCAGGAGGCAGGTGCACTGCTACGCAGTGAAGAACGGGATGATTGGTGATGTTCTTGTCCTCAACTCGATTTTGACGCACATGAGCAGGACCGCTGGGCTGGATGATGCTATGAGGCTGTTTGAGCAATCTCCCAGAAGAGAAGCAGTTTCGTGGAACATTATGATCTCAGAGTATTCTGCTGAGGGAAATGTACCCAAGGTTGTTGAGATGTACGAAAGGATGAGAACAGAGGAGGTGTGTCCAACCTGCGAGACTTTGACTGCCGTCGTTGCTGCATTCACCAAGTCCAGGTGTCTTCAGCAAGGAGAGAAACTGCATTGCTTTGGATTGAGGAGCGGGCTCATCGACACGATCTTGGCAGCTTCGTTTGTTAATTTTTATATGAAATGTGGTGATATACCATCATCATATCGGATGTTTGAGGAATTCAAGGTGAAAAGCAGCTGTATATGGTCAGCCATGATCTGGGCCTGTTTCCACCATGGACGGTTCTTAGATGTCATCAATGTGTTTGGGCGAATGATGGAGTCCTCAGTTGTTCCAGCTACAGACGTGCTGCAGGGATTAATCCTCAGTTACACAGAACTAGGTGCTTTAAGGTTTGGCAAGGCAACACATGGATACATCATAAGAAACAGTAAAACTACTGAACTCGACAGTAGTGCCTTGGAGACATCCATTGTTAAGCTATATGCTAGATGCGGGAACATTCATTTGGCCGAAAGGTGCTTCAGTCGCATCTTTCATAAAGATATCGTCTCATGGAGTTCAATGGTCGAAGCATACTCGAGCCATGGCTATGGTAAGGAAGCTCTGACATTGTTCTATCAGATGCTGGAGGAAGGAGTAAGACCGAATGCAGTGACCTTCTTGAGCTTGCTGTCAGCATGTAGTCACTCAGGTCTTGTTAGTGAAGCTCGTGAGCTGTTTGATTGCATGACAAGAAAATTCAGCATCTTACCTGAGCTAGAACACTATACGTGCATGGTGGACGTTCTTGGCCGGTCAGGTAATTTACAAGAAGCTGTACGAGTGATTAGTGACATGAAGGTTAAGCCGGATGGTAGAATTTGGGGTGCTCTCCTTGCGTCATGCAGAACTCACTCCGACTCCAAGCTTGCATATTTTGCAGCTCACAAGCTTATGGAGCTGGAACCAGATAATGTTGGCTACCATGTAGTGTTCAGTAATGTCCAAGCAGGTGGTGGCAAATGGGGTAAAGTGGAAGATATGAGAAGATCCATGGTGGAGACGAAAATGCGGAAATCCCCTGCTTGGAGCTGCGTTGCTGAGATTAGTAGCCCTTTAATTTGTGAGGATTGATTCAGAGTCATTTTTCATGGAAAAATGACCAAGCACTCTAATGTTTTTATGATTATAATTACCACCGACAGGAGAGGTTAAATTTGTAAAGCTCTGGAGATTATGTTGTCCTCACATGCTGTTGTACATGGGCACGAAGGATTAGTTAATTTTTTATTCATCCCTTTGCATTGTACAGTGCAAATAACATATGCAGTCCTCTTTGCAGTCTTTGTTCTATGTGCTATTTCTGTGTGTTCCAGTTGGCACGTTTGTAAGGGCAGGATTAGAATCGGTGAAGTCAGAACCTCAATTGTATAGACAAGAAGTAAACTACATAATGTGCTGTCGAATTTTTTTAAAATATTTCTGTGTAATAGCAGCTATTTGTTGTTGACAGAAAAAGAAAATTAAAACTCGTGGTGGCTCCTCGATCACTTTTGTGCACAATAGGTGAGTCTAGGATGGGCCAAAATCTAATTAAGCTCACAAGGGTGGGCCAAGAAAGAGAAAAAAAAGAAAAAAATTGCTACGGTTCATGATGCTAACTGGGCTGGATCGTCTTGGATCTGAGAGTGAGCCGTCCACCCAGCTAGTAGACTCGGCGCTACTATCAATCATAAGTCACGGTTATTGTGAAAGGGGTCTTGGCCTAATGGTTAACACATCCGAGTAACACCTCTCAGGTCCTGGGTTCGACTCCTCGTGGGAGCGAATTTTCAAGGATTTAACGGAATTTGTGCTTTCAGTGGTAGGCGACGCTCCCGTCGAGGCGCCAGTGGTGACTTCGTATCTCTAGATTTGCCGGCTCAGTCTTCGAAGATGCTCATAGGGGTAGGGTTTGCGTACGTGTGTTCATAGGGGTGAGTGTGCGTGCGTTGTGAGTGTCTGAGTTGTACTGTGTAATCTCAAAAAAAAAAAAATAAGTCACGGTTATTCTTTGTGCATACGTTGTATACAATCCTACATCTGAGGGTTTTCTTTTTTCATGTTATCAAGATAGTTAAAATTGCAACAGTTAGGTGGACTCATGATAGATATCATCTGCCCCAGCTTCAATAAAAAGCCCCAAGAAATATTTCAAAAAATAAAGAACTTTGTGTTTCTATTTGCACAAAGTACGTTACACCTTATAATATTCAGGAAAAAGAACAATAAAGTGGAACCACACAAGCTATGCTTTTCCTTCTTCTTTTTTTCAAAAGCATTGCTTGAGTACGGAAATCATGGGTGCATTTGGGTCTTCAGCACCATCCTAGCTTTGCTTAGCAAAGAAAGACATTTGGTAGCAGTAGAAAAAACTAACTTTTGAGGGCCACCTAGACCGCAGCAACAAAGCTTGCTCAGCCAGAAGAGCTGAATTGGCTCTACCTCAATTGCAAGCAAGCAGTTGCATGACGGAACACGTTGTAGTTCGGTGCAAATCAAACAAGTTTTCTTGCTTTTGGAGGTCGTGTTCATATGAGCTAGGTTTAACTGGCCTAGCTGGGCAAGGTGTGCTTCAGATCCAAATGCACCACATATATATAGGCAGACATACTCAACCCTATGAATTAGTTGGAGGTAGTTTGTGAGAAATCATCACAACTGTCTTTCTTGTCGATAGGGCACATCGTCTACTATTGTACATGTGTTGGGGATCGGCACCGGCGCGAAATGGCGAGAGCCCTATGAGGCGCCGCATTTCCGTTATAATCACTGAATCTTTGCCGAGATGATTATTGCGTGTGTGCAGGCTCTTCGGTTACGGAAAAGCAAGCGAAAGAAATCAACAGTGAGGGACCATCAATGCCCTCGCTATTCATCAAACCATGAAGCTGGGAGTAAGAAAGCCGAAGACCGTAAATGTCGAGGGCTCGACGGGGGTGTTCGGTTGGAGGATGCAGTTGCAGTTGCAGTTTGAATAGTGAGAGAGAATACTGTAGCGGAGGAATCTGACACTGTAGCAATCCTGTGCGCTGTAGCACCAGCAGGAGCAGCATCAGCAGCCGCAGCCGCACGCCGAACGCGCTGGACGTGTCAATTGAAGACGTCATCGAGTTAGGGTTTAGTTTCGAGAAACAGTCCTAGGATGGCATTACCAATTGTACCCTTATGACATTTATGTACAGCATATTCGAGGCATATAGTTGGTAGGCCAGGGTATTTTGGTCAACACAAAATGACTCTTGGCCTTCCCTATAAATACCCGCCTACGGGCTCTGAGTAACGGGACGGACTTTGGAGAGAGAAAACGTCTGTAATGAAATGCTGTTCCGTTGTCTCTTGAATTCCCGCGTAGGCATCGCCTTTTTGGTTGAGCAGTGTTCGGGCATTTCTCTCGGATAATGAGAAATTCCCAACAACATGCACATTCGTCTGTTGGCCTGACGACTAGAATGTGGGTTGATACATCATGGAAAAATCTTGCCAACTGAGTTCGCAAACTGTTCTTACTTGATTGTCATTAAGTTTATTGTATCATCTTTGATTTTCATTATGATGATTGTACTCTGTGTGTGTGTTATATAAATTATGATAAATTTTTTTATGGGGATAAAATTTTTGATTGTATATGCCCTCTTACGTCAGTAAATTTTTATTTCATCTGACTTATTGCTTCACTCAATTTAGAGGTTTTTCATATACGAGTAATAATTCTATATGTTACTCTTATTGACCTGTGAAACTGTGCTTGATGATTGTGGAATTACACGCGTGCATAGTCACAGAAGTATCTACTTTTCCTTAGTTAAAACGAATAGTACAAACCTTCATTTTAGGTTTGTACATCATCGCTTAACAAACGTTGGTGCATCATCCGTCCCTGCAGCCGGTGCGCGCGCAGCAAGACGAAGCAGAGAGACCGGCACAGCACGCCCACGCGGAGCAACGGGACAAATCCCACCCGCCCCGCAGCTCCAAAATCAAAAGGAGAGAAGATGCCCTTTTTGACTTGTGCTCCCCTGGCCTGCCACACATCGGACTTTGCCATATCCGGCCAGACACAGACTTGCTGCAAGCCAGATGCACCCAGCAGCAGACACAAGACGCTCGCTCCACTGAACAATGCCACCAGCAGCCTGGATGCTGTAGAGGAGCAGTACGGGCGCAGGGTCGCAACACATGTACAAGTTTTTCTTTTTTGTTGTTGGTTTTGATGCACATGCAGAAGGTTGGGAGAATAGAGACGGGATAAAAAAAGGGCCACGCGACGAGTTGAACGAAAAGAAGAAAACACCACAGGGTGGTCAACTTTTTGTGCATCCATAATCCATTGGTTTTATCATAGGATACTCTCTCTCTCGGTTGGGTGGTGAAGCGTGCGCTTCTAGACGAAAACGACGCTGGTCCGGTCAGTCCCTAGTGCTGCATGACAGGATCCAACACGAACCAAAGAATTTCAACGTGCCCAGGCCAGGCAGCGCTACGTAGCCGGCGGCCCCACGCGCCAACCGAGATGTTTGACCCGGGCGCCGGAGGTGTGGTGTGGACGCAGCGCGCCGCACCCAACCAACGCAAAAGAACAAAAGCCAGGCTGACACGAGTCAACGGTGCCAGCCGGGTGCGGGCCCCACCCCTGCCGCCGCGTTCTTTGACCTCGTCCCCGCACCCGTCCACGTCGCGGTCCAAGCCAAAAGCACCAGCCGCCCGTTCGTTCAACTGGTGGGCCCCACGCCTTTTTGACCCCTGCTATCAGCCTCACTCGCCGGACTCCACGGGTCCGGATTAAACCGGGCTCTGAAATGGCCCCAAAGCGCGGTCAAAATCCGGTCACCCACACCACACACAAAGCTCTCTCGTCCTGTTTAACTTTTTTCGTTTCTTCTTCTTCTTCAAAGCTCCTCATAAGGCAGCCTAAACACATCCTCTTCCTAATCCTTTTACAACCCAAGAAAAAAAGAGAAGAGAAATTCAAAAGGAAATGAAACTACTGTAGTAATACTACCACAGCTACAACTGAGAGTCTAGTAAATTGGTACTACTAGTAACTAATAAGGAGTCATTAGCAGTAATCCACAAAGGTGTCTAATCGCTACTAGTAAAAGGTGTCTAATCGCTACTAGTAAAACAGAGTTGTTCCATCATCTCAGTCAATGGTTGGAGAGGGGAGGAGCTCCGGCAGCGGCGCGAGCGGCGGTGCGGCGTCGTGGGAGTGGCGGTGTTCGCCCTCGTAGGTGACGATGAGCATGGCCGGCTCGGCGGGGTCGCGCTCGACGTGCTTCCGCGCCGGGCAGCCCCGCACCGTGCTGCACTTGTAGTAGCCCCTCGGGTACGGCGACCCCTTAATGGGCTTCTGCCCGTACTTGCGCCACGAGTACTCGTCGGCGGGGATGTCCGCCACCTTCGGGCTGATCGCCGGCACCCGGATGGTCCGCTTCACGCGATGCTTCCTGCAAGCGAAACCAGATCGATTCAATTCACCCCTGCTCGATTCAGTTCAGCAGCAACAAAATCTATACGAATTCCTTTTATGTAGTACGTACCGGCGCTTGGAGCAGTGGCACCGCCCGCCGGTGGCGCCGCCGAGGTTCTCCGAGTGCGCGTGGTCGCTGCACCGCCGCTTCCCGGACGACGACAGCGGCGGCTTGCCCCCGCCGTGCGCCGGCGGCAGCATCACCATCGACCCGCCAACGCCGCCGCGCCCGTTCGACACGCTCCCGTCGCCGGTCATCACCGACGACAGGAACGACGAGCTCGCGCCGCCGGACACGCAGCTCACCTCCTTGCTCCCTCCGTACCCCACCTTGGTGAAGTCCAGCGTCACGGGCAGCGGCGGTGCGGACCTCGCCGGCTCGGACTGTACGGACGCCGCTGACAGAGGAGGGGGAGCGCCCTCCGACTGCGCCACCACGGGACCGCGGCGGAACCGCGCGTGGCCCGTGCGGTTGAGCATGGAGATCACCTTCTTGAACTTGGACACCGTCATGTCCGTGACCTCCCGGCAGTCCACCTCCTGTGGCTGCTGGTGCTGGTGTGCCTGCACCGCCGTCGTGGGGGGCGTCTCGCCGGTGCCGGCGCGGGAGAGCTGCAGCTGCGTGACGAGGTGCTCCATCCCGCGCAGCCCCGCCGCGGCCGCCTCCTGGATGGCCGCCGCCTGCTCCTCCGCCCGCCCGCCGTACCCGCCCATCAGGTCCAGCGTCAGCATCTCCCAAAGGACACACCTCGCTCGCTCGCCGGAGTCAGTCCTTCTCCTCAGTCGGTCGCCGGAGTGGAAGGAAGGGGACAGACAAGTGGGTAGGGTACGACGAGGCGAGCGACGCGGGGCTATAAAACGTGGCCAGGAGGTGACCGCCTGCAGCCCGTCGAGTGGACCGGCTGCAGTCCGAGCGGCGGGTGCATCGGGCGGCGTGCAGCCGGTCGGGCTCGTCTGAGGCTGTGATGGTTACCGGTGACAGACGGTGACTTCATACGCGCCGTTGGATGGCGGTGTACGGCGGGGATGGGATGCGAGAGTTGACCATGCAGCTGCGGCTGCTGCGGATGCTGGGCTCACGGGACCAGTCAGTTGGTCCCAACTACACGACGGGCGACCGCCTGGCGCCTGCGCATACCAACACTTCCGTTACCTCACAGGCTGTAGTCTAGCTGACCCGCGGGACCCATATGTGCTGGTGCCCGATGGGACCAGCGTGTAGGTGGGGACGTGCGAACTTTCTCGTGGGAAAACTTCTCTGCAGGCGATGATTCGGTGAATTTTTTTTTCACCTCCTTTTCCCAGTAGTAGTATGAAGTGAAAATGGGAAGATTGAATTTCCCGGTATGAAGTGAAAATGGGAAGATTTTCAATGAAAGCGAGTGTGAAGCGGTAGGAATTGACGAGGTTTCTGGTCATTTGAATCTATTTCGGTGTGAGTTTATTATTGTGTGCCGTGTTGGACGTGCATGCCAGAAAAAGTCAAAGCTCAACATCAAACTTCGTTCCGGTGGATTTAATCGGAAATCATGGGTTCTGACTTTCGTGAGTTTGTTGCAGTATTTTCGTGTGGTCCACAAAAGGAAATCTCCCTTTCTAGTAAGCCAACTGCTCTTTCGATTTGTCGAATAAGACCCGTAGAGGAGTCACGAGCAAGTTGCAAGGAACCATAAGTCGTCATGGACTCATGTGTAGTATGAGTTTCAAAACAAAATGTCATGTGTATGTGTTGACTTTTTTGCTAGATTTTTTGGTACTCCGATCCTTTTTACCTTTATTTTTGATATATCCACCTGAATTTGTAGTTTCAAGAGAAAAATGCATTTACTGATATATTTCGTCATCAAAACTGCGTGGACGTGATGATAATATTGTGCTCAAACAAGCAGTGACAAATTCGTTTTCGAGGCAAAGATTAAGCTGGAAATTAACCAACTACTTGTTCTTTATCTATATATGACGCAGAGTTGGACGATTTTCCAACTTTGATGAGCTAAGCAATCTGTGCAAACCAATTGGCACGCTACAACATTTTGAGCCGTCAGACTATCTCTACAATTAGAATGCACTGACAACCAAAAGTAGTTTTCTGCGCAACAAAGACTGAATTTTCCTCATGCAGCTGGGTAGTAAGTAACTCGACAAACTATACATAGAAGCGCAGCCAGGATTTGTCTGTATAAAGATCTATGTGAAAATTAGAAATTCAGAGTCCCTACTTGCATATGCAACACGATTTATTTGGAACCAAATACATTCCAAGAGTAAATAGATTGTTCAGGGAGTGGTACAGATATTTGTTATATTGAAAGTTAGACACACTAACAGTGAAGTTTGTTTGATAGCGCGCATGACGAAATGACTTCTTCACCTTCCTTGCGAGGAAATTAAGAGTCAAGTCCAGAGGGCAAAATGTAAAGAAGCGTGTTAGACCTGTTCATGAGCTTTGAAAGAGTCATCAGCCGTATATACGGACACTGATTCAGTGCATTATATCAGCAAATGCAGGATTGCGGTATATATCCTATTATCAAAAATATAATATTTCTTACAATCCACATTTTATCGAATACACGCAACAATTCTACATCATGTTGATATTGAGATTTGAAGTACACTTGGAGTTTTACTGCATTTTTACAGCGAGAGCAAAACTCAACTGAACTAACGGTTAATCATCAGTACAGCATTCGCAAAAAAAAAAAAGTACAGAGATTCCGCATGTGCCGGTATTTTCCAACACAAATTCTTCAATCGTAAATAGATGGAGTGATACAGGAATTTGCGTTGCCAGACTGGCACACTACATTGAAGTTTGCTTCATAGCGCGCGTGGCCAACGATTATTTCTTCACCTTCTTGTTGGCAAAATTAAGAATGAAGAATCAAACACAGAGGACAAAATGTAAATGAGCGTGTTAGACCGGTTCAAGAGCGTAGAAAGCGTCATCAGCCAAGCGTATGGACATCGGTCCAGTGCACACACTAGCAACGGCAGGATCGCGGTACATCTTACTGCTGAATTTAACTTTTTTGAATTTACCCTGCTCTCTGTTTTGTAATCCAAAATTATTTTTATGAAATACAAGCAGCAATTCAACCTCTTTTTTTATACATTTGGTTAACCTTGGATTTTCCATCTGACCGTAAGTGCATATCTCAAGTGCATGGAGCGAGACTGCGAGAGCAAAGCACATCGGATCTAGCGGTTAATTATCAGCGCAGAGGTTCGCGTCACAACTTCATTTCAGGTCAATCCTCCAATCTTCTAGTAACGGACTTTTTTCATGAAACGCAAGGAAAGTTTCAGCATATCTGCTGCAGTCCGCATTCGTCCTTTCTTTTTTTGCTGAAGTTTTCAATCGCTAACTGAAAAATCCTATTGAGCTAATTACTGTATCCTGCGCTAGATATCTTCCCTCTCCATAAGCTGGTGAACATTTCAGGACTGACTTTGGTTTGTCAAAAAGCTAGTTTATGCAATGTATAACGATTAACTTTCACTGATGGCTTAATCAATGCGAGTCGTATCATAAAAATAATCAAAATAAATCAGGTATGCAAACCAATCAAGCTTCATCAGACTGCATGTACAGGCAACTAGGTAGGTCATCAACCTGTCGATTTGAATTGGTGGCTCACACCATAAACTGGAGCCAACTAACGTATATGATTGATAAGAACAGCCGTGCCCTTATTTATCGATTTTGAGAGTACATGGAAGATGGAACATGAATCAGCAAGTACATATATCCATGCCTTGAGTGAAAGTCAACATACAATTTTGCAAACAAACAAGTCAATTTCAAACCTATGACGTGAGCCACTGGTGTGTGCGTGCGCGCCTTCTACCTTATTTGTATCAGGGTAGACTTGACTATGGAGGTGAGCAGGTGGAAGAGCACGTGCGTTCCACATATACGACCATCAGACTGTTGCATTCGGTAGGTATTTTAGTCTTGAAATAGTGCAGCATATCCTACACTCGCTATTTGAGCCGAGAGAGTTAGTAAGTAGACTTGACCATGGAAGTACGTGAGCCGGTAAAAGAGCAAACAGAGCACGGTAGGTTTCTTTATCTTCAAACAGTGCATCACATGCATCCTACCCACTAACAATTTCAGCCGAGAGAGGGCCGCAAAGTAAGTGCATACCATTCATCCAAAGCGAAGTGGATCAAATGAGAGCTGAATTACAAGACAGATGAATCGTTAATTCTAAGTTAAAGTGAATGGAATTTAATCACACATGGGTAATTGCCCTGCTGCTTCTCCTCACGGTTGTATCTCCCAACTTGATAGTATCTTTTAGTTGACAGAAGCATCACTGAATTCTACAGGCAAGACGACGCTTCTCGTGCTGCGTCCGAGGGGATCATAAACTTGAAGCTTGAGATCCACGACCGTGGAGCTTGATGAATCAGTTCCTCTTTGCATCAGAAACCGCAAACCCAGAGAAAGGAGATAATCTTCCAACTGCGGCAGCGTGTGACCACGCAGCCCATCGAACGAAACAATGACATCTCCATACCTAACGCCAAGCCTCTCAGCAGCAGATCCACACGTCACCCTATCCACAATGTATCCACTCTCGAAGTCGTGATCAAGCGACATCGTCTCCTGGAGAGACACCTCCAGCATCTCCACCGTCCTCAACCCCAACCCATGCGCGGGGCGCGCGACCCGACCGAACTTGGTCCACATCTCGATGCAGGTGAGGATAGTGGAGGCAGCGAGAATTGCGGTCGGATGCGAGTCGGTGCCCGTGTCGAACGCCATCCCGGCGACGTTGCCGTCGCGATCGACGGCGGGCCCTCCGGTGCCGCGCGCGGGGAGCTCGCAGCTGAGGAACATGAGGTGGTTGCGTTGGAAATAGTCTGGTTCGTCGAACCACAAGATCGTCCCGCGCCGGGCCATCAGGTTCGACTTCTTGCCCCGAGCTAGCACAAACACTTCCTGGCCGTAGTTCGGGTTGGAGCCGAAGGAAGGGAGCTGCGGTGATAACGATGATGATAAGTCGGCGGCGGCCTTGGATTTGGGTGAGGTCATGGTCTCCAGCAGAGCGATGTTGTAGTGCTCGTTGACGAACAGAACCTGTCCCTCTAAGACTGTTCTGTTTGGCAAGCGGATTTGTATGGAGCTACGCGTACGAGGTCTGGATGGATTGATTTCACGGAGGACGTCGAAACTGGTCAGTATTCGAGCCCGCTTCTGCTTGGTCGTCTCGTCATTAGTCCAGCCGACGACGATGCCGGTGCAGCTGCCGACGACCTTCCCGTCGAGCGCGTCGACGGAGCAGACGTTGACGACGCACCGAGCCACGGTCCGAACCAGCGCCTTGTCGCTCGGCCTGGACACGAAGTCCGCGATGTGTTTATCCTTGGGCTCCATCACGGTACGAAGAAGCTGTCTGCGAGGATCGAAAGCGGGTGGGTTGATCCTAGTGAGCTCGTCTCTTTGGTTGCCGGAGTTGGGGAACGGCGGCGTGGCGGCCATGGTGGTGGGCTCGGCAGCAGCGCCGTTCATCTTCTTGCTCTGCTGCTTCACCTCTGTGTCGTCTGCGTTGCTGCTGCCGGCCACCAATTCGGTCGCCTTCCGCTTGTTGTCAGGAACAGGCCCATCATCTCTGGACTCCACCATATTCTTAGGAACAGCAGCGTTGTTGATACCTGTCGAGCGGTTTCGCGGCGGAATCCTCTCCTCACCGCTCTTCTCATAATGAAGATCTCGCGAGGGGCCAGAACAGATGTATGCTGCTTGAGCCGCAGTCGGACATGAAACCGACACGTATGTGCGGATTCCTCTTTCTCTAACCTGAATCTGGCACGAAGTCCGCATCCTGTTTCGGGAAAGGATAGGGGCCTGGGATTCCTCTTTCTCTAACCTGAATCTGACACGAAGTCCGCATCCTGTTTCGGGAAAGGATAGGGGCCTGGACGGTACGGTGGAAAGCAACAGGGATGAATCGCGCACACCCGTACGTGCCCGACTCAGTACATGTTCTTCTTACTCGTCCGTCTTCCTCTCGCGAGTGTTGGCTTTCATGTTTCGTCCCAGGTGCTACGGACAACTAGAGGATCCGATCGATGGTCCAGCGACGAAGCGCTGGTGTTGCAAACCAAACAAGCCGGGTCATGCACGCCCTGTGCAAATTGACCAACGAATTGGGCTTCACTAGCCTATAAGCCCGTGCACTTGCACGGGCTACTGTTCTTTCTAAATAACTGTGTACGGGTGAAATAACTTTATAAGAAATATTTTATGAAACACCTGATTTGTGCTCGAGAATATTAATTTGAAAAGTAGAAATTATTTTGTGAAATACATCTTTCTGGTTTCCCAAATGAAAACTCAACTATCCTTTTGAATAAACAAAATTCAATAATTGTCTTTTAATACAAACATTTCTTGTTTCTCTAATCTATAGGACATGTGTCATACTGCAAAAAGAGGTGTTCATCTTTACCTCGTGACTTTTTTTGCTCCTTATACAAACTTATTTTTCTTATGATTAAATGAAATTTCTTCATTTCATTTAATCGCTCTAGTAAACTTCTAATCAGATCCTTGATTTTCCAAGTTACTCAAATTTTTTGTTTCCCTGATATCCTCTTATGTCATATTCCAGATTCATTTATCAACCTTTGTCCTCTATGTCTATTTCTTCATAATCTCTTTTTATCAAGGCTGATTATGCGTACACAACTGTTCTTTGTCTTAGACTAATTATTTATTTCCAACAACCACATTTTTTCTACATAAAGTCCCACATCCCTATCAATGCAAGTCTTCTAAGCCTTTTAACATATGGCTGACATAGCATGTCTGAGGCGCCGGGCATGCCACATTGTGTGTGCTTGTCGCGACGGAGTGCAGTTGCCATATTTACGTACATGTACATGAATCTGAATGCACGGATGTTTCATCGCCCTTCATGGACTACAAACATTCAGGCTACCGTTTATGTCTTTGATGTAAAGTATCAGGAATCATAGGTATTTTTTGTTATTTTATATAATTCCGAATTTTACTAATAGATAATTCAGAAATAGAAATTAGTGGTGTTTTAGGCTATATTTCTATTTCGAATTTAATTATTTTTTGACTTATAGTGGCATGGTGGGTAATTAGAAATAGATATTAGGGGTATTTTTGGCTATTTTTTATAATTTCGAATTTATCCTTTTTTTACTCATAATGGCATGGTGGATAATTTATAAATAGGAATTAAGGGTACTTTTTTTGGCTATTTTTTATAATTTCGAATTAATCTTTTCTTTACTCATAATGGCATTGTGGGTAATTTATAAATAGGTATTAGGGGTCTTTTTTGACTAACTTTTGTAATGGCATAGGTGGGTAATTTAGATAACATTAGATCTAAAGGCTATTGTTTATCTTTATTTGTACGGCCAGATGTTTTGCTTTTTTGTGAAAATTTCTAACATTTTCTTCCGATTTTTGTGAGAATTTCTGCATGTTGAACTTGACGAGTTCTAGCCATCACATGTTTGTGTTTCTTCTTTGAAGGATTCGTTGCTACTGATTGCACCAGGAACGATCATCCATCATCAGGTTTGCAGAATTTAATTCTGCATGCAAAACAATTTTGTCTTAGTACAGCCACACGATCATTAATCATGATCATGTAAAATTTATCCTCTCATGTGAGTTTGTATCTGATCAGTTCTTGTCAGTAGTAACCCAAAGAATTCTGCACCATAGTGTACAACATGAATCTGATGTTTTACATTCATGTTGCATTCGTACAAAACATCCACTATAAATTTGAATATCGATATAAGGTTGATGTTTACTGTGTTGGTGGTTTATAGGTTCATCTGTATAGTGTATTCAGATTTGTTTGTTTGTTTGTTGTTGTTGCATAGTAGTACTGTCCAAGGAAAACTATGTACGAATTACTTTTCTGAAGTATTATAGTGACTATGTTAAAGCTGAAAGTTTTGAAAGAAATATTCTAGATATGTCATAAAAACATAAGCATAGTGTAAAAAGAACTTTCAGGTATGGGTCAGGCACAAACCTTTTCTACTTTCATCTAATTCTTTCATGACATATGCTTTCCTCTTCTATTGTCTGCATGTTGAACTTGACAAATTCTAGCCGTCAAATGTTTGTGTTTTTCTTTTTGAAGGTTTCATTGCTACTGACTATGGGATGCTATCGTCCTGAGTAGTGGAGAACTTTTAAGCCTAGACGTGATACTGATTGATCAAGAGGTATAATGATTCTTCAATGTGATTAAATTTTTTTTTTGTAGTTACTTTCAGTTTACAATCTAATGAGATTATGACAATACAGGGCACTATGATGCACGGAGTGATCAATAAGGCATGTATGGGAAAATTCAAACCATTGATTGAAGAAGGCAATGTGTACTCCTTATCGAATGTTAAAATGACACTAGAAGCAAAATCATATCGACCAGTTGAAAACGACAAGATACTAAACTTCTTGCCGACAACTACTGTGAAGAAACTAAAAGATTCAGATGATATTCCTAGATACAGTTTCCAGTTCTTCAACATAGATAGCTTTCTAAGAGAATCAATGACGACATTTATCTGTCTGGTATAATAATATGACTACCTTATTTACATTATTTATTTATTTACTCATAATGGTATGGTGGGTAATTTATAAATAGGTATTAGGGGTCTTTTTTGACTAACTTTTGTAATGGCATAGGTGGGTAATTTAGATAACATTAGATCTAAAGGCTATTGTTTATCTTACTTTATTTGTACGGCCAGATGTTTTGCTTTTTTATGAGAATTTCTAGCATTTTCTTCCGATTAATGTGGAGGCCTCAAAAGGAGTCTCCAATTAGTAAATATAAGATGGATAGAAAAGCACATGCTTCTAGAAGATTCAGTTAGTGGTTTCTTCTTATTCTTTTTTCAATCATCACTATATGTAATTTCTGCATCAATCAAATCTTATATTACTAATCGGAGGCTTCTTTCGGTGCCTCCACGTTAATCGGAAAAAATGCTAGAAATTACCAAAAAAATGCAAAACGTTCGGCCATGCAAATTAAAGTAAAATAAACAATAGCATTTAGATCTAACATGATCTAAATGACCCACCTATGCCATTACAAAAAACATAGTCAAAAGGACCCCTAACACCTATTTACAAATTACCCACTATGCCATTATTAGTAAAAAATATATAAATTCGAAATTATAAAATATCCAAAGATTCCTAATTCCTGTTTCTAAATTACCCAACGTGCCATTATGAGTCTAAAATAAATAAATTATAAATTAGAAAAGTAGCTAAAAATACCCCTAATTCCTATTCCCAATTACCCATCATGACATTGTGAGTGAAAAAAAAAGTAAATTTGGAATTATAAATAATTCATATTTCTGAATTACCACCATGCCATTGAGAGTCAAAATTCTCTGTGGGCCGAATCTCTCTTGCTTGGGAAATCATGCCGAGAGAGAGAGCAGGTTAGCAAGATATGATTTCCCACGCAAGATGGGCTGAGAGAGAGAGAGAGAGCATGTTAGCAAGATTTAGGACGTTTCAAAAAAAAGGATTTAGGACGTAATCGTAATTGAGAATTGATTGATTATGTCTACCACTCTCACTTGACAAGGGTACTTTTACTTTGCAGCTACAATTTCGATTGTTACACCTAATCTACACGTGCGTGAGGGATGTGCACCTAATTTGCTATTCGTACCGTGTGCATGCTATTTTTCTATAAATGTTATCACCGGTGCAGCTAGCTCAAAAACTACGAAAACTAACTACAAGAGGCTGAGACTTTCATTTTCCTTTATCTAAATAAACTAGCTACAAGAACTATAGTCTCACGATTTTTCCCGTTGCAACGCACGGGTAATTTGCTAGTAATAAGAAAAAAATTCATATAAAATGACTGAAAAAAGGTAGCCATCTGGATATAAAATAGAAATACTATTTATGTTTTTCTAACCCGTGCAATAGTATGGAAGAATCAGAAGCCGAAAGAATCAAATCAAAAAAAAAAAAAAACTCAAAGTCTCTAATTACTATTCAGTCTCACCAGAAAAGGTGTTTTCCTCAAAACTAGCATGGCGGCCCGTGCGTTTGCGCGGTTAGTTTTATTATTATTATATTATTTTTAATATATATTTAAAATTAATTCTGCATTAATTTTTGAATCTAGTAATTTTTTAGGAAGCCACGTGTGGTAGCGCAACTCCAAAGGCTCGCTACCTGGTTCCGGTTCGGCAAAAAAATGAAATGGCTGCAAAAATCGCGTTCCAACAGGGTCGCCATCCTCCTCTCCTCTCCGTCCCGCTCGGCATCTCCCTCGCCTGCCTAGCCATAATTGCAGAAATATATAAAGTTCGCACGCACCTTGGTTTCCAGGTTCGTTAATACAGCAGATTTAGCCGAGGCTTTAGCGCGATCCAGCTGGCTCTGGTCAACTGCAACAGTAAAATAAAGTTTCAGACAAGCAAGATATCTACAAACATAAGCTAAGATAGGAGGGTTAGGATACCTTGTCCAGGAGTTGCAAGGGAAGTGAGCTCCCTGGCTGCCAGGTCAATAGCTTTAGGAACAAATGATGCATCCTGAATTAAGATAATATCTTCATCATGAACTGTACTTCCAAAGTATCATGGAATGTTATTCTGTAACTAATATGAGTGTTCAATGAGAGCATGGTTTGAGTCCCCACACAGAAAAGGATAAGCTACCAATGTAAGCATTTCCTATTCTCACACAAAAAGGTGCATGGTAGTGAAGAATACATTTCCCCCACAAAAAAGGGGATGCATTATGCATGATACTTGTGCAAGAAAAAGAAAAGATACTTACAGTAGATGCATGGATTCCAAAGATGCCAGTGTTACTGTGAACATCCTTAAAAGCTGAGACTGACTTGATTTGGTCAAATTCATTGACAAGGTGGTCTGCACAAGCCAGAAACCATATCTCAAATTCAGGTGTTAACATGGTGCATAGCAATGCATATGTGTAAGATGCTGCATGATTAGTCATAATTTTTCAACAAAGTGGAAGTGCAACCACATGTTGATTCTTATTAGATATTCATAAGGAATGCCTGGTATCAATCCCGTACAAAGTGGTAGAAGATCCTAGTTAGCTATCATCCATCTAGATAACTGAATGAGCTCAGTTTCATAGCATTGCTTTATCACCTATCAAAGTCTCCACATGCACCCGGTGTTTCTTAAATGTAATGTGTGATATCAAGCAAGCTGCTAAAGCGTCAAAACAAAACCATATGCTCTACTTACTTAGACGTGAATGCAATCCCTTTCCCGGCCTCCCCCAGGAAAACGTGCCACCTCCACCCAGAATTGTCTGTCAAAGATATCAAATTCAATTGACATGTTTTCAATAAAATTGTGAATCTCTCAATGAATGGGCTCCCGAACCAGAAGAACTGATGCAGTGGCAAAATCTGTTTCTTTGAGCCAACCACCTGGAACCTCAAATGCCAATGCAACTTCTGTGTTCTATTTTCAAGAAAAAATGCAATGTAAGAATAGTGAGCCTAGGTTGTTGAAGAGATTGCATAAATGACTTCTGTGTTCTATTATAGAGAGGACTAAATTATAGAGAGGCTGTTGGGTTTAGCCACTTTTTTGGTACCATTTTAGTTTTACATAATAGCTAAATGAAGATTTTGGTCATCTATTTTTAGCTAATCTATTGGAGTTGCTCTAAAGGTGACTCTTTATCCTATTTTTATTCAGATTCTCACAGTCGCCTTCCTCTGATTTTCTTCCAATAATTCCTTACCGCTACCTTCCTCCTTGCTGATGGTTGTCTTTCTTATGTTGCTTCTACTGATTTACATTTTCCCTTCCCTTTCAGCTCCCAATCCCGTTCCCTTCCTGATCTCTCTCCGTTTCCCTCTCTGCTGATTTTGCATGCGAATCTTGTTTTTTACCACAGCAGTTTGAACTGTTTACTTGCCGTTCAGAGATTTTACAGGTTCATGCATTTTTTTTTTGCATATTAGGCCTTAGATATCGGATTGTTAGGTTGTTTAAGTTGAATGCTTGAAAGGTGTTCACTGAGTTGCCTCACAACACATCAAATGCGTAGTTTTATTTTTAATTTTTTGAACCCATAAATTTTTTTTATGTACCAACTCATCTATGGCTGTTGATATACATGCAGTGTTCTAATTAAATAGCCTGCTATAGCTACCGCTATAGCCTCTGAAATGAGAAGAGGCTAAGCTAATCCTCATTTCGCGCTAAGGTTCATAGCCCGTTATAGCTA
Source organism: Eragrostis nindensis (assembly GCA_012490785.1). NCBI lineage: Eukaryota > Viridiplantae > Streptophyta > Magnoliopsida > Poales > Poaceae > Eragrostis > Eragrostis nindensis. The sequence goes on along the minus strand of JAAXCT010000307.1, from coordinate 297,239 downwards.
CCGCTATAGCCGGCTAAATCCGCTAAATTAAAGTGATTTAGCCGGCTAAATGGTGGTGTGATGAAGGCATGAAGCTCTTGATGAGGTTTGAAACCTTTAAAGGTGATTTAGTCGGCTAAATCAAATTGTTTAAAACTTTTAATGATGATGTAATGAATAGTTGATGAAAATTTCATGATTTCAGGTTTTATGTCTAATTATTCATTGATTTTTTTACTATATTTTAATTGTTTAAGAGTAACAGCTGGCATCTTTCGGCGCCGCCCTGGTCGATCGATCGTCAACAGCTAAGCTAGGCGAGGCCAGTGCAACACACAAAGTGATGAAGCACGATGAAGTGAAGGATCACGAGGAGCTCAGCTCGGTTGGTAACGCACTTGCCGTGTGCGTTGCCCACCCGGGTTCGAGCGCTGGTGCCTCACCCGGGTGTCGCACCCTCCGGGAGCAGGCCTGAGCCTTACGGCTCCTCGTGTCTGCTCCCGAGCCCATGGCTGCAGGTGGGCCCCTGCGCTGGCCCATCCTCTGAAAAAAAGAAAAAAAAACGAGGAGCTCTCCTCGATCTGCGACGTCTGCAAGCTTCTGGAGGTTGAGCTTGACGACGGTGTCTGCGAACATTGTCGTCCTCGGTGTTTCCCTCGGGCACGTCGACGACGACGCAGTAGGGCCCCGGCTGGAACTCGGTGACGGAGCGGTAGTTGCGGAGGCGGTGGGCCCGTGCAACCTAGTCATTACTGACTTACACATGGCTGTCATTGCATTGCAGCACGGGAAAATAGTACTGTACTCGCGTTTCAGGGGATGCGTCATTGCATTGCAGCTTCAGCAGAAAACAGAGTGACATGCGATGGGCGGAAGCGGCCAAGCTAGTCCATTTCCAGCGCCGGCGGCCGCCCAAGCCTCGTTCCCAAGAGGAGCCGAGCCCCCAAGGTATGGCGCCAGTTGTGACGTCGGCAACCACAAGGCGCCCATGCAGCTCGTTATATATCTACTAGGTGAGTGCCCGTGCGTTGTCACGGGTGTCTTAATACTTATTTTATACCGTGGTGAAGTCAGCTTCAAATTTTAAGTGGGGTGAACTCGAGCTATGAACGACAAACTAAGGGTGCAAGTTCGACCAAATGCACAAAAATTTCCCACAAAATTGACAACATAAAGGCGAATATTAAGGTGTTACCTTCTAATGTGAAGAATAAATAATAATCACGGCCATGCCCGACGCCGACAACAGCAGGGCGCCGCCATCAATCAAATAGCGCCGGTGAAAGGAGCGCCGTAGTGCCAGACGTCGCACGATCGCGATTGGTTTTCTGGCGGCGCATGCACAAGCGAGAGAACGGACGACGGGAGCACGATTCTGATCGGCTTCTGTTAGGGATCGATACAACATTTGGCTGGGCCTATGGTCCTATCTCTGATCGGATTGGCCCAGGCCCAACAAGCAAATTGCTAGCTGCTTCGTTCGTCTTCCTCCAGGCAACAGCAACACGAATTCACGAAACGCAGACGCATCAATGGAGAATCGAATTGCTTATTAGGTAGGGGGGCGGGGTACTTGCGGTTGGCGGTAGCTGGGGCGGCCGCCCCACCCTGCCTATAGGGAGCGTCCGCCTCTGGTTTTATACAAGTCAATATTTTTGTTTTGCAATTCACAATGACACACAAGAAGTAAACATGTCTATTTCCTTTTCTCTCTCTAGTATACATGATGCCTACATATAATCGTATTTAATTATTGATAATGATGGAGAGAATTGAATATGAGGGATGTTAAATATACTGCTGATTGAGAACACTAACCCAACCGGGTTAAATCAACCTAATTCATCAATCTATTCAGACCCAATGCATGAAACACCCAGGAACCCCTTTTCAACAGCTAGAGTAATTTCCACCATCAACTCAAAAGCACCCATGAGACATCCCATATATATGACAGATTAATCTCGATTAAGACACATAAATGCTTTGCAACGGGGAAAAACATTGCCATAATTTCTGAAACCCATCCAAAAAATCAATCTATAATCCTAAATGGTCAATCATAGCATGAGAGATACAAAATGTGTTTTTCCAATGATATTATAGAAAATATTTTTCTATACTTTCCTAAATTAGGCACATGACTCATGTATGTGTTTCAATATATAAACCTTGATCGTAGTCTCCAACAACGAGTCTTGCTCCACCTTGACAAGGCATGCACATCGTGTTCAATAATCAAAAGATCTCTGGAGGTCAAATGCCGCAAGTCCCAATTCCCAACTGAAGAAAATTAATTTTCAATAGCCCAAAAGGAGGGGATTCAGTACAACCCAAACAATACGTTTGTCCCCTGAAACAAATAAGAAAACAATAGGTTAGGTTCAGTTACAAACTTTCAGATGGCCTACTATACATTGGAGCTGTTAGTACTATTCGAAAGAATACTACAATGCATTTGAGAAGGAAGTGTTGGGAGAGGAGCGCACTGCTTACATACCTGCTGGGGTGTGGTGTCAGTGAACCAGATCTTGTCCGAACCAAATAGAACCTTGTGCTAAATAAGTAAGATATACATGGTGTATGGAATCAAATAATCAAACATCCGGCATGCAAAAGCTACAAAATGAACAAGGATGATCTTATGACAAATTAGCAAAAGCTATCAAATATCCGCTGCAGCATGTCCTCCATGTGAGACAGATTTTTCTGTGCTGACTTCATCAAGCATGACCTTATGACAAATTAGCAATATGAAGGTAATGGCTTGGAAAAATAGAAACATGAATCATTTAAAAACAATGGAAATAAGCAGTCCATTGAATATAAAGGCTGGATGTACCTACAAAACTATTCAACCAAGCATGATAAAACTTGGCACCGCATTTAGGTGCAAATTAATATTAAAATGCCATTGCATAAACTGGAAAGAAGGCTTCAGAGAATGCAAATAAAGGGGTTACTGAAAGGAACATGCCGGGCGACTAATCTGAAACTGAAGAATGTATAACGAATTTAATCTCTTTACCGATTTTACTAAGTACTCACAGAAGACAAACTTTTTTAAAAAATTGTTTATTTTGTTCTTATCATCTCAAATCCTTAATGGACAGTTGATTGTAAGCCATAGGGTAAAATATACTAAAATTAAGCAGCTAACAAACAGTTTCAACTGAGAAAAAGGCAAGAACCAATCCTAACTGTTGAAAACTTTCAAGAACCAAAATTTAATGACACGTGCAATAATCACTGATGAAATTAATTGGCAACAGAGGTTACAATCTAGAATGTAAAAAATAAAATTAGGTTGCTCAAATAAGCAAGCTGCTGCAAATTCCTGTGGTGACTGCTCATTTTACATAAAAGTTAGCTAATCGGCAAAAAAAATGGATCTTAGTATCTCTATTGGGATTTGACACCTGATTGAGAAATGGACATGCCTCTTCTAGATTTCTTGCTCTGCAACAAAAGTGGAAACTCCAGAAATAAATTGTAGAAGTGTAGGAGCTCACCCTATCCATGCCATTGCGAGAGAGGCTAGATCATGAGAGGCTTCGATCTAAACTGCGATGCATCAATCAAAATAACACAAATATTACACCTACTAATAGAACAATGATCATCTGCAGAATATGTGCACGGGGCAGGTGCTGCGTGGGTCAGATCGCCCAAATTAGGGGAAGAAATCAGACGCTTCACGCTTCGTCTGGACCATGATAGAAATATGATGTTAGCTTCATCAAATTAAAACAACAAATCAACCCCTAGGCAGTCATCTCACATGTATTTGACTTCACCGATGTTTGTTACCATTGATTTCATACACTCAATTTATAACAAACAAATATAGCCTCCTCTGAACCATTCAAAGTTTACACAACACGTCACATCATATAAAAATGTGAACTCGTTGGTACCTCCTGTTTCAACCGCAGCTCCTAGATGTCTCCAGCATGAGGAACTTCTAGTTGGCCCTCAGGTACACTTTTTTTTTGACAGGTCACCGGAGGGGGAGAGCATCCCCCACCTGAATTGCATTGATATGGGGACAGGCCGGAGCCAGTCCATCAAATAGAGTTTACAAACATAATTGTTCTAGGAACTCATGGGGAAGAAAAGATTACACCAGATGTTCGCTACATCGGCCTCTTGTGCAGGTACAATTCAGGCAAGCTAGCTGACATAAATGCTTAATGGTATTAGCTGGGGGTTTTTCCTGTCCTTTTAAATCGATTTCATCCTCTGTTCCATGATCGCAACCAGTTTCGCAGCCAGCTTCATGCTCTTCTCTTATGATAAATAGGAAGACGACTCAACAATGAATATTTCTCTTACAGTGCAGAAAATTTCTAAGGGAAAAAAGGAGACAATTTGAAGTGAACACCAGCCGCAATTGCTTTACAGTGCAAGAACACCAGTGACATATTAAGATGAACACGTTTTAGACAACACCAGGTCTATCTTGTGTCCATCAATATTGCGCAATCACTGTCCACAAGTTTTTAGTCACAGAAGCACTTACATCACTACATCTAAGACAGCTGGTATACTTTGCGTGATTCCAGTAATGGATTAATTACGGCACACAAAGGTAGCAAGCACTATAAACCTTGACTTGCTTCCAGAGATCTTCTAATCAGAAGGAAATAAAGCACTGGCCTTGAGGGAGAAACATGGTAGCAATGCTACCAGGTTTCTCCTGCGGCACAGCCTAAACTTGGCATGTTTTCCGCTTGCCAAGACTTCCTGAATTCTTACAAAAACGTCACAAATAATTCTGAGAGGCATATATATAAATAAATCAACACTTAGCAGGTAATTTTTGTATCAGGGACTGTTCCAACCAGCACCTCATTCAGAAATTTCGTCGAACAAGATACACGCAGGGTGCAAGGGAGCGAACCTGCCGAGCTGGAGGCGAGCAACATCGGCGGTTGGGCACCATGATGGAGAGGGTTGGTTTGGCTGCCATGAGGGAGGAGCAGGGCTGGTGGAGGCGAGCATCGAGGTTGCGATGGGACCAACGTCAGCAGCGAGGAGGACCCACCATGGCGCGCGCCGGCGAAACTCTTGGACTGCTTGGTAGCGTCCAACGATGGTGCTGGTGGGGATTGGCGGATGGAAAAAACTTGGTGCGGCAGCGTAGACGGCACGACGGCGCAGATACATGTCGCGGCGATCATGGTGGTGTTACTCGGTTCCCAATCCAGGGCGCTCGGTGCGGTGACGCGCAAGTCGATCGGCGGCGGCGGTGGCTGCGCAGATCGAGCGGAATATGGGCAGGTCGAGAGGTGGGCAGAGGAGCAAAAAGACGAAGGAGGGAATTCTGGGGGAGTGGGGAGTTGAGCGGAGGAGGAACACAGGGATTGGACGAGATCGCGAGGTGGCGTCGTGGGGGAAGGGAGCGAACGCGAGGAAAGCGGATCGCAGGGAGAGCGCGCCGATCGCAGGCGCGGAGGAAGACGGAATTTGCGGGGGGCAGAACAAGGAGGGGCAGATGACCTCATCAGAATTCCAGAGTTGGAGAGATATAAAACAAAAACAGAACCATGCAGCCTGCAAGTGGCAAATAGGAGAGCATCAGCCTCAGCCCTTAACATGTTTGTAATCATACAGCTGATAGCCCCTTAAACATTGAACTGTAATTAGCCACTTTAATGGCATGGGCTCGTGGTATGGTTCTCTGGTTGCATCATTGTCGATGATATGGGACCCAGATATACTCAAGTATCAACAAGGCCGAGTTATCTAGTCATGGGTAGTCGGTTTGGCTCAGTTAGGCCCGGGTGGCCTAATAGACTCGAGGTCGGTTGGGTCAGTCGGCTGCTATATAAACAGTTGTTTTCTTGTACTACAAGGCGATTTGTATAGTAACCGATTAGGTTTCTCTCTATGTAACCCTGCACCCCTGGATATATAAGGCGGGTAGGGATCCTCTCATAAACATCATCATTATACACCACACCAGCACAGGACGTAGGGTATTACGCATACCGTGGCCCGAACCTGTATAAATCTCTGCGTCTTGTGTTACCATCGTGTTCTTGGTTCTTGCGCACCCGTAGAAATAACATCGAGGCCCTAAAACCTCGACAGTGGCTAATACCCTACGTCCTGTGCTACCATCGTGTTCTTGGTTCTTGCGCACCCGTAGAAATAACATCGAGGCCCTAAAACCTCGACAGTGGCGCGCCAGGAAGAGGAAGCGCTAGAATCCATCTCGTCGAATGCGATGGACAAAATCTGCAACGATTCTACTTCGGCTCCGTCATCCATCGCGTCGATCTGGTTGCGCGGTGAGATTCTCGATCGCGTACGATGGATGACAGTTGAAGTTGCGTCGGGAGGTCAACTCTACGAGATTAGCTTCAGAGGTGGCAAGCGACCCGCCAACGCGTTGAAGACTCGGCGTATTCACGTTGAAGACAGACGGCGTTGCTAAGAGGCGTCAAATTCCAAGGATCTGGGGGTCTGATGGCTCGCCGACTCATCTCGACGACTCGGCGTATACCTCCATGCAAGTTGGAGTTCAAGTCGACAAAGGAGTCCAGCAGCCCGAAGCCAAAGCTTTCCATCTACGAAACTTGAGTTGCTTCAAGTCCCAAGACAAGATTTTGTCGGGCTGTTCCAAACTATAGAAAATCAGCTACGCGTACATCATCTGATGGCAACAGGGAAGATTCTTTCCTTTCTTTACTCTGCTATCCATATTACTTTATTCCTAATCAATCTATTCGATCTAATCGATTATCTACTCATCACGTGATACCTTTTTTGGCAAGAGCTGCATGCACCTGGTTATGGATGCTGGGGGCCTGGTTGAGTTCGATCTGGACTTCAACTAGTGAACCCGGCTATGCGCAAGGACCAAAGGCTATGACTTCCCCATAGCTTCAACTGGCCGCGCAACCTCGACGATCCAGTCGGCCTCAGCTTGTAAACAATCTACTCGACGTACAGCTGTGGCATCTGGCCACCACGGCGACCACATCTTGATGTGCTATGATAATTACTCTGGATATCACTCGGCGTACGGCTCCTCGTCCAGTCGGTCGCTCAGCGTCCGGCTTCTCGACCACTCGGCGACGATGTCGACGACTCGGCGTACGACAACAGCTGCTCGGCTACAACATCGATCATTCAATCGCATGGCTTAATGTGACTCGGCTACTTGATCTATACGAAGATTTACTCGGATTATTATCCAATTGACCCGGCATTAGCTCGGAGGCTTTTATAAGCTCAAGTATAAGGATTGATTTCATCCTACTCTTCGACTGGTCGACACAACCTAAGTGATTTATTTAATTATTATTTTCTGAGTTTTTCACTCCTATCACGTAATTTACAGTCTTTTCTCACTTCGGTTTGAGGTCCGACCCAGAGTCGGCGGCTGTACTTTTACCCTTATGTGTGGTGTCTTGAGTCTTTTCTCACATAAGCTAGCAAGTCGGTGGATTTTTTCTAGTAATGAAAGCTCATATCAGGCTGACGCTCACACTCTAACACTGACGGGTTAACGCCTCTTGCTGCTAACACCCTAGGTTAATGAGTCAGGCTAGGTCATACCGAGTTAGTAGTCAGTAGAGTTCACTCGTACTTAACGCTTTGAGAGAGACAACATTGGACTAAACACATAAGGAGACTAAAATTTGATCAAGATAAAGGAGTTTAATATCCTAAGTGTCTTGTTCAATCATCGTATACTACATATTGTTTTTTTTTGTGTTTACACAGGCCTTTTAAAGTTCATGATTATATTTTCTATGCTCGGAGGCTTCACGCCACTGGCAATTATCAGATTTTCATCTGGAATTTCATTTATTATTATTGGAATATTCATCCGGATCATCTAGGTTTTCATTGGTTATTACTGGAATATTCAACCGCAATTCTTAGGATATTCATCTTCTTGATTTATTGATCATTGGAATATTCAACTGGAATCGTTAAGATTTTTCATCTTTGGAATTATATATTCATCAGGATTTTTATCTGGATCATATTAATCAACATTGGCATATTTATCCAGAAATTTACTACTCTTCAGAATATTTTATCTTTGGATTTCTGGAATTTTATATTGATTATATGGTTACTCATGTTTGGTCATTGGATTTTTTCTACTCATGTATGGTACTCATGGTAGCTCTGATGGCAACAACCACTCGGCAATTATTCTTTTCACCAGGCTATTGTTTGCATCGTAGTTGGTGATAATCAGAAGCTATGAATCTCAACTCACAGAAGGTTACAGTAGCAATAAAATATTGGGTCAAGCACATTGATGGAGGTATTGTGATATGGCTCGTAAGTTCATCAAGACTAGCTGTTGCACACAGCAGCTACCAGGGTGTGAGCTCCACCGGAAGTTTTATTAGCGGCACTCACAGCTTGGTATTTCCGTCGGTCGGCTCATATATCTTAATCGGCCACGTCAGTCGGCCAGGCCAATTTGGCTGCAACTTCTCAACCAGCGGCTGTTATCTTTAGACTACAAGTCAGTCGGCAATGAATTTACGTCAACAGTGGTGCAACAATATTGACAGAAATTACTCGACCGTCTGTTGACGAGGCCTATTAGGCTATATTTACATTATTACAAGGTTTTTGTCTCTTTAGAGTCTATGAACAAGTGTTCCACTTCTCCACAGACTCGGAGGCTAGCTCATATGGTCTCACTTATGTGAGTCCCATAGTCTTCTTCATTCGGCTTCGAGCTAGACTTTCGGGGAGCTTAATTACCCAGGCTCTACGAGCTTTACTTCAGCGGAGTTCATCTTCACTCGGCCAGTCGGTGGCCAGGCTCTACGAGCTTTACTTCATCGGATTTTTACTTTACTCGGCCAGTCGGTGGCCAGGCCCTATGGGCTCTACTTCGACGGACTTCGTATTCACTCGGCCAGTCGGTGGCCATGCTCTATGAGCTTTACTTCGGCGAATTTCTTCATATGATTATACTCTACAGCTTCTTTGGAGTCTATGAACAATTGATTCACTTCTTCATAGACTCGGGGGCTACATCCATAGGATGCACTTGATGTGCACCCTAGGTCAGATGATGGACAAACTATAAGCTTTATATCGATGGATTCTCACTCGGCTATAATACCAGGCTTCGGGAAGCTTTATACCCATGCTCTTTTAGACCTTCTGTCTAATTCTTCGGATTACACAGAAGCTCGGGGGCTGCACCTTATAGGTGTGTCTTTTGCAAAAATCCTGACAGAGGCATTGGGTGTTATTTACTTATTATGCCTAATTCAAGGCCTTGCTGATCTTGGTATTCCCAGGTTTCAGTTTCTTCATATTGGTTATTTTGGTAACTATTACTCTTTGAAGTTCTTTTTTATTGACCAGCTATGCTGAGAATTATTGTACATAGAGTCAGAACCAGTCGAAGGTCTTCAAGCTCAATCAAAAAGAACTCGGGGCTACTGTCGATGATATGGGACCCGGATATACTCAAGTATCAACAAGGCCGAGTTATCCAGTCATAGGTAGTCGGTTTGGCTCAGTTAGACCCGGGTGGCCTAATAGACTCGAGGTCGGTTGGGTCAGTCGGCTGCCATATAAACAGTTGTTTTCTTGTACTACAAGGCGATTTGTATAGTAACCGATTAGGTTTCTCTCTATGTAACCCTGCACCCCTGAATATATAAGGCGGGTAGGGATTCTCTCATAAACATCATCATTATCATCATTATACTCCACACCAGCACAGGACGTAGGGTATTACGCACACCGCGGCCCGAACCTGTATAAATCTCTGCGTCTTGTGTTACCATCGTGTTCTTAGTTCTTGCGCACCCGTAGAAATAACATCGAGGCCCTAAAACCTCGACAATCATTACTTGGAACCACCACTGCAGATATACTATTAAGAGTATATTTTACTTTACAGCACTGTCGGGTAGGTTATTATTAGATAAGCAGCGTTCTGTATACATGTTTCTATCTGTTCACAGAGTTGTTACATCCAAGAAAGTAAAAGGATAACTGTGTGATGACTCATGAGCATATCTTATTCGTAGGAGCGAAAGGGCCTGTAGCCTAGTGGTTACAAGAGCCTCAGTAGCACCTCAGGTCCTGGGTTCGACTCCCGGTGGGAGCGAATTTTCTAGGTTTAAAGGCGCTGTGCTTTTAGTGCTAGACGACGTGGCTCTTCAAAGATGCTCAAAGGGGTAGGGTCTTCGTCAATCTCGAGGATTTGCCGGCTGAGTCTTCGAAGATGCTCAAAAGGGTAGGGTTTGCGTATGTGCGTGCGTTGTGAGTGTCTGAGTTGTACTGTGTAATTCGCGAAAAAAAATATATCTTATTCGTAGGGTGACTTGCCTTTCAACAGTGCTGGCATCTTCGTAGGTTTTTTTCCTCAGGATAGTATCTTTGTATTATAGGAATTCATAGTGTTTATCTACTTGAAGAAAGAACACTGCCTAGAGACGATTCATTATTTACTTGCTTGTGCTTGACAAGTGAAGAAATAATTTGGATTTCCTTTTTTTTTTATCACTGACCTCATTCTATCGTGGAGAAATGGCTCTATGGTACACTGGGACTTGGAGAAGTGGCCCGTTGCAGAGTAGGAAATGCTGGTACAGTGGGAACTTGCTCATGTCATGGCCTGTGGAGGTTAGTAGTGGTAGTGTTAGAGAAGCAGCTGCGGAGACGATGTGTCGGAGTCAAACACTGTTAATGCACCAGGACGGTAGAGGATCCTCAGCCGTTGCCATTGAATTCTTGGTTGCCGAAGTTTTGCCTCGGGTAGCAGCACGCATGCTACATACAACCCACCACTAGTTTTTGTCATCTTTGAGACCTTGACTATATTAACTTCAAGTGTTTGTACATTTTCTGAAAAGTTCATGCTATCGATGGTATTTGTAACTGGGCTTGCCCTTTTTTTTTTCTTTTCTTTTTTTGAGTTGGCTTGCCCAAATTTCTGGGAATACACGAATACGAATTGTAGCTTGAATTATTTTTACTTAGACGACCGAGTTTTGTTGCAGTGGAGGTGGACTTGTCGTCAAATTTTGTCAGCATCGAATCGATTCAGATGGAAATTGTTTTTCTTTTCTTCTGGACTCAATTTATATATTTTTTGAACTTTTGTGCAACAGCTGTCCGTTTTGTCTAAACGCCACTCAGCCGCCCTGGTTCTTTTTAAGCACGTGCATATCTCAACTTTGGAGTGCTCTGTCACGTGCGGTTTGATAAATCACACGTCTCACCAAGTCATCTACGCGTGTTAAAAATGTTGGTACTTGTATCTTTTCCTGGCAAAGCAACTGGCCATGCAAATCCGATTTATACTCAAATTTAATGTCGCCAACTCGCCATTGCTGCTAAAAATCGATATGTCACTCGACGGACAGTAAAGCGTCATAAATTGCTTGTCGTTTAAGCGACATTCTTGACAAAATATATATTCTAATTCCAAATTGAGAATGACTATACATCCGACCGTAAGTATGGATGAAATCTAAGCACACCGATTTGTTGCATTAGGAGGGTCGGACGTCGGACACTGGACGCACGCGTGGGTCGTACGTATAGCATTGCTCTTCCAAATTCATTAGGACACATTTTGATGCATCCTCGTGTCCAAATATGAGCATTTGACCATGAAGATTTTGGTAAACATTTCATAAGCATTATTAAATGTCCTGTTTTTCTCCATTTATAAATCTTTTTAAAATTATTTAAGCATCGGTGGCGACACAAACAATGTTTGTAGAGCGTATGGTCATGTTAAGCGTGTATATATCAGTTACGTTCTCGAAAAAGGAAATATATCAGTAATTAATAATGTATCACTTAGTAGATTTCTCGCATAAAAATTGATACTTATAGATTATACTTCTCTATATAATAAGATATTATGGAAGGCGTCACTGTATGTCGGCTACTTCTTGCATTATTTGAAGCCGTTACTACAGGCAGCTCTCAGGCTGGCACTCCGCTAGGCAATTTTGCTCCAGGACTCTAACCAAACGTGCCCGTCATCTCCGGCGCCAGATTCTGCGGGACTGAAGCCAATCGGTAATCCCCAACCCAACAGTTCGGTTTCCCTTGCGATTTCCTGGAAAAAATTTGTCCCCCGTGTTAAGGTGTTAAGGTACCAGTGGCCCGATTCAGAGATCTAGACTACGCATCTGTCCGTCCGTCTCACGAGGTACTTCCATGTTTCCTCAATTCCTCCCCGCTTGCATCTCATTCGCATATGCTATTTTTCTATGTTGGGCGGAGATTGTTCGGAGATTGTTCGTGGAGGGTGCTCGCTCGCCACTGGCGTGGCCGCTGATGTTTATCCCTGTGGTCCCCTCATCACCGAAAGGCGGACCGGCCGACCCGGCTCAAGGTCCAACTACGAGCTTGTGCATCTACTCAATTTATGGCTGCCGGTTCGTGTGGCACTCCACTTGCGAATCATTTGCTCCATGCCTAGTCCCATGGTGCGCACGTGGCAGCCATTGCGACCGGTTGTGCGCTCACTTGTTGCGTCCGTTCGTAAATTAGTGTGCCTCTCTTTTACTCGTAGTTTGTGTACAGTTCAAATAGGAGAGTAGCTTATTTTTTTGAAAGACATGGTAAAGGCTACAAGTATAATTCTACCGTTCCGATACGACGTGCCAACAAGCTGATATGGTAATCCTTACGTTGACTCCAGCAATGAGATATAGTAGTACACTGATTTTATAGAAAGAGGTTAATGAGTAAGGACTACCTTAATATTGTTACCGTTGCCTACAGCAATGCACCAATACGGTAATCATTATGTTGCCTCCACACAGCAATAAATGATTTTCCAGAAAAGAGAGTAACGACTACCTCATCCACCATGTGGATATGGAAAAGAGAGTACATTATATATTGAGCAAATGAATCCATGGCTTACAATCTGATTATTCTCATACATTAGTGCAAAAGGTGTGAACCAAGCAGCAACGCAAGGATCGATGGGAATCCACGCGGAGAAAAACCAAACCTGTCTGGATTTCGATTGAAACAAATCAGCAAAATTATGGAAAACCATGGGCTGTTCTTAGTGGTTTCCAACTTGAAACTGAACTGGTTAGCACAGCTACGAGCAAATCGAGCCTCTGGTGATGAGAGCACATCATAAATGAAGGCAGGATTTAATGATAGAGAAATTGGACATTCCATCTCTGCAGTCGCATGGATTCAAATGCACCCGTCTTCCCTGGTCACCCCGTCTCCCTCTCTCAAAAATAATAATAAAATCCCCCTTCCTTCCCCTCTCCTCCCCTCCCATCCCCTCACATCAAGCACATTACTTCCTTCTTCGAATTGCTCGTGTTGCTCCGAGAGGTTCCTCCTAGGACTTAAGAAATCTGAAGTCCCTTTAGGGTGTTAATTTCTCTAGTGTTTCTCTTAGTTTTCTTGGACTTCTGTGGGCTTTTTATTTGTCCGGGGTTGATTTTGTGTTGTTGGTTATGTTCATAGGGGGAGGGATGGACGTGGACGAATTCCGGGCAAGCTTGCATGTGCTTGCGGTCGACGATGACCGTACCTCCCTTATGCTCATAGAAAAACAGCTACAACATTGTAGATACAACGGTGAGTGTTCTAGCTTTTATATATCCATGTGACCATGTCTATTTCTTAGATCGATTCTACTGTGATATATAAAGCCCCATATCTTGAAACATTTCAGGTGTGTTTTCTTTACATGAATTTCTTTGTTGTGTGGGATGCAGTGACAACAGTCATGCAAGCGGAGACGGCTTTGGAGATGCTCCGGGCGAGGAGAGATTCGGCGGACCAGTTCGACCTAGTCATTACTGACTTGCACATGCCTGTCATGGACGGATTCAGACTCCTTGAGCGCATCAGTCTCGAGATGGATATCCCAGTCATCAGTAATATACTTGAGCCCTTGCTAAAACTCACCATTTTATTCACATACATGTCATCTATAATGCCACTTGCATTAAGCAATCCTCAGAAGTTGCAGTGGACACCATCATCGTGGACTACTACAGATGCTGCAGCTCAAGGTCGAACGTACGTTCAGTGGCCGGCTGTCGCTTTTTAGAGTTTCCGACCCCTACAAATTTTAGTAAACGGAAACTCTAAAAAGCGACCTATCGCTTTCAAGCAAAAGTGCGCAACCAATCCCATGCGGCCTCTGAGGCTTTTGTAGTTAGGCATGCCAACACGGAGAGGAAACAAATGCCCATGCTTTAATCACTCAAACGCAGGTGGGATCTAGTTCCGTTCGCCTTGTTGTCACGAACTTAATGGTGGAACAGAATCAGAAACGGACGTCGTACGACATATATGACATTTTAAAATCTTCGGTCAATTAATACGTTACTTTACCACATTTTGCTGTTCCGGATAGGCACAATATCGTCGGGAACTGAGATAGACACATGGCATTGAGAGAGAGGGTGTCTTTTTCTGACCAGCCCATGGTGCGCATGTGACAGCCATTGCGACCGGTCGTGCATTCGCTTGTTGCGTCCGTTTGTAAATCAATGTGCCTCTCTTTTACTCGTGGTTTGTGTTTATAAATCCAGCCTAATGAATCTTATTGTTATGAACACAAACTTGAAAAAAAAAATCTCATTGTTTGTAGTTCCAAGATCCATAATTATTTGTTCATAAGTAAAATTACACACTGGGCACAATCAAGCTAACAATTGAACTGTGGTTTCTGAGATTACTAACTACTAGTTCACAAGTGCAATTAAGCTAGCTAATGAATCTCGTTATTTGTGTATTTGATTCATTAATCGCTTGCTCATAAACATTATTATGAAGTTTACTGCCCATGTGGTGAACACTATCATCTTCTGTTAATTTCTAAAGTTTCTTGAATTTAGTTCTTTCAAATTCAGAAGTTGTCACAAATAATGATGTTTCATTTTGTAGCACATTTATGATTAAAATGATAAAAACATGTTTAATGCCTACAAAAGATAAGAAAGAGGAGTGCATAAATTAAAAAAAACATGCATGTCAGCTAATTATTCTAATAAAGAGAATGAAGGAATGCATAAGTTAAACAATGTATTTATCGAGCTTTTGACTTTTTCGTTGCATAACGTTTCTTATGGCATGCAGTCATATCCGCGAACGAGGCATTGGAGACCATGATGAAGGGAATAAAACATGGAGCTCATAACTATTTGGTGAAGCCAGTAAGCTTGGATGAGCTTAAGAACTTATGGATACATGTGGTGAAGAAAAATACGGATGATCCAAGTAACACTATCAACAATTATATTGATGATGGTCATCATCAGTCGCACTCTAGGGATAGTGAGGAGGAGAATGTTGCAAACGACACCCAGAAGAGTTCCAGGAAGCAAAAGAAGGAAGATGGTACAGGCGAGGAGAAAGAGGCAAAGAGGCAAAGGATGCAATGGTCTGGTCAACTACACCGTCTGTTCGTGGAAGTTGTCCATCGGCTTGGCATTGATAGTAAGAGTTCACATTTTAGGGAAAAAAATTATGTTTGCCATTGTAAATATCCTCAATCCAAAATGGGCCACAACCACATGTTTATAAAATTTGTGTCAGGGCCAACAGTCATAGACCCATAGACGACATATCAGGGATTGAGGAATTTTAACACTGACAAAGGGAACTTCTTTTGAATTAATACCTTGATTATGAAAATATTGCTTAACTATGTTGAATTTATTTCTCATAACAATTATTTGTTTATGCAAATGCAGAGGCTGTTCCGAAGAAAATTGTAGAACTGATGAATGTGCCGGGACTTACCAGAGAGCACGTTGCAAGTCATCTGCAGGTTTGTTGTTTTTCTTAATGTACCCTAGTGTAGTAACAATTCACAGTTACCCGAGTTCATAGCATAAACTTAATGCATGCTTCTGGCTGTTAGTATGTGAGATGATACAATGTGTGCATCACTACTATCACTGTGAAATCTGCATTAGGACTTTTCGTTGGCACGTATGTTTAGGGCAGCACATAAGAAAAACGACAAACCTTCAGTCTTAGACCATATTCATTGTAAAAATAACAGCGGCCTCATGTACTGATAATGTAGAAGTTATTTCCTGCGTCTCAAAACATAGATCTGTTAACTTTTGTAAGATAGATAAAGCAAAAAAAATACTATTAGAGTCACTATAAATGAAACAAATATAGTAACTCTTTTTGTTTGAAATAGTTTATTTTCTTGAGATGGAGTAGGGTGTAATTATTCTGTTACGGTTGTTTATCCACCTGGCGGGATGGGTGTTGCGTCTTTAAATCTAGTCTCTTTAATATCTCTGTGGAAAAGAAATCTTCGTTAATATATATATATATGCCCGCCGATAGTCATCAGCCAAGAAAGCGTATACTAGTAATTTATAAAGAACATTTTCTAGAGAAAGTGTATATTAGTAACTTATAAGAACATTTTATGGAGTTACTTAAACCATGTAACACATTCTATTTGGTTCCCCTCTGTGTATTGTTCAATTAAAGGTACCTTTCATTTAATATTTTTTATTGAACGAACATACTTGTGTTGTGTTTTCAGAAGTATCGGCTGTACCTGAAAAAGGTCAGCACTGGCACGTGCAGGAGCCGTAATCCATTTACTGATGAAACTGTGTGGAGTAAAGGGCACATACACCAGCCCTCCATATCCTTTGCTGGCTCTTCAAACTCAAGCAATCCCTTTGCAAGGATAAGCTCTGCGGCCGCATTTGGAACGCACAGCATGCCGCCCAGTCAGTCAGTTCAGCTCATGAACCAGAGAAACTTGGGTATTTCTTTGAAGGACATGGGTTCAGATGGTTATGGTGGCAACCTGTCCCAGACTGATGTACCTGGATCACAGCATGGTTTGAGCAATTTCACCTCTGCTGGCAACTCCAACCCCAACATATACTTCCCTTCTGGTTCTTGTGGAAGCTCATTTGCCAATATCTCAAATAGCATGACATTCAACACAAGCAAAGGTTTCCGTTCTGGTACCTCAAGCAATTCATCTGCAAACATCCAAAATGGCAGCCCACCATTGGCGGCGAGCATGGAAGCAACTTATTATCCTTATAGATCCTATGCAAGCTTAGTTATGTCTGACCCAGATCCCTCAGATGGGAACAGGCGTAAGACCAACCGATTGTCAAGGCTTGCAGCCTCGTCTGGCCAAAACTCCGAATTTCAGAACCAAATGGCAGCAGTCATGAGGACAACAACTCCAATGGCAGGTTTCACTGAACAAGTGGCACCGTTCAACATAGGGGGCAATACAAACTCTACTGTGATGCCAAATTATAACTCTGCCCCTGATGGTTCTTCAAGCGTCATATCTGATCTTCCCAACATGCAGATGTACAGAGATGTCATGCAGAGCCAGATGCTGAATGGTGGAGATGGAAGTGGCAGTCTTCTTGACCATCAAGCTGCTGCAGATCAACTTAATTACAATAACGAATCTCTTATTGGTACAAGCTCAGGACAGAATGGACTCAGTGATGACTTGGATGAGTTTTTCAGTAATTTTCTCAATCAGGTAAGATCCTTTCTCATTCGTTTCGTCATTTTGATTACCTCATTACGTCCAGTTTGCCATATTTTGCATGGATAGTAAAATATAAATTAGTATAATGGATTTATCCAAGTGCAATTTAACTGCTACTAGTTAGCATTACATGAAACTGAGTGATGCATCAAGTGACTCCATGCATGATCTTGAACATAAGAAATGACGAACTGTCGGCTTATTTGGAAATTATTTCTGTTTGTTCTTTAAATATAAATTTCTCGAGTATTAGTTAAGCTTTATATATCTAACTCAAACTTCATTTCTCACTGCAGGATGCCTTCGAAAACGGTAACGCTTTCATGGATGGGGACCGCGAGTTCGCACCGTGACATCTACACGGTGACAGAGATGGTTCTGTATCCATGCAGCCCAACTACTAATCGGTCCAAGCATATTGCATCTTGTATGTGAAAAATTGTGCTAGTATTTGTGGTAGGCTAGCTAGGAGCAGGTCATCTTCAATGGCTTCCCATGGTTATCTAGCGTGAGCATGCGGAGTTTTCTTTTGTATCAGCTGTATCTTAGTGGCAGTTTTGGTAGAGGTGCGGATGCGTAACCCTGCCACCCAGCCACCTAGTACTGTGTCCCCTTCGGCTCGAGATTTGGGTGACTATTTTACTTTTCAACACCATAAAGGCCCGCTTAGGGGTCTTTTTTAGTTGGGAGTCTAATCATATTAATCCTCAGACTAAACCAGTTTTCGTTTATGTGTTGGATAGTTAAATGGTATGCATTTTGTTAACTATCTGAAATGTTGTATTTGATCCTTTTTTTTAACCTGCAATGCTGAAACCTTTCAGAAACAGCTACATGCATTCTCTGGCATCTTTTTTTTGGGAAACCTGTTTCTTTGGCAATTCAACAGATGAAGTTTGCAGTTTCAAAAACCCAGATCTCTGCGCATGAAGGTTCATGATTCATATACTGTTTGAAATTTAAAGTTTCTGATGCTCACGGTGTTAACTTATTGACTTTTCACTTATACCATCCAATCTAAGGAGAAATGTCCCTTCCTTTCTTTTATTTTTCTGAATGGATCCAAACAATGGCTTTCCATGTCTGCGACAGAAATGGCACCTTCTCACGAAGACATTTCTGCCATGTCCTGATGATACTGATCTATCCATCCTTGAATGATTTGAATTTCTTACCTTCTTTGTTCTATAACCCATTCCGGATCATCCTTTGTTTCAGATCTAAAGTCCAAATGATGAGCCCCTGAGCATCATAAGAACTAACTGGCTTCAGTAAATCTAAAAAATACTGGAATGATTTTGCAATTTTTTCCTGCAGTTTCTTTCTAGCCTTTCTCTGTGATAAGGGCAATTATTGCTGGATGAGATGTTCTTGAGGACCCTGATTGCAGATATGGAAAACCATTATGTCATACTACAAAAGTGGACGTCTGAAACTGAAACTATAAAAAGGAACAGATAGGCCTGCCCGCCTCGACTCCAAGGATCTCACATTCCATTGGAGAAGATGATGTTGCTAGCAAACCTCTTGAGCACCTTATCAATTTTCTGCAGCTAATTTTCCAATTAAGCACTACATGAGGAATTGAAAAACACCATCGAAGTTGTTGCCTGAAAAAAAACGAGACGAAAACAACACTTACATATCCACCATATACAGTAGTAATCAAATGCAGTCTCGGCCGAAGCCCCCAGGTCAGAAAACAGTCAGTCATCAGACCGCTCGTTGTAATCAAATTCGGATGGTGGGAACATGCTCTGGTTGGAGATCGACATCGGCATGATCATCTCTGTGCAAGCCTGCATATAATTTGTTTCAGGATTTCTGCATAATATAATACATCTCAGTTTTCTCACCAAAAATTGCAGTACTTGAGTTTCAGGCTCTCTACCTGCCATTGCCAGCCACTGAGGCCATGAGGGTCATCTTCGTCCTCTATCTGGAAGCATGTCTCGCTTCCTGTGTAATTGTTGTACAGGCCGCTGCTGCGAAAGCCTTGTTCACCATGTCAGCGCTTGGAGGAAACCTGTTGATGATCTTGCACATCTACAGACGTTTCCAAAAAAAAAAAAATGCTCGTTCATTATTGCAGGGTTCAGTTTATTAGTAATTCTGAAACACTTGTTGCTGTGATTATTTTGGCTGAAATGTGAGAGAAAGTTGCTAAAATTGGCTACCTCCTTGACAGGGTAGGCAGGAAGATTCTCCAGGAAATTCGCAGGGGTTGGATAGTCCACCATGGCCGTGTAAGTGAATGCTGTCCATAGCCAGTTTTTTTTTTCATTATTTGAGATGGAAAAGGAAGGGAATATCGTGTCCCTTTTTACTGGTCATGTTATATCTGGTGAAACGAGGGTGTCCGGGAGGGGATAAACAATGCGATTGTTGGAGGCATACGACTGTGGCTTTGATGGTTCGATTGGTGGCAAATCAAATGAGTACCCTGATTGGGGATACCGATCGTGCGAGAAACTTTTTCTCACATTGATTTTATGGACTCATTATCGAAAGTGTGTCACATATGAATCCTTGTGTTGTTGTTATGTCTGTTGTGGTGTTGTGGTGTAATTGTAGGAACTAAATTTCTTCTCGATTCTCGTAAAAATTCCATGAATGACAAAGGATCTCATAAACAATATTTGTTTCTCATTTTTGGCAAAAAATTTCAGGAACCCATGTGTGGTTGTGATGTCTGTTGTGTCGTAGTGTAATTGTAGGAGCTAAACTTATTCTCAATTTTTGTAAAATTTCCATGAATCACAAAGTCACAAATAATATTTGTTTTGTGCTGTATCTTTTCTTATTTCTGGCAAAAATGTTCAGGAATCGTTGTGTGGTTGTGATATCTGTTGTGGTGCCGTAGTGGAATGGTAGGAGCTAAATTTCTTCTCTCTTTTGTAAAAATTTCATGAATGACAAAGGATCTCACAAATAATATTTGTTTTGTGCCGTCACTATTCTTATTTTTGGCAAAAAATTTTCAGGAAAACACAGAAATGTGGCTTAGTTTTCAAGACACTACAAGTATTTTGTTTCTGGTTTGGAACAACTGTAGCAGAGGAAAATATCAACTTTTGTTTAAGTCCATGCTCAAAGTTAATTTTTGACATAGATATATTGTTTGTTTTCTATATCTATGGTTTTTGTAATGGATTTGTTGCCGATTTGCTTGTATAATTAACAAAAATATAATTGACTTATTAGTGAACAAAAATATTAGAAAACAAATAAAAACACATAGATAAATCATTTATGCTCTTTTATAAAAATTAACAAAGAATATAGTTTGATTACACTATGGATGCATAGTGTAATCAAAATGCAGCGTGCACCGATTCAGATAAATTGAGAAATAAATCAACGCGCCAATATATATAGATCGTTTACGTAATCCATATGGGAGCGGCAAGGCTTTGCTTCGCATGTGCTCTTGCTTGTTCCTTAATCTTCGCTCTCAGTTGGATTGTCAGGTGGCACCACCAGGCTTGAGAAACACCTCATCACCGCCTCCTTGAAAACAGCAACCAGCCAGGCGTCGTACATACAGAGACAAACATGCATGTTGGAATTCACTTCTTCTGGTCCTGAACAACACCATCTCGTTTTCAGCCATCCAACATGTTCGCCTATTGTATAAGGGCAGTGTTACGATAGTCTCTCCTCTCAACTCTTGCACACTAGTGTGCAAGAGTAGAGATCAATCTGAGCCTTTGATTTTGTTGAATTAAAAATAACTAAATGGTCAAACCGGTAATTCCGTTCCCTGAAAATGAGGATCTCCTTCCTTCCGCAATCTCCTTCCTAATCTTTTCATGCATAGCACGCATTATTTTTAGCATGACACATTTTCTCCTTCCGTTTTCTCTCTTTTGGTAACACAACACATTTTACCAGACATCGTGTCACATTTTTTTTTGCGTGAACCACTAACTTTTTTTCTTGCCCGGTGGCACCATGCAACCTTCTTTTTCAAGCATGGCACGATTCCTTAAAAATTAATCAAACCATGCATGGTACGAGTGCACACATTAGAGCAACTCCAAGAGCCTAGCCAAATCTTCCTCTCTATATTTCTATTTAGCTATTCATTTAGCTAGAATTCCCTCTGCAGATTTTGGTGTACTCCAACAGCCTCTTCAAAAACAAACTCTCTATATTCAAAAGCCACTTCATTTGTCAGCTTGCCACTCAAGCAATTCATCGAACAGCTACCATGCGTCGTGCACCTCGGGCTACCATGCGTCATTGTTGCAGCTGGAGCAGGTATCAGGTTGGGACTAGCCATGCAACAGCGCGGCGCGCGCGGGCGAGCGGCAACGCGGCGCGCCGGCAAGGAGCGTCAGCACGGCGCGCCGGCGAGGAGCAGCAGTAATGGCGTGCGAGCGGGGCAGCAATGCGGCGCGACCCATGAGCTCGCGAGCTCCGTCGCCGCCCCCACCCCCCCCCCCCCCCCCCCCCCCCCCCCCCCATGGAGCAGCGCGGCACGCCGACGAGCAAGCCGCACACCCGAGCGACAGCGCGGCGCTCGAGCGGCTGTAATGGCGTGCGAGCACGCGGCCCATGAGACGAGGCGGCAAAAGGAATGGACGCCGGCGCGACGCGGCGACCGACCACCTTGCACGACGTCCCCGACCACTTCCTGAAGTGCGTCATCCTACGCCTCGACACGCACCTCTGCCTCGTCTGCACGGCCGCCGTTTGCACGCGGTGGCGCTGCATCGCCGCGAGCCCAGCCGTTGCCTACAACTTCTCAGATTGCAGCTAGTCCTGGACCCCACCTCCCCGGCGCCACGCCGCCCTCTAGTCTTCGTCCCCGCCTCGCCGGCCATCAACGTCCGCCCATTCTCCCTCGACTTCCTCCCGGACGCGTCGGGTCACCGCCGATGGGAGCTCGTGGACGACCGCGGGAGCCTCCCTCGGCCCCCATGGAGCGCGCGCTCCCTCTGCTCTACGCGCCCCGCGCGCAGCCCGCGACCAGGCCAGCAGCCTCGAATCGCTGGACCTGTCGCAGAACGCGCTGACGGGGGCCGTCTCGCGCTGCCTCTTCTGCCTGCCGCGCCTCTCCAAGCAGCCGCTCATGGACAACGCCGTCTCCGGCGAGATCCCGCCGGAGATCAGCAACTGCACGTCGCCTGTCTGATTCCGGGCCAGCGGCAACCACCTCGCCGGCGACGTCCCTGCCAGGGCGCGGGGAGGGCGGAGGGCTGGGGAGCGCGAGATGGTGGGGCCAGCGCGCAGGATGGTGGGATGGCGACTGGGAGGGGCTCGGCATATTTGCCGAGCGAGGGGCGCGTGATGCCGAGGGAGATGGCGAAGGGACACCGATGCCTAGTCTGTTGGATGTGTATTTTGCTAGTTTTTTTATTCTGATATGGGATAAAGAGTCTCTTGGAGTTGTTCTTAGCTATCTGATATAGGATAAAGAGTCTCTTGGAGTTGCTCTTAGACGTCAATCTATTTCCAATCACGTTATTTTCCACACATGGCACGATTCTTAAAGTCTGGTTACGTGGACCTCTTTCCAAACAAATCAGCATACAATCGGGGTCTCACATCTTCTAAAAACAAACCGGCGGCCTCACGTTTTCTAAGACAAACTCAGAAAAAAAAAACTGGATTTGTTTCCTATAAAGAATTACTTTCCAAAACAGAAAATAGAAAGTAATAAAAATAGTTATAGGTGAAGTCTTGCACCTTCGAGACCTCTCGTATATATATAAAAAACAATCTGAGAGATTCGCTTGTGCCTTGCATGGCAAGGATGTGCATGGCGTGAACCGGCTACAGCGCACAATCATATTGCATGCTGCTAGCCGCCATGCGAGCATTCAAAGATATCGAGCACGTACCTACTCGCACCTCGAATTCAGGGAAGGGAACTGAAAAAAGGACGAAATCGGCACCGAATCCGCCTATATAATCACGTCCGATTCCCAACCCGTTCCATCAAAAAATTTGCTCTATATATCACAAACAACCTCTCGATACTCATAACCACCCAACCTTTAGCCAACGTACGTGCAAATGGCAAACACCAGGATGTTTTGCCTCACCATCATGTTACTAGTGGCACTGGCTTCCCAGTGCGCCTCCAGCGCGGCCGCCGACGACGGCAGTGACGCCGGACGCCGCGCACGGGCCGCGGCCACCGTCGACGATCTCCCGGCGGTGCACAACGAGGCGCGGCAGGCGGTCGGCGTGCCGCCGCTGACGTGGAGCGCGCAGATCGCCGGGTACGCCAAGAGCTTCGCGCAGTCGCGGCGCGGCGACTGCGCGCCGCGCCGTTCGTCGCTGTTCCAGTTCGGCGAGAACATGTTCGTGGGCAGAGGCCGGCACTGGAGCTCCAGGGCGCTGGCGGCGGCGTGGGTGGAGGAGCGGCAGTGGTACGACCGCGCGAGCAACTCGTGCGCCGCGCCTCCGGGCGCCGGGTGCGCGCGCTACACGCAGGTGGTGTGGCGCAACACCACCCAGCTCGGCTGCGCCAGGATCGTGTGCGACACCGGCGACACCATGCTCGTCTGCGACTACTTCCCGCCGGGCAACTACGGCAACGGCGGGCCGTACTGATGGATCGATCGATCGGACATCGTACATTGAGCAGCACGTTTGTCCGTGCCAAAACATTTGTTAATTTCAACGTGTTGAGTCGTGTTTGGCGAGCGGATTTGTATGGAGCTTCGCCTACGAGGTCTGGATGGATTGATTTCACGGAGGACGTCGAAACTGGTCAGTATTCGAGCCCGCTTCTGCTTGCTCGTCTCGTCATTAGTCCAGGCGACGACGATGCCGGTGCAGCTGCCGACGATCTTCCCTTCGTGCGCGTCGACGGAGCACACGCTGACGACGGACCGAGCCACGGACCGGACCAGCGCCTTGTCGCTCGGGCTGGACACGAAGTCCGCGGTGTGTTTATCCTTGGGCTCCATCACGGTAGGAAGAAGCTGTCTGCGAGGATCGAAAACGGGTGGGTTGATCCTAGTGAGCTCGTCTCTCTGGTCGCCGGAGTTGGGGAACGGCGGTGTGGCGGCCATGGTGGTGGGTTCGGCTTCGTCAGCTGCGCCGTACTTCTTCTTGCTCTGCTGCTTCACCTCTGTGTCGTCTGCGTTGCTGCTGCCGGCCACCAATTCAGTTGCCTTCCGCTTGTTGTCAGGAACAGGCCCATGATCTCTGGACTCCGCCGCAGCAAGCAACCTCGCCGCCATTTGTTTTTAGGAACAGCAGCGTTGTTGATGCGGGCTCACCGTCCGTGGCCTCCACTGCAGCGTCGAGCGTTTCGGCGGAATCCTCTCCTCACCGCTCCTCTCATAATGAAGATCTCGCGAGGGGCCCGAACAGATGTGTGCATATTTGCTTGAGCCGCAGTCGGACATGAAACCGACACGTATGGCGGATTAATTCCTCTTTCTCTAACCTGAATCTGACACGAAGTCCGAATCCTGTTTCGATAGGGAAAGGATAGGGGCCTGGACGGTACGGAGTACCTGTTCTTCTTTCTCGTCCATCTTCCTCTCGCGGAAAATGCTAGCAAATAGGATCCGATCGAATATTCGATAGTAGTCCAGCGACGAAGCACAGGTGTTGCAAACCAAACAAGCCGGTTATGTACGCCCTGTGCATTGACCAAACAATTGGGCTTCATGGATAGAAAAGCACATGCTTCTAGAAGATTCACTCAATGGTTTCCTTTTTTTTCTCCCAATCATCAACTATATGTAATTCTCCATCAATCAAATATTGAAGAATCGCAAGCTGAAAAGAATATAATAAAAAAAACTCAAAGTTTTTCTAATTATTATTCAGTCCCACCTGAAAAGGTGTTTACCTCAAACACTATGGAACCTGACCAAAATGTAGGTCAGCTTCGTAGAAAAATAAATAAATCAGCAATGTAAGAGGGGGGGGGGGGGGGGGGGGGGGGAGGAGAGGAAAATAGAGTTCCTAGTTAGCTTTTGGCTCCTCAGCACCATGATGGATTTTTTACAGCAAATAAAAAATACAATAATTGAAACTAAAAAATAACATCAAAAGAGCCTTTCAGCCCCCAAAAATTACAAATATCATATCATTTTTTGTTAATACAAAAGGGTTAGAGTTGTCTAGTTTGTTTAGCTGTGTTAGGCAGAACACACATACTCAGACACTCTAGTTGTCCAATTCAGGAGAAGCAAAATTGTCTATAGCAGACTAAGAAATAGTGCCTTCATCCCCAACACATCGACAAAGACGATTTTGGGCACACTATGATTCAGTGAAATTCGTCTATGACACACTATTAGTGATGAAACAATTATCTTCAATATTTTTATCTCAATACATAAAATAGATTAAAACTTAAAACTTTGCACAAAGATATATTGTGACATTCTCAGTCAATATAGTTTTTGATATATTTTTTCCCAGTGTTTGTATAGTCTCTTTGTTTTAATATTTAATTTGTGGTGAATACAATTCAAAAAATTGAAAAAAAAAATCTATAAAGTGCACTGATAGAGAATGTGACTATGCATCTTTGTTCAAAGTTTCAAGTTCTAATGTATTTTAAATACTGAGACAAAATTTTTGAACATAATTGTTTTCATCGCTTGTAGTGTGTCACAGACGAATTTAACGGAATCATAGTGTGTCCCAGAAAAAATGTCTTTGTCAGTGTATTGGGGACGAAGCAGCATTTCTCAGTGTCCTACAGACAATTTTGCCTTCAGGAAAAGAAGAGGAGGAATGTAATCCACAACTAATACAATATTAATGTTTTCATATCAACACAACTTTGAGACAAAACCAGGCACTGTAATGTATTCTAGCTCTTTCAAAACAATTGATGCTACTAAACTTGGCCTTTCGAATGAGGTAATTATAATAACAGCAGAATACATGAGTTAAGTTTCTTCAATATGTAGTTTATAGTGATTGTAAACTTTTCGTATATCGGATATATACCAAATATGTCTCTAATCATGAATTATTAGTTCTATATTTTCATACCAACCTATGTAGTACGCCATATTGCATCTTTTAAAATGTTGTGATATCAACTACGTAATACATATTGTGAAATTTCAATATATTATGTCACACCAACTTATATTGTATATTGTGTAAGAGTAATATTTTGCATATGATAGCAACTTATTGATATACAAATTACTATGCTTGTGTCTACACAAGTGGGTACTACCATATCAAGATAAGTTGCTACTAGATTTGAGTCAGAACAAATTTTTGTATTTAGTACAATTTAAAAGTTATTACTATGCCTATAACATAAGTTGTTACTATCTCTAGTATATAAATTGCTATGGGTTTTTAAATTTACAAGGTAGCAACTCACGTCATAAAACTAGTAGTAACTTATGTGATATTATAATACATGCTAAAAAGGTTCAGAACCTATCCTAGTGGGATCTAGTTTTGTTCGTCTTGTCATGTAGAATGCAACGGTGGAAACGAAATCAAAAACGGACATCGTATGAAAGAGTTACGGCATTTTAAAGTTTCTAGATTGGGTAATTAATGCTATGACATCACCAGACAGCAACGTGGACGTTGTGTGCGCGGACTGCTCTTTTCTACACTGAATGAGAACACGTGTTGGTTTCTGGTTCGAAGGATTAAGATTAAAGACAGGTGGCAACTGTTGGGATGGGACGCGCGCTTGCCTATAGCGCGTCTGTACACGCATTAACCTCTCCTATAAAATATCCAAAGATCACAATTTTTTTTCTATAGGCTTTTATGAATGTTTTAATAAATCAAGAATGAAAAGGTCCTATCCCTCGCTGCAAAAATGATACCAAGAATCCAATTAATAGTGATAAAATTGAGTGATAATTGGTATTTTAATATGGTTAGCCGGAAAATCATGTGCGGGTACATATGCCCCCTCGCGCCACAAGTACAAGGCAAGCAAACAAATTCATCATACTTTCTGGATAACCCCAAAAAATGCACAGATATCTATCGCTTGTGTCAAACATTCTGGAGCAAATATCTGAAGAGTATGTCCTGCCAGGTGTTGAGTGTGCACCGTACTCTTCATCCTGGATGTGGAAAATCATCCTCCCACTCCCGTGGCTTTGATCAGCCCACTGGCATGTGACGATGTCATCACATTATTGTGGCTTTGTTTTCAGGGCACTACAAAATTTTGTTTATGGTTTGCAACACCATAGAAAAGGAAAATATCAACTCTTTTCTTAACTCAATACACAAAGTTAGATTTTTGACAAAGATATATTGTTGTGTACTTGCGTTCTATATGTATGGTTTTTTAATGGATTTGTTCCCGATTTGTTTGTATAATTCACAAAAATATAAACTTATTAGTAAACAAAAATATTAGAAAAAACACATGGATAGATCGTTTATGCTCTTTTAAAAAACACTAAGAAAGAAGATAGTTTGATTTTAAAAGAGCATAAACGATCAAACTATGGTTTTTCAACTGCAGGCTTACGTAAGCCGTGTGGGCGGCAAGGCTTGCTTCGCAGGTGCTCTTGCTTGATCCTTAATCTTCGCTCTCAGTTGGATTGTCAGGTGGCGCCACCACCGGCTTGAGAAACACCTCATCACCGCCTCCTTGAAAACAGCAACCAGCCAGGCGTCGTACATACAGAGACAAACATGCATGTTGGAATTCACTTCGTCTGGTCCTGAACACACCATCTCGTTTTCAGCTATCCAACATGTTCACCTATCGTATAAGGGCAGTGTTATGGTAGTCTCTCCTCCCAACTCCAAGAGTGGTGCAAGAGTAGAAATCAATCTTAGCTCTTGATTTTGTTAAATTGAAAATAATTAAATGGTCAAGCCGGTAATTATGTTCCCTAAAATAAGGATCTCCTTCCTTCCGCAATCTCCTTCCTGATCTTTTTCATGCATAGTTCGCATTAATTTTAGCATGGCACATCTTCTCCCTCCGTTTTCTCTCTTCTCTCTTTTCTCACATCTTCTAAAAACAAACCGGCACACGTTTTTCTAAAACAAACTCACCAAAAAAAAAATTGGATTGGTTTCCTAAAAAGAGTTACTTTTCAAAACAGAAAATAGAAAGTAATAAAAATGGTAATTGGTGAAGTCTTGCACCCCAACCATCTTTTACCTGCAGGAGATCTCGTCTCGTATATAAAACAATCCGAGAGATTCGCTTGTGCCTTGCATGCCAAGGATGTGCATGGCGTGAACCGGCTACAGCGCACAATCATGCTGCTAGCCGCCATGCGAGCATTCAAAGGTATCGAACACGTACCTACTCGCACCTCGAATTCAGGGAAGGGAACTGAAAATTGTACGAAATCGGCACCGAATCCACCTATATAATCACGTCCGATTCCCAACCCGTTCCATCAAAAAATTTGCTCAACACAACCACCAAAACTTTAGCCAACGTACGTGCACATGGCAAACACTAGTATGTTTACCTCACCATCATGTTACTAGTGGCACTGGCTTCACTGTGCGCCTCCAGCGCGGCCGCCGACGACGGCAGCGACGCCGGACGCCGCGCACGGGCCGCGGCCACCGTCGACGATCTCCTGGCCGTGCACAACGAGGCGCGGCAGGCGGTCGGCGTGCCGCCGCTGACGTGGAGCGCGCAGATCGCCGGGTTGGCCAAGAGCTTCGCGCAGTCGCGGCGCGGCGATTGCGCGCCGCGCCGTTCTTCGCTGTTCCAGTTCGGCGAGAAACATGTTCGTGGGCACAGGCCGGCACTGGAGCTCCAGGGCGCTGGCGGCGGCGTGGGTGGAGGAAGCGCGGTGGTACGACCGCGCGAGCAACTCGTGCGCGGTGCCGCCGGGCGCCGGGTGCGCGCGGTACACGCAGGTGGTGTGGCGCAACACCACGCAGCTCGGCTGCGCCAGGATCGTGTGCGACACCGGCGACACCATGCTCGTCTGCGACTACTTCCCGCCGGGCAACTACGGCACCGGCGGGCCGTACTGATCCCACCAATCAAGGTCATCGTCGAGCAGCACCTTCGTCCGTGCAAAAAAAAAAAAAAGCATTTGTTAATTTCCACGTGTTGAGTCGTCACGCTACTATATAAGCGTTTGTAATGTCTCATGAACTTTAATAATTTGTTCATGTTTCTCGTTGTGATTAAATTGAGCTATACTTTGGTATGCTAGAATAAAACTGGATTCCAATTGGTTACGAAACACGCAAGACAATGACACACATTTGGTGACTTTGAAGTGTAATAAAAGGGAATCAATTGTTTTCGCAAAAACCGTGGGTAAATGTGGATAAGTTCACTAACAAATAAGTGTCTGCAATACCGAATTCGACCAGTAAGTAAAGTGCCAGCGTTGACACAAGCAATTGATGAAAGAGCATTGGTGCATACTCCAACTTACTAGACGATACCAAGTTTGCTTTGTGTTTATTCTATGGCTAATGGTCATTAACCAATTCAATAATTCAATATATTTAAAACAGATTTGCTAGAATTCGGCGAAAAGCTTGGAATTCGTGAATTCTTGTTATTGTGAGTGCTAACAAAAAAAAAAAACAACCATTCGGTTGAAAGTGAGAGTAGGGGGTTTCTTGTGGAAGGAGATGCGCCAGCAGGAAAAGGTGCTTGTAACAGGCGGCGATGGCAATATGAAAGCCTCTAAAATGATTCAACGAAGTAATGCTCATAAATATATGTTGAGATCTGAGACCCCAGTAGATCAAGTAACATGCAAATTACTCTTGAAAACATTTGTTGCGCATCGAGTAACCGCTTGAGGCTACAAAACTGATGAATGCAATGCACTATAAAAGCATGTCAGTGGAACGTAGTACAAGAGACCACAAATCGTCCTCTTATAAAGTCACAAGTCACAACGCCTTGTTCACGGACTCCATCAAACCGAACTCACAAGTCACAAAACAACACAGCAACTAATTAAACATGTCTCCCTTCTCCTACATCGCCATCTTCACGCTCGCCCTGGCCTCCGCATCACTGCCCCGCGCCTCCGCCGCCGTGGAGGACGGCATCTACTTCGACGTGCCCCCGCGGCAGCAGTTCCTGCAGGCGCACCACGCGGCGCGCACGGCGGCGGGCGTGCCGCCGGTGGCCTGGAACGTGACGCTGGCGCTTGACGCGCTGCGGTACGCGAACGAGCTCCGGCACCGGTGCAACACCTCGCCGCTCGCCGCGTGGGGCACCGACGGCGTCTACGGCCGCAACCTCTTCAAGGGCGCCGGCATGCGGAGCCCCGACGATGCCGTGGCGTCGTGGGCGGCCGAGGGCCGGTGGTACGACAGCCGCGGCGGCGGGTGCGCGGCGCCGGTGGGGAAGACCTGCGCTCACTACACGCAGGTGGTGTGGCGCGCCACCACGCAGGTCGGGTGCCGCCGCCGCATCTGCTCCCACAGCGACGACACGGTGGCGGTCTGTGAGTACTACCCGCCCGGGAACGTCAAGGGCCAGCGGCCATACTAATGATCCTGTGCTGGTAAGGGCGGCCAGTAAAATGTCCACGTACTTCTCAAAAAAAAAAAGTAAAATGTCCTCGTGCCGAGGAGATTCATTGTCATTGATATGTTTGGGCATCGAGGAAACAGGATGATGTATTCTAAATAATGTTCATATAATGATAATCGGGAATTACCCTTCGCAAAAAAATAATAAGCGGCGAACGACAATACAACAATCAGCTCAAAAACGATAGGGTTTCAGTCAATTTTCTAGGCCAATCAGAATCAGACATGTCGGTTTTTTTTTTCATTGTTAAGTCGAATTGAGTGAAAAGCAGAAAGATTCCATTTGATTGAGTAAAAATCAATACAAATTCAGTCGATTTTTCAGGAACCCAGAAATCGACTGAACTAAGAAACTAAAACATTCAAAATTTCAGTTGACACGAAATCGACTGAATATGCATTATATTATAGTTATTGTTAGGTTGATACTAAATTAATTTGACGCAACGAAGAACTCATGTCATCAGAATATTGACACGAAATCGACCAAAAATTCATATACAAAGTCGATTTTTAGGTTGATACTATATTTAAAAATCAACTAAAACCATAATGAAAGTCACTCGTGTTTAGTTATTTTTGAGAAGAACAATTTCACAAAAAGTTCAGTTTGGTACGCAAAACATGTTGTAGTTATTGTTGATTTCAATGACATGTGTCTATCTGAAACTGATCATTGTAAAAAAGTGGTTCTAAATTATTATTCTGTTATTATCTGACTGAAAATTTTTTTGAACACACAGAGCTACATTCTGCATTACTCACAAAAGATTTAGATAAGAGCCTGCTCCTACAAGTTGGATGTAAGAAAAGCTGGTTACATAATCGGTTGTTTGATGTACATAAAAAGTGAATATATGAGCATATTAATATTTTACTTTCCTTCACGAACCTATATTGAGGTTGAAGCAGTTTGTCACAACTGAGAACATGATGGGTGACAGAAGCAACAATATTGAACATGTAAGAATGAAAATAAACTCAGATATTTGTAGCAACTGGATACATAATTGGTTCTATTCTTTCTTGTGTTGTACAAAAAATATTAAAATAATAGTATTGTACAAAGGAGATTAAAATAACATAACAGAATCAGCTCTTGGTTAAGATATCAATAGAAAAAAATATGACATTTTAGGCAATGTATAAGCTCTATGAGAAGTCGTCATCAGACCGGCCATTGATGTCTTTGTGCTCATCACGTGGACGAACGAATGATCTTCAAGCAAAACACCGAGTTTAAATGAAAATAACTTCGTCCCTGAAGTTTCTTTTGTAGCTTGTTTTAGAAGACAACTTAAGATAGTGTATATTTTCCTATTTCCTTACTTATATATCAACCCACTTTTCTTAGAATCACAACCTTAAAAGATGCTCCATTGATGTTCATGCTGTGCTCAGCCGATATCCATGTTGAACCAGCATTTTTGGCTTAAAGGGCATTCACTAAAGACATGCTTAAAAATTTCTTTTAAATCTTGTTGTTAGCAAAACATATTTACAATCCTAATCAACTTGAATGTTCTTCTTAGTAATTCGCTACTAGAAACTAAATTTTCCTTGTTGGTAGATACACAAAATATTTGGTGCTGAATGCTCCGTGAGGAATCGACCTGAGTTACCACTTCCTTCGAAATGCGCTTCATATATATGATAGTTGCTTATTCAATTTCTCAATTTTTCTCACGCATGTTTCATGAGGGGCCTGTGAAGAAACGGAGATATATCTTCAGGTAGAACATCGTCCCCTGACTTACATTTGTTGTGTATGGGAACTTCCTCAGTGCAAAAGGCACATTGTTGATACAGCTTCAAACTCCTGAATTAATGTTGGGACAAGAGTTTACAAGATAAAATATATATTTTTTTAAATTTCTTCATCACTAGTATAAAATGCAAACTAGATATACCTAGTATCCAGTCAAAAAAAAAAGCCAGATCACCCTTGTATCCAGCTCAAATTCTTGGAGCTAATATGTGATCTTGTACCAATTGCACATGATATAGAATAAATGATTTTTTCCAAAGCAGAACACAACCCCACGGCAGCAATTCCTGCAGGCGCACAACGCGGCACGCGCGGCGGCGGGCGCGCCGTCGGTGGCCTGGAACCGAGCTCCGGTACCGGTGCAAAACACGTACGACGCCGCTGGTCGCGTGGGGCACCGACGGCGTGTACGGTCGCAACCTCTTCAAGGGCGTCGTGGCGTCGTGGGCGGCCGAGGGGCGATCGTACGATGCCCGCAGCGCCGGAGGGGGAGACCTGCGTGCACTACACGCAGGTGGTGTGGCGCCACCGCACATGCTACTACAGCGACGACACGGTGGCGGTCTGCGAGTACTACCCGACCGGGAACGTCAAGGGCCAGCGCCCTGCGGCCATACTGATCATTATCCGGTGCCTACTTACCAAGGTAAATCGTGGGTTGGTAGCGGATTGCGGATGCAAAGTTCAATAGCGGAATTCAAATTACCCTCATAGTTTTGAGTTTATGAACCATCTTCCAAAAGACAATATGTTCAATTCAAGGTTGTGAGACTCTGAAGGAGAGTATCGACATCATTAGTGGATCTTGACGCTGGCAAGCACCACCTCAGACAGTCATGGCGGCAGTCATGGATGGATGATTCGTACATGCTAGTATGGATCAATGGAGTGGACTGATATTACGGCCTGACACAACGCTATTGCGGCTTGATACAACGTAATAGCGGGTCGCAAAACGCAATTGCGGACGTAAAGTTACAACCTGCTACCTTCGGAACGCTACCCTGACGTCAGAGGTCCGCTACCGCAATAGCGGCCGCTACAAACGCTATTTGTTTCCTTGCTACTTACTGGTAACTATGCTCCAAGATGATGGTCAGTAATAAAATGTCCAAGAGATTCATTGATTTGTACGGGGCAAAGGTGATGATATATCCTAAATAACGTTCAAATATAAATCGTATAGCGCCCATATTTTCTTTTCAACATATTCTTCATAAGTTACATGCATGAGTGAGTAACAAAATAAAATTGAGGTACTTTTAAGGTCTGAAATACCTGATTTTTTTCTCACTTGAGTTACAACCAATGTATATTAAAGTTACACCAATTGTATACCACATTTATTGTGATTATTTCGGTGTAAATCTTGAGTGTAGACGGTGTAAATAAAAATTAGGCATTAGGATCCTTTACAATGCCTAAATTTTTGTTCTCTACTATGTGAGACTAAATCTCATTCACATAAGCAAGATCTGATGGTTGAAAATTCAGACATTTTTCTCCTCTAGAATGCCTAGGCAATGTATAGATGGCCCCATGTGAAACGTCCTGCATTATTAAAAAAAAAATCTGAACGCAAAAAAAAAATTGAACACGAAAGGGCCTGCCTAGTGGTTATAAGAGAGCCTCAGTAGCACCTGAGGTCCTGGGTTCGACTTCCCGTGGGAGCGAATTTTCTAGGATTTCACGACGTGGCCATCGACAGCGAGGCGCCAGTGGTGACTTCGTTAACCTCGAGGATTTGCCGGCTCAGTCTTAGAAGAGGCTCATAGGGTAGGGTTTGCGTATAGGCGTTCATAAGTTGCGTTGTGAGTGTCTGAGTTGTAATGTGTAATCGAGAAAAAAAATCCGAACCATCCTACACATATTTACACGTTTTACAATGGTGTCGTACCCCTCCTCCACGATTTTTTTTCACCCACGTGGTTCCCTGCCCGCCCACCAGCCACGCACGCACCCATACCCATATAATCACGGATTTGTTTCCAAAATTGCGTTATTTTCTTCCCTGCGTTGTCGATCTCCTACATAGATGGAACGTGGCCGCCTTGAGGAGCCACGTTCTTCAGCAAGGCTTTTAGATCAGGATCTCGCCGTGACGAGTTCATCGACATATGATCGGCGTCCACGACGAGGACGTGATCGCGGTGTTGATCAAGAGTCCGTCCGTGGCGGCTTGTAGATTAGGATCTCAGTGCCGGCGTTCTTGCGCATGGCTGCGTCAAGACCGACGTGGTCAGCCAAGGCTTGCGGCAAGACAGACATAGACGTGCTCTCGAAGTTTGATTCCTACCCCGGTTTCAATTCGTCGTCTGGTAAACAAAAAATTCACCAGCTCGCCCGGTTTCCGTTGTTTCAGCTCTTTGTATTGCTCTCGTCAAACAAAAAATAAATAAAATATTTTCTTTGCTCCATGCAGAAATCTCGTGTTCGACCATGAATGATGATAATGAACCACCGAAGCAGGGTCTTGACAGCCTAGCACAAATTGATCCAAGTACGAGCAATGGTAAGAGAAATTATATTTGTGCAGAATAATTAGAATTAGCTAACCGAATATATGTGCCGTCTTTTTCTTTACGACATGTGGTTAGCAGGCCCATATTAATCACTCCAGAAGTTCAACTGAATAAAGGATATGGAATTGAGGGTGATTGGTTGCTGGTTGGATTTGTTTTTGTATTTTTTTCTTTATCTATCAAACTCCTTCATTGTTGCCAAGATCGCACGCCATAACTATTCACTGCCCCATTCTGTTCTTCATGCCAAGATCGCAGGCGTATCTGTTCTTGATGGTATAAATGTTTTTGATGCTATACAACTGTACGGTCTACCAAATGATTTTATGCCATGATTACTTTTTTCTTTTGGCGCTGTGCATTAGGATGGGATTTTGCTTTGTGTTCTGACTGAAATTTATTACAGATGAACATCAGATTAGTAGACGTAGGTCATATCTTTTCCTAATGCTGACTTCTGGCCGTGATGTACACTTGAACAATTTTATATCTTGTTGGCGATGGTCTTTCAGTTAGTGTGTTTGTGTGTCACTTCGTTATTTGCACGGTTGTGTTTTAGTTATGGGAGTGGCCCGAGTCTTTAGGCTCAGTCTGTTAAACAGAGAGCACTAGGTAGAGACAGCATGCATGTAATTCAGACAAATGTTCAGCAATGCTCACCCAGAATAGTTTCTGTTCTTGTAGCAACGAAACTCCGGTAGAAACTGACATAACCTAATTTCCTTTGCATTTCGTTGGTACCAGCATTATTCTTCTCAACTGCCCTTATGATGTTTTTATTTATGGTTATTTCATTCTCTCTTCTGATCCAGATTAATTTGCATGTTCCAGTTAGTCAATATATATGGTCAAGCATAGAACTGATACCATGTAGCCGATGAACGGTTGTTGATTATGTGGTAGCCAACGGTGAGCCTATCATTGAGGGTTTCTTTAACCCTGCGCTTATATATCTTCACCATGGTTGTCTTTGTGAATGCATCAGATAGCCATGGAGACGGGATAAAATCAAGTAAACGGAGGCACCATTACATTATCATTGTTGGAGTTCAGTCTGTAAGATTCATGCCTTAATTTTATTTTCAGATGAAAATAGCACCCCTGTGGATCACCTCGCTAAAAAGCGTAAAGAATTAACTTGCTAGAAAGTGTAAGAAAAATGCAAAGTACCAAATGGTGAGTCCAATACTTGAACCTCGGCCTTTCTTGCGCTGGTCGCAACTGGTACCAGCGTACATCTGGCTTGTTGACCTGAGTAAATAGAAATTAGCTTGCAAGTTCAGAGAGTAATACGGTAGCACAGATAACCCAAAGTTACATATAGCTGCATTTACCATATCATGCTCGAGGTACATTGTTATGCGTCCTCTTATAAATCTCCCTCACTTTGTAGTAAAGTGTCCACATCCTTTTTTCTAATACTGGTTACAAAAGTATCCTCTAAGAAGACCTTTCCACCATCTCCTCTGGTCAGCAATTGTTCTTGCCCCGTAACAACTCTATGTAGATACTTAATACCTACATGAATATTACCCCGTTATTTTGAACTTCACAGTGAAAATTATTTATGCTGTAAGTGATAATATTTGAATGATGTGCTTACCTATCCAAGTATGAATGGCTGAGGATGAAATATGCATTATTTTTATTTCCATATTACATTTGCACCCCTCATGAATTAGAAATAATTAAAGAATGCAAGACAATTCTGTCCAAACAGGGGGCAATAGATATACCGAAATTAATGGTGCTTTTGTTTCTAGAGACAACTTTCAATGCCTATTTAGTCCTGAAGCACTCATATTTGGAGATGTAAGCACGTCAGCCAAATATTATCGCTTAGAGCATAAACTATTTCCACTGTAAAATTCAAATAACAGGGTAATATTCATGTAACTGTTAAGTATGTATATAGAGTTGCTAAGGGGCAAAGAACCATCTGCTGACCAAAGATGGTGCAAAGGTCTTCACAGAGGATACTTCTGTAACCAATATTATTAAAAAAGATGGTTGGAGACTTTATTACAAAGTGATAGTCATTTCATAAGAGTATGCATCACAAAGTACCTCAAGCACGGTATGGTAATTGCAGCTATATGTAACTTTAGGTTATTTATTGTATTACTCGCTGAATTTGCAAGTTATCCTTGTTGTTTGTAGGTATTTCTCCCGGTCAACAAGCCCCATGCACACTGGTACCTAGTTGTGATCAACACAAGAAAGGCCGAGGTCAAGCGTTGGACTGGTTCGAGACTAATTTTGGAAGCGAATATCTGTCTGATTTTACTTGCTACACTTGTACCTAGCTGTGATCAACAAAAGAACTTGCGAGAAAGCGTATTACTCACAGAATTCTGCAACACTTTACCCTTGAAAAAGGAAGCTATACTTCTCAGGATGCTTGAATATATTCAAGAAAGGAGAGGTAATTAACAATGGTAACCTTTTAAACTTTTATTGTATCCACATTTGAGTAGCATATTTTTTGTATTTTCAATCTTCCACTAAAAATTGGTTATGTTAATACATTGCTTATTCAAGTTTTCATTTTTCCTCATGCTTGTTTCATGGGGTGGGGTGGGGGTGGCTGTGAAGAAATAAAAACTATCTTCAGGTAGTACGACGTCCACTGGCTTACATTTGTTGTGTATGGGAAACTTTCTCACTTCAAAAGGCGCAGTTTTCATACAGCTTCATCAAACTCCAAGATTCATGTTGGGACTGGAGTTTTTTTTTTTTTTTTTGAGGGCCATGTTGGGACTAGAGTTTACAAGATAAAATAGTGTAGTTTTTCTGCATCGCTAGTATAAACTGTAAAGTAGATATCTGATCAGTCAAACAAAGCCACATCACCCTTATATCCTCATCAAATTCTTGGAGATAATATGTGATCTTGAACCATTGCACCTGTCATAGAATCAATGGATTTCTACAAACAGAACACAATTCGGCCCATGCCACCTTTGTTTGTGCATTCTAATATTTCTTTTATTCTTATATAAACTATACGTTTTGGATAGAACTCAATGAGAATAAACTTTTACATAATAATATCAACAAACAAAATTAATATACATTAATATTAATTTATACATTAATATGATGAAACCCTTACCACTTTTTATACATTAATATGATGAAACCCTCTGCGTTAATGTCAGCAATTAGGTGTTTGGGGGAAAAAAGATGAAAGTCAAAATTGCACAAAATTTCTCCAAAAGAACAAAATATTTGAAAGAGACTCAAAACGGGTATTATTGTTTAGTGGAGCATTACAGAGAATTTTTTTTTTTTGCTGATGCACCATAATATCCGCAGTTATTTTTCGACTCTCCATGGCGAAAGGTGCACGAGTCTGTTATCTCATCTAGCTAAGTTCCTCTGCTTCTTCTCCTGGGTGGCAGAACACGCAACCGCACCCCGTGTCAACGCACTGGCCATGCCTGCGGAAAACCAAGTTGCATTCTTCGTCACAGGACTGGTCGTAGCATTTCTCGCCCGGCGACAGCACTATCGTTGTGCAGTTTTTCCCATGCGCCTGCATATTTCGCGGCATAGCTGCTGATCACAGCAAACAGGGAATTAGTCGAGTGATTTTGGAGCAGGTCAAATTCTCAATAAACCTGTTTCAAAGACGGACATCGTGATTTGGATTAAAAAGAATCTATGGTTTAGTTTTGATATAATAGTTTCATGCGGATTTGACGGCTTGTTTGGACAAGAAGCATCAAATCGTTTTCTGAAGGGAAAGCTAAAATTTTCTAGAGCAATCCTCCCAATTGAACCTTACTAATTACAAATGCCTCGTCATGCGAGAATGCAGATATGTATCTTCCGTACCTGATAACAGAGCAAGCAGGGCAAGGGCTGTGAGGATCACATGACTAGCCCTCATCGTAAATCAGGGATCAGAGGACGTTTGAGGGTCGATGTTGCCAACGTTGATGGCTGCTTGGTTTGTGACGGGGAGATGACGGGATCAGAATGGTATTTATCTGAATACTGAAGGTGATTTTGATCTTTTCTGGAATCATTTATGGTACATATCTCGTACCATATCAACAGAATTATATGCTATTTATAGGAGATTTCATACGATTTGCTAGATCTCTTAGATTTTGCTTTGACCATAGAAACCATAAAATACAACTAGTTTTTGGTCAAAGTCAAATATCTCTATCTCTGACTGTAAGTTTTTTTTAAAATTTTTTACATAGTTTAATAACATGAGATTTGTGTTTTTAGAGTCACATAAATACTTGTTACACTATAGTTTTCTTTTTGAAAAAAAAAGATGGTCAAAACTAAAAATGACATTGAAACAGTGGTATAGTAATTGATATGAGGGTGAGACGGACTCAAATCTTATTAACTGGCATTAGCAACCATGGACTTAATGGCGCGCGGCACGCATGTGAGAAGATTAATTTACGCACAATATTGGAGGTGTTTTTTTCTTATAGTTTTTTTAGCTAGCTACTGACACACCTCATTTGTAGCTCATTACGGGGGAGAAAAAAAAAGAAAGAAACATTCGATATGAAACTGCAGTATGCATATTCATTCATTACTTCAATAGATAGATGAGTTACCTACACCTGACATCACTCCATGACTAACCTAAATATTGAAGTTAAGGCGTAACGCTGAAAACAGCGCGCTTACGTAACAGTAGACGATCGATCCTCGGTCAATCCTATAGCGTATATATAACCACGTACACAAGACCATTCCCAACAACACAAATTAGCCAGATCAAATTAAGCCAGCCATGGACACCATTCTCACCGTCCTATCACTGCTACTGGCCCTGGCCACCGCACCACCATCCCTGCTGTCGACGGAGGCATCGGCTGTGCCGCCACGGCTCCCTCGCGGCGTGGTCACCGCCGGTGAGTTCCTGACGGCCATCAACGAGGCGCGCGCCAACGTGAGCGTGCCGCCGGTGTCGTGGAACGCGACGGTGGCGCGGAGGGCCAAGGCGCAGGTGAGCTGGCTCCGGAGCTCCGGCGGATGCGACCTGGCGCAGAAGGACAAGTCCCCGGTCCCCCACGTCTGGTGGACGACCTACTACACAAGCCCCGACCGGCGGACGCCGTCGGACGCGGTGTGGTCGTGGGTGAGCGAGCGGCAGTGGTACGACCACGACAGCAACACGTGCGCCGCCGGCAAGCAGTGCGGCGACTACACGATAGTGGTGAAGCGGGCGTGGCAGCAGGTCGGCTGCGCCGTGGTGGCGTGCGCGTCCGGCGGCACCGTCATGGCGTGCGACTACTCGCCTGGGACCAACAGGATGCCAGACCCCAAGGACCCTCCGTACTGATCCATCCATTTGGTTTGCATTGGTTGGTTGCGATCATAGATATGAGAACTTGTGCCAGCTTTGTCTTCTACCATTTTTTTTTGCGATAATTGTCTTCTACCATATACTGAACCACACCGATTTAAATCTGTGCAGCTGAGTAATAATCTTTCATAAGACAACGTCCCTAGCTACAAGTCGATACCATCCATCTCCAGAAATTATATTGCTTTATCAGTTCTCATATCGAGTATTCACATATTGATGAAAAAATGGCTGAAATAACAGTTCATATTGTAAATGTTTTCATTTTTTTGTTGTTTTCCTTATAAATTGACACAAACCTCCATTCACAACTACTTGGTAATGTTAATTTTATTGTTCATCGTTTGGTTCTTCTTCAATTTAACAAGTACTTAGAAAATTGTTATTAGTCCAAGTACGAATAGTAAAAATAAAAATTTCCAAGTATTTGTGGAAGAAGGTTAGTACAACAAGATAAGGTCTAGGTTTGATATTTTAAAATTTAAATATTGAATTGAATTGTGTGAAAAAGTAAAGCCGCTCTTTGAATTGTTTGAATCTGTCCCATTAATGTTGACATAAATAATACTTTCAAAAATGGTTGAATCTGGCCCAAATTAGATGATATGAAAACCCATACTACATCTGGCCCATTTGACCCAATTTACTCTCCTCGCCGTCGCCAGCAGCTAAACCTCCGCCTCCAAACCTTGTGAAAATTCCAATCCGCCGGCGCCGGCCGCCTCTCCTCCCTCCTCCCAGCGAGATGTCCGCGCCGCAATCCCTCTCTTTCCTCCTCCCCTCTCCGCACCACGCTCCCCACATCCCTCGCATCTCCGCCCCGTGCCCCTCCTCCTTATCTGCCCACGCCGCCCGCCGCTTCCCACGTCTCGCAGCCTCAATTTCCGCGCCACCCCTCGCGGCATCACCCCCTCCTGGCGGCTCCGGCGATGGCGGTATCAGAGGTGGCGGAGATGGAGGAAGCGAAAGAGGCCCTCCTGACCCCGGCGACGGGTGGCGGCGGTGGCTCGAGGGCCTCCGCCCGGAGCACCTCGTCGTCCTTCTAATGCTTCTCCAGTCCGGCGCCGCGTCCGCGCTTGCGGAGGCCCTCGGCGCCGGCGGCGGTGATGACCCGGTCGTCTGGGAGGTGAGGCGCGGCACGCGGACGCCGCTCGTGCCGGACCCGACGGGGACATCATACCACGTCGCGGGAGATGAGGGGCCGAAGCGCGCGGAGAAGGTGGGAGACGGCCGTGAGGACCTGGCCTCCCTGCGGAGGCAGCTGGAGCAGTCCTGGCGGCGGTGCGCGGACGTGGCCGTCCAGCTGCTGCTCCCAGACGGGTACCCGCACAGCGTCAGCAGCGACTACATGCAGTACTCCCTGTGGCGCGGCGCACAGGGCGTCGCCAGCCAGATCAGTGGCGTGCTCTCCACGCAGGTCTGCACCGTGGCTTCTGCAAAAATCAAAATGCCGTTCGCAAGTTCATAGATAAAAAGGTAGCGTCTTTGTTGAGTGATGAATTGTGTTGTTCAGGCGTTGCTATACGCGGTTGGGTTGGGGAAAGGGGCGATACCGACTGCTGCCGCAGTGAATTGGGTGCTGAAAGACGGGCTCGGGTACTTGAGCAAGATCATGTTGTCCAAATTAGGCCGCCATTTTGATGTCAACCCAAAGGGGTGGCGGCTAGTTGCAGATTTTCTGGAGAACACGGCTTATGGGCTGGAGATTTTGACACCAGTGTTTCCGCACCTATTTGTCCCGATTGGGGCAGCTGCTGGAGCTGGTCGGTCTGCAGCTGCTTTGATACAGGTTAGGCCCTGCTCTAGTATTTATTGTCGTAACACTGTTGGTTATTGCTATGGATTGTTGGTAACAT
Organism: Eragrostis nindensis; assembly: GCA_012490785.1. NCBI lineage: Eukaryota > Viridiplantae > Streptophyta > Magnoliopsida > Poales > Poaceae > Eragrostis > Eragrostis nindensis. The sequence continues at coordinate 254,779 of JAAXCT010000307.1, read as the reverse complement.
TAGCTGGACTTTCTAGCCTGATTCATATTTCTGGGAACTAACTATGTACATGGTTACCCTCTGAAGTTCTGCTCAATCGTGTTCTTTTATTTCTATCCTTGCTTTTGATAGCTATTTGTACATTTCTAATCTTTCAGAGTCCACATCACACATTATGTGGCGATGAAAAATTTAATAGACATACATACAAATATTCATGCATTCATGGCATGTTAATGGGTACCATAGCAATCAAATGAACTAGCAACATGATTGCATTGTGTTATTTCTGTTATTTAGTGGAATTGGGGCTATTAGGTTTAAAGATGTGGTTCTCTAGTGCAGAGTTGCTGTTCTCTTCCATTTCGAAACTTTTTGACTCCGAAAAGAAAGAAAAAAATTACAGGAACTTTGCTTGGGTCGAGTGGAGAGTCTAGCTTAGGCTAGTCAGGTCGGGTCGTTGTATTCCTATAAACAGGGATTATGTAATTTTGTGAACTCGAACTCCCTCCTGCTGAGGGTGGGGAGGAGTTTGGGATGTACAGATCTTTTCTTCTCTCTTAAATATAAAGATGTGCATCTTTCCTTCATTTTCCGAGGAAAAAAAAGAAAGAAAAAATTAACAGTTCTTCTATGCATGCCGTACCTGCATGCTGAAACTCTGATTGGTGCTCTATGTGGTTGCATTATGGTAGCCTTTTCTTTGGGTAATTTTTCATGGATGAATGAACTCTAGCACTGTAGAAACATCTAATGTTGCGTAAGTATATCTGTAATATGTTGGGTGCTATAAATGAAGAGTTAATTTTTTTTGGCACAAAAATGCATAAATTTACATGTTTTTCCATCTGATGGTCATATGAATATTAGCAATAGCCAGAGTGTTGATCGTTCAAGTCGTACCTTTTTTTGGCTGAATAAATATACAAACATTGCTTTAGGCATCCTATCTTATTCTAAAATCCCTTGTATTCATTCTCTTTCAACATTGAGAAAGAAACAAATGCATTATATCTATTCTAGATCAATACGATGTGGTTTTAGTACTGGAAATTTCCCTCTATTGAACATCGTCTAATGTTGGAATAACTGCAGGCTGCCACCAGAGGTTGTTTCTATGCTGGATTTGCTGTCCAAAGAAACTTTGCCGAGGTAAAGTCAATTTATTGTCATTTGTCAACAACTTTCAGTTTTTATTTGTGTTATGGCGAGTGGGTCGGCCACAAGCCCAGGCCCACGAGCACTGTAGCATGAACAGTACTTCGGGATTAGTTGGTTTGTTAGGAAAGAGATAAGTTAGATTGGTTTGGTTAGGATATTTACTTAGGGGTCAAGTTTGCCCGTCTCTATATAAAGAGACATCTTTGTATCAATTAGGTCAAGGAAGAGGTAGAGGATTAATCTCAGAGCCTCCAGCGTGAGGGCGAGATCCCATCTACCCCCTTCCCAATCAGCCCTAATAACCAGTTCATAACATTTGGTATCAGAGACCTTTGATCCTCCGCCTGTGTTTCCTGCCACCAACCTGTTCTTCCCAGCCGCCATTAGTTCATCCCATCTGCTCAGGGAGGAGCCTAGCATGGCAACGCTGCAGATGAAGGATATTTGCGCCAAGATCGATTTCGCCTTCGACGTCCTAGGGAGAAAAATCCTTGACATGCAGCAGATTCGCGCCGGCACGCGGGACCTTGCTGACAAGATGGAGACCATAGCCGGCATTCTATCGACGGGCACGCTCGCTGTGGAGGCGAAGCGTTCTCTTCCTCCGCTCCCACCGACGACACAGCTGGCCCTGCAATCTGCTGTTCACGTCGAGGCTCCTGCACCACAACCACAAACAGAAATTGCCGTGGCTGATTTTTCCCTTTCGCAGCCATCATCGGTGGCGGCGCAGCTGCTGGTGCAGTCCTCCGATGCCCAGGCAGTCCCGGCTCCGGCTCCCGAACCGGTCAGCATCGCCGGTTTCGTCGCTGTGAAGGGCAGCGGCGGCGACATGTTTCTAGAGAAGGCGCCAGCCGGATTACCTGGCAAATCGCCATCGGCATCTGCAGTAATGGCGGCGGCGGCGCCATTAGCCTCATCCACGGTGCTGCTGGTGGAGTCCGGAGACGTTCTGCCTCCGCTTCAACATCATCTCCATCCACTGCCGCATCTGCCTCCTCGACACCACAGGCACCTGGACCGCGATCGTTGGCCCCAACGACCTCGTCCACCTCAACGGCGTCGTCCCCGTCTGGATCTGCAACCACCACTGCTTGACCCCCGCTGGTCGCCTCGCCGTCACCGACATCGAGATCGTTGCCAACAGCCACGACGACGTCGTCTCCATCCCACTCCCCGACCTCCGCTGCCTGGCCTGCGCGGGTTGCCTCGCCGACAGCCCCGCTCTGGTCGACTCCATCTCCTCAGCCCACTTGATGCGCCGCATCTAGCGCGGCACCCTCTACGGCATCTTCCGCGAGCTGCTCGCCACGCTCAGGCGCCAGGTCCCCTAATGGGCACGATTCTCGGCGAGAGCGGCCTCCTGTACACAGAGTTCGGCGTGGGCGACCTCCTGTGCCTGGCGGACAGCAGCCTCTTGCTCATGCCCATCCATTGCGTCAAGCTCAGGAAGGGCATCGGCGACATGATGAGTAGCAGCACCGAACTGCGCATGATGGCCGGCGGTGGGGAGGGCCTTTTGTGCACAAAGCTTGGCAAGGGCTGCCTTCTCCTCGCTACAGAGGACAGCAGAGGCATCGTCTTCTCGGCATGCGGCAGCGATGAAGGGCCAGGCCATCCGTCGGATTGGCCACCGGAGCTTTACTCCCGCGATTGGTTGCCTGATGTTGTGTACCAGCCATCTGCACTTGTCAGTGCCACTTGCCTACCGCTTTGAGAGACTCCTCTGATTCTGGTCAAGTGCCTCCAGCTCTGTTTTTTCTGGAACTGGTGCATGACACGCTTGCAAAGGTTTGGTGCTCATCAGCTGCCACGTAGTGCTCAGGCCATGTTGTGTGTTTCGGTGGGCTTGACGATTCTGCTCAAGGAGGCTGTCGAGTTTCAGGCTGGATGACATTAGAGTTGAAGAGCATACATGTTCTGGATGACCTGCACTGGATTGCTGAGAGCTTGCTGATCTACCATTTTGGAGCTTATGCAGAAAGGTCAAGAATAAATCTTAAGCCGAGATGTAAAAGGCTTAATGTTGAGTCAATGTCGTTTTGTCTAGTTGAGTCATCGTCGTCTAGATAGTTCGATTGCAGCTCGTCGTCTAGGATGACATGCTGATGTCATCCTCCGCATCATCACAGCTCGAGGACGAGCTGTCTTCGAGGGGTGGTGAAGTGTTATGGCGAGTGGGTCGGCCACAAGCCCAGGCCCACGAGCACAGTAGCATGAACAGTACTTCGGGATTAGTTGGTTTGTTAGGAAAGAGATAAGTTAGATTGGTTTGGTTAGGATATTTACTTAGGGGTCAAGTTTGCCCGTCTCTATATAAAGAGACATCTTTGTATCAATTAGGTCAAGGAAGAGGTAGAGGATTAATCTCAGAGCCTCTAGCGTGAGGGCGAGATCCCATCTACCCCCTTCCCAATCAGCCCTAATAACCAGTTCATAACAATTTGATTTAACATGATGGTCCTATTACTGTTAGATCTGTTTCTTCTACCATAAATTAGTCCACCCAATCAAATTGTAGAGTAAGTTTCATGCCTCACATGATGATACTGTCATACTATGCTACTTTCAGTTATTTAGTTTATGCATCTGATTGTAGTGCGAGATGACAATCATTATAGGCAAAAATTATCTTCCATACATCTTTCTTTTGACATGTTTTCACATAAGAATACTCCATTGTTAACAGCCTAAATTATTTTTGCATTTACCTGAACCAAACTGGTACATCTATACAAGTCAAATTTAAAAAATTAGTAAATAAAACATATTACTTATAATCCCTTCTGTTTTATTCTAGCAATGAACTCACGTACCACATCAACAGGGAAGATCTTAAAATTCAGTAAATACAACATATATGTTTTCTGTTGTATTTTCATCAGAGTGACTGAATTCAATTAGTGCGAGATTTCAGGTTATTGCAAAGGGCGAAGCACAAGGAATGGTTAGCAAGTTCCTTGGCATAGCGCTTGGCATTGCGTTAGCTAATCAAATTGGCTCTTCTGTACCATTAGCTCTTATTTCATTTGCTGGAGTTACTGCAGTACACATGTACTGCAACCTTAAGTCATATCAATCAATTCAGCTGAGAACGCTGAATCCTTACCGTGCAAGTAATGAGCTTTTCCCACTACTAATTATCATTCTGTAATGTTTTGTTCTATTTGGTTATCATGACATCTGTATCAGTGATAATTTGTTTTTTATCCTTATTTTCGTACTGAACTATGAAAAAAATTAAAGACTGAGTGTTGATAGTTTGATATAGATTATTGAACAAAATGTGAAGCATGACAACTTTTAAAACATTCATTCAATTTGCAAAACACATGCCTCTTTTATTCAATGGCCACAGTTCAGATGAAAATGTGATCAGTCGTAGTCTATGTTGCAATAATAGAACATTTATTGGTTGGAGCTATCAACTCTCTTATATGGGTGCTCTGTTTTTTTACATTCAACATTTACTCTCAAGAATGAGAATATTCAAGGGGTATTGCTAAATATTTTTGTGCTTGTCCTTTTATGTAGGCTTGGTATTTAGTGAATATTTATTAAGTGGACAAGTTCCATCAGTCAAAGAGGTCAATGATGAGGAACCTCTTTTCTTCAATCTGTCACTTGGTGCTTCACGTAGGGTAATCAACTTGCCCCCCTTATACTGTTCAACATTTGATCCTGCAAAGTTTCCCCTTCCCGATATAGACTGATGTGTTTTGGTTATGTCCAAGTTGGTAGGTCACCTGAGTAGCTTAGTTAAACATTTTCAGTTTTGAAACATGCTCCTTCATTCTTTATTTCATAGATGCTCACTATTCCGTGGTCCCTTGGGTTTTTACAGCAGCAAAGCCCGATTTTATCAGCGGAAGCAAAAGATGCTGCAAATAAAATTTGCCGACGGTTACAGCTGGGTTCGAAGCTTAGTGAAATAATTGAGAACAAGGAAGATGCATGTGCATTATTTGAACTGTACAAAAATGAGCAATACCTGCTAACAGAATACAGGGGGAAATTTTGTGTAAGTTCATTTTGAAGCAACTATTTCCTAAATTCCCGTTATTTTATAACGCACTGGGCCAATAACATATTGCTTGTTTACAGATTGTTCTTAAAGAGGGATCTTCTCCAGAAGACATGCTCAAATCGTTATTCCATGTTAATTATCTCTACTGGTTGGAAAGATATATGGGCTTCAAACCAAATACTGTTGCCTCAGAGTGTAGACCAGGTGGAAGACTTGAAGCATCCCTGGACTACGCTCAGAGGGAATTTAGTCATGTCAAACATGATGGTTCTCATGGTGGCTGGGTGATGGATGGTCTGATTGCCAGGCCGTTACCTGTAAGAATACGAATAGGAGATAATGTTCCTTCATGAGACTGATGACTAGTTCTCAGAGCTACACCTCTAGGGATTGTACAGTGTGCTTCATATCTGATCAGTTTTTTGGAGAGCTACTATCACACCGTTGGTCGGGTTCTGCACCTATCAGTAGGGCATCTGAACTAACAGTCTTTATTGTTTCGAGCACTGGGACTAGCCGCAAATCTTCTGGCAAGGAGATATAGCGGTGGCTACATCTTTGGTCTAGTTTTTGTTGAGAATAGCATTATTTGTTCTTGATTTTGAATTTTAAGCCTCTACTGATGCTCGCAAGATTGAGCTTTTTAGGGAAACTATACAGAGAACAAAACAGATGACAAGGATTGTAAGTTAGTCACTGCATGTGTGATTGAGACAAGATATATCGCAACGATCATAGTTGTCTGATCGTTGCAAAACTTGAGAGCATGCACGCAAGTGATATGCACATCTTACTGTCTGGTTAGATTATGTCCACACAGTACGCATTCCACAAAAGCAACACGTGTGAGAAGATTAACTAGTAAATCTTCTGAATTATGTTGCTCTGCTGGCTTGAATCTTGATCTTGCAGATATTCATAGCCAATGTCAGCTCCACTGATTACCGAATTGCTTTATAAAATCTTGTTTTTGGTGTACAGCTGAAGTTGGATTCCTCTGGTTGTCTGTCTGGTGCTTCAGTCTTTCTATTTGGATCATTGTCCAGCCGTTGTATCATGACGACTTGCATTGATGCTCTAGTTCAAGGAGCATGTGTGAGGAATCGTGCTCGGCAGGATTTATCACCAATCAATTTTGTTTGGAGGTGAAACATGCTGCACAATTTCCAGAACGTCATATTTATTCAATAACATTTACATCTTTATACATACTGACCATCAGTCAGAATACAGCAGTATTACATATCATATGGATTCCTTAACCTAACATGAGCATGAAACTGTTTCATAGCTCGTGTACATATATTGATAAGTTTGCTAAAGTATTCTTTTTGCAAGGAGGATAGTCATCATGGGACAAAGTGTCAGGCTCCAACAGCATACGGCTGACAATGTTCGAACTTAGGACCTGAGTTTTCCCATCATAAGCAGAACCATGGAAAGGGATGCTGAGATTGCGCTCAGTTTTGCTGCCATCGCTTTGTTTCAGAGATGGTTATGAATAAAGATCCATTGCCAGCAGATACCCTATGCCCAGATTAAACCACAAAAAGATTTTGCCTCCTTGATCTCTGCCTGGAGGCAGTGTAATGTTCTGCAGGCAGCAGGTAATTAGGCAGAGTGAAAGAAGGATGTGAGCACTGGCGCCATAAGCTCTCCGGTTCTGTTCTTCACCTGGCATTTCCCTTCTCTTGGAGTCTCTTTTTGTCTTTTCTTCTTTCTATTTCTTAATTCAACGAGGAACAGACAGATTTTTGCGTCTATTATGAGATGGATGGTGTAAGAAAGGTGCTAGAATGGATCTGAAAACACAGGTAAACAAATTGTTACCGATTGAACAGTTAAATTGTTTGTAGTGCCCGGATCTATTCACCTTGGAATGGGGGGATGCTATCCTGTGCAGGCCTTCTTGAGGACCCACTTCCCTTGACCTGTAAAGATGCAGAGGATCACTAAGATGAAAATTGCATGCCTCATGCCTGCAGGTGGCAAAGAGAATTTATGGACCCATTTTCTTTCTGTGGAGTTAGATCAGCCGTTCGCATGTTTGCAAATCTCACAGAGACTTCAAATCTCTTCATTGTAATCACATGTTTAAAATGGAACATGAGACTAACTGAATTCATCGCCAGCGCGCTCTCTCTCTCTCTCTCTCTCTCTGCGAATGAGAGTTGACATTGAAAAAATGAGAAGAGAAGCTGACCGAAGATGCGCAGAAGCGATATGTTCAGATGTTCCAAAGAATTATCAACACTCAGTCTCATGGCCACAAGATGCAAAAAAGGACAGGGGAATTAAAAGAGAAATCCAGCTCCGGGTCTTGAATTAACGGAGACAGACGACAAAGCGATGCCTTCTTGCGATTAAACTGATGGAGCAAGGAACATGCGATGGCTGTAGCCGTGTACAAGATAAAGCTACAACAATGGCAGTAGGGAAATTACTTGCGCGTTCGTTTGGGGATCCTTGGGTTTTATGAAGCAGCCCCCTTTTATAATAAAACGCTCACTCCAGAGCTCTTCTCCACCGTTTATCGTCATGGCATGCGTCATCTTGCCACGCCAGGCTAGGCTAGGCGACCCTGCAACCTTGAACACCCAAAGCTTGTGGCGGGGGTGGGGAATGCAGTTGACCTCATCAAGGCCAAACAAAGGTCCTAACACTAATCATAAAAATTGGGAGGTAACTTCTTTTTCTTCTTTCCCCTTGCTATGGTAAAAATAATACTCCCTCCGTCCAAAAATGTTAGGACTTGTTGACTTTCAGACATCACATTTAATCATTTGTCTTATTCAAAATATTTATGAAAAATATAAAGATCAAAATAAGTCATACATAAAGTTTGTCTAGTGACACAACAAGTCATAAAAAAAACATATTTTTCATAAAATTTTTAAATAAGACAAATGGTCAAGCACGATGTCGGAAAGTCAATAAGTCGTAACATTTCTGGACAGATGGAGTAACTGAACTTCCAAGATGTTCTTTGTAAACATGAAGTTTTTCTTTAAACAACATATGAAATTTAGGCTTAGTTGGATTATCGTCATCATATTCTGAAGATCATACCAAACACAAAAGAAACGATAGTAGAGTACGTATAGCTAATGAACTTAACGTATGAACTCAACGCTTTTGGTTAACGCTCCAGCTAAATCTGATGTGTAACTGATGCGTCCTCTGGCATCGCATCCTCGCATGACTTAACGTGCACGCATACTCAATGCTGCACGAAGTTGCCGCGAGTTTACACAAGTCAACACTAGAACTCCCTTCATGAAGGTGTCCTACGCAGCACTGGCTAGGATGAACGGGACATAAATTTCAAATACGCAGCTCGACCAATAATCTTGATGGAAAGATTCAACGCTTTTGGTTAATTAGGGTCCTATAGTTATTTGACATGCATGTACCAGAGGTGTACTACCTCCGCCCCAAAATAGTTGTCGCTGTTGACTTTTGATTGTCACGTTTGACAATTCGTCTTATTTGAATTTTTCGTGCAAACATTAATTATTTCTTCATCACATGTTTTTCATCAGTATTAGTTTAATCATGATATATTTGTTTTAATCTTTGTAAAAAAAATTTGAATAAGACGAACGGTCAAACATGATGATCAAAAGTCAACGGCGACAACTATTATGGGACGGAGGTAGTACTATGTTCTGAAACTCTATGTTTGGAACTTCGATTCTACTTGAAATAAATCACACAGCTATAGAGTACTTGTGGTGTCTTGAGCCTTAGCTTGTGTGGGAACTGTTCTTTTATCCTAATCGCATCAGTGCAGAGCCCACAATATACACCTTGTAAACAGACTTATTTTTCATTTTTAGTTAAAATTCATTTGTCATTGCGTAGCCTCCAAATATGTCTAGTTGCAGTCATGTATTTTTTTTTTTAGGGATAGTTGCAGTCATGTAATTAATGTCACACCACTATTTCTGAATAGCATATTTTTAGAATTCATGTTCGAACTCCAAGATTTTTTTTTGTTTTTGAATTCGAATTAGTTGAATTAATTATCAAAGGAGTTCAGTAAGTCATATTTTTATTCAATCATGGCAGTTTGATAATTTTAGAAATTAATTTATTTTGGTGAGTTTTCTTGAATTTTGTCAAGCTTTTTGAGCGCTAACAAATATACTCAACCTTAAACAATTGTAAAAGAGTAAATTTCACAAACCACCAAAATTATGGCTTTACAGTCCAAACCCACCAAGTATAGTGCATGTTTTGCAAACCTCCCACTAATTTGGGGTATTGTTTCAAGAAACCACCATATTTTTAACTCATACCATATCTCATACTCTGGTCCCACATGTCAGATGCATACTCATCCATCAAATTCGTACGATCTTGGATTTTTACTACGCAACTGACATGTGGGACCAGAGTATGAATACGATATAAGTTAAAAATTATGGTGGTTTCAGAAGGTAAACTGTAGTCGTCAACAATGTACTATCTAAAAAAAATTTTTATGGAGTCATCATCCTGCAAAAAAAATTCGAATCCGGCTCCACCTTTTGCCTTTGCCGCCTAGAGAATTACAAGGTTTTGCAATTGAAGTTCAAAAAGTAGGGTTGAGGTTGTTGATGCGGTTGAATCGATTTGCATCCAACAAGAATGGAATTGGCAATTAGTTTTAATAATACATGACGTGATTTGTTGCAACATGATAAGCAATCATGGCGACGACTGTATATGGTTTTGAGTCTGTATATGGTTTTGAGTGGAAGATGAAAAACATCGATCAGGAAGCAGAAGGTGGCGGATGGATGTGGAGGTGGGTGAACAATTAAGACATGTAAATGAATGGGCTCACTCAGTGGCGAAGGTAGAATAAAATCCATGGTGGTGCCATGCAGTGGATAAGATAACTTTAAGAGGCAAGTTCATGGTAAAAAGAATAAGGTTTGTTAGTAGTGATATTTGAATTTTTCTTTTGAGAAACAGTAGTGATATTTGATTTACCATGGTGCCATGGCACCACCCTAGCTTCATGTAGCTTTGCCCATGGGCTCAATGGGCTGCAATGGGCAGCCCATTGCATATCTTCATCTTTTTTTTCCGTTTGATGGTAACATGAAGTGATGAAGATATTTTGGTTATTGTTATGCAAAACATCAGCAGATGCAAACAAGGGCACATTAGTCAATTGTGGTTATTTTGAAAAATCCGACATTCAAATGCAACAAATTTTTATTTGTTTCTTCAATATACTGGAGCAATTTTTACCTTATGCTAAATGGGAATTTACTTCTTTTTACAATTTCTAATATGCTATGAGGATCATCTTGATCCCGTTGCAATAATTTGTGTTGCTTGCTCAGTTGTTGATTTATTCTGAAAATTTTATTTAAATACAAAATATTTTGAGGAAACTCCATTGCAAAAGTGTTAGTCTTGATTTATAGTACCTTGAAAAAAGTATCTAATTTCCGGAGGCCCAAAAACATGTGTAAATCATCAGCCTGTTAAGGAGGACGAAGACTGTTTGGAAAATGTCCTCGTTTCGGCACCCTACCGTTGCTGACGAGCACAGAGCCATGGCGCCACGCGGCGACGGGCGACGGCCCCTTCCGGGAGCTTGACCGGGACACGAGCTCCCCTAGAACAAAACAATTTCAGATTAGCCCAGGGAGGCTCCCGCAAAACGCCACGTCTTGGAAACCACGCCGTTTCATGGAGTAGCTTGCTCTGAAAGGAGCAACTCCGTCGCGCCGCCGCGACCCCTCCACTCCCCACTGCTCCGCTTGCTGGTGGTGGTCGCCATGAGGGTGAAGAAGAAGGAGAAGACCAAGCGGGGGCCTCCAAACGCCCTCGCGCCTCCCTTGCTCTCGGTGCTGATTCCATTTATTACCCATTCATTGCGGAGAAGAAGAGTTTTCACGGGTTCCTCCGCCGCTGCCGCTTCCGACGCCGCGTCGACGAAGGGCAAGGAGGTGGCCTCCGGGGCCCCTCGCGCCGCCCCGGCTTCCGGCTCCGATTCCGGCGCCGTGGGGAAGCAGAAGCGGCCCCCCGGCGAGCCCTCCTCGTCGTCCTCCGCTGCCGTGAAGCGCCGCCGCCGCGGTGGTGTCTCCGGCCAACTCGTCGACGATGCCGTCGGCATTTCCGGCGAGGAGGAGGACGAGAATGAAGAGGAAGGATCGGCAGCTGCAGGTACGGATGTCCCTGTTCATTGCATATATGTTTAGGCCGCTCCTAAGGCGATTGTGACAGTTTGCAATGTAAGATTGACGGTCTTGTAGTTGCCAGATCAACAGTCTTGTAGGGGGGTTCAATCTTTATTCTGTTATTATTGGGGGCGGCTTCGGAGTTGGTCTCTTAAGATTGAATATGTTCCGTCCATGCATTTGTTAGTCACATTGATTGAGTATGTGCTTATGGCGAAGCAGGGGCAGTAAGGCCGCAGGAGCAACAACTACATGGACCTGGGACACGCATAATGTCGCGTACAGAGATCACTAATTTGATGGAATGTGCTGAGTATCTTATCCCATTTGCGGACTTTGCCCATCTGGTGCGTGCAGCTACAACCCTCTCGCTTGTTATCCTGTTAGTAAAACGATTTGGAATGCTGGCCCTTTGATGGAAGCCTTTGCTGCTTTTGCAGGTGAGGAAGATGACTTATTTCCACTCAAAGGAAGTGTCACGCTGGACGCCCGAGGCTCTCCTAACTTTGCACGGGGTGATGTTTGAGCTTTTAATTGAAAGCCTGGAACGATAAAATAGAATTCTTTGGTTCAGTCTCATAAAATTTGGTGGCTTGTCCTTATTGTTTATTTCATGTTTTATGCATCTTGGATTTTCGTCTTCCTACTAGACCATCTAAACTCCGTTACAATATACAAGTCTGTAGTTGAGAAATCGTGAACCGTAAGAGGAATCGGCCAGTTTTACCTGTAACTACGGTTAAAGCGATCTCTTGCGATGTTGAAAAAATAATGCCTTCCTTTGGAAGTTTGCAAATGATTATCTTGATTGAGTAAAACAATAATTTGCTTTAATCATTCTAGTTTCTATATTGTTATTACTAAGTAAACTTGCTTTGGGTTCCTCGTCCATGTTTCAGATCAAGAACATATAATTGATAATTGACTTTATCATTGATGCTCAAGAAAGGATTTAAAGTCTTCCTTAAGCTTTTTAACAATTTTCAAGTCTGGTCTCATTTGAGTGTTAAATTACTTCTCGCAACTTGCAGGGAGCAAAAGCACTTGTTATGTGTTTGACATTGTGAATCAGTTGGCCAAGGGCGTTAGTAAGTTGTCACTCAATGAACAATTTCTCGATCCTTGCATTTGTTGCTCTTGTGTTCCAAAAACGAGTAATTAGATTCATTTTTACGTTTCTGTTTATATTTGATCCAATATTTAATGTGGCAATTGTTTGAACTTTGAAGTGACAAACCTGGCAATGACTGGATATGCTAGATGGTGTGTTTAAAGTGCAATCGACAAACTCAGTAGGCTGTTGCAGCTTGATTCACATCTTATGTCAATATTAATAACATTGAGGGAAACCAGAATTTTTTTGTGTCCAGACTTTAGTTCAGATCCATATAGTTAAGATATCTGAAAGAAATCAGTTATCTATGTTTATGTCCTTTTTGTAATCAACGAAATCATATAAAAAACAGAGTATGTTTTTATTGCTTACTGAAATTGCCAGTGACATGCTAAATGTTCCGTGCAAAGTGTAATTGGCAAAAACTCGACAGGTCATTAGAACTTGATTCACAAAAAAAAAAATGTCAACTGACTATACATATATAACAATATTAACTAAGAGGATGAACCAGAATTTGTTGAAGCTGAAGAATTTCGCTTACCGTCATGTAGTTCAGATGTTCAAAAAATAAAAATGAAGAATCTAGGTTTGTTTTATACAGGAAAAAGTCTAATTTACTACCCTGGACTAATTGTGGCTCATTTTACCACCCCAAACAATTCAAACATGGTCAATTTCCCTGTAGTCAGATATGTATTTTTTTTTGTTTCTCTTTGTATAAGTTGTATTTTGAATCCAAATTTTCTAGGAATATACAAGACATTATAAACATTGTTCGAAAATATTTTGATAATTGTTTTATATTTTGTTCACGCATATTATACCTCGTCATTTTAAAACAGCATCGAATGGTCCCAACCGTTGAAAATAATCACTAAAAAGTTTTAAATTCTTTTATAGTGCGCCGTTTGATGTCTTCAACAATCCTACAAAAATTTGGATTCAAAATGCAACTTACACAAAAAGAAACAAAAAAGGCAAATCTGACATGGGTGAATAGACCCAGTTTGAATACTTGGGGTAGTTAAATTGACCCACAATTTATTTTGGGGGGGGTCAACATTTAAAGTAGATTTTTGGAGGTAGTAAAATGGATTTTTCCCATTTATATGGTTGCTTCTTACGTAAACAATAGATTGTACTGTGCAACCTGATTATATCTTCCACTTTGTAGTGGCGCAACCTAAATTGTATGGTGACGATACAATCCTCACACCTAAGCAAGAAGAAGCTGCGCTTATTTTATCATGTGCCTGCACCTCTGCCATTCCAGTGTACATTCAGACCATAAGGGCTCACACACAGCTGGTACGGTTTGAGCAACACCTAGCATTTTGAAACACGACTTTTTATCCATGGCTAACTTGCACTGTGTTTTTTATTTCTAGGCGTTATTGAAGGAGTTCAGTCAACGTTTTCTAGCCCCTCATCTAAGATCTAGGGCTGAGATCAATATTTCTGCGGATGACAATCGGTCTAAGGTCCGCTTCTTAATGAATGGCGGAATATTCAGGATTTCTGGTGGATGGTGCCAGTTTATCAAGGACAACAATATCAAGGAGGGACACGTATGTGCTTTAACGTTCGAGGAAGAAGAGGGTGGCCCCTTTTCAGTGAGGGTGCACAAACTTAACGGTACTCTGCCAATAATATAATGTTGTTCCATCTGTGCTTCTTTCATTCATTATGTAATATTCCAATAAATACACATGAATATTATTGTTAAGATATTCCAGCAACTTTGGAATCTCAAGGACCAAGGCCAACAAGTCGGTGCGTAATGGTGTGATGAATCGAGACCTTACTGTTACAACTTTATTTGCTTTTGACTGATTTTCCATCTTTTGTAAAAAAAAAAAAAAAAAACTCCTTTCATTCACAAATATAGGACTTTTGCGTTTCATCCAAGTCAAATTTTTAAGCAAGGGTCTTCTTTGGGCCTGAGGCCTTGTAAATGTAAAATGTAAATATTGTTCTTTCCTTTTAATAGAAAAAAAAGAAAAATGCAGTGGGGGACTTCCCCACTGGTTCGGTTAAAAAAAAAACAATAACTTTTCCCTGCAACATCTGTAAAAGCTTTCATTCACAAATATATTCCTCAAAATTATTAAAAAAATATAGTAGGGGACTCCCCTGCAGTTCGCCTAAAAAAATCTATAAGGCTCCGTTTGGATGTCTGAATTGGCTTGGCTGAATTGCATTGGGCTCCAATACCAAATCTAGGAAGAATTGCATTGCTCTTCAATACCAATTTTTTTGTCTGGTTGCCAAAGAAATGACAGAACAGAATTGAGTCACGGGAAAAATTCCAAATCATGTTTGGCTGCAAAGAAGCTGAATTGGTTTTCAGAACGTGAGGCCTCCCGTGCTGGTTGCATACGGCTATGGAGCTCGCCCCCAATGGCCAATGGACCTGGTCCTCACCGGCCATGGAGGCGGTCCTCACCAGCCATGGAGCTCGGCCCCGCAGCCCCGCTGGCCATTGAGGTCCGCTTCGACAGCCATAGAGGACCTCTCCGGCGGCCATGGAGCTCGGCCCCGCCGGCCATGAAACTCCGCTGCGGCAGCCATGGAGCTCGACCCGCCGGCCATGGAGCTTCGCTCTGGCGGCCATGGAGCTCGGCCCGCCGACCATGGAGCTTGGTCCAGCGGCCATGGAGGTCGCCCGTAGATCTGCGCCGTGGGTGGGGAGGAGGGGGCAGTGGGCGGCGTGCGCGACCAGCGGCGTGGGGAGGAGGAGGCAACGCCTGCAAATCTCGACGGCTTCGTCGGACTTGAGGAAGAAGGAGGCGGCATCGGCGAATCTCGCCGGCCTAGTCGGGAGAAGCCCGAGTTGAACAAAGGCTTCAAGTCATCCAGGAATACCTGCCGATTCAGACCTGTTGGGCTCGGTTTTGGGAAGGCTACGTTTTAGTCATGTTTGAATGCCATAGAATTCGTTCCCCAATTCCAATGTCAATGCCGAATAACATCCAAACAGCCGAATTGTTCAGATCGAGTTCCAATTCCCAATTCCATGGCTCAATTCCAACATCCAAACGGGGCGTAAAAGTATTTCAAATATTTTTTTACATATTATGATAGTTGGATTTACGATGAGTTTCATAACATCATATCTAAATTTCTTCCTATTAACATAGAAGTTAAAGAAGTTTGAGTTTGACCAAATCCATAAATTCTTATATTTATGGACCGAGGTAGTACAAATACTTAAGCCTTGGTCTAAATTCTTGTTCCTATCTATATAGATAGGAATGGACAATTCATCAGTCTGCTTGTATGGGCATCATGGGCAATCGTATGAGTAGAGTCTTCTTCATTGCAACCATGAAAAAAAGAAATGGTTGGAGTAACGTTAGAGAAAACATAGATACTAAGTCAGGCTGTTTGATTTTCTGATGTTTTTGGGACTCTGCCGCTTAGTTTTTTTTTTTTTTTTTTTTTGCGGGTAACTTAGTTAAATGCACAGGTCCCTTCGATTTCGGATCGAGTCATATAATGTCATTATTATGTAAATGTCATGCCATCCAGTCCAACGCCAGTTTGCCTCATACCAATGGGTCCCATCAGTAGCGAAAGCCCCCTCCCCAAACCCTAATTGGCCATTGTTCTGAGACATTCTTTTATTTGTATATGATTGCGTAACTAAGGGCTTCTTGCCAAAAGACCTCTTTAGTTTCCGTGATAATTTGCCATATCAAAGGGAATTAAAAAAAAATGAGAAGTCTAAATAGGGGTCACTAATTTGTGATTTGAATGTTGCTGTTGTTGTGCGTGTTTAGGCTGCTTTGTAGGCTTATTTATGTGCTCCTTTTAGGGTTTTATCGGGAATTGGAGAACATGAGAAAGCATATATGTCTTCTCCATTGATTGGGATTGGGAGTTTTCTCTCGGCGCCTGGCTGTTTCCTTTGATGTGATTTCTATTATCTGCAATGTCTTTGGAGGGTCTTCTTTCTCTTTTCGGGAATCGTTCTCTAATTGTATAGCCTTGCGTAGTTTTTCATTTATCATTGCTGACATTAGCTTAGATATATTGTATAGTGAGTGTGTTTTATGTTCGCTCCTTGCAATGCATGGTTCGGTAGGTAGTTTTTGGTTAATTTATTTGTGCAGCATGTTCCTTCTGTGTATCAAGTGATGGCTAAGGTGCTAGTGCGCCATACAGGAGTCCTGGTTTCGTTGCTTCCTTCAGGTTCGATGTTGTTACCATTCGTTAATTGTATTTTGGAGAAGTAGGGATGCCAGGGCTAGATCAGGAGCAGAAGTGGAGAACAGAAGGATGCCAAGCACTATCATTTTGGGAGAATGTGGTCGTTAAGGAAACTGCTAGCCTGCATATTCGATATTCTCCTTTTGTCCGTCTGGTGGGTGCAGCTCTCTTATCCTGTCGAGAAAAAGATAAAAAACTGCAGGCTCCTTGACTGATCCTGTTTCTGCTGATAAAATTTGCAGGTCAATGAGATCATTGAACACCAGTCAATTGAATTATTTCCGCGTGAGGCGCTCCTAGATTTGCACAAAGTCAATTCTGAAAGCTCAATGTGCATTAATTCAATGAATTTGGCAAAATCTTCTATTCACATTATCTTATATTAAGTTCTTTACAGTTGATAGGTCTGTTTTAATTATAACTTTAGAATGATGAATGAATGACTTGCCCTGTAGATTTCATGTTCTCTCTGAGGAGATGATGTGGGTAGTGTCTTGTAACAAGACCCTGTTGCACTTGACTACACTAAAACTCCATTAGAGTGATTTAGAACACAGTCTCTAATAGGTAAATATGGAGTAAGCGACTAGAGTTACCTGTAACTGACGAACATGAGAATCTTTTTCCGTACAATCAAACAAATTGAGTAGCTTCCTATGATGATTGATGATTCAAAATGGCAAAGTGAAGCTCAAGGGCTCAACTGCATTTATTTTGTTTCTGTGCGCATCCATGATTTTCTATTCTAGCGTAAACTTTCTTGATAATCAGATAAGAACTAAATGCCTTATAACCATTGCAATGTGAATTTTGTTTGGTCTTTAATCACTCGTCACCCTGTGCAGTTAGCTGTGGACCACTTGGTAAAGCTGTACGAGTTGGTGAATCAGTTGGCCATCCGTGTCAGTAAGTTCTCAATGAATGAAAACATTTGCGTGTTACAAGAAGATCTTTATTATTCCCTCCGGTTACTAAGCAGCGACAACAAATTGCAACCGGAGGGTAGTACATGATTTCCTATAATGTTAGTGCTTAAGTTGATGCCAATCTAATTTAGATACAAAATTATTAAGATTGTACACTCTACTATCTAGTTGATTTGTGCAAAGCTCAATATTGTACAGGAGTTAGCTAATACTCAAGAATTTAGTGTAATGTGGAGCTATGCACATATAATTACTAATCCTTGATAATTTAGTTCTGCTCGGTCAGATACTAACACTAGTCAATATCTCAAAATGGTTAAGATCTAGGTTTTGGTGTATGTGTTAAAAGGCAACGTGTAGGCTGTAGAGTATGTACAGGCAGAGCTGATTGTACCTTCTACTTTGTAGCGACGCCATACTATGGTGATGACACATCTCTGACGCCTGAGCAAGAACAAGCTGCGGTTCTGTTGTCGTGTGGCTGCGTCTGGGGCATTCGGACATACATCTGCAGTATCAAGCAATCTGATATCGCCCATTTTAAATTTGTACGTAGTGAGTGACACCTAGCATGCCAAAACATGACATGCTGCCTGTTACTAGCTAACTATGTGCACCATGTATTGTCTTGTAGGTGTTCAACAGAGACTTCAGTGAGCGTTATCTATCTCCCTATTTGGGCTCGGTCAAGTTGGCGACCGATGTTTTCACTGGAGGTGAGCCGGCCCCAGTTAAGGTCAACTTCTATATGGCGATGGCCAAACGGGCAACCATTGGTGGCGGGTGGATCTACGTCGTCAGGAGGTGCGGAATCAAGAGTGGAGATGTGTGTGCTTTCACGTTCGAGAAAGAGGAAGAAAGTGCCCCTCTGTCTATGAGGGTGCACGTGCTTAACGGTGCGTACCAACAGTGAAATCCGGTCCTTCATTAATAGGAAATTAAATGGCCGTTATTTTGCTTTGTGATTGTAAGATGCTTCCGAGTTCCAAGAGGATCACTTTGCCCCTGTTACTCCCGTCAGAAGTGTTTCTTTTTCCTGCGGATCTGAAGAAATGTATGTAACCGGACTGTTTCTCTGTTCTGCTGTTACTGTTCTGTGGAGGCTAGTGGCATGCGAGGTGATGCTAGTTTTTGCTCTTTTGCAAAAACTTATATGAGCTGTAAACTGTGATCAGTCCTGTCAGTAAAAACAGGACAGGGGTGGTAAGCTGCTAGGCTTGCTGTACGAGAACATGTATTTGATCGTCATCAACGTTCATTTGTGTTTTGGAGCAAATGGTCGAACCTTTTGCAGTATGGCGTGTGACAACCAACTTAAAAACTCTGAACCTAAATTGGCTTGATGCGGGTTCCTCCAACCGGTTGATCGAGGAATGGGAAGCTAGGCTCGGTGTTACCTCGTCTCTTGAAGTTTACTTTTTTCCAGAGGAAATTTAACAGAACCTCAGGTATTTTGATCGGGGAATGGGAAGGTAGGCTGGCAACTAGATTAACTGTATAATTGGGCATTTGGCGATTTTGGTTGTCATTATCATATCATTTGTTATTTCGGACCAGAGTTCATCATGCTTATGAGTTAAATGGAAGGGAACATGATCTGGGCATATATAAGAATGTACGACATGTACCATTGCAGAAAGGTAGGCACACTTCAACATTCAAAATTGGTGCAGCGTCAATTTGGCACATCACCTAAAGTGTTCAAGATGCGTAGTTGTGTACTACTAGGCTCCTACAATTAAACATTACTCGGCTCCTACGATTAACCATGTAAACATGCTGGCACTCGCATAGCTGGCAGCATGCCCGTAGATCTCTGCGTTTGTATAAAGATATCTTTGCGAATGAAACGCTAAATAAAAATATTCTGCTCTGCCAGAACTTTCACGTCGCCATTAATATTCTCTTTTTCTTTTACGGAAAATGGAAAAAAAATCATATCACCACGACTGACATGCATGCATGGGTATATCATCTATCGAATCCAAACAACTTCAAAAACAAATCTTGCTACAACTATGAGGACCTATTACCTCCTAGAAGTAGTTAAAATGGATGGTCCACGATTATTTCTTCGAGATACCGTAAAACTCTTTATATATGTTTCACAAAAAAAGATGAATCTTGATCTATGTTGCTGCATTGGTGTTTCGTTTTTATATAGGAATAATTTTCCCATCCCATTGCAAATTCCTTGATCCCGTATTTGCCACCAGTGAGCCCATCTGTCATTGACACAAGGATGGTAAATACGGTATTACAATTTTCTTTGCAATGGCAAGTACAAAATCCTTTTTACATATGCTACTGAAATTAGAAGGGACAATTGCGCAAGTGACCTTCTTGGCCATAACTGTAAATTTAATACTCCTTTTAAGGGCTGTATGACCCTGTTTTTTCGAAATAAAACTTGTTTTTTGATGGCATTACTAGAAGCCAATTTTGATTATTAAGAAAAGGAAATAGGTGGATAGTGAAGGAACAAAGGAAAAGACTAAATTGCGTCTCTCATCTCTTTCCGGTGACTCTCTCTCACTCCCATGACTCGTGTCCCCACTCATTCACTCAAGATGGCAATGAGTGGAAATTAATTCGTTGAATTAGCCTCGTTAGACTGGCACCCATGAGAAATTTCCGGTTGGATAACTAATAAAAGTCATGGGTGGTGTTTTCAACCCAGACCCAAATTCGACAGGTGAAATTCATCCGTTGGGTGTCCATACCTATTAGGCGTCTCAATTTTTTAAAGCATAACGGAAGTAAAAACCATAACTAACGTCCGAAAAATGACATAACTAGCACATAAGAGGGTCCCCAACGGCCCAACGGGGCAGCAAGAATAGTACTTTATTGAGAAAAAAAAAGAGTTCGGGTTCCCAACCGGAATGCATTTGGTTCGATTCCCAAGAGTTAGGGGTCCGAACCGTCTCCAACCCATATTTATTACGAATTATCAGTATTTCATAAAAACTAGCCTCCTAATAATGGGAGAAAAATCTATCGGGTCCCAGCACAGTTGCCAGAAGTTTCTCTCCCTGCCTGAAATTTTTTGAAATAATTTCATAAATTATTTTGCAATTTCCCAGCCACAAGAGCCACCTACTACCTGCAAACAATAAGAGAGCATATTGGTCCCACATGTCATTGGGCTGTATTCCAGTTGGTAGTTGAGCACCTTTTTCATTAATATATTTAGTGCTGCTATCGGCGGGCTAAACAGCTTCCCGGGGAGCGATATGTGGGGCCTGCTGAGCCGGCGGAGGAATCCCTCCGGGTTCTCGCCGTCGTCCACGGCGGAGGAGGTCACCGCCGGCATTGACGGGTCCGGCCTCGTCGCCATAGTCACAGGTAACTCTGTTTCCTTTCTTGATTTGTAGTCCACTGGTTGTGGTCCTTTCGTGATTCTTGATTTCTTCCACGAATTTAGCTCTCTCAGCGTGAATTTAGATGGACAAAGATAGTTTCTTTTGCTGGGCAAATGGACTTTCCTACAGTTGGTCCTTCGCTTCTAGTTTTTATTTTGGTGGGTACAGGTGATTTTACTAGTATTGCTCCAGTTATTGTTTTATTAGTACTAAAATCGGTATGCTGCTGGTCTGGTGTGTGTTAGCACTTAGCAGTGCCTCGCTTGACGGAATTGCTTCTTACAGGTGCATCCAGTGGGATTGGTGCTGAAACATGCCGAGTTCTTGCGCTTCGGGGAGTGCACGTGGTGATGGGCGTGAGGAATCCGTCTGCCGGTGCGCGCGTGCGTGAAGAGATTGTGAAAAAAGTGCCGGCGGCTAAGATTGAGGTCCTGGAACTCGACCTCAGCTCCTTGTCATCCGTGAGGAGATTTGTGGACAATTTCAATGCGCTGAACCTCCCCCTGAATATTCTTATGTAAGTGTTTCCATAACATGTACAAGTTGATCTGGTGTACGCCTTATTGAGTTGGCTAATTCATTAAATATACTTAATAATAGTCATCACACGCCATTAGGACAATGGCATGCTGCACTCCAAGGGTCTGTTTAATGGATTGGTCTATGACTATGAATTACAAAGATTGGTAATAAGCATCTGGTCGCAGGGGTTTGGATCCCAACTCCACTTATGAGGCATGGTCATTTGGGATTTATATCCATGTTTGCAGATATCACATAATATATTTACTTTTGTTTATCATGTGGATAATTCTAGTGCACTTGTTTGCAGAAATAATGCGGGGATTGCATTTGCTCCTTTCACTCTTTCGGAAGATGGCATTGAGCTGCAATTTGCAACTAATCACCTTGGTATGCGTCCCATATGGTCCTAATGTATTAGATTGCCTTTTTTCCCCTGAAAACACGGAGTAATATTTTTCTGTCATTTTGTTTCAATAAAAAAAATAACCTTCAAGCACTGCTTTTCTTCCCAGGCAGAAAAGTAAATTTGAGACATTAAAAGGAAAAGAAACGTGTATATATGATTGGATAGATTTGTTTGAGTTTTGGTGTTACCACCTATGACTGATTCTTGGTTAACTTGAAATTTTTGGCTTCATAAAGTGACTATGTTCTGCAAATTGATCCTGTTATGTAGGCCATTTTCTACTTACTGATCTTTTACTTGAGAAGATCAAAGTAACGGCTAAAGAGAATGGCATAGAAGGAAGGGTTGTGGTAGTTGCTTCTGACAGCTACAAGCACCCATATGGAGAGGGAATTCGTTTTGATAAGATCAACGATAGATCTGGGTATTATTTCTGCATCCAAACTGTAGTTCTTTCTTTCCAGTGTATCCACTTTCGACAAGGTTAAGGGATTGTTCCATTCTAAATTTATTTCGACCACAAGAAATCAGAAATAAGGAGTAAATCCATTTTTTTAACGCAACAAAGTAAAGTGTAACTTCGTGTTTATTGGCAGCTATAATAGCATATCTGCTTATGGCCAGTCCAAGCTAGCCAACATATTGCATTCAAATGAACTTTCCAGACGCTTGAAGGTACCTGCTATTTTCTGTTGTGTCTGGTCTAATATCAAACATTGTTCTTCCTTGCACATATATAATTTTGAAATGCTATATGAATAGAAACCATTGAGATTTTCTTATCTCTGATGGGTCAACAAAATTTTTATGTGCCAGCTTTATGAAGAAATAATATAGCATGGTTTTGTAAGATTATCACATGTTTCCGTTGACATCAACTTTCTCTATGATAACAGGAGCAAGATGAAAAAGTAATAGTAAACTCCCTTCATCCAGGAGCTGTTGTCACCAATATTGCGCGACATTGGGGTTTCGTACATGGTGCGGATATGTATGACTAGGGAATTTAATCTAGTGCAATGCAATGAACTTGCATGGTTGTATCAATCAAATGATCATTGATCTTCACTTAGGATATATCTCTTGTCAGGAAGTGATGCACTGTTCAACTAGTTTAGATATTCACGAGGCACTTTGCTATAGTAGTAAAACAAATTTATTTAAAACGAAGTGCATCGTGTTGATATATGTGCACAAAATTAACACAAATTTATTGAAAACCCTAATATAATTGAAAAAATATATATTCTCATTGATATTCATGAGGCACTTATAGAATGGGTTTTACCACTGAAAATTTTTGACAATAGAAATTGGCTATTTTCCAGTATTGTCCTCCCTTGCTTTTTCACGAAAGTATTTTTCATGCTTTATTTTTTTTAACGAACATGAAATTGTAAATGTGTTTCGACTGTTACATTAGTTTGGTAATGTTGTGTACGAAATTGTTTTTCCATAGAATTATCTTTGTTTCAGGTATTCTTTCTACAGTGGGTAAAATTTTACTCAAAAGTGTGGAACAGGTAAGTCCCCGGTCATGTCTGATTTCTTGAAGAAAAAGAAAAGAAATGAGAATTTTTTTCCTTTTAATGTACGGGAGATTTTAATATGTTCATTATAACATCTGAATACATAAAATTTATGATACCATTCAGTTGACCAACCTAAATCTAAGAGTCCTGTTTGCATGTTAAGGTTTCGAGTACCTTGTCCAGCCAGGCTCTGTCCATAAGCATACATTGCTGTTCTGTGCATTTATAATTTACCAGTGCATAAATCTAGATACATGATGCGCTATCATCATTAGTGTCACCATTTTTATTAAGAAGTATGAATATTCTTTATTCAGTTTTTCTTTTGAACATGTTAATCCTGTTGTAAATGGTTTTGATAACCTGTAGTGTTTTATTTGTGCCATGATTTGTGAATAAACCTTTATGTGCTGCAAGCCATGATTTTTTGTCAGTAATGATATGAACTATCTGTAATATTTTTCAGTCTTCTGCTCTCCATCAGCAGTATCCCAAACTTCAATGTTTTAAACAATATATTGGCTCCGATTAGCTCTCCAATACTTGATGTGAATAATTCGTAATTAGTTATGATCCTTCTGTTACAGTTATATCGGGAGTTTGTGAGGTCACATGTTCCGCAAACATGGAGAGCATTTTGTGCCATGTGATATACTAGGAATAAATTGAAGGATGGTTCCTTGCATACCTCTACCAATATCTTTTTTTTAATATTTTGTACATTGGGTTGGACAGATGGCTGTATGTCTATGTCAGTGAAATGAGAACAATTCACATAGATGTAACAAAATAATGGAAAATCTTACCGTTGCTGGCTTTGCACATAGCAAATCTAAATTACAAGGGCTATCTGCAACCACAGCAGGCCAGTCCTGTGGAATCTAGGGGGCGCTGTGCTAAGTTCTAAAATAGGCCCTCAAATTAGTATCAAAGATGAACACCCTCATCAGGAATATACAAATTGGTCCGTGCATCTTAATTTTTGTGGCTAACCCTGTTCAACCTTCTCATATACTAATTCTGGTTGGAAAGAACCATGTGACTTTGTTATCCTATAACAGAAGCAAATAAATGAATAAATAAATAAAATGGAACCAAATACGAGTTCCTGTGCTTGAGTGCAGTCCTTTTGACATCCTTAAACCCATGTTTCTAGCTCTGTAATCTGTGTAACTGCTAAAACTGATGTATACACAGAAAAAAAGCTTGACCAACCTAGGAGGTATTAGGTGACATGGTAAATACGGATAAATAGGAATACGATTTGCGTCGAAGAGGACTTATTAGATTAGTTGGTCGACTCATATACTCACTGCTTAAAATATTCTTTTTGCAGGGTGCAGCCACAGTGTGTTATCTGGCATTGCATCCTCAAGTTGCTGGAGTCACTGGAAATTACTTTGTGGACTGTAATGCAGTTGAACTAGCATCTCATGCAAACGACAAGGAACTTGCCAAAAGACTCTGGGATTTCAGTGTGAGCCTAATCCATTGACATGCGGTGATGAAAGAACAAATGTGCAATTTTATTTGTCAAAGGAAACAACCATGTACAAAATTCTTGTGCGTGGTTATGAATATTTGTGCAAAGTAATGTAAAGTGTAAGGGTTTAGCAAAAAACCCAGATACCAACGACAAGGTACGCAAGGTGGCACAACAATATATGCAAAAGGTGGCATTACAAATTGCTGGAAGATAGTCAGAACCTAATTGCTGTATGTATGCCTTGTGACTATCTATGAGGTAAATGCCTAGTGTTATGTTTGCTGCAAAAGTGATGTTTATTCTGATCAAATTCATCCGGGTTTGCCACCTTTATGGATCATTACTGAAGCAATATAACATGTATATTGGTTTTGTGTTGCCATGGAAAATATTTGGGTTTCCATGTTTGCAACATTCTTATGGATGTGTTATGCTGCCTCGAGAATCACATAGTGCTTTTGGTATGAACGGAAATGCGATGACCAGTGTTGTTGAATGTGTGCGGCTTGATCTTGTTTATAATCTTTGTGGATGAGATTTAAAAGATTAATTCATGTCAATGAATATATGGTTTTATGTAAATTTATTGATGTGTTGTTACAATTGTTGGTTTAGTCACAACAACATTTGCTAGTTTGGCATTATATATGGGATTTGAAGAAATTGACATGATGTGGCTGTTCTCCAATCGAATTGTTGTGGGTACTGCAGACATACCTAAGTTGTGGCTTTCATTGTCGTTTCTGAAGTGAAGAGAAGAGAGCCACATTCTTTTCATTAGTATAAAGGTTGAAGTTGCAAAGAGGCAGGATGGATATTTCTTCTGTCACCAGCCTAGTGATTACATTTACATTCATGCACTCATGCGGACGCTGAAGAACTTGGAGACATACAAGCCACAATGCTATTGGTATCAAAACTCTAGTGGAAGATAAACACGCGTCCCAAACATGTATGTCTGCAGTATGTGCCGTTATATATATATTTTTTTTGCGGGTACAGCATGTGCCGTTGTAGATACTTTATTTTTTTCCCTGATGTGCTTACAGGTGCAACGCTTAATTCGATTTTAATCATGTCTGCCTTTGCCACTGTATGTGGCCAATCCAGTGGGATCGAGTCGCTAAACAATAGTCATGTAAGAAACAAGTGGTTATTCTGCCACTGAGGTTATCATAAATATGAAATTGTTAGAGCCTGGGAAGGGAAAGTAAAAGAAATTTATCTGTAGCAAAAAGAACAAGAAAAAAAAACCGAACTGCAAATGTTGATGCCGAACTCACTGTTCTCTCCTGATGTGAGTGTTGACGCCGCATGCCAAATCCATGGATAGCCGCATCACCATATACCCACATGACACTGATTCGTAATTCAGCACATTGACAGATAGGAGAGCCGCGAATCGATCAGTTGCCATCGTCATATATATACCCACCCCAATCACCATGCCGCCGCGGCGCCGCCACCACTAAACTGCGATCACCGACTCGCCGCCGCTGAAACCCCACCGAACACCTTGAATTGGTAAGCAACGCTCGCCATTACCATCTGTCCATCTCCGTCGGGCTTTCTGATGCTATACCGTTCTTTCTCACACCGCTGACTTACAGGGCCGGTTCGGGTGCGCGTATCACCTGCTCGACGGAATGCCTGACGGCCCGACCGAACATCCGACACTTTCGACCTGAGTTCCCTCCTTTAAATCTCGCCTATGTTTATCCCTATCTCGTGTGTTCACCTATGGATCGATTCTTCAACTTCGTTAAGGACTTTTTCTTTGCTCACATTTCACACTAAAATGTTATATGTTTTATTGCTTCGACATTTTCCTCACATCTTCGGGAGTAGGTTACGCATGGCTTAGAATCTTCTGGACCATATGAGCCTAGGAGCAGTCAGCCCTGTGGTTGTGCCTGCTTATCTTTGTAGTGGTGCCATTCATAGTGCGGCGAGTGGCCTTTCTGGTTTTACAGAGTATTGAAATTCTGTCGGTGTGCCTTCTTGGAGCGCTGATGTCTTCTTCCATGTTCAACCTTTCACTTATCAGTTAGATGCCTTCGATCGCCGTGAGTATTCCTTTATGAGCCTGGAGAATTCAGAGTTCCTTTTCTCCAGTAACCTTGATGGGGTGTCGTATTCAATTATTCTTCCTGGTCAACAGTAAACAAAGATGGGAGGTCTGATAGCATTCCGAGAACTTATTGAATCTGTGTCATCAAGGAGGTGTGACTTACCATCGCTGAAGACCAGAATGAGATCATTGTTGATGACGGTGTGAATTCTGTGCGCTATTGTCAACACCGTGCAATCCCTGAACTCCTTGTGGATCGTTTCTTGGATGATTGCATCAGTTGAGGAGTCAACTGAAGCAGTTGCCTCATCAAGTATTAGGACATTGCTTCTCTTTAGCAGAACGCGCCCAAGGCAAAACAACTGCCTTTGTCCTACACTCCAGTTTTCCCCGTTTTCTACAACTGCAGGAGAAAACTCATTTAGTGACAGACAGCCATACACTGTAACAACATATCTAAGCTTTCATAGCACTCCATTCTTTTCTTACGTTTACCATTGAACCTGGAAGAGGTGTATTACCTTCTGAGTCCAGCATCTTTGGGCTCTGTCGAACTATATCACCGAGCTGACATTTGTCCAATATCTGAGCATCAGGAGAGTAAACATATCATTTTTTTCCCCATTATCTGCTTTTTTTTTTCTAATAAATTATGCATCTTCTCTGTTGTCCTTTGGTGTATGTAATTACGTTGTAAATTGGGGATTGCTTTGCATTAATACACACAATTGACACCAGACCAAAGACACCTGTTTCCTTATATTAATCCCTGGAACTTTGGATAGTCTACAGATTGTTATAATCACTTTTTCACTAATGAGATAGATAGTTAGACTCTCTCAGGAAAAAAAAAAGAACCGCGACCAGTGATGAACATCGCCCCAACAGTTTTGCACTAAGAAGAATCTCTTCTTGGCCCAATCGAGAAAAAGCCTTGAAGGCCAGCTACCTGGACGGTGTGTGTACCTCCGAAAGCAACCGCTGTGGTTACGCATAACACGGAACAGCCGGAGAGGGGATTATTTTTTACCCAGGCCTGTTTAAATTCTCTCCATGGGGAGTCAAACCCCAAGAACTGGGGTGCTACTAAGGTCACTGCAACCAGTAGGTTGCAAGCCCGTTTGCAATAGTAAGACTCTACTGTATGTTACATAATGCAGTGTTTTATAATGATGTTATGCACAGGATATTAATTTACCTCCCATACATGTTGATCAGAGTACTCATTTAATGGATCAAGATTTCCTCTCACTGTACCGTCAAACATGGTCGGATCCTGTGGGATGATGCTAATTCTCCCTCTTAAGTCATGAAGCCCTATTTTAGAGATGTCAACATCATCAACTTCAATTGTTCCTTGCCTTGGTTCAACTATGCGGAAAATTGCTTGGATCAAAGTTGACTTTCCACTACCGGTACGTCCAACAATCCCAACCTTCTTCCTTCCTGGAATTGTACATGACACATTTCTCAACACTGATGGCAGATGCTCTGCATATCGTACCTGTTCAAGTGAAAATCCATGTTAAATGGTTTTATTTGAGCAAATCCCCATACTCAAAGGAAGTACAAAGTTCATATTTTTGTTAGAGAAGTACTTAATTTTAGCAAAAGCAAACTCGCAGTTGCATGCAATTTTTTGTTGCCTTTATGAGCCTCACTGTCATTATCGAGCTACTCATTTTATGAAACAGATAATTAAAGGTTTTGTGTGTAAATCCATCACAATCTTGCTCTTTGATTGCTTCTGGAGTTCTCCTTTGTGGTGTAGCATATTATGAAGTATCAATCATGAACTAGGCACTTCCCTGAGATGATAGTTTCTCTGGAATATTTCTGCAAATCCATAGGTGATTCAGTTTCACAGTCATCCTAGCAGTAGAGTTATTCATATTTGATAACACTGTTATATCTTTATATCCCAACTGCAATCATAAAAGGTCATAATTCGTAACATTGTTACACATACCTCCAAACCTCTTATATTGATAGCTCCGTTTTCTGGCCAACTGTTTCTGGGGCGGCAATAGTCAATTACAAGAGGAGCCTCACTTGGGATCCTTGAGTATTGCAGTATTCTTTCAACAGATATCATTATATTCTCTGTGTTGCTGATGTTCCAAATTAGGGATGCCAACTGTGAGTTGAGGTTCAATGCGTAAGTCACAGCAAGTCCAGCAATGCCTGTATTTGCAGCACATTAGTTTGACTTCGCCAAAAAAGAATAAAAAATGGCTTTTGCAAAGAGCATGCATTTAAAAGCATACTTGGATTTATGAAACCATCAGGAAGGCTCACTAGCAGAGTCAAAGAGAAAGCAAACATGAAGTTGGATAACATGTTTAGCCTAAAAGAGAGCCACTCCATTGACGAAATGTTGTGGAACCATGGTCGGGAGTGGTTGTCGACTAGACTGAGGTTTGTTTTCCAGAAACGGTGTTTCTGTCCATAGGCTCTAATACTTGACGCTCCTGAAAGAGATTCTTGAAAATGGTGCAGGATTGGAGCCCTCTGTATTTGCGACAAACGAGCTAGTTCTCTAGCTGTTGGTATGTAGTACCTCTGCACATTATACAGAAAGTATCGTAATTAAGTATTTTTTTAAAAAAAATATTACTACCTGTGGTTTTAAATATATGATGCCTTAGACTCTTTTCGTTACTTTGACCATTCGTCTTATCTATAAATATTTGCGCAAATAGGTAATTGGATAATTATTATCCTTAAAGTGCTTTTGATTATAGATCTAATTGTATTCATTTCCATGTTTGGAAAACTAATTACTTAAATATATATTGCTGGTCAAAGTTAAACGAAAAAGTCAATGGTGTCATATATTTAAAACCGGAGGGAGTACAATCAAGTAAAAGCTGCTTTTACAGCTTCCTGAAAGTGGACTAGAATAACCGGTTGCATTCATTGTACTAGTAAATATATTTGCAAAAGTGCTCACCTGGTACAGAAAACAGGCCATTGTCATTGGAACAAAGATGACAAAAACTGGCCACTCAACCTGGGACATCACGCAAATGGTTCCGAGAAGTTTAATGCTGGAAAATACACACCAGCCAAGTTTGATTGCCATTTCCAGATCAAGAACACTTTGATCATTGGAGGCCTGTAACCAGTCAATATGACTATTAATTTAGGAGAGTGTGTGTGTGCGCGCGCGTGTGTGTGTTATGACATATGAGTTGTAAAGTAGCATAGGCAATATATCAGCACTAACCCTGTTTAGAATTCTGCCAGTTGGTGTGGAATCAAAGAAGGACATGGGGGCACGCATGACGCAATGGAGCATGTTCTTGAATAACTTTTCTGATGTTAGCAGACCAATCAGTGACACAAGTAAGGCACGAGCCAAGACACAGAGTGCACACCCCAAGGATAACACAATATATACAGAGAAGAGAAGACTTAATTTAACTGTTGGGTTGGTTGCAGATGTTGGAGGAGATGCCCATGCCATCCAATAGTTGCTAGCTACCTGAAATATTTGGAAGAATGATTGTGCAGCAATTGTTACCGGCACTAAGGCACCACCATGAACCGCCCTCAGGTATGCCCAATAAACCGTCCTACCAATACTGCCCTTTTCTCTTTCTTCATCTTGTGTTAACCTCCCTTTCTCGTTGATTACTTGTGAGACGTCATGTGCAGTCTCTTCCTTTGCTATAACCTGAGATTTATCATCTATTTCATTTTCTGTCTCGAGCTCATTATCACTTTCTGCTGAATTGGTGTTTTCGGTTGATGACATTCTATTGGAACTTTCTGCATTTATGACAGACTCGATTGCCTTCCTGTGGGCTCCAACTATGGCTTCAAATCCTATGTTCTGTTGACGGAGCTCATCAAACTTTCCTTTCTGCACAATTCGCCCGTTCTGCATCACCTATCATGTGGCGTTCATGTAGTTATTTATAAAGCATGCCTATCTTTTCAGATGTGATTAATTGCCAAAACGTATTTAAAATACATACAAGTATAAGATCTGCAGCTGGAAGAAATTCGACTTGGTGAGTCACATAAATTATTGTTTTGTCTTTCAGAATACCCATTAGGCAATCCTGCACAACACAATTGTTCAGTTAACGTAGGAACTTGCATCGGTATGTTGTCTCAAATCACATGCAGAAGAGGAAAATATAAAAACAGTGAAATTTATCCATTTTAAAACAGTTAGCATTATTGAGTTAAACAGCTCAATGACATCGTTAAGCATTCATAGATTCTGTGCTTTATGAAACCAGCTGAGCAAACCTTGAAAAGTTGGCTTCCAGTGTGAGCATCCACTGCACTGAAAGGATCATCAAATAGGTATATATCTGCATCCTCATACACTGACCTCGCGATCTGAATCCGCTGCTTCTGTCCTCCACTCATATTAATGCCTCTTTCTCCAATCTCTGTCAAATCAGCATTCGCAAACAATTCAAGATCTTTTGTCAATGCACAAGCTTGTATTACCCTTTCATACTTGTCCTTGTCATATGGGTTTCCAAACAAAATATTGTCCCTGATATTCCCAGAAAGGATCCAGGCGTTTTGGGGAACATATGCCTTGCTCCCGCTAACCTTCACTGTCCCTGCCACCTTTGGTATCTCTCCAAGTATGCATGACAATAGACTGGATTTCCCCGAGCCAACCATTCCACATATTGCTATTTTCATTCCCCTCTTAACTTTTAGGTCTATACCTCTTAAAGTTGGAGACATGGTCTCAAGTTCCCAGCCAAATGTTCCATGATCAATTTCCACATCATAGTTTGTGTGGTTCCTTCCCACTTCTGTAACTGCATCTGGTTTCAATTCTTCCTCGTGTAAGTACTTTGCTACTCTATCAGCTGAAACTTTTCCTTGGGCCAACACAGAAAGCAAATCAGGAAGTTGGAAGATTGGATCCTGTAGCATCTGGAATGTTGCAAGAGCGGACAAAACAGTTCCTGCTGTCAGAGAGGTCCCCATTAATATGCTTGAACCGAATGTTATGGATGATACAAAACCAGGTGAAGCCCAAAATATGAATTGTGTCAGAGCTGACAATCTTTGTGACCTCCAAAGCCAATTGTACTCAACACTACGTAAAGCTTCTACCTTCTTTGAGTACTGCATATCCCAGGCTTGAAGTTTAAGTATTTTCATGCTTCTAAGAACTTCTGTTGTAGCCTTCATTCGGTTGTCCTTAGCAGCCATGATTTTGGTTTGCAACCCTTTCTGCATTCTTGTTAGTGGAATATTGCAAGACATTATTGTCAGTGTCGCTGCTAAACTTGTCCAGGCCGCAAGCCCTAGGTTTCGGTGGATAACATATACAGCTAGAGAAAGTTGTATGGGTAACATCCATATATAATTTGCATACCATATAACATCTGATATCCTTTGTATATCTACACTCATGTAATTTATGATTTCTCCACTTGTATGATTTTGCCTCGAACTGCAGGATAATGTGAGTCCCTTTTGGTACACGTGGGATATCAAAGCAGCACGTAGCCGCATCCCTAGCTGTCGTGCTCCAAAAACCCATTGCCTCTGAGCCACAGTCTCCACCACTTTGGCAGTGAGAAAAGCAACGGCAAGAAGGTAACCTCTTTTGAGACCATACTGCCTCTCTTCTCGTAGGAACTTCACCAAGTCGCTGATCAGTAACGGTCCAACAAACGATGCTGTTGCGTTTATCGCTGCAAATCCTGCATTGATGATTGCCTTTCTTCTGACAAGAAGAAACATCGCCCTGTATACTGATGAAGTAGTCAAACCATGGTCACACCCAGCATTTGCTATGATCTGTTTGAAGGAGTCAGACAGGAACTCTGCAGAGTCCTTCACATCCACATCTGGCATATCATTTGTCTCCAGAGGTCTCTTGTATCCAATAGCAAATACAGGATTCATCCAGGAGAATGTGATAAGTTCGAGAAGATTCGCTCTTCCATATGGACACTGCCTTTTAGTCTCTGTTTGGTGTGCTGCAGTTGGACTCAACAGTGGTTCTGTTGTGGTGCCATCAATAAAGGTAATTCCTGTATTTCCACGGACTGACATGGCAAATAGATAAGTGCAAAAAACAAGTGTGAGTATGTCAGTATATTCCTTCAATCCTATATATTCCTGATCCAATAAAATGAACCTGACATCAAATACCATAGTAATAAGAGATTCCAGGAAGTTAAATATCCACCATGCTCGAATTGTGAATGGTAGTTTTACAGATCTCATTTTCTTGATACTTAGTACTGCAAGTGACAATATTATCCATGATAAAACGTGTGAACCTTGACCTAGGAGATAATATTGATATTTGCAATAACTTATGCTCCCTTGAATCTGAAAAAGTGCTATCTTCAGAACATGAGTCGCTAATACAAGCAAGCAACAAGCTATGCTTGTTTGATATGAGATGCCCAGCTTTAAGTCAGCAAAATTCTGTTCCTGGGATGAGCGGTTATCACATTCAGAGCCTACAGGCTTCAATTTCTGCCTGCACCATCTGAATTTCCTAAACAGAAAATGAGCCAATACACTTGTGATAAATACCAAATGTATCAACACATAAGTTCCTCTCCAGAAGCATGGTGAAAATATCTCTTGCCACCATTGTAAGTTTTGCAATATAGTGGAATCTGTAGCATACATGTTGACAATTTGTTGTGTCAGCACGCAGTGTCATAGTAAAATTTTCGATTGTCATTGTGTTGCCAAAACGAAAGAAAAAACAATGCAGGGAGGTTGGAATCTGAAGTATATTCTATTAGTAAATTGAGGTTTTATCCAATTGTTCTTGTAATGAAAATAAATTGAATTTTTTTATTTTTCCGTTTGCAAGTTCTTTGATCAGAATAGGTATCTAAGTATTCTATATGTATTAGTTTTAAGTCATAGATTAATGCTGGGAAAATAACTGGAATGGAAGAATACGTAGCTATGAATTCCCCTGATGAATTTATTTTTTAAAATATTAATCAGTGCAGATGATCACGGCACAGCCATCCCGATTTTCTCTGTGTCCGTTGACGAAGATGCCTAAAACCATGACCAACATGAGGGAGCAATATGACTTAGAAAATGCATTTGCGACTTTTGGTCACTGTGTCTACATTTAACAAATGTAAGGGCTCTGCATATTCTGCTCTAAATGTGAATGTGTCAATTATACTCTACTGTGAACTCAAAATCTCTCATTGAAAGTCTCCTCTAATATTTCTTGGAAATATTGCAGGCCCAGGAAGATGGACGGGGGAATAATGACGCGTGCAGAAAAGCCCAATAATGTCCCAGAGGAGACGAATTGGATGTATGCATGACCCCATCATCTCCATGCAGCAGGTTGAGGGATTAATCTGGCCATGATGTCTTACTTGTCAAATCACGAAGCAGGCTCCCGCGAAGAAACATGTCTTGGACCCTCTTCAGCATCTTGGCAAGAACAGGGAACTCCGGTCTTTCATCTTCCATGTCACATCTCCAATGTGGTCTGGGATTAGCTTTGAGGGATATCAGCTGACGGCGAAGGTGTGGAGAAAATATATAATTGGTCTGGAGAAGGTGGGCTGCCTGGGAGGGTCCTCAACCATTTTAAACATATTTCTCCATGATTCAGTGAAAGTGATTAAAAAATACACTTCAAATTGTATAATTATATTCTCAAAATATAATTCGTCCTCTGACCGTGATTTTTTTTTTTTGGGTTTTGCCGATCTTGTGATTGCCCAGGCCAGGATGGCTGATCGGGCGTTTTGATTTTTCTATAATCTTCATTAAGGGCTACTACTATTTTTGCCTCGACGAAAAGCAAGTCATTTTGGTTTTCCCTCATTCCCGTAAACAACCAGCTAGCTGTTGGCGGTCCTTATGCCCAACAGATGAAATTCACAAGAGGGTATCGAAATCCACAGGGAGCGAGAAGTGAAATAATTGTCCTATGAAGTGCGAGGATCAGGTTCGAAAAGAGAGGTTCTTGTGAGAAGAGAGTGACTTTCGGCATTCTTAGCAGATAAGGAAAAGCTTTTCCCACCTCTTCAAGCAACCAGAGCCACATCCTTAGCAGATAAGGAAAAGCTTTCCCCACC
This sequence comes from Eragrostis nindensis, assembly GCA_012490785.1. Classification (NCBI taxonomy): domain Eukaryota; kingdom Viridiplantae; phylum Streptophyta; class Magnoliopsida; order Poales; family Poaceae; genus Eragrostis; species Eragrostis nindensis. Next base: position 219,718 of record JAAXCT010000307.1, on the reverse strand, counting down.
TCTTCAAGCAACCAGAGCCACATCCTTAGCAGATAAGAAAAAGCTTTTCCCACCTCTAAGATAAGAGAGTGAAGAAGCCTCTCTAAGAATAAGAGGATATTTCTTAGACAATTCCACATCCTTAGCAGATAAGGAAAAGCTTTTCCCACCTCTTCAAGCAACCAGAGCCACATCCTTAGCAGATAAGGAAAAGCATTTCCCACCTCTTTAAGCAACGAGATCCACATCCTTAACAACCTCAGCAAGCAACCCTCCCGCGCATGCTGACGTCAGCGATGACGTCAGCGCCATTTAAGCACTGTCTTGAATTTTCTAGGAGCGATATCTTTCTCATCCAAGCTCCGATTTTGGCAAACTTTATGTCTATTTCGATCGTCTCGGTGAGGGCTTCAACATGGTGTGCTCCAATATCTGACTTGATTTCATCTTGTTGTTGATTATTGTGGTCTTTTGTTTTATAGCCTCATGATCCTGCCCGGGTGACGTGGGATGGTCATGTCACTCGAGCCCCTTCCCATAGAGATTTCCCTCAGGTCACTTGGTGCTGATTTATCATCATGTTTGGAATAGACCAAATCTTCATTGAAATCATGTCAAAATGCTCTGAGCTCTGCAAAACAGTGGCGGGTACACAACTTGTGGAACTAGATTAGTAAACAAAATAAATACGCATGTGTCTTGTGCTTTCAATCTTTCCTTCGCTGGATTTGAGATATGATTATTGCCGTTTAAGGGACGCCAACACTAGCAAAGTGTTGGCGTCGAGTGAAATGCATCGTGGGTCCTTAAACTATTTGAGGATTCTCATCTAGGTCCATTAACTTTCAAATCGTCCATTTAGGTCCATGATCTATTTAAGTAGGATCATTTGCGTCCGAAACTCTCAACTCAGATGGCTGACTTGGCGCTTCCAATGCAAACAAAAGGTCATGTGTTGGTTCATATTTATAGTCAACCCCTTAAATTTTATCATATTTCTATTCAGAAGTTCCTGATCCACATTGCAGCTCCATGTCCCAGCTTATAGACCATACAAAACTCGTTGTTGATTTCTCCCTCTTGGGTGAGCTAGAGTCTCTGGCCGATTCTTCTACCCGCTCTTCTCCGTGCGCATCTCTCTGGCCGTTTTTCTGCGGTAATCTCTGCCAAGCCCATCAAACTTTAGATTTCCCCACCGTCGTCTTTACCTGAGCCCACCCATTCAGAGCCCGCAGCTCGTCGTGGGTTCTCTAAGCATGGGAATGAATGAGCTAGGACTCGTGTCGTGGCTGCGTGCCGCGGGGATTGCATGTGCGATTCAGGCGTGCGGAACAAAGATCGCTGCCACACAACGAGCTGATAGCGAGAATGGGAGAGAGCTCGAGGAGCTGCCTACAAAATTATGTCATGTTGTCATTGGCATATCAGCACAACTTGGCTTTACGTAGACGGGTATGGACCCAAATGAACACACTTAAATAGGTCATGGACCTAGATGGACGATTTAAGAGTTGTTGGACCTGGATGAGAATCTTTAAATAGTTTAAGGACCCACGGCGCGTTTCACTCTTTAGATATCATAAAGAGATTCGTTGTTCACCAACACGGGTATAACAATGCAATGGATGTGAGAACCTTGAAAGTTCCCTAGCCTTTGGAAGATTTGAATCGTTTGGTGCGGTATTCAGTCGTTGAAAGCATGCTAGATAGACTGAAAAGGATTATGGATCCGTCCGTGCTTACATTGAAACAACTAAAAAGACCTTACAAGTGCAGATGGGATCTAATGGCCGGAAGAGACAACCGAGTACTAGCAAGCGCACAGCAACTACTACAAAAGATCTCTGTCTTGTGATGGCTTGAACTAATCGAACCTCGCAGCCGAAATGGACAAGCCAAAAAGGACATGTACTAGCTACTTGATTGCAATGAGCAGCATATATAGGTATTGCCGAAAGCACAAACCTAACCCATGTGATCCGTCTGGTCATGTTCATGAGGGAGGCTTTCAACTAGGCAATTTATCGCCGATCTTCTCAATCCTAGGCAATAAGTCCATTTTGCTTAACTTGTTATCTAAAACAAGGGAGCCCAGTGCAAGGAAAAACCGAAGGTGTACAAGGCAGGGTCATGCGTTGCATACCACCTCCATTTCCTCTTGCTCGCGTCTGATGCTTTTTTGTAAGTTGGTTTGAAACCTGGATGCTTCACCAAACTTTTGCAGATTTTCCATAGCGAGATTCATTTCTTCTTCAACAGTCCGGATGAAAAGGCAACGTCATCAACAAGTAGAGATATTATCTGAGCCGGATTACGTCGGGATAGAGGAGTTATGCAGAATTAGAAAAGAAAACGAAAGAAAAGAAGATGCACCTTCTTGACTCCATGGACCCCAAGGCACCTCGTCTTTGGAGCTCATCCTGAGTCAATTGCCACGAAGATATTTCCTGGCAGGAAAATAGGACGTGCTGACTGGGCTCTTGCATGGCAACCTGCACGTTATTCATGTAGTAGTAGGGAGGTATGGCGTGAGTTTCGGTCCGTGGAGTGGCCGTCTGTTACTTTGTATTTGAGCCTGTATATGAAACAAAACTGAGAGCAGCGTGGCTTCGTCAACAAATCTCCTTGCGTTTGTACTTGTGTATGTGTCCACCAAGTACCTACCCGTGGAATTGTGGTCGTTCTATTCCTGAAATCTCTCGTTCCCATGCAATTTTTACGAGCAAAAATAAAACAAGTTTCATCATGCGCTGTTTTAATCTAACTTTTTCTTTTTATGCACCACCATAGCTATCTCATTGTGCAAAATTCAACTTCTGCTCCGACCAGAACCCAGTTGTCACAATGTCATCTCGTTCCGTTTCTTCTTTCTCCTTTCCTGTATTCTTTTTTTTTTTTTTTGCAAGGGTCCTTTCTTGTATTCTATTCAAGATCCCAGCGTCCTCATTTTTTATAGTGAACCAGCAACTGCGGGTGCCATTGCACACAAGAAAGGTAAGTAATCACTCTTGACTTATTAGATAGATAAATGATTAATCATCCAATGAGCACAAAATACAACTATTATGAGTAGTTCTCAAATATTTGGTGCCTACGTATGAGAGAGTCACTCTAGCTATTAGATTATTGTGCTCCCATCGACACAGAGTAGCAAAATGGGTTCATATCAGTGTATACTACTTCCTCCGTTCCTTTTTAATTTTAAGTGCCATTCTAAGCTTAGGCACTGGAATTAAGGAGAGATGAAAAGTGGAGAGCACACTGAAAATGATGTGCAGTGAACGAGAAGAGAGATAAAGAGAGAGTTGCATTGTAGTGAAGTGAGAATGACACCTATTGTGAAAAACTATTGGTTGCTAAAATGACAATTAAAGCGAAACGGAGGGAGTATATGTCAGAATATTTAAAAAAATAGATGAAAATTAGAGACAATATTTTGTTTCTCCTCAAATTTACCTCTAATTTTTATCTGAAAACTTGATACTTTTCTCGCATAAGGCGTATACCAAGAAAAAGACTGTAGCGACGGGAGTAAAATTATCTATTATTAGTCAAAGTGATTGGAGTAGCATATATGGGACATGAATTTTAATCAGATAACAAATAAGGGAACTGCAAAATTTAGATGGCAAATAAAGAATGGGCAAAATTTCCAGTGTCCAATAAGAAATTTTCTCAAATAAAACATCGTGCAACCATCGTCTAAGAGGTTGTAGAATTTTGTCTTAAACATGAGATTTTAGCTGTAATCCCGTTTTCTTTTATCATAAAGGGGGATTTTTTTTTGAACGAACTGGAGGGGCAAGCCCTACAGAAATCTTTCATAATAAAAAGAATTCTGTACATAAAGGGGGATTATTGGTAAAATGTTTCATAATACGTACCCTTTTACATTAAAGATCCTAAAAAAGATATTACCATCATTTACACCCTGTCTCTATTCTTTCTATTTTTTTGAATAGTTCCACTTGCCTCTGCTGTTCAGAATTGCCACCGACCACCGTACAGGAGATGTGTCCTCCCTCTGAACAGACGAGTTGGTGAACGATCATTTAATTGGCTTCTCTCCTTTTTAGGACGTATACAGATTTTGTTGAAGGGAGTCAACAGCTTGAAACAGTGAAAGGAAGAAGCACCGAGTGTACAGATGATCCGAGTGTTTCTGTCATCACTGTACAAGAGTTGTTATGATATCCAACTGAGAGTACCTTCCTCACTTTTGCCTACTTCCCGGTGACTCTCATTCCCACTGCTGCTTCGGGCCTGTTTGGATACTTCAACTCGGTTAGAGTTAGAGTTAGAAACTAACTCTAACTAACTCTAACTCTATCCCTAAACTAACCCTACTCTACTCTAACCTTACTCTAACCCTCCTGTTTGGATACTTTAGGGTTAGTTTAGCCCAATCTAACTCAATCTAACTCTAACTTATGGATCCAAACAGGGCCTTCATTTGGTCCAGATAGCGCACAAGTTTGAACTGGCGCTAATCTGCTCTGCGAGGAAGTATAGTGCACTGGGAGGAGAGGCAACTGGGAAACGAGGCCATGTATGCAGCACAGTTCTGCAGTGAGCATGTAAATGATGTTCGCTTGGGGCAATATATTGATGAAAGAGACCAGTGACTTTATGATCCTTTGGTGGTTCGAGGAAAAGGGACAACCATTTGCTTGCTAATATGATCCGTTACATGGCTTCAAGTTAATTTCCCTGATTATTCTTGCACTATGTAGCGCTTAAGTGTGCGAGTTAACACTGAACTAACACTTGAAGTGGGTGCTATTTAGAATACCCACAGACACACAAAAGAAAAACAATCTGTATCCCAAGCCCTTATAGACTGGTTTGGCAACTTTTTTTCTCTTCGAAACACAATACACTCACAAACACGCACGAGTACTGAACGCCTCCGAAAGACTGGGCAGCTGATCTTCAGATTCAAAAGGTCACCACAGGCGTCTCTCTGTCGACGGAGACCTCGCCTCTCATTGAAAGAATAAAGCCATAAATATGCAACACCCATGCCGGATTTGAAACCGGATGAGTTGGTTCCAATATCACAAAGAACCTAACCAGCGAGGTTATGCTCACTTTGCTGGTTTGGTAATTAATTTTGAGTTACCTAAAGTTTCAAGAATTGTTTTAGCATTCAAAGTCATTTGTACTACAGGTTCATTCAGGATATAACTTGGAAGGTATCCCTTCTCATGGAACAGCGAGGATGACATCCGGTATATGGCTCTGTGTTTTCAGGACAGTATCGTTGCAGCCTTGGTTGGAACAAATTAAGAGCTGCATAGGAAACCGTTCAAGTTTCCCAGATTACAAATGCATCTTAACAGTTCTTATACTTGTGTGCATATTAGCAATAAGAAAATATTGAGAAATTGGGCAATTTGTTCACTGCACTGTTTAAGAATTGAAAATGCAGCCGACGAAATTTTGACTCATGAGCTTAACCGTATTTATGTAGTTGCAATGTTTATAAAAAGAAAACAAAAGCACTACAGACACTAAAATCTTTCTATGAGACATAGAGCATCCAAAAGTTTGATATGCGGTGTAGGGGTGGAGCAGGAGCTTGATGTAGATGCAATAGGTATGAGGTCGAAGGAGAATATATATGTGGGGGAGCTAGTGACAGTTTCCTTTAGTTTGTCATTGGAGTATATTGGCTAAATGAAGTTCCCGAAGCCATGATGAAGCAGATAAGATACTTGCGAAGTTGCAAGCATCATTGAGATCTGGAGTTCCCGAAACCATGATGAAGCAGATAAGAGACTTGCGAAGTTGCAAGCATCAATGAGAGCTGGAGCAAGAGCCCAAGATTACTGGTACAACAAGGACTACATCATTGAACTTAGTTGTGAAGAGACTGAAGGAGCAGATTTCAGAGAAATTTCACATCATGGCATGGAGAATTTATTAATGGCACTGAAGTGGAACTCGACATATCAATGAATTAGAATATTCCAGCACCGAATCCTTCGTTATAACCATAGCCTTTAATAAAACTGGTCTTGCGAACATGGAGCTGTTAGTCGGTTATGTTGAGTTGGACTATATATGGCGAATGCCTTGACGCTCTCACTACGCGCTACATATTCATGTCTAATACATACATTATGTTGTCCATCTCTTCCGATTGCATCGTTTTTCCTTGCCCAGCATTGTTTAATATGTCGTTTTTGTAACTCTAATGAACTTTTGTGGACGCACATGAGTCTGAGAATGGTTCGACTCCACCCGGGTTTCATTGGTTGGTTTTCTGCGTTGGGCCGGCCTTGGTTCGGTTGGGATGGGCCGACACAGAAAATAGTTTAGTTCGATTTTTAGTTGCGAAAAGTCTAATTTACGTCCCTCAACTATTGGGGGTAGCACAACTGTAAGCTTCATGGCCATTGGAGTGTTTGGAAACCCTAAAGGTATGAATGTTTTGGTGATTGGATGACCCTTATGTATGTGACTAACATTTCCATGTAGGATATTGATCAATGGTCACATATGAAGAAAGCTCCGTCCGTTGGTGGTGTACGCCGACACACCCTAATTCAAACGTCAAGGATGATTGGTTGCCTTCATCTACACAAGAACGGACTTGATGGAGTCGCGGAGAATGTATGGATCAAGGCTAAGGACATGCTAGACCAAGCGAGTGTTGCTTGGTTAGATGATAGCTTGAGTCCATAGGAAAAACCAGACTATCAAGAGGGTTCAAGTTGGTTCTCTTGGGTACTCAATAGTGTAGAGATCTTTGGATGCAAATGTGAGTCTCTCGGACACTTGGAGTAGAAGGGAAGAAGTGAAGGAACCAAGAAGGATGATGTTGGAGTCGAGGATCGAAGAGGAGATCAAGATCAGCTTCAGCAGAAGCCACCGTATGATACGGTGCCAGTCACCGTATGATACGGTGACTGCGAGGAGAGAAGTCCAGATGAGGTGATGACCTGGCAGAGAAGATGGAGTCACCGTATGATACGGTGAGGTGGTCACCGTATGATACGGTGGTCACCGTATGATTTCCAGAGACTTGGCAGTTGGCTGGAAGCTGAAGAGAAGGAGTCACCGTATGATACGGTGGGTGTCACCGTAGGATACGGTGAACCCAAGAAGATGAAGACCAGAGAATGGAGTTGCTCTGGCAGGTGAGAAAGGAGTCACCGTATGATACGGTGCTACAGTCACCGTATGATACGGTGCTACAGTCACCGTATCATACGGTGGTTACTACGGTGACTGTATCGACAGACTGCTTTTTGGTAACGGCTAGTTTGAGGTTGGAGGCCTATATATAGCTGGTTACCTACCCCTTTGAGGGTCTCTTGGCCACTGGAATAGTTGAGGGAGACAGGGAGAAGCCAAGAGCAAGAAGAGGAAGCACTTGAGAAGGATTTGGAGTGATCCTAGTGCTTGAGAGAGTAACAAGTTGCATCCATTGATCTCTAGGCTAGGGAGTGCTTGAGAGAGTCAAGTTGAGCTGTTACTCTTGGTCTATGGCAAGGCCTAGACCGGTTAGGCGTTGGTGTTGAGCTGTCCAAGGAGATTGTGGAAGCTAACACAAGTTTGTACACGGTCTTGGAGCTTCCCGTGCGAAAGAAGCATCACTAGTGGAGCGCCCTTTGGCACGCATCACGTGCGGAGCCTTACCTCCGAAAGAGTACCCGGGATCGAGCCCGGCGGGACGTGCCCGCGACTTCACTCGGAGGGTGAAGTGTGCTCTAGGAGGGATCGCCATCGAGCGGAGGGACGGGGTCGAGACTCCGGCGGGAGTGACCCAACGTGGAGTAGGGGAAGGCGCCATCCTTCCGAGACCACGGGAAAAATCATGAGCATTCCTATCCTATCTCCTTTACATACTAGCATTTACGTTTCCGCATTTACTTCTTGTGCTAGTAGAATTGCTTGATAGGTTGTCTCTTTACTACTTGGTAGAATTGCTTGCTAGGGTGTTGCTTGTTGCATAGACTAGATTGTGTGCGCGCATCGCTTGCTTTTGTCATCACCATATCTAGTCTTGCTAGCTTCACGCCTAAAGTACGTTTGGGAGAAATTGTTGACACACCGATTCACCCCCCCCCCCCCCTCTCGGTGCCCTTGATCCTTTCAAGTGGTATCAGAGCCTCGTTGCTCAAATAGGGCTTAACCACCTTGAGTAAGGATGCCGAGAGAACATGAGCCGCCCCCGTTCGATGGGACCGACTATGCCTATTGGAAAGCTCACATGCAAGCTTACCTCGAGGCTCTCGATCCTCTCGCATGGGAAGTGGTAAGTACCGGTGTCTCTCTAAGGACTCCCATTGGTACTCTTGATGTGAATCTCGCAAAGGCAAATGCTAAAGCTAAAAATGCCTTGTTTGAAGCTATCACTAAAGAGGTCTTTGCTCGAGTCAAGTCCGCGGGTACCGCTCATGAAGTATGGACACAAATTCAACAAATTCATGAGGGTTCCACGGACGTGAAAGAGGAAAGATACTATGTGCTAAAGAACAAGTATGATGATTTTGCCATGTCTTCAAATGAGCTAATCAATGACACTTACTCTCGCTTGAATGTGCTTGTAGAGGATATCAACTCTCTCGGTGTGAAGGACAAGATTGATGATGGTGACCTTGTGCGGAAGATCTTGAGGATTCTCCCAAGGGAGAAATATGGAGCACTCATCACATGCCTTTTCAACACCGACATTCAAGCCCTCACAACCCACAAGCTACTTGGGAAGATCACCGCCTTCCAGAGCTACAACCTCAACAAGAAGCTTGATGAGAAGCCCTCCAAGAATCTTGCTTTTGCATCCGAGGGTCAAGCAAGAAGATGAAGAAGGTGGTGACTCAAGATTCAAGTGATGAAGAGCTCGAAGAAGATGTTGAAGACTTGTTGCAACTTCATCCCAATGATCTAGCACTCCTCATGAAGAGAAGCAACTTCTTCAAGAGAAGATTCATCAACAAGAAAGATGCCGAGTGCTACAATTGTGGGGAGAAGGGTCACTTTGCCAAGGAATGTCCGAAGCCAATCAAGAAGAGCAAGAAGAAGACTCAAGAGTCAAGCGATGATGAAGAAGAAGACCCTAGAAGCAAGTACAAGGCAAGGAAGAGGTTTGTCAAGAAGGAAAGCTCTAGAGGCAAAGACAAGAGAAGATCATCTCGCAAGGGACTCTATGTTGGAGAGTGGGTTTCGGATGATGATAGTGATGAAGAAGAAAGTGATGACTCATCCTCCAAGGGAAAGAAGATGGCCGGCATTGCTCTCACAAACATGTCCGAGACTCTACCTCCACCACCTACTTGCTTGATGGCCAAAGATGAGGATAGTAGTGAAGATGAGAAGAGCGAGTCCGATGAAGAGTTTGGTGAGGAGGATAAGCCTACATATGAGGAATTCTTGGATAGCATTCTCCTAACCGGCAAGATGGTCATGAAGAAGGACAAGACCATTGCTCGGTTGGAGAAGGAACATGAAGTGGCCGCGTTCCGAGTTCGTCAACTTGAGGGTGAACTTAGGGACTTATCCATCTCTCACAAGGCTCTTGATGAGGACTATGACAAGCTTGAGGAAGACCACATGAAGCTCAAGGAGAAGTCCAAGTTACTAGAGGATGAGATCAAGCACCTTTCCACTTCGCTCATGACCTTGGATGAAAGCTATGACAAGTTCAAGGTTGAACACATGAGGCTCAACAGCAAGTTCTAGGTTCTTGAGGAAGAACATCAATCCCTCCTCGAAAAGTGTAACACTTCTTCTTCTAGTTCATCTATTTCCGATTCTTATATATTACTTGTGATGGACTAACTCCCTCTCTTGAGAGCATCTCTCTTGATGAGAACATCTTGAAGGAATATCATCAACTCAAGGAGGAGAGAGCTTCGGTGATGGATGGCTTCGAGAGCCTCACAAGGGGAAGGACCATCCATAAGGAGATACTTGGTCGGAACCTTGTGAACAACCCCGGGCACAAGGGACTCGGCTCCTACCCCGCCGCCATCAACCTCATCGGCAAGGACGATGACATTCCACCTTGGGTAGTCCCTCTCATGGCGGACGACTACTATTGTGAGAAGTGTTGCCGTGATGGGCACACTAGCAAGAATTGTCCCAAGGTGAGAAGTTTCAAAGTTTTGCCTAACGCTAACTTGTTCCATGGGAATACACACTACAAGCTCTTTAGGGACAAGAAAGGAAGAGTGAAGGCGAAGCCTCTTGGATCACCCGACAAGAGAAGGATGATGAGGAAGATTTGGGTGCCCAAATGCATAGTTGACCTTGAGAGGCCAACCAAGTGCGAGTGGGCTCCCAAGAACAAGACCTAGAAGGGTGATGGTGGTGGACCGTGCGCCGCAACGTCAATTCATGAACGTCCACCACAAGCTTCGAGTGCTTCATCGACAAATCTACTCTTCAAGGAGGTAACTTGTATCATAGTAGTTTCTTTTCTTGCATTGCTTGCATGGTAGTTAGGTGCTCCTTTGTGAACTAGTATGTTTGCATTCATGCATATGTAAATAACTAAAAAGAAAAGAACATAAAAATTAGTTCAAGGTCTAACTTTCTCAAGATAGCTATGAGCATGGGGGATGCTTGAGTTGGTGGACCGATGGACTCAAGGCAAGGTTTGGCTCATAGTGAGTAAGCTTGAGAGAGGCTCAAACTTGACCTTGAGTAGGTTTCCTTTATGCGTTGTCTTAACTTTGCTTGCATATCACATGGCATGTTTACTTTCCCTTGCATTTGTATGATATGCTTGTCTCATGCATTGCATATAGGAAATCACAAAGGAGTTGTCACACTATGAGGAAGTGCTTCATTCGTAATATGATCTCACATCTCATAAAAGTGTGACTAAAGAAAAGAATTGCGCTTCATGCCCATTGAGTCTTGCTAAAATGATCCTCAAGGTTAAATCTACTTGCACAGATCATAGGCAAATGGCTCATACATACCCCTCCTTTGGTTTTATCGCTTTTGGATCTTATTGGTTGCATCTTATTTGCCGGTTGAAAAATTACTATAAGCCTATGCGCAACCTATATTGGTCTATTTTCAAAGGAGTGTTTGAGTGTTCCCTTTCTAGTCCATGCATGGTGTTTATTTGGTCTTTGTGTGAGATGTATGGACTTAGAAAGAAATTCCTTGAAATCAGCTTTTCTGGTGTTCACCGTATCATACGGTGATAGTCACCGTAATATGCGGTGAGGCTTTTGCCTCTGATCTTCTGTGAGCTGGCATTTACTGTCACCGTATCATGCGGTGCCAGTCACCGTATGATACGGTGACCGTGGCTTCTGCGCCCAGCTCCTGGAGATCACCGCATCCTACGGTGCTTGTCGTCGCATCATACGGTGACCTACGCATTGACCGTTATTCTTTTCGATCTGAGCCGTTGATTCAAACTCTAATAAATCTCGGCCGTCCGTTCTGTTTTACCCTAACCCACCGTAACCTTTCCCTGTTACTGTGCACCATCGTCGCCGCCGCCGTACTCGCGCGCTCATCTCCACCCTCGCCGTCGCCGTACGCCGCCGCGCCCTCTCGCCGCCGACGAGCTCGCCCTCCACCACCAGCAGCTCCTCGCTCCACCTCGCCCTAAGCTCGCGCTCCTCTGCTCCACGCGCCCGCGCAGCTGCTCCTCCACCTCGCCGCGTTGCCGCACCACCTCACCAAGCCGCCGCGTCGCCGCTCCACCGCGCCACCGCCGCGCCTCACCGTCGATTTGAGCCGCCGCCGTCGATTCCCTCTGCGCCGCCGAGCTGCTGCTCGCGCACAGGAAGAAGAGGACCGAGTCCAGCTCGTCTTCGCCGTCGACGTCGTCGCCTCTCTTTTCCGGTGAGGTGCTTTCCGGCGAAATTGGCTCGATTGATCGCAATGCACAGTAGTAGGAGTCCATACCTAGGGCAATTTGTTAGCCTTTCACTCCATTCATCGATAATGTGCCCAAAGTGTCTAGGAGTTCATCTATGTCTAGCTGATAAAGCATGTTTTTGCTTATTTCCTACAGCTAGCCTAGTTGAATCTCCAGTCTATATGTCGTAATTGTCGTAAAGTTCAATCTTTTATTACGGCATGTAGGTCCTAGTGTCATGATCGAGCATAATTGTCCTCTACTTAATCACGTCACTAATTATTGATCCTTAATTAGTGTCACATTGAATCTTCTATATGTGCACTAGTTAATCGCCACCCATAATCGACAATGCCGTAGTTCCCCTTTGCATTTAATTGCCGGCATTGTGTCCTTCACCTCAGCGCTAGGGTTTCACATAGACTTTTACGCGCTTACCTACGATTCTTGCTTGTAGATTATAGTAGGTTATTCTATACTCATATACCCTGTCTATATCCTATCGTGCAGTGGCAGTTGTCAGTTGAGCAGCCCAGAGGACAGTGACAGTTGACAGTGCAGAGTTCTCAGTGGACGGATTTAGGGCCAAGCCCTTGATCCTATCTTTGTGGCCGTCAGCTTGTCAGTGGACGGGTTGGTGGGCCAAGCTCACTCGCCCTATCTTGTCAGCGGCAGCTTGATAGTTGGCAGCTATGGCTAGAGACAGAGGCAGAGGCAGAGGCAGAGGCAGAGGTGATCAGGACAGAGGAAAGGGCAAGGCTCCAGATCCACCGCCCAAGAAGAAGCAGAAGACAGGTGATCGTGAGTGGGACCAGGCTCTCAGGGCAGCATCAGTGGACATACCCACTGGCAGGAGCACAGGCTTCCAGATCAGAGAGGGAGCTGGTACAGTCCAGGGGGAGCACACACCCCTGAGGAGGTCCACTAGACGGAGAGGTGTACCGCAGCAGACTCCGGCCATCCCTGAGGTTGGTCCGTCGAGGACTGCGCAGCAGCAGGCTGTACCCGCAGAGGACAGCTCCAGCTCCAGCTCCACTTCCAGCTCAGACAGTCAGGGCTCTGGAGGATTCTACAGAGACACTCCTCCTGACCAGGATCCAGAGGTTCTGAAGAAGAGGGCAGAGAGAGCAGAGATGGCAGCTCTGAGAGCTTCAGGCTACCCGGCTCTTCTTCAGTCAGACATGCTCAAGATCAAGGGGGAGACCATCAAGGCAGCCAGACAGGTTGACAGGATGACTTGGGCACCAGTTGCTAGAGATCGAGAGGCTGGTCCCAGGTACTGGACAGTGCTGCAGAGGAGGATAGGCGAGGCCTATCACAGGAGGGAGACCACCAAGGGGGACAAGCTGTATGCCAAGCACTCTCACGTTACAGCAGCTCGTCTCTCCTTGGCTGCAGGGAAGGACATGTCACAGTCTTTGAGCTTCATGAGAGGACTCCAGACCTTGCTGACTACTCCGATGAGGTACAGGAGCAACATTGTCAGAGAGTTTTACTCCACACTTTGGATTGCTGAGGACAGGTCAGAGGTGTGGTTCATGTATAATGGACAGCCTTGCAGGTGGACCAGAGAGGAGATCAGGGCAGCCCTGAATGCAGACACGTTTGAGCGGACTCTCCACGGGCTCGCTAGTGAGGGAGTCAGGCCACCTCGCAGACGGGTAGGAGGAATTGAGCCTCCAGACGCTGACATGTCAGTTGCTTTTCCTCCTCCGTATCCGGAGAACTACAGCAGGATGCCCAACAGATTGACACATGAGGCTAGAGCTATCAGGGCACTTCTCGGTAGGACCATCATTCCCAGAGGTGGATACCAGGACAGGATCTCTTGCTTGTTCCAGTGGGGTATTCTTTCACTGATCAGCCACATTCCCTTTGATCTTGTCGACCTGATTCTGAGTCAGATGGAGGATATCCTTGCAGAGAGAGTGGGCTCCAGAGTTCTTCCTTTTGGTCCTTATATTTGCTATCTTCTCTGGATGACTGGCTACATGTCCCATGAGACGTACTCTACACTTCCTGAGGTTACTTCTGAGTACGTGCTCCTACCCCCCACAGACAGACGAGTTCTCAGGAGGGCTACTGCTTCACAGGGTAGTGCTTCTCAGTCCACAGCAGGGGATGGTGCTGGTGGCAGCGGAGCTACAGAGGAGACAGGCCAGGACTTCTCACACGCCTCACCTGCGCCTTATTATGACATACCAGAGGCAATACCAGAGGTTCCAGTGACAGCACCACACTCAGCTCCAGCAGCAGCAGCCACTGACCCCTCCATACTTGCACAGCTTGAGCATCTCAGACGGAGGGTTGAGGAGCAGGACAGGTGGAGAGCTCAGCAGGAGCAGAGAGATGCCGCACACTTAGAGTTGACCAGGCAGGTTGCTGACACTCTCAGGGCCACTCAGCTGACCAACCAGACCATCTTCGGTTCTTTTGCTGCAGCTTTCGGGTATGTGGGCCAGTTCATTCCAGGGATGCCTTCTTTCCCACCAGTGCCACTACCGTCGATGATACCTCCTCCAGCTTTTCAGTTGCAGCAGCCTCCAGCAGCACCAGGTTTCTTTGCTTCGATGCTCTCAGCCCCAGCTACACCTTCTGGCCAGACTTCTCAGGGTTTGATGAGCTCGACCTTCGCTGGAGTGACAGGGATGGCAGGACCTTCTCAGGCTGGTCCCTCTCAGGCAGGACCGTCTTCGTTTCCTTTCCTGTCACCTGGGCAGTACATGACACCATCTGCTTTCCTGATGAGTACCACTCCAGTTCGTGGGCAGGGACTTGTTACTTCAGCTGCTCAGCTCTCTTCTCCGCTAGCTGCACGTTCACTAGACTTCAGTGAGATAGAGACAGTTTCAGTCTCAGCCCAGACAGCCTCAGTTTCAGCTCCTCTTTCTACTACTACAGAGGCAGTGGTCACTACGACAGTTGCAGCGTCTGATGAGATGACCAGGCTTGCAGACATCTCTGATTTTGGCTATACCCGTGAGGAGATCGATGCAGCTCTTGCTACCAGACAGGATCCACCGGCAAAGGCATCATCACCTACTGGCAGTTTCACTTGGACTCCCAGTCGCTCTCCTTCTCCGTCAGTTCACTCAGCTTCTGATGATGAGGTAGTCCGGTATGCAGTACAGTTTGAGCAGACCCTTCTTCAGGCAGACTCTTCTGGGATGGCTTCTAGACAGCTTGTGCCGTACACGCCACTCTTTCAGCCTCAGGAGTCTTTGGGGATGCCGCGGACTTGGACTTGGACACCTCCAGTGCCACCTTCTCAGCAGCAGCAGGACAGTGCTCAGACTTCTGCCAGTTCTTCAGCACCTGCTGCCACTGCACCACCTCCAGACACCGGCGCGTAGGATAGCGTATATCTTCTTCTCTATGATCTTTTTGGTCCTTGGTGCCAAAGGGGGAGAGAATGTGTCTAGGGGAGTTGGGAGTGAGACTTGATCGAGATTGTTTTTGTATTCAGGGGGAGTCTGGTGTTTCTATTGTATATTCTTTTGGAGTTCGTGGTTCTTAATGTGCTTGGATTTCTTTGTCTCGGTGTTTAGCACATTAAGAATGCACTTGGTTTCTTTTACATACTCAGTTCCTGTTATATATATATATATGCCTGAGATGTTCTTGTGTATTCCTGTACCTGTGATGATATGTGCACTAACTTGCTTTTGCAGGACTTATCTTTTATCATATCATTGCAGGGGTGTTAGTCATAGCTCACTTGGCTTATTCCTTAGTTATCACCTACTGTGCACTAACTCTATTTTTGCAGGTGATACATTTCTTGAGCTATGACCCACGCTTTCTCTATTCATCATGATCTTTGCTTTATCTATCCTATATCATGATGCATAGTTGTTATCTTGTTCGAGATGCCGCTTTGCTCTTGCGTTCTCCATGTCTTATTCTATGAGCGGTCTACCTTGTGCTTAATCTCATATCCTTTCATCTCGATCAATCCTTGCGCTTTATTTCCTTATCCTTTACATCTTTTGATGTCTTACATTCATGTTGTCACAAATCACCAAAAATGGGGAGATTGTAAGCTTCATGGCCATTGGAGTGTTTGGAAACCCCAAAGATATGAATGTTTTGGTGATTGGATGACCCTTATGTATGTGACTAACATTTCCATGTAGGATATTGATCAATGGTCACATATGAAGAAAGCTCCGTCCGTTGGTGGTGTACGCCGACACACCCTAATTCAAACGTCAAGGATGATTGGTTGCCTTCATCTACACAAGAACGGACTTGATGGAGTCGCGGAGAATGTATGGATCAAGGCTAAGGACATGCTAGACCAAGCGAGTGTTGCTTGGTTAGATGATAGCTTGAGTCCATAGGAAAAACCGGACTATCAAGAGGGTTCAAGTTGGTTCTCTTGGGTACTCAATAGTGTAGAGATCTTTGGATGCAAATGTGAGTCTCTCGGACACTTGGAGTAGAAGGGAAGAAGTGAAGGAACCAAGAAGGATGATGTTGGAGTCGAGGATCGAAGAGGAGATCAAGATCAGCTTCAGCAGAAGCCACCGTATGATACGGTGCCAGTCACCGTATGATACGGTGACTGCGAGGAGAGAAGTCCAGATGAGGTGATGACCTGGCAGAGAAGATGGAGTCACCGTATGATACGGTGAGGTGGTCACCGTATGATACGGTGGTCACCGTATGATTTCCAGAGACTTGGCAGTTGGCTGGAAGCTGAAGAGAAGGAGTCACCGTATGATACGGTGGGTGTCACCGTAGGATACGGTGAACCCAAGAAGATGAAGACCAGAGAATGGAGTTGCTCTGGCAGGTGAGAAAGGAGTCACCGTATGATACGGTGCTACAGTCACCGTATCATACGGTGGTTACTACGGTGACTGTATCGACAGACTGCTTTTTGGTAACGGCTAGTTTGAGGTTGGAGGCCTATATATAGCTGGTTACCTACCCCTTTGAGGGTCTCTTGGCCACTGGAATAGTTGAGGGAGACAGGGAGAAGCCAGGAGCAAGAAGAGGAAGCACTTGAGAAGGATTTGGAGTGATCCTAGTGCTTGAGAGAGTAACAAGTTGCATCCATTGATCTCTAGGCTAGGGAGTGCTTGAGAGAGTCAAGTTGAGCTGTTACTCTTGGTCTATGGCAAGGCCTAGACCGGTTAGGCGTTGGTGTTGAGCTGTCCAAGGAGATTGTGGAAGCTAACACAAGTTTGTACACGGTCTTGGAGCTTCCCGTGCGAAAGAAGCATCACTAGTGGAGCGCCCTTTGGCACGCATCACGTGCGGAGCCTTACCTCCGAAAGAGTACCCGGGATCGAGCCCGGCGGGACGTGCCCGCGACTTCACTCGGAGGGTGAAGTGTGCTCTAGGAGGGATCGCCATCGAGCGGAGGGACGGGGTCGAGACTCCGGCGGGAGTGACCCAACGTGGAGTAGGGGAAGGCGCCATCCTTCCGAGACCACGGGAAAAATCATGAGCATTCCTATCCCTATCTCCTTTACATACTAGCATTTACGTTTCCGCATTTACTTCTTGTGCTAGTAGAATTGCTTGATAGGTTGTCTTTTTACTACTTGGTAGAATTGCTTGCTAGGGTGTTGCTTGTTGCATAGACTAGATTGTGTGCGCGCATCGCTTGCTTTTGTCATCACCATATCTAGTCTTGCTAGCTTCACGCCTAAAGTACGTTTGGGAGAAATTGTTGACACACCGATTCACCCCCCCCCTCTCGATGCCCTTGATCCTTTCAAGTGGTATCAGAGCCTCGTTGCTCAAATAGGGCTTAACCGCCTTGAGTAAGGATGCCGAGAGAACATGGGCCGCCCCCGTTCGATGGGACCGACTATGCCTATTGGAAAGCTCACATGCAAGCTTACCTCGAGGCTCTCGATCCTCTCGCATGGGAAGTGGTAAGTACCGGTGTCTCTCTAAGGACTCCCATTGGTACTCTTGATGTGAATCTCGCAAAGGCAAATGCTAAAGCTAAAAATGCCTTGTTTGAAGCTATCACTAAAGAGGTCTTTGCTCGAGTCAAGTCCGCGGGTACCGCTCATGAAGTATGGACACAAATTCAACAAATTCATGAGGGTTCCACGGACGTGAAAGAGGAAAGATACTATGTGCTAAAGAACAAGTATGATGATTTTGCCATGTCTTCAAATGAGCTAATCAATGACACTTACTCTCGCTTGAATGTGCTTGTAGAGGATATCAACTCTCTCGGTGTGAAGGACAAGATTGATGATGGTGACCTTGTGCGGAAGATCTTGAGGAGTCGAAAAGGGAGAACGCCTCCCGCATGGAGGTGATCTGGTCATCGCTCAGCTCCTTGCCGGCAATGGTCGCTGGGGAGGGTGGGTGGGGTCGCCGGATCGGCGGCGGCGGAGATCTCCGGTGCGGCTCTCTCTGTCTCGATTGCGTCTGATTGGGTGGTGCTGGGCGGATCCGAGCTGGAGGTGCGGGGTGGTGGTGGTGGTAGGGCGATTGGCTGGTGGTTGGAAGCCGGCGCGCAGGAAGAGGACCGGGCGGCGAGGGAGAGGGGCGGTAGAAAGAAAAGAAGAGAGAAAAAAAGAAAAAGAAAAGAAATAGTGATGTGGCACCTGACATGTGGGACCCACTGTGCCACGTAGGACAAAACCGCTCTCAAAACCGCCCGAGGACTCGATTTGCACCCACCCATACAATTGAGGGACTGTAGATACCCGGTTTTATAGTTCAGGGTGAAAGTTGCGCTACCCCCAATAGTTGACGGACGTAAATTAGACTTTTCTCTTTTTAGTTTGGGTTCGGCTTGGATTGGGTTTCAACGGGCCGGGTTCAAGTGGTTGCAGACCACGGTTCTAAACCCGGTTTGCAGACGTGGGTCGTACTCAGTCGTCGTCTCCGTTCAGCCAGATCACCGCGAACACCTAAACCTAATTAATGTGAAAGGGGTCTTGGCCTAGTGGTTAAGGCATCCGAGTAACACCTCTCAGGTCCTGGGTTCGATTCCCCGTGGGAGCGAATTTTCAAGGATTTAACGGCATTTGTGCTTTCAGTGGTAGGCGACGCTCCCGTCGACAGCGAGGCGCCAGTGGTGACTTCGTATCTCTGGATTTGCCGGCTCAGTCTTCGAAGATGCTCATAGGGGTAGGGTTTGCGTACGTGTGTTCATAGGGGTGAGTGTGCGTGCGTTGTGAGTGTCTGAGTTGTACTGTGTAATCTTAAAAAAAAACCTAAACCTAATTAATACTCTCATCAGTTGCCGCCGCCCGCCTTCTAGCTGCTCGTCGCCGTGGGGCTCCCCGCCGCGCCATCCATTTAGATTGCAGCTCCTCGTCGAATCCTCTTCAATCGCGCACTTGCACTGAAGTATCTACAGGCCCGGCGGCGGCGGATGATGGAGATGGTGCTGGCGGCGGCGCAGGCGCAGGTTAATTGCTCGCGCCAAATGGAGCTGCCGAGGAGGTTGTGAGCAGTTGGACGCCTTCCCTTCCTCTCTAGCCGTGGAGCTGTGAGCAGTGAGCACCATCTCGTAAGATCCAAAGAACTCCCCTTCCCTTCCATTCCCTCTCCGCTTTCAATTTTGATTTTCTTTGGCACTGCTGTTAGTGGAAGACTGATGTTGCTTAATCATCGCTTGTGATATATCCTAGCCAGTGATATAGTATATATGTTTTGCGGATTTACTTGGCTTCAATCGACTGAAATTGGTCAACGATTTCAGCTGAAAATTAGCACGCCCCTATCTTTTTTATTGTCTCCCGTGCTTGTTCTCTCAGTCTGACTTGTAACATTAGATAGTTGGGATTAACATTTTCGTTCAATGGAAGCACTTGCAGCTAGCAGATCATTAATAGTAATGTATCATGGAGGATTGCAATTGGGATGTCACAGAAAACTGATGCGAGGTTGTTATTTAAACATTACATAATTTGGTTGTTGGGACCAACAGTTTGGGGTCACCAGAAAAATAACTTCCTAGTATCAATTACTTTCAGTTTTAGAAACTCAGGTGAGACTAGTATACATTTGCATTAATTTACTGAATATATGCAGGATCATGCTCCCTGAAACTGCAGTTTCAGTTTTCATTAGAGTTTCAGAAAAAGAACTGCAGTTTAGGTTTTCATTAGAGTTTCAGAAGAAGAACTACATTTGCTGATATTGTGAGTGGTGCCCCCCTTCATTGATAATTGGAGCTGCACTTCATATGTTTGAATCATTTTATGAGAATCAAATTTAAGTTGTCGCAAGTCTGATTCCATACACTTTTTTCAGCGAAGCTAGTGATCATCTCTAACAACTGCAAGTCTGAGAAGTATGCTTCTGTTGCCATTGTGATTGTCGTTGTATTGATGGTCTTTTGGGTCATTTTCTTTACCCGATCGCAGCGACAGTAATACTAATTTTCTTCTATATTCTGTCTGTTGGTACTTGGGGCAGGTTTCAAGTTCAACTATGTCTGCTAGCATCTCATAATGTACGACTATTCCTGCACTCTCATAGTCTTTTGGCAAATAAAAGATGTGATCTGTTATGTAGGTGAAGTATTCACATCTTGATATTGTTGGAAGGCCTGTTGTTGTCTTGGAATGCATGAATTATTCCCTGCAAAGAAAACATAGATCAACTGTGATGAGAAGCTCAAATGGTGACAGCGACAAGATTGGGATGCTGGAGATCACCAAGTTGCTGAACCCTCACTTCATCAAGACATGATTAAACCACAATAACTACTGATTAGATGTGTAGCCTATTAGTACTGTCTTTGTTGCTGTAATTTATGGAGCCTTTGAACATGGGCAGTAGTTCTTTAGCCTTCAATAAATTAATTTCACGACTATACAGTATACTGTGATTTGTTCTATCTTTGGGATTTTGGGGATTTTTTTTAAATAACCTATACGTAGGCATTTTTCTGGTTTTTCTTTTTTTTTTTGGATTTTGTGGGATTTTTCTGGATTATTTTGGCCCCTTATTTATGTTGGACATGTGGGACTTCAGGATATTTTTTATTTTCTGCCGTCAGAAGAACCTGATGCGACAGAAGAAGAAAAAAACGAGAAAGAACCTGTTGCAGCGAGTGGTGTACTGGTGTAGCAGAGAAATCTATCGCACAGCCCGCGGCAAAGCAGCTGCCGGCCTGCAACGCACAGCCCGAAGTCTGAAACCGGGTCCAAACTGTGGATGAGACCTCGGGCTGGTTTAGTTTGGGCCTAATTTTCGTTCAGTTGGGTTCGGTCCGGTTTAAAAGGGTGGAATAGTGGACTGGTTTAGGTTGGATTATATGAGCTACAGTAAATGGCTTGGTTCGGGCCTTGGATCGGATTCCGGCCCATTCTCAGGTTCAGACGCACATAGCAACTGTAAGGGAAAGTGCCAACTAGTTTTTTTTTTTTTTTTTTGGAGGGAAAACGCCCCTAAGGGCTTAGATCTCCATTACTTCTTCCAGAAGGTACACTGCCAAATTACACCAGAATCTTGTCCAATATGAAAATTACATGCCAAGTCCTTTTGGCAGGCTAGACTAGAAGGACCTAAAAGAAAATATAAAATTAAAATACAGTCCTTCTGAAAGCATCCTTGACGAGGAGCTCCAATGCTTGCCGTCGACGAGGTGCTCAAAGCACAGAGATGAACATCACCGAGGCTGAAAGTACTGGCCGTTAACCATGGACACCTCCATCCACAACAGGACCTCGCGGTGTGATCGACTGAACGTGAATCCACCACGCCATAGATGGGAAGGGGCCTCTCGATGCAGGTCGATTGACTGGCTGGCGGTCCTCCCAGCCGTCGCCTCAAAACCAGCATCAACAGTCGAGGTAATCGTAGTCGCAACCGTAGATTTAGAGGGAGCATCACCGGGTTCGACCGAATGGGAACTCCGGAGGGGATCAGCTTCAAGCGATCAACCCAAAACCAGAGCCCAGCGTCCATAGCAAGGCACAGTAGCATCAACACAACAGCGAGGACAACTCTGTTGTACCTTAGCTGAAGTAACAAAGAGGTAGGAAAGGGGGAAATACACTCGCCGGGGAGGAAACCGACGAGGACACCAGAAGGCATGACGCCTACATCCTCAAGGGAAATACAACTAAGAACGAAGATCTTGCTGATACAGAACAAAAGACAGATCACCATGCTCAAACAACTCTGATGACCAGCAACACCAAGAACAACAAGATCCTTATTCAGAGAGAAGAGAAGAACCTGCGAATCAGACTAACCTTGATGGATGAAAGCCAGCAAGAAACAACCGGCCCTCAGCAGCACCAAAGAGCCTCAATCACAGATCCAAGGAGCTACAACAACTAATCTAGAGGCTGTACAGGGGAGGGTCCCCCTCCAACTCACCACCAGCAAATCTCCAGGGAAGGAGGAGGGGGGCCAGTCAAGATCGATTGGAAGATCTGCCTGGATTCACTGTTGGGGATAAACACTACAGTAGAGAGGAGAGTTCGAGAGAGAGGAGGAGGAGGAACAATGTCCTGACGCCCCTCATTCCCAACCCAAAATGCACATGCTGCCAACTAGTTAAGCTGTCAGCATGTGCATTTGGGTTGGGAATGAGGGGCGTCAGGACATTGTTCCGAGGACTTTGGCCTTTAGGAATGGAGGAATCCTTCCCTATTCTTGCGGGAATTGAACTGATTCCTGCGAAATTCCTGTAAAAATTCCTGTGAAATTCCTGCGTTCTAAACGGTTGGTGATATAAAAACATCAAGCATCCTTTTCCAAAGTCATTAACTACGAATATTTCAAGTGGCTTATCCATTTAATGATAAAAGCAGATGACTATCTTAATAAGGGGGAGAGAAAAAAAAAGGAGAAGGATGTGGCCCTTACATTAGGGTGGCTAAGAAAAAGCAAAAATGTGAAATGAAAGTTCTTGCAAAGATATAACTAAAAGTTCACACTTCGGTAAAAAAAAAAAGTTTCATATATATTTGATTTGTTCCAAATACTTCATCCGGTATCAAATTCTAGTCGTTTTGAACATGATCTCACATCTTAAGAAGTGATTAATTATTGTCTAATTTCCCGTCGCGTATCCTTATCTAGTATTAAAATTCTAGTGCGGCACGGGTTAAAGCCTCCTCGGGTCTGAGCAACGGAGGGAGATGAAGCAAAGAAGTTTGCATGCAGGCGGGGGTACTTTCTTCCAAAACAGGAAGCGACTTCTTTTGTGATACTCTAGCGTACTCCCTTAAACGACTAGAAATTCAATACTTGAGGGAGTATATTTATGTGTTTCTTCGTCCGCTGCAATACTGTTGCTGGTCAGGTCAAGTCCACGTCAACGTGGGAGCCTTATTATGGGACCTAATGGTCATTAAAAGTCAAAAAGTGCCACACCCACAAACCCACTCACACGAGCATCTTTCAGTACCCTGCCTCTTTCATCTTTGTCCAGCGCCTTTCCCCACCCTTGTATTTTCTCCACCATCTCACCCTGTCGCGCCAGATCGGAGGCAGGCACCGTCTTCTCGTCACGAGAGTAATACCGCAGCTTCAAGATCCCAGGTATGCATCTTTTTGACACTAGGTCTCGAGTCTTTGAGTAGTTTTGTTCGCCTGCCGTGTTTGAGGTGGCTCTTAGATTCGAGTTTCATTTCTTTTTGCACTCTATATAGTGTTTTTTTTTTTTTGCGAGAGGCACTCTATATAGTGTTGTAGAGCTCAGTCACAGCTTGGCATTCTTAGAATCCAGGCAGGCGCTCAGTGCACTTTTCTCTCCATCTCCCTCAACTGCAGCTTTGAATATATGAATTAACCAGTTTAACCAGAGCTTCAACATGAGGAATTGTTCCTTTGCCAAAAAAAAAAAAAGAAGAGGAATTGTTAGAAAATAAAAAGAGGTATCAACTCCCATGGCGGAGAAGATGGATTTCCGGATGGACATCTGACGCTGACATCGCTTTTAACTTCATTAATTTGGTTGCGCCCAGATTACTAGCAATAGTTTACTTATGTTGGTTCTGGGTATAGTTACATTACAGTACATCTAAGATATTATCTTATTTGAGTCTGTTTGAGAAAGTATATGGTCTGCAATGGAAACATCTATGGCGTTATGCATACTTTCCAGGAAGTGACCATGGAGGACGACGAGAAGCCGCATCTTCCGACGGACATCATCTTCAAGATCCCAGAACACATATCTGATCCAGCCACTCTCGCGCGCGCCGCTTCATCGCACAAGTTATGGCGCAATCTCATAAAGGACTCTACCTTTCTCGATGGTCTCAAGAGGCGGCACAGTGACCATGGCTTCACTCCGTCCCTCCTCCTCGGCTTCTTCTACCAGGAGAGCTCCGAGGCTCCCTCGCACTTGTGGCAGCACGAAGAGGACAAAAACCGTTGCTTGGCACCAAGCTTCATACCCACATCAGAACTGGTTCCATTCGGTGGCATCAAAGAGGGTTGCAATGTAGTCAGTCCAATGTCCCTTGGCACCTTTATTCGGGGTATCGGTGCAAGCCTCAACTTCTATGAACCTGTTGCATCCCAAGATAGCTTCTTGGCTCTTTGCCACCGCTCAGAAGACGAGGATGGTAATGCCTTGCCAGATGTGCTATGCATCTGCAATCCTCTAACAGGTGAAGTGTTTCGCATTCCAAACCGTCGAGAGGCACGACCAAAACACTATGTCTTGCTTGTTACCAATGGTGTTGGCCTTGACGGGTGCATGTCCCAATCCTACCGGCTAGTCTCCATTACCATCAAAGGACAGAAGATCATTTATAAGTACTGCTCAAAGACCACAGCATGGTGGAGGCCGACAAATTTCCCTGAGCTGATGCCTGGTCACTATATAATGTCATCCCCAGTTGGTGCTTCCCATGGAGGTCGCATCCATTGGCTATGCGGAAGCTGGAAGAGCATGGCACCCTCTCTTATTTGCACACTTAATTTGGGCCAAGAAGAGCTGTTATACATCGAGCTTCCACCTGACTCAAGGTCAAGCAAAGGGCCACTGCTAGCGAGTTCTGCGGACGGGTGCATTTTGTTGCTCCTCATGAAGGGCTTTCAGATGTCATTATGGAAGCACAAAAATGAGTCCGGAAATGCTTCCATCAACTGGGTTCTTTCTGAGATGATCGATCTGACAAGTTCTCTGCCGATGCGGGTGCAAATGAAGCGGCACAAGGCAAAGTTCAGGTTGGAGGTTTTCCGAGGGAAGAGTGGTGCGGTGGTGATCTGGGTAGAGGGGGAAGGTCTCTATTTGTTCAGCCTCAGTGACCGGTCTATGAGGAAGATTGACAATGAGAATGTTATGAGAAGGTACTTCTTATGCCCGTATGAGATCGATTGGCTTTCATGCCTTGCTGTCACAAACCTCGTTGTTCATGGGTCGCTGGATGGAGAAAGGAAAAAGATTCATGGCAGATGGAAAACCATGACAACAGACAATATAGCAAACAATACACTTCCTTAATTGAAAGAATATCTATGTTTTTGGTTGGCTTGTTGAGTTCAAGGGGGTCCTTTGATTCTGATTATTACCACTACCAACTGTTTGGAACATAAATTGGAACTCTCATCCAATAAATATATTGTCATGGTTGTGTGTGCTAATTAAGCGTGTAAAATGTTAAAATGGTCTTAATGTGGCACATGTATATTGTATATGCATGCTAATTAAGTGCTTTCTCTACGGATTATATATGTATTATTCTTTACTTACAAAATAGATGAAACTTGCTTCAGCTTTTCGAAAAGAACATGTGAATTCCTAATGAAACATTCCTACAACCTCCAATTTCGTTTCAAAGCAGCTTCCAACAACACACCGTGGTATAGCAGTGGTCCCCTAGAGTTCCTTTATTATTGAATGATGAATCTGGCAACCAAAACTTTAGCCCCCTATTCACATGCAACTATGGAGCGGTAAAAAGAAGGCTCGTAGGTAAATTAGGTCAGTGGTAAAGAAGCATTAAATATGATAGGTGTGAAGCCATGGAAATATCTAGTATTCTGGTTGGTACATTTCGCGATATATCCGTTTCCATCACTTTTTTGTTTCTTTATCAGAATCTTGATAAATTTTGAGTTATGCCAAGGCTCTAGACTAGCATATGGGGACACATAACTAAAGACGGAATCACATGAAAGATGTGGTAACTTTCAAATCAGCTCAAGATGTTGTTACCAAGGTGAAGAAAACAGATGCGGTGGCACGAGCTAGATTACTCAAGTTGGGAAATGACAGTATTTTGTTCTCTCCAAATTATCACTGAAAATACCTTAAAGCTAGATATATTTGATAAGTTAACTGCTCATAACCTTTGGACAAATCCATGTTGACAGATGGCAACCGAACGCGAAGAAAGAAGAAGTTGCCTTGACTTATCATCTGCGGAACAGAGCATTGCTCTGTTTTTCTTTGAATAGTACAGTCATTTTGAGTTCTTTTTCAAAGAACCTTAAAAGCCCACGACATTGGGCTTGTTTGGATACTCCAACTCGGTTAGAATTAGAGTTAGAAACTAACTCTAACTAAGGTGGCGTTCGGTTCCCCCTCTAAAACACCCTCTAAACTTTATACCCCTCTAAAGTAAAAAGAATTTTACTATTTAGAGGTACTAAATAAAATTTAATTGCAAAACCTTTCTGCAGACGGGCGTTATTTTTCGAGACGAATCTAACGAGCCTAATTAATCAATGTTTTGACACAGTGATGCTACAGTAACCATCGTCTAATCGCCGCTTAATTACCCTCATTACGTTCGTCTCGCGAAATAGATGGGGGTCCTGGACTTAGTTTTGTAATTTGACTTTGTTTAGTACACATAAATCGTGCCGGCATCTTTGATGTGACTGCTACAGCACCCTCTAAAATGATCCAAACGGGGCCTAACTCTAACTCTATCCCTAAACTAATCTTACTCTACTCTAACCCTATTCTAACCCTCCTGTTTGGATACTTTAGGGTTAGTTTAGCCAATCTAACTCAATCTAACTCTAACCTATGGATCCAAACAGGGTGATTGACAAAAAGGAGTGCTGCTATACTTACGACCAGTTCGTTCGACTGGTGTACGACCCAAGACACAGCGTTGCACTAGGCTCACGGTCACAGCACATCTGCATACACTAGTCGGACAAGGGTCAGTAAAATCCAGTCGGATGTGAAGCATGAGCAAAGATTGTTCGTGGATCCGAAGGCGAGAAAAATCAGCTGAGAAATTAGACATGGTTGAAGTGGAGCCACAAATGCATCCGCTTCCAGGGCTGTCTACCTGGGAGCAGTCACACAAGAGCAACGCACTGCACAGCACTGCACTGCACCGCCACCGACCACTATTCCATTCGTGCTTAGCTTCTCTTTACGTCTCCGTCTTACTGGTAGGTAAGAAGACTAGGATGAAAACGGAACGGAACCGCTCCGAATACCGTATTCTTCCGATCGTTTCCGAAATATTCAGAATTTCAACGGAATTGGAACGGAAATGAGTACATGGTGGTTGGAATTGGAATTGGAAATGATTTAAGGATTATTCCGATCATATTTCATATTACCATATTCTGTTTGGAATTATTCAGTTTTATTCCGAACTCAAAGCAATCGGAATAGCCTAGGCAGCCCAACAGCCTAAGCAGGGCTCAAACCCTTCCAAACCCTAGCACAAATACACCTTACGCACAACTACAGGGTGGTTCGTGATGTACTGAACACCTCACGCACGTGTATAATTGACTATAAGACATCACTTGTATGTGGTTCTATGTTGACGTTTAAGCTACGAGTATGTTGTTAGATGTTATTATATTCCAACTTGAAATATCATTTACCAATCGTTTCCGACATATTTTCGTTCTGACTTGTTCGTTTTCGAATGTCCGATTACTCCGATTCTGTTTTCCGATTCCGACTTTTCCGTTTCCGTTTCCAGCCGATCAAGGAAATATGGAAACGGAAATGATTTGGGCATTTTTCCGATCATTTCCGTTCGTTTTCATCCCTAAAGAAGACCAAAGGGTGTCCTAAACGGGTATCAGCATTTGGGACTGCCTATATGAAAGGCGTCCTACGGTTTACATTTGATAGATCGGCCCAATAGCCCATTAAATCTAGGCAGCCCAGCCCAAGTTCGAGTGTCAACATTTTGAAATAGAAGAATCAACATTTTTGTAGTTCTATTTCAACATTTTTAAAATGAAATCAATATTTTTTGAAAAAATGTTGACATAGTGCAAACAAAATGTTGACATAGTGCAAAAAAAATGTTGACATAGTACATTCAAAAATGTTGACAAAAATTTCGAATTTTAAAAAATTCAAAAAATATTCATATTGGATCTCATTTTGTAGAATTATTTGTAACAAACACGTAGGTTCAAACGGATTCGAAAACGGACTTACGGTTTAGGAGAAAAATACGTTTAAAGTTTGAAATCTGTTTCTTTTTCTCCCACCTCCCACCCGCCCCAATCAGAGAGCGACACGTGGCAGCTTCTCAGCCATCCCCTTCTCCACCTGCGCGAATCTGAGCCGTTGCACGAATCTCAAACACTGTTCTATCAAAACTTAACCATAGCCCGCCCTCCATATAGGATCCACCTCAGCATTTAGGTCGGTTTTGCGGCCTGTTAACCGAATAACCCGAAGCTTCTAGCCCACATGATCGGTGGCCCAACATCCCAAACTCCACCTCTACCGGCCCAAAGTCCCCATCGCCGCACGAGAGAGGCTGCCCAGCCGCCAAACGCAGCGCGGCGCGGCGACGACGAGGAGCGCGTGCGGCGGCAGGGCGGCGGCGCGGCTCGCCCTCGACGGCGGGCAGGCGGGGTGTGCGCGGAGGCGAAGAGGCTGCGCAGCTCGCGTTCGACGGCGGGCAGGCGGCACTGCGTCTCGCGTGGGCAGCTGAAAAGGCGGCGGGTTCGCCGTGCCATCCATCTACAGAAGCAGGCGACGAGCAGTTTGCGTTCGAGAGCTGGAGATAATTTCGGACTTCTTCCTCCCCTCCGCTCGCTGCTCTGCGCGCCCAAGACCCCCGCAAGCTTCTCCCCTCTGCAAACGCTTGCAGCCTTCAGACGACTCCCAAGCGCCCGCCGGCGGCAGGTACTAGCCTGCCGCGCCTCCTGCCTCCTTGTCTCCACGCCTCAACAGCCCGCTAATCCCTGTAAGTACAAGCACAACAGCGGATCCTGTACTTCCTATAATCAAGAAAGTTTATCTGCAAACCGTGCAATATGCCATCTACATGTATGATCTTTCATATTGCGATGCCCTGACCATTTCTGGTCTCGGCCCACAGGACTTGGACAATGGATGTCGTTTTGGTTTTCTTGAAGGTGCTATCTCGTTATTGTTAGTGATTTTGTGTTCCATCTGGATGTAGGAACTCTCAATAACAGGAAGTATTGAGGCAGCATGGTTCACTTCAAGAACAGGTACATGGTGATGGAGGTCTTTATCGATGCAGGCAGAGGTGAATCTGACCCTGTCATCCTGACCCAGACAAATATAAGCAAAGTGATTAGAGACAGCATTCAGCTCAACTTTGGCGAGTGCGGCCTGGCTGCATCTCTCGGATCGTTGCAAGGTACTAATTTATTCTGAAACGTCCTGAACTTTCTGATGCAGTGATTTTTGTGCTGCATTTATTACTGCTGGCTAGTTTCAATTTAAAAGGACTTTGGGCACTGCTAATTTTCAGTGAAGTATGTTAATCCACTGACGAAGCTTTGCATAATCCGAGTGTCACGCGAAGACCACCAGAAAGTATGGGCTGCTATTACAATGGTGAGGAGCATTGGAAAAATTCCTGTGTCATTCAACCTGCTGGATGTGAGTGGTGAGTTATTTATTTCCTGTGGCTGATGGTACCAAAGCAGTTTAGTTGCCGTATTTGAGCTACTTTGTTTTTTGTCTATTCTGATGCACCCTGAATCTTGTCTGAATACCTGGCTTCAGTAGCTGATCTTGTCTTCCTCACTATGATGGTACTTAGGTAGAATAGATGGGATTTAGAAAGTATTTGATTTTGCTCTCTTGTATCAGAGTTGAACTAGAGCAAAATTGTCCTGAGAACTGTTTGCACTCTTATGCTGATTACCTTAGCCATACCTTCTTAGTGTAACATTATTACAATCATCCCTGACATCCAAGATGAACTTATCTATACTAGGTAGTTGATACATTATAGGATGAAGTAAATTAGCTATACATAGACAGTGGAGCATGTAACAGCAACAAATTTCACTCAGAAGTAAACTCATACTATAACTAAATAGTAGTGGCATATTATGTCTTGCTGTTATTTTGACATGCAAATTGGATTGTTCATTTCAGACGATATGTTGATGCTCTGTGCCTTGTAGTAAATAAAATCTCTGTTGCTTTCTTTGAGAGTCACTAACTGTTAAATGTCAAATCGCTACTTTTGAGCTCATCATCTTATTCATTTTGGTCAGGAACCATCAGGGCATGCAAGAAAGCTGCACTGGAATGTGACGAAGCAAAATTTGAGCAGTACAAGCTGGCTGCAGGGGACCGCATCTCGCCAGAATTAATCCAGTCCGCACAAAGCTACTTTGACAAAATCAGAGGGCTAGAGAGTTAATTAGTTCATTTTGTTATATTTCTTGATATACTTGTCACGTCATAGTCCCTAGATGAATCGAAAGAAATGCACATTCAGGCCCCGTTTGGAATGGAGGAATGCATCTCCATTCCTGTGGGAATTGAACTGTTTCCTGTAAAATTCCTGCGTTCCAAACGGGGCCTCAGTCTGGCGTTCAGCGTAGAAAAAGCAGCCTATGGTCTGAATAGGAAGGAACTTTGACAATTTTGTTGTCGCATCTATATTGTGATATTTTTGTTGCAGTTACGTAATTATAGACCTGGATCTATCGTTAAAGAATATCAGTTGGCACATGAGCCATTGGCGTCAGTGTTCTAAAAATCATGAAACAATCAAACACAAGGACTGGGGAGTACACCATAGAACAGCTGAGCAACCAGTCCATAGAAATTCCCCAAGGACTAGGGACTATTGATATAGCGAAAAGGGCTAAAAGTAGGCTGGCTCTCTCACGGTTGGGCTTGTGATGAATTCGTTTGAGAATCAGGTGGTTTTGGATGGGAAGGATGACTGTGGGTGGCTTATATAGGGTGAGGCTATCAATGTGGGTTTGGTAAGAATTGTATCAAAATCATTTCCTGCTATCAGTGTTCACATGTAAATTAGTACAAATTGATTCATTGGAGTCCTTTATGGGATCAAATTTCGAATGATTTTTTTTTTACAAAAGGGTTTTTTTTTGCGAATGAACAAAAGGGAAATTTAATCTAAAAAATTATGCAGATAGAATTGTACAGAATTAATTGAGGTCTCAACTACCATACTTATCTGGAACTAAAAAGACAGCCAGGGTACGTTGCCCTGAATTCCACAAACATGAATCGATCATAAAATAGGTGCTTTGAACTATCATCACGCATGAAAAATAAAAACTAAAAAAGCATAACAGTGGCTGAATAAATCTGCGTTCTTTTTTACAGAATAAATGTACAATTATCAGTATAGCAAGTAAATGTATACATGGATGAGATTCACAATTTCTTATCAGATGATCTATTGCCAGCTACTCTCCTAAATTCACCCGAACACATGACTTCGCTCCCAAGACAAGTTACCATCACAGCATTTTGCGTCAACAAGGTTTGAGCACTAAATTAACTACATCAGAAAAAATTCTGTCGCAACAACACAAATCAAATATAGAAATTTCTGCCACTATTATTAGTTTGCACAAATGTGCAGCCATTTTTCTGACTTTGTGCACTGATCTAACAGGCGATGTCATGGTATTTCACAAACATGTTTCAGCAAAGAATTATAAATTAGCGAACCGTCATTTAATTTGTTGATCAGCACGTTTGCGGATGCATATTTCGATCACCACAAACTTGGTTCTATACTGAGTTACTGACTAGAGAATGACCAAAAACAGATCTCGTAACTCTTAAAATACCAAACATCACAATGGTAAAATGAAGAGCACTTTATACATCTCAAAATAGATCATTTGGATGCACCAAACAATACCTCATTTCGTTGAATTTGCAACCTAGCAGAACCTCACACAATGGTTCTCGTTACATGTTCCGATACAAGGTAAAGCTAGTTTAGCTTCAGCAACCAAGCGCAACGCAAAGCAGTATCTTTTCACCTACAAGTTCGTTGTTTATCATGGTAGGAGAAACCAATAACTCCTGGCATTGAAGAGACCACCAAAGGTGCCAGCTGATAACATCAACCGAACAGAGCAACATTAGTACAGAAACAATGGTGTCCAGCAAAATGACTGAAAGATAATATATGCGTGCAACTATGAACTTTATCCCTTTCCGGTTCACGAGAATTTGAGTTACTGAGAGTTTGAAACTCCAATACTAACGACGGTTGTTTCAGCAGATTGTTAAAAAAATGTTTTGCATAACCACAGCCACAACAAACAGACCATGAATTGGAACATTTTCTTCACCACACAATTGCCCTGATTGATCCTCAAGCACCGATACAAAAATTTTACTCCAAGGACAAGTTGTGTTCGAAAGTTGGACATGATTTTAACATTTCCACAAATCAAATCGCACTAGATCGTAAATTGTATGACATCAGATTAAGGACAAGCATCGATTTCGCCAATACCTAAGGAGACCACGAAGCTCCAATCCGCACCTATCCCCGCACGGAGATCAGTGGTGATGATGGCTGTGGTCGTGGGACGAGCATCCCTCCCCGCCGCCGCCGCTGGTGCCCTCGCCGGCGTCGCCCTGCGGGCAGCGGCGCCCGCCGCCGCCGGGGCCCTCGTCGTCGCTGCAGTCCTCGTCGAAGGGACCTCCTTGTGGAAGATGCAGCACTTCTTGGAGCTCTTGCGGCCGAGGCACTCGTTGTCCACCGTCCCCTCCTTCCACGTCACCTTCTTCTTGGCCCGCCGCTTCAGCCGCAGCACCACAGCCTCCGACGGCGCCGGAGCGGCTGCCGGTGGGGGCGCGGAGGACGAGGAGTGGGAGGGGTCGACCGTCAAGGTCACGGATCCGGTCGACGACGATGAGGACGGCGGCGGCGCGCGGGTTGCCATGGCGATTTGGGATTTCCTCTCGCGTCCCGCCCTCAATTACTTTCCTTTTTTGCTGGCGTTCTAGAAGTCGCCGTATCGAAGGAAACGCGTGTGCACCTTAAACAAGGTGCGAATACTTTTTTTTTTGAGGGATAAACAAAGGTGTGATGCTATGCCACCTAGGATTCAAATTAGTCAAAATCAGACGTCCAAGTTCTAAATCAAAATGAAAAAAGGATTCAAATTAGTCAAAATCAGACGTCCAAGTTCTAAACTTCCAGGAGGCCACGCTACTGTTATCCACTTGATGCCCCGAGCGCCTGATCTTTTTTACCGGTAAATCAAAATGATACTCAACCGATGCTTCCTTTGTTTTTAATTACCTCCAGCACGATGTGAGACTCAACCTGCAATCTTCCATTTGGCATGTAGTGCTCCTTCTGTCTATAAATAGTATACATCTAGTTTTATCTTAATTTAAACAATTTAAACTTTGACCATCAATATTGATAAAACTATAAATTTTGACAACACAAAAATAATATCATTGGATTCATCATGAAACAAACTATCGTAATATGTAACTATTATACTTTAAAATAATATATATTTATATATATTGTTGGTTAAAGTTTTAAATATTTAATTTAAGATAAAACTAGATAGACATTATATTTATAAACTAAAAGAGTATCATTATCTCCATCTTTGTCATTTCTCCGGTTCCTGCTCTAGCGGTCATGATCAGACCATGACGGCTACCCTCACACGGAGATGGAGTGACAACGGGCTCACCGTTGTTGATGATAAATACACAAGAGATTTACTTTTTCGATAAAAGGCAAAGAATTCAGCTTTTTGCATGTTTGCTTGCAGCGTGTTGAGAACTCGTAAGAACCAAATGTAGAATAACTAAATTATAATGATTCACAAATCATACAATGTTAATGTAGTTAGGATGTGTTTGGTTTTTGCATTACCTCTAAGCGCTCTAGTGGTCAGTCTGCCTAATGCAACTTTGTAATTGTTGGTTGTCTCGATGAGACGCCTAAACTTTGCCCAACTGATGCAAAAGATATTCACTGGCCAAGCCGCCTAAAATGCAAATGGAATCCAAATTCAGCCTAAATCGAATTGGGACTTTTGCTTTGGAACCACAAGAAATCCAAGGCAGTTTCTCGTGTCTGATGGAATTTAATTTTGGGAAGCTAGGAGAAATCCAATTCGTACAGCAACCTCGCTCTCATTCTGGCTGGAAAGGACATGGGATGCTCGCGCTCCATCCATGCGAGAAGCAGAAATCCAATTCGAAGCCGCCCAAAGTACTAGACCGGTGAAGTTGGCCCAAAGCTGGCTGCCATGTGCTCACGGTGTTTCGCCATGGAGCGTCAACGGCGCCACAGCGAGAGATGGAGGATGCGTGCTCGGTAAAAGATTTGAGGTCGACAACTCTTGGACGCCGCGGCCAACCTGCTTTGACAGGCACTGTACAAAGCAACTATAGCAGCAGGTGTGTTGCTACTCAAGTGCGTGATGGTCGAGTAAAACCGAAAGAGGTGCCCCCGCTGACCCGCTCCATACAAGCCAGCCAACCAAACAAACTGAAACTAAATTAGTATCATCTTTTACATGCAATTAAACACTAAGCAAGTAAAAAGGCCTGTAACCTAGAAGTTACATGAGTCTCAGTAGCACATAAAATCATGAGTTCGACTTTCTATGAGGACGCATTTTAGGATTTAACGACGTGGTGCTTTCAGCGAGAGACATGTGACTGTCGATAGCGAGGCGTTAGTGGTGACTTTGTCAATCTCAAAGATTTGTCGGCTCAGTCTTCGAAAATACTCATAGGAGTAGGGTTTGTGTATGTACGCTCATAGGAGTGAGTGTGGGTGCGTTGCGAGTGTCTGAGTTCTACTGTGTAATCGAAAAAAAAACAATAAGCAAAAGCATTGCTGAGGACATATTCGGGCTGACCTGGTTTGGATCCGATGGCAACCAAACACATTCTTAAATATTCCGAAAGATATATAGAATGGGGTTACGTGTTGTAACACTTACAACAATGTGTATATGATTTCAGTTCAATCTTTTATTTTTGCCAATGAATCTGAATTTCCTTGTCTGTCACTAATCTCGCTGTTCAAATTAAACACGCAGCATTGATGTTCAATCTTGTACCCAAGGGGAAGCCGACAGAAAGTAGCACGCTCACCGACGGAGAACATGTGCTACATTTTGGTTTGGGGTCTTAGCATATGAACTATATATTAGAGCAAGCCCAACCGATGTTGTACAAGTAAAATCAATTATAAAACACTTTTTTATTTGTAAAGATTTTGTGTTCAGTGTTCTAACAAATGCTGTAAAACTGATGCTTCATATTAGTCTTCCCTTTTTGAGTCATTTAATCGAGCAGCTTGAACTCGTCCACTGAAGAGGACTTGCGACATCCATGGCCCGGACGTGGCGAGGCAGGTGCGTTGACTTGTGAGCCCCCCGATGGACTCCAGCATCGACGATCCATGGCGCAGAAGCGCGGACATGCATCAACTATGCATATGCAATTAGCAAGGCCATCTCATCGGGCGCGGCCGCGCCTGGTTGCGAACGGGGGAGACGTGCGACGACGGCGGTGGAGCAGCCAACGACCTGCCATGCCTGGTCGGGACGCGCCAACCCGCCGCATCGAGAAGTGTCGTTACTATGACCACCGGGTACCTCAAGACAAGCAAGGCCGAGTACCCAGACAGGGTAGTCGGGCTGGCCCAAACAAGACCGAGTGCCTCAAACATCTAGAAGGAAGGCGCGGATTATTCGGCAAGTCTATTATCTTGTACTCCAAGTAATTCTATGTTGTAACCGACTAGGATACTTTCCATGTAACCTTGTTCCCTCGGACATATAAGAGGGGCAGGGATCTCATCTCAACATACACAATACAATACCACCTAAGACAGGACGTAGGGTTTTTATCCTCCGGGAGGCCGAAACCTGTATAAACTCGGCGTCTTGTCTTCACCATCGTATTCTTGGTTCTTGCGTAGCCACCTAAAATATAATTGCCGACAAAAACGTCGACAGTGGCGCCCACCGTGGGGCTAGCGCCGGAATCCTTCGTCGAGTACGATGGATATGATCTACGTCAACTAGTTCAGCCGGGGGCTTGACACAGCGTCCCGCTACAAGTCGGCGACTCGGTTTCTTCTCTGTACAAGTCCAGAAGGCGATGCAGCGAGGATTGCAGATCGAAGATGTTGCTATCGAGGGCCAGCCTGCAGGCTAGCAAAGAGCCTACTGATCAATATCAATCCACGACGCTGCGCATGCACTCGATGACTTGCGTGTCTGCATCCAAGACAAGCCGGAGTCCAGGTTTGACCTGGAGCCAAAGCTTCCCATCGACAAAACTTGGTTCAAGTTCCAAAGCTAGGTGCCAACATGCACGCTCATCAATAGGGAAGGCTCTTTCCTTTTCTATTCATGATTTCCTTATTTTATTACCAATCAATCTACTCGTTGGAGTAGTTTTGTGATCACGCTGTGATTTTTTCTGGCATGTGCATGGCGGTGCCATGGTCTTCATGTTGTCTTGAGGCTTTACGGCAACCAGGGCGACGTAGGACGAGTCACGCTCGCGTCAACAACTCGCCGGCTTGGCGTGTCAAGCTGGAGTTCCAAGTCCGATCCGGGTAGCTTGCCTCCGTCAGCGGAAGGCGGGAGGTGGCCACTCGGCGCGTTGCGATGGCCTTTGAGGGTGCTACGACATCGAGTCAGTGTCTTGTCTGGCACCTGGCTCTCTGTCCACCACGGCGTTGAAGCGATGACTCGGCCATGCATGACGGTAACGCCGCGTACAACAGCGGCGGCAGCCCGGCGTGTCTACGTTTATGGCAAGATGGAGTTCAAGTTGGATTTGGATCCAATACTTTCCATCGATAAAGATTGAGAGACCTCGAGTCCTTGAGCCAGATGATGTCGGTCTGATCCAAACTATAGCAAAATCAGCATGCAACTAGCAAGGAGGATTCTTTCTACTTTTATCTTTGCTTTCCATATTATATTATTTCTAAATCTACCCAATCTAATTACGATCTACATGATACATGTTGTCCTTTTTGGTTTTGCATGTATTCTGTGGCCTTGGGAGCTGACTTCCCGTGTCACCTTCGTCGGGCCCTGTCGTGGTGGCCACTCTGCAACCTCGGCCATGGCAACTACTCGGCATGTTGACGCCGGGGCTGGTCAGGACAACTCGTCTGAGTTCTCCTGATGCCACAAGGAACGACAGTACTCAGCGAAGCCGCCCGAGCTGCTGAGCCACAACGCCGTCACTCGGCTACATCGATCACTCGATGGATTGAGGGGGGAAATTATTTCCTTAACTATTATTAGTTTGTTATTAATCTTTTATCATAGATTAATACTTCTTTTGATTAATATATCATGCTCATTACATGATTTCCCTCTGTTTTCGCATGTATGCATGCACGAGGTGTATCCATCAAAGCAGGCAAGCTATGGTCAACTTAGCTATAGCCGCCCCTCAACCATTCAGCCACGGCGATGGCTACTCGGCAATGGCCGCCTCTCTTTCGCTTGGCATGTTATGGCGATCACTCGGCGTATAGCACCAGCCACTCGGCCACGACGATGGTCACTCAGCTATGCATCTACTCAGCATGTGGCATCGGCTACTTGCATCTTGGTCATCCGACTGACCATGTGCCTCTCTCGGCACCACGACGACATAGCTTATCAAACAAGCTAAGTCACTTTTTTATTCTCATCATTTATCTGAGTTTTACACTCCTCATATTTATGAGTCTTCATATCAACAATTAAATACAGTTTTCTCCGTTTATGGTCTTGACTCTATATCCAGTACATTTTACTGCATACAGAGCCGGGGGCTGTATTAACCTTATGAGTTATGTCTTGAGTATCTCTTATACGACTAAGTAAGCCTTGTCTGTCCTGAATGTGAAGCTCCGACCGAGAGTGCATAAACATAAGGCGGCAACCGGTCTCTGAAAACAGTCAAAGAGGCTCACTTGACAAACACTCATCCTCATTTAATTTACGACTTATGTCAATCTTGTAGACTTCTGTACGCCATAGTAACTCCGATTGTGAAGCTCTAACTGACGCCGTCGTCTCCTTAAACGTGCGCTGACCCAGTGTCCCACGTCACACAGGGCCGGCTAAGTTCTAAGAGTGCATAAACATAGGACAATACTTGGCTATCAGAGTTGAAAAGAACGGCTGAGCCGCTTCACATTAATTAATCATGATGGCTAAAACCAACTCTCATGTTGCGGTCATGTACTTGATTATTTTTACAGATTACTACATAATCTATTCTCTTGTTTATATTTACAGGAGTCTCTCGGAGTTCATGTCTACGCTCGGGGGCTTGATGCCACTCGGGAATTAATACTCTCATCGATTTTCTACAAGTCTTCTACAAACTCTCTGCTAGTATCTAGCATTCGGAGAAGCTACGTGGAATAATAAGAGCTGCATGACTGCTACTTGTTGACCAGAGTTCAGCACGGAATATTGTATCATGTCAATGTGATACTCAAACTACAGAGACAAGCCATAATACTAGTAGTGTCTTTGACTATATTATTAGTCAGACCACAGTATTATTAACCATAAACCATGCTGAAGATATCACTCGGGAGCGACGACGCCTTGTTCATTGTCGATTATTATGCTACTTCTACACCACGCAGCCATCCTGATGGAGTTGTCTGCTTTTATCTAGCTGCAATGCGTAGTCCAGGAGCACTCCTCCCTACGTCATTGCTCAGCTACATCACCTCACCGGTGCCCAGCAAGGAACATCTGATCTCTGAAGACCAAGTTACAACATTGTCTGCCTAGGTCAATTTGCTGCTGAGCCTGCTCCAGATTCTAGTCGGCCAATTTACTCGGCCAGAGTACATTATTCAACTATACTGCAATTCAGACGTTTTATTTCAGTCCTTGACTATTCAGTCGGACACATCTACAACTACGGTGGCGCAACATCATATTTGGCAAAATCTACTCGGCCGTTTATTGGCATGCCTTTATGGCTTCATCTTCAATATTCAAAATTTTTTAGTCTCTTTTGAGTCTGTACACAATTGTTCTAATTGTCCACAGACTCGGGGGCTAGTCCATATGGACTCACTTGCGTGAGTTCCATCATTTTTACTCGGCTATCATGCCAGGCACACGGGTTGCTTTACATCCTTGACTTTCTACAGTCGGATTTTACCCAGAATTCGTCCTTGATCTTCACCTCAATTGTTCCAATTAAGTTGAAGCTCGGGGGCTATATCCAATGGATGCAATCAGCGTGCATATTTTCTATCAACAGTCGGCATGCCTAATTCAAGGCCTTACTAGTCTTGGTCTACCCGAGGCTAGTAACGGAAGGTTTTCACCTTTATATTATTTGACTTATTCAAGTCTTTTTTAATCTCTCAATATCATTTGAGAAGACCACATCTGTACATGGAGAGACATCCAGTCGGGAAGCAAGCAAGATCAATCAAAAAGCACTTGGGGGCTAGTGTCGTTACTATGACCCCCGGGTACCTCAAGACAAGCAAGGCCGAGTACCCAGACAGGGTAGTCGGGCTGGCCCAAACAAGACCGAGTGCCTCAAACATCTAGAAGGAAGGCGCGGATTATTCGGCAAGTCTATTATCTTGTACTCCAAGTAATTCTATGTTGTAACCGACTAGGATACTTTCCATGTAACCTTGTTCCCTCGGACATATAAGAGGGGCAGGGATCTCATCTCAACATACACAATACAATACCACCCAAGACAGGACGTAGGGTTTTTATCCTCCGGGTTGCCCGAACCTGCAGTATAAACTCGGCGTCTTGTCTTCACCATCGTATTCTTGGTTCTTGCGTAGCCCCCTAAAATATAATTGCCGACAAAAACGTCGACAAGAAGGGTGGGCACTCGCGAGGGGCAGGCGCGACGCACGACAGGATTGCGATGGCGGGAAAGTGGCGGAAGGGCGGCGCGTGGAGGTGGAACCGGACCGGAGGGCGATGGCAGACCGTGGGGATGCGGCGTCACGACCTCGCTCTCGTTGGGATACTCTTACAAGACATGTATTAATTCGTCTTTTTTTTTGCGAATGATAATTCGTTTTAATGGAGTTGACCACACAAGTAGTATGTTCTATGCTTCATTATTAAGAAATACCCCTTAAAAAATAGTATGTGATGGTTATAGATAGAAGCAGGGGTGAGGCTTGCCTATAAAAGCTCAGGAACAAGCAGCAATGAGGCGTGTGATAAAAGACAGGAAAGGGAGAGTTTGGTACAAGTGCATACATAGGGATCGGGTTCTAAAAAGAAACCAAAAAATTCATTTTATTCCCTCGAACAATTTATTTTGTCTGTTTTACCCACTAAACAAAATCATGGCTTAATTTACTCCCTCAAACAATTCAGCTTGGTGCAATATACCCCCTATTGCAATTTGTAGTTTTGTTTCTCCACAAACAAGTTGAATTTGAAGCTAAATTTTGCATGATGATAGATAACATGATAAACTATGTAAAAATAATTATAGCATATTTTTTACATTATTTGTATTATATATTGTCAATTTCTATTAGGCTATGTAAATAGTATCAAAAAATATGTTATACTTATTTTAGCATAGGTTGTTGTGTTAGTTGCCATCAAACAAAATTTGAGCTTCAAATTCAATTTGTACACAAGAAACAAAAAAGACAAATCATAATAGGGGGTATATTGCACCAACATTAATTGGGAGTAATTTAAGCTATAATTTTGTTTAGGAGGTAAATCAGACAAAGTAATTGTTCGAGAGAGTAAATAGACCTTTTTTAAAAAAAGGGCAAGAGATTAAGGCAATGAACATATCGTTTGTTTGTGTGGGGGCAAGAGGGAAAAAAAAAGAAGCTACTCTTCTATGAGGTTGCAACAAAACAACTCCGATCCTATATGAGGTTGCATGCTGCATATTCGCAACCAATAATTAGCAACTAGCAAGAGCTTCTTCACTAAGGTATGTTTGGCTCGAGAGGCACATGATTTGTTTAATATGTTATTGGAATTTTTTTGTTACTCTCTCTGTCCCAAAATACTTCGCATTTTAGCCATGTCAAGTTTTCTCAAAATACTTGTCATTCTTATTTTCTGAGACACATTTTCTCTTTTCAATACACATCTATCTATCTCTCTCCTCTTTGTTTTTTACGTATCTATTTTATTCATCTTCTTCTTAATCTTCGTGCTCGGGGCTATAATGCCAACTATAGTGGAACAGAATGAATGTAGTTGCTAGATGTTGCACAGAGCTTCTTCAATGTGCCGCATCTTTCGTTCGAAGTTTCGTTGTTATACACGCAGGATATTAAATAAAATATAGTTTAACCATCCCGATTTACAGCCCATCAAACTTGGCCCAGGGATGGCCCTGGACAAGATGCCTATAGCCTATAAGGTGTGAATGGTGATCCCCAGATATCAAAAGTGCGCATACGGACTCTTTGTAAAGGAAAACGTCAGCTGCCCTAAAAAAAAAAAGGAAAACGTCAGCTGGATCGAATCAAAAAGTGTGCACACGGACTCTCTGGAAAGGAAAGTGCCCCGATACACGCAGAGTCAGAAAAAATACCGTCGCGAGATCATATACCAGTCATTATTTTACAGTTATGAACCTTGATTTGTTCTGCTCCAATTCGGGCGGAGTCTGGTGACGCTGGGGCAAGGATGTGATCAAATAGCTCAAGTTGTATCATTATCAGGAGCCAACTTCTAAAGAAACTATATATCCCATATTTTCATTTCAGACATGAGCCCGTATTGCCTTCAACTACAATCGTTTTTCTCTACTACAAATTACAGCCATCCGATTCTTACATTGGCAACAACAAAAAGCAATCTAAGGGGAGGAACACCCAATTGTCTTGGTAAAAGAATCCAATTGGCATTGATTGGAAAATGTCAATGCAACGTACGCTGATAATCTACAAAACTTTTGCTAGTCAAAGAAAGCCCTTCTGGGTTGTGTGCTTCAATGTCAACATGTTTAATCCCTGGTACAATCTTCTGAATCTCAGACTCCAGTCGATCCACTTCATACCCCAGTGCATCGACTACATCCTCACCTGTCGAAGCAGTAGTTTCAGACCAAGATTTCAAGCATATATTCAACTCGAGCAAACAAATTTCACAATACCGTAGTTAGCCATGACCCTTAATAACTGTGCATCATCTTTGGACATTGCAGCCTCTCGGAACTGTACAAACGAAAATAATACAAAGTCCAAGGTCAAGAATGGCTCTTCATAGTATATCTTGGTGAGAATTTAGCAGCCAAGAAAACAAAGTGTTAATAGGTTTCTGATGTGTTGGAATATTAGTCTTAAAAACTTTTCAAAATACGAAGCAATGGCTACATGATAAAACGTGAACAGATCCTACTTTTCCTTACATCTTTCTATTATAGATTACAGAGACATGATACACGAAGTGCGGGCAACTTTTTTATATAAATTAAAGAAATATAATGTGTCTAGTTCATATAATCAGAGAGCAAGCAAGAATTAGTTCAATCATGGTGTAATGATAGGTGCCAGAATAATATTTTTTAGAGGACTCTTGCCCGAATAATATCAGCATGCTGACCAAACATCAATCACTGACAGCTGAAATTTTAGGTACTTTTGACCAGGCTATATTAGTTACAGGGCAATTTCATAACCAAGAAATGAAACAACAGAAAAATCTGTGAGAAAAAAATATAACTACTGAAAACCCATCGACTATCTAGTATCTACAGCAGATAAAGATTTGAAGCAGAGGAAAACACCTGTTTTGCCCATGTCCCACGTCCAGTTCTTTCCAAGTAATTTTGCACAAGAACAACTCCATTGAAATCTGTGAGAGGAGTTACAATTAAATACCAGAAAGAACTCTAGATGATTCTTTCTCCAACAGAAAAAAAATCAGGTCTTGAATACAAACTAGGCAAACCACTAATACGAATTTTTGCTAGCTAATGATGTCAGCAAAATGGAGCACTATCCACCTGTCCCCTTATCCCTGCCCCATAAGATCTAGTAGTGCCTGCCCCAAGAAACACGCATGCAGGGAATTGCCCTTTGCAGATGAAGAGACAAACAGCCTCAAATAACAGTATACTTTATGTTTAGAAAATGAATTCAGCAAAGAGAAGAAAATAGTTTTGCTTCAGTGTCTTTCTTCTTACAACCAGTAACGGGCATCTGGTCGCCTGTTGCTAGAAGAAAGGCTCAAGGTTCAAGTTTGGATCCTTGTCTTCGTTATGAACAAGGCACGTAAAGCTGGCAATCCCAGCAGACACAAATTCTTTTCTGTAAAAAGCAGGGCCAAAGCCTTTGGCCTAAATACACTAAGCCATAACATGCTTACAAAATGCACCGGAGGTCCTGAAGTGTGTCATCTAGGTTCCCCAACTCTCAAAATAGATATTTGGTTGCCTGAACTTGCTAAAGTGAGTCATCTAGGTCTAAAGTTGTGAAAATAGCCATATGCTGCTGATATGCTTGTCGATTGGCCGTGATTTATCATACTATTTATCTCCTCAAATTAGAATCACTATCACAATAGAGAGCATTGTTTGACTGCCTCATGACGTGATCCATGTTTTTATGGCGTTGTGGCGTCTCGTGTCGACTGACCCCCTCACAACGCCTAGACGTTTATGGTGGACGCCTAGGCGACGCCATACACACTAGCAGATGCGTTGTTGCCAAGTTTTAAAAAAAGAAAAAGAGAAGAATGAGGTAGCTTAGCTATTGGGCTGCAACTTTTTAGGCCCAATCAGCCTAGAGCCCACGACTTGCCCTATTTTCTTCTCGTCCCCACTTGCGTACGCATCCTCTCACATATGTATGCAGCCAAGTGCCGCCAGCGCAACTCTCTCCCTCCCCTTCTCTCTCCATGAACCAGCGCAGCTCAGATCGCTCGTCGCGTCCACCAAATCGCATCAAGAATTAGCAAAATCGGCAACTCGTCTTCTCCTCTTCCCTTGCCCTTGATTTCAACAGGGTGGCACCTCAGACCACAGTGGTGGCCATGGCACTCTCCCCTCTGTTTCCCACCTCCCTCTCAATTCCTTGCCGCGGCCGCCATCACAGGCAGTTTGGCATCCTTCCGACGCCTAACTGCACCTAGGCGACGCCAACACCCATATGGCGGCGGCGGACGCCATAAAAACGTGGGCAGAGAGGGATGGCAAGCCATGCCCTACAAGGAGCCACGTAATCAACAAAGGGGTAGTTTTCAAGATTTTGGACTTAGATGAAACGCTTTAGCAAGTTAACAGACCTGAATATGCATTTTGAGAGTTCGGGGACCTAAATGACACCCGAGACAAGTTTAGGAACGGCCAGCTCACCAAAAAAAATTTGTTGAAAGGTATAACAACTCTTGGAATTAGGAGCAATGGGTGCACGCTTCAATAACACCACAACCCATGTTTGGTCATGCTATCACCATACTAACTGAAATGCTGACAATGAGGTAACTGAATTAAAAAACTGGAGAATGCCAGGATGTAAGGGTCGTACCAATTTCTGCTTTGAATCTAAAAAATCCTGGTCCAATGACCTCACTTTTGCAATCATAAAGAGCATCTACAACCTGCAAGAAGCTAGGAAATTAGATTCACTGCAAAGCTTCCAGGAACATATGAAATTGCATTGCTCAAAAGCTCACCGGATCAGACTTCAGAAATTCAAGAACCCGCTGCATGTCATGATCATCAATGGCCCGGCCAATTAAAGCATGTCTGTTCCTCTGAATAAGAAAAATAGCAACCTACAAAGAAGGCAGAGCTGTTGAAAAATTGTCCATGAATATGAATGGGCAGAAAATGATCAGAATGGAGAATCAAATCAACAGTAAAGGTTAAGAGGTAGCCAGAATGAGAACAATTATACTAACCAGCTCTCACTTGGATAAAATGTGACACTGGACTTTGCACAAAAATATTGTTGTACAAGTCTTAACCAGAAAACAAATAATTGGGTAAACTTTTACTTCCATTGTTCTACTATTTCTTCTTTTTGAGCAATA
Source organism: Eragrostis nindensis (assembly GCA_012490785.1). NCBI lineage: Eukaryota > Viridiplantae > Streptophyta > Magnoliopsida > Poales > Poaceae > Eragrostis > Eragrostis nindensis. The sequence goes on along the minus strand of JAAXCT010000307.1, from coordinate 174,747 downwards.
ATTTTACTATTTTTATTTTCAGTTTTCCAATTTTGATTTTCAAAAAACTGTTACATTTTGCCCTAGTTTTATCCCCATATAACCAAACAAGGTTTTAAATTGTTATTAAACTCAAAACTCAAGATCCATGTTTTTATGGCGTCCTGTGGCGACCCACCCCTGTCACAGCGCCTAGACGATGCCTAGGCATTATGGCATAGCTAAAACCCTGTGGCATCCCGTGGCGACCCACCCCCCTCACAACGCCTAGGCAACGCCACAAAAACAAGGATCAAGATCCAAATAACCCCTTCATTATTAAAGTATTGTACCACCTATAAGGCTATAACTTCAATGTCAACATGTTTAACTTCCACTATTACCAGCTTAGTAAGCCATTATGGAAGTTTTCAGGCCACTTCGGCCACTGCTTAGATAGGTTACATATTGCTTATAAAAAACCCAGAAAAGCTGCAGCTCCCGCAGCACCAAAATCCACCTCTCCAAGTTCGGTTTCTTCCAACAATACCATGGAATCAGGATCAACATGAAGATGGCACATCCCGATAACAAGGCAAGGAAAGGAGAATGAAAGGACTTTGGACAACAAACGTATTTAGGGTGAATGCAAGGAGATTGCAAGAACACACATGATAATTTATGTTTAATAATGGATAGATGGTGAATGTTGTGGTTCTGGTATCTGGCCAGGATAGATTCACATACAGATGCTTTAAGTGATTGAAGACATGGTTTTGTTCACTGCTAAAACATCAAAACTATTAGGCCTATCCATCACATTGATTTCACATTTGGTGAAGGTTACGGAATTTTAGGTAATAAGATTAACACCGTAGTAGCTCAACCCTGTATAGACAAAACAATAACACAATTTTGGATTTACTTCAAGTACCAGGTGGACTGGAATATATTGATCGTCAGTTTCAATCTGGGTGGGCCTTAGGGTCCCTCAGACTGGATCAGAGGAACAAGATCGTGTCTGTGCATAAGTGCACCAATATACTCACATGGGAGTTAAAAGGAAAAAGAATAAACATGGGCCAACATAAATGAATGTGCAGGAAAAAAAGCGTACCATTCCCAGCAAATTACCGACAATGATCGAACCAATCGGATCATACATAGCCTTTCCTGTCATTTGTACAGCCACTAAAGATGCTCCAGCAATAGCAAGTCCTGCAACAGCAGCACCATCCTATAGGGCAATGTTGGATATGAGAGTTATATGCAGGTAGAAAAAATAATAGGGGATGAACGGGAAATGAATTAGAGATCTAATTAAGACAACAGTTATCAGATGATAGTTTGTATTAAACTTGCATCACGCATGGCACCATGGCAGAAGAGAATCAGTAGAATTCCGCTGTCGAACTAAATGAGGGAAATTTGATAGGTAGCCACATCACTCACTTCAGACATGACAGCAACTGAAGTTGGATCATGACCACGCCAGATATAGTCCCTTATACTCATTCCTTCTGCTTGTGCACCTTTCTTAACAGCCTTTATAGCAACAAGCAGTGAAGCACCTAACACACAGCAGGATTAAAGTCAAGTAAAGCTAAAATAGACAAATAAAATAATATGGATAGGAGAACTAACAGAGTGAACAATACCTTCAATTAGGAACGACCCACCAATCACTAATGCAGCCCAGTGAATGTTCTCTGGGGGCTATCAAACAAAAAGGCATTAGGGCATGATCGTTGTATGTGAGTAATGGAATGGAATTCTATGTAGCAAAACAAACGGATATTAAGGACCATACTTGAGAATTCCATAAATTTTGAACTCCATGCACAATGGTAGCACCTGAACCCAAGCAAAATATTCCAACCGCGGATATTAAGGACCATACAAATCTTTCCTTTGAATAACCATAGCTGCAATAGAGATATGTTAGGATTTGTAAGACATAAGCCATGACTTCAGCTTATGGTGCATCTCATATAATCTGTTGCTTGTTTGCAATGACTACTACGTAATTCGCATAAACAAGTAAGGGAGTCGGTCTTTTCATATACACGAAAAGAAATTACCAAACATAAAAGGCACAATAAATAATGTTACATTTAATTGCTGTCAAAGCATGCATTCCAAAATAACTATCTATACATACGGGTGTATTGCATCTGGAGCACGTCTTGAGCTTCTCAAACCATATGCAAGAAGAGCCTGAAATTTGATAAATAAATATGCTTTGTATTCCTCAAAAAGACAAGAAAGGTATAAACACAAACTGCTGTAGCAAAGCATAGCTTTACCTGATTAGCAAAGTCTGCAATTGAATGAACCAGCTCAGCTAGCATAACATGACTTGATGTTGCAATCCACACACCAAACTTTAGCGAGAAGACGAGGAAGTTGCACCAAAGTGCCGTGTTAACCGCTCGATGACTGAGGTCATAACCCATTAGAAATCATATTAAAGAAATGCACACCAACATATAATCGTGCGAATAATCTAAACACGCAGTAACGGAATTGTTCTGCTCATACTGTAATGCTGGAATAACAGACATAGGATATCCGTTGTAGTTGAATTTATCTGTCACAGTGAGAATGAACATGTGCAATAAGTATTTATGGGAGAGCACCATGATTCAGACTCATAGTTCACATGAGTGCGAGACCAATTCAAAATGGAATTTTTTTTCCCCAAGCATAATCAGCAGAGTGACTTGTTGTCTAAGGAAGGAGTAAGCAAAAAACCCTATCCTCAAAAGCTTACATTGTCTAACTCTTCCCACTCCCAACAATCCACTTATCCTCATTCCGTATAAAGTAACACACATCTCATGTCACAGAATAGAGGCAACAACACTCCGCTCCATCATAGTTCAGAGCATAAATTCCACCACTTTCCCCCAATTAACGGTAAACCTTTGAACTCCATGGTTTTGTATATAAATTAATTCATTGGATTGTAACACACCAAACACAAAACTCGATAAATCAGTTAACAAATGTCCCTGGATGGATGCGCAATGCTCTGATCTGAACGAGAATGGAATAGAAGGGAATAACCTGTGCTCATCGTCGAAATGTTGCTGCTTCTTGGCCTTGGCCACACGGAGAGAATAGCCTGCATCAAAGCAGCATCGCCGCACCACCACATCATCTCGACACTTAAGCTATCGCTAAAAGAAAAGGATGAAAGCCAAAAGGAATCGATCCGTCCATTCTTACTGCGGGAGATGGCGAGCCGCACGGGCGGCGCGTCCGCGACGGTGCCGGTGTGGCGCGACGCCGCGGGAGGGATCCCCCGCCACCCGCCACGTAGGCTGAGGAGCCCCGCTGCGCCAGACGCGGAGGTAAGGAGCCGATGGGGAGAGAAGGGGGAGGGATGCGGGGACGGCGGCGACGATGGGCCCTCGTCGTCGTCGCGGCGCGATGAGAGGAGGAAGTGAGGGGAGCGCGAGAGAAGCCGGGGCGGAGCGGAGGAGGAAGAGGAGGTGGAGGTGGATGAGAGGAGGCGGAAGCGGAGGGCGGCCGCGGCGGCGAGGGGGCGGCGCATTTAGGCGTGCCGGCGCCGCCGGTGGTGCTGCCGCGGGTGGTGGGGTGCAGCTTCCATTCGAGGGAAGGGGATATAGGGGCGCAGGATTTTTCGGAGTGCAGTGTGGACTGGGCTTCGGCTGCGTCGTGATTCCCACACGTCACGTCACCATTGGGGAGACGGGAGCCAAACTGTGAGAGGCTGAAAGCCATGGGATGAGATGAAGCTTAGGAATATACTCAACTCGTGAAAATCCCAGCCATGAATATTTCAGTTCCACAGTCTTCTGGTTGTCCTACTCCGAGTGGAATTTTTCGGTTCTAGATTTTCTTTTGGTTGGAACCAAAATTGGTTTATACAGTAATAACAAATCAACGGTACCAAACTGACGAAATAGTTTCAGTTAGACCGAAACATGTGTTAAAAGAGCAACGGTTATATCAAAGGCATGCATCTATGCCAAGTTGCCAACCCATGAACGAAGTTTATCCTAGTCACGTTGAAATCCCTATAAATAAGTAGGAAGATGTATGTTTCTAGTACATGTATTGCTAACAGAGTGGTGAGTATATAGCTCTTATCATTGTAGCATCCTTATTGACTACTATGAGAAAAAGAAAAATACTTTGATTTAACCATTACTTGATGCACTCTACCACTGCAACAAATAATGTTGCAATGGCCAACACGAGTCTTCTTCATCTGATTGCATTGTATTCATTTGATCAAAAATCCTAATATCATTAATTCATTTTTCTTCCCGTTGTTATGGGTCGAGACACCGATGGATGCAACATGATTCATATGGAAGCTCCACAGTGTACAATTTTAAAGTTGAATTGTGTACTATTTAGGATACAAGATAAAAGTTTGAGATTGGGATCTATTGTTTGGAGTTATCTTTCTATAACAACATATTACACTATGGTTTATTACAATTGAGTGTGGTTACATTGACGAAGCTAGAGCAAAAATCCTAAAAGTGCATCCCTTTGAGCCAACAAAAAGGCATAACTAAATCAATGATGAAATCTAATTGATAGTGTAAATTTCGCATAAGTGTGGGTGCATTTGCACTCAACACTCATAATGTGGCTTCGTCGTGTAGTTAGGACATCGTGAACTATGTCATGTTCATCGAGGTGACGCGAATCAAATCAACATAATTGACATTCGGCCTACATTAGCGAGACGTGGTGGAATAAACCTTTTGGTTTGCCGATATGTAGGTGGGTGGGCTTTTGCAAAGAAATGTCTTCAATGTTTTATTTCTGTCTCAGTGAAATCCCGATTCGGGTCGAATATCAAACCTAAGTGACTTACGAGATTGGATTTATTATTCTTTTTCCTTTAATGTGAAGATACCGACTTTAGTATTATAGTCTAATCTTTGACTGTGTGGAAATCTCCTAACATGCAGAAGCGGGTCCATGAATTTGGACATGGGTATTCAAAAATTTCCAAAGGTTTCTTTTTTCTGTAATTCTTTTCAAGATAGACCAAAATCAGTAGTGCCACTGTCGTCGCTTCTTCTCCTTAGTATATCTGAACTAAAATTACAACCACTCACATTTCATAAACATTTCTCTCACCTCTTCTAAACTTAAACAGATTGCAACCATAGATTCACAACATGGGGGCCATTGAGCTGTGTTTGGGTAGTTGAGTGGGAGGAGGAGAGGGGGGGGGGGGGGGGGGGTCACGGTCCTTGCGTTGCGTACGACATGTGAAAACACACGGGGTGGTATGCCTTCCTTTTTCTCGGTGTTCCTCAAGGCCCTCCTCGCGTTCTTTGGCCCATTTTCGCTCTCTTGCTTTTTGGGCCTTCTCTCTCTCTCTCTCTAGATTCAGAAAGTCTAGATTATTTTTTTGAGAAACTCAATATTCCATTCTTCAAAAGTTCATAATTAAAATATAAGGTCTCTTGTGGAATATTTATATTTTTATTTAGACTGATAATAAAGGTTAAAAAAATCATGTTAGCTTATGAACTCAAAATACAACAAGAATCTCATAGCTAGAGCTATGTCAAGCAAGATGAAGTCAAAAAAACTACTTCAATTGTTGACATCTGTACATCAATCTAGTCATCGAATAAAATAGTTTTGCTTGTTGATATAAGGACAAAACAGTTTCATGTGTAACCTCGAGGTAGTACATGATTCCTCTAATCATTTCAAAGGCACTCTTTTTCATTTTAACCTGACATTCGCTTTTTCTTTGAGGTATCTTGTGACACTTATCATTCCCCGGTGCCATATTACCAGCAATATTCAGCGTAAAACCACAACAAACTTTACAATTGTGAGCTGGCTCCTTAAAATTCAGCCGTAGCACGCGAAAGATCCGCAGCCAGCTGACCCTTTTCAAAAACTTAAACGGGACTCATAATTGTCGCCAGCTCATCCATTACATGGCGTATTATAGCACTCGGTTGCAATCAGGCGCACCACGTTAGCCGAACACGAGCACGAACCCACCCGGGCCGGAGCCGAAACGGAGAACGCAACCGCTTTCGCCACATAACAACAGGTGCACGGCCCACGGGCAGCGGCTGCCAGCGCGGCGAGTGGCGACGGCACCAAGCAACCGGGCGGCGTGAAAGATAGCGAGACGACGACCCAACGAGAAGCAGAAGGCGTGGCGCACGGCGCTGGCGAGAGAGAAATAAAAATAAAAAATAAAAAAAGAAGCGAAGAGGCAAAAAGGAGCCCGCCCCCGCCCGATCCCCCGGCTTCCGTCCGACCCACCGACCGCCGGCGATCGCCGCCGCCGCGGATGCGATGCGCTCCCCCTCCGGCGGCCGTGGCGGCAGCAGCAGCGACAGCAGCGTGGTGGCCCGCTAGGCAGCGCGGCGGCGAGGGATCCGCCGCCGGCCCGTGCGGCGCCGCGGGCGACGACTCCGAGTCCGAGCTTGACTCCCGCGCCGGGAGCGCCGCCGCCGGGCGAAGCGGATTCGCCGACATGTGGCTCTTCTGGCGCACGAGGAACCGCTTCTCGCTCGAGGAGCTCCGGTGAGTCCCGCCCCTTCCCGCCCCCTACCTTCCTTGCCCTGGTAGGTCTCCGAAGGTAGATGCTAGGAGATCTCCGCGGCTGCCCCTGTAGGATTGATTTGCCGGCCTTGCGAAATCTCACTAGTTAATGGGCGTGGAGTAATGGGAGCACACTCGAGAGCTACTAACTGCTTCTTAATTTCGTGCTAAATAGATTGATGTTAGCCTGAATATTGATACGCAAAAGACTATAGCTTTCTGTATAGCTAGTAATGCCTATCATTGCACAGCTATAAGTATAGAACTATGCCAAGTTCTGCTTGCTGTATGAGTGGAGTCAAGAATTTGGTAAACCCTTCCTTCTTAATTAACCATATGACTTGCAATAAAGTTTTTTTTTTCTAAAAATAATATATTCAAGATAGTTTCTTCTCCAAAAATTAACTGGAAAACGGTTCAATAGTTTGGATTACCTTCCTGATGGCCTGATACCATGCCCGGAGCTTTAAAATTGTCTGTCTCTACTGTAGTAATGTTTCATAAACCTGTGTGTTTCTATTTCCATTTGACAAACAATACAGAAAATTCTGAGGATCAAAATGTGAATGATGCTGTGGAAGTTATTAGCCACATTGACGCTTTTGCCTCTGAAATTGTTGTTGTAGTGTCTACATGACATATAACAATTTGAGCTGCTATAGGATAAACATCAAGTGGTCTAAACGACATATACTTGCCCCCAGTTCCAAGTATTTGTCTATAACAGCCATTTGCACAGAACAATGAGGAACTAAGGTTAAGAAAAAGTCGATGAGAAATTACCGCATGTGCCCCTGCTAATTTAAGTTCTACAACCACTTAATCTCTTTCTTTTCAATAATGTGTGGGTGGAGAATGGATTATTGCAACTGCGACCCTATTGTTATAGTTAGTGGACCAGTATTTTCAGTTTGAATTGCACTTAATCTCTTTCAATTCAATATTGCATGGCTATAGAATGGATTATTTGCAACTACTACATTGTTTTTTTAGCCAGTGCACCAGTGTTTCAAATCAAGTTGGACTTAGCACTTCCTTCTCAAGCCACATTTCTTCAAATATACTTTCATGTCCAATGAGTAAACCAGGGGGGCCAGTTCTCTCTAGTGTTCGCTTTCCTTAATGTGATAACGTATTGACATCAAAAGTTCTTACCGCTTGACTTTGTATTTATGTTACAAGTATGAATGTCTTTCTTCATGTCATGCCTGTAATTTTTTCATGTTTGTTCTAAGACATACCTCTCGCTGCAGGTATCTAACAGATCAGCTACAAAAGGTTCATTTTGTCAACGAATCTAATAAGGTAGGATGATATGTCCATTCTTATGATATTTTCTGAATCTCAGTTAGGCTATAAAACTTGATCTATCAATTCTTATGTTTGTGTACAGGATTTTGTGATTGAAGCATTGAGATCAATTGCGGAACTGATGATATATGGCGATCAGCATGATCCGTCTTTTTTGAGTAAGTGTTAAACAATCAAGTGTTATAGACAAGAGCAAGGCGTGGGCCGATTTATTTAACCGATATCTTTTTCAGATACTTCATGGAGAAACAGATCATGGGTGAATTTGCTCGTATATTGAGGATTTCTAAGCTGTCGAGAGTGTCACTGCAGTTGCTACAAACAATGGGTATCATGATCCAAAATTTAAAAAATGAACATTCTATTTGTAAGTTCTCCAATATTGCACTCTGACACTGTCCATCCTGTAGCTGCACTGTAATTTTGTTGCTGTGTCTAATCTGCAAGTTATGTTTTCTGCAGACTATATTTTTAGCAATGAGCACATCAACTTCTTGATAACATACCCTTTTGATTTTCGAATCGATGAGATGCTGTCATACTACATATCCTTTTTACGGTTTGTGATGCCTCTCTGGAACTTTATTGCGTTGATACCCACAGTTATTGCGTTTGCTTACATGTTATTGTTTTGTGAAGGGCGCGAAGCGGGAAGCTGAACAAGAATACAATTTCCCTTCTCGTGAAGACAAAAATGTACATATCTATTTCCTTTACATGCACTTCATGGCAGAACATGCGCTTATCTTGTTCTTTCATCTTGTTGTTAGCTTGCTGAATTAGATCTCTGTTGATCTTATGCATTCTTCCTTGTTTGGTTTCTGTGTAGAACAATAGCATATAAAATTCTCTATCTATCACCAACAAGCAATTATGACTCCTCTGAATTGTTCATCTAGACGCTAGAGGCTTGTTGGCAGGTCTAGCTATCTATAGAGTCGACTGGATAATTTAACATTTTGTGCCACGGCAAGAAATATGCAAACACATAGCTATATGTTAGACATTTTTCACGTGAGAGGTATCTTGGAAAGTTATAAAATAAATATACAACAATGACCCTAGGAGTATCAACTAGCAATTAGTGAAACAAAACTAATAAGCAGCATGAGTAGAACAAATAACACTAAGATGTTCTTCCCCATGCAGAACACTAAGATGAGGCAAACCCTAAATTAGCATCGCAGGTTTTTTGTGAATAAAAAAAAATTATTGATTACTAACTTCTTCATTTTTGTATGCAGGATGAGGTCATATCATTTCCTCTTTATGATGAGGCTTTAAAGTTTGCTTTTCACGAGGATAGCATGATTCGAGTTGCTATACGTACCTTGACACTCAATGTCTATCATGGTAAGTTGCTAAGCCCTTGTTGTCATGTTGTACCATTATGGATGGTTGTGCCCTGTAATTGTACTGTTGCTCATAGGACAACTCGCTGTTTTCAGTTGGTGATGAATCTGTTAACAGATTTGTTTCCCGCGCGCCGCTGTCCGATTATTTTTCAGACATGGTCCAGCATTTTCAGAAGCAGTGCATCGACTGGATAAGCTGGTTGTGCATTCTTCACGGTAATTTTGGCATTACGAGAATGACTATTATGATAACATTGAAATTCGATTCATATCCTTCCCCCCCTTTTTTTTCCTTTCAGAAATACAAATTCCTCTTTGCCAATGGCCTCAATTGAAGATGCCATTGTGCAAATCGAAGATACACTGTATTATTTTATGATTTCAGTGATGTTATGTCTTCTGGTATCCCTGATCTTGAGAGGTTCATCACTGAAAATATATTGGAAGTTTTGGTATTTCGACTCTTACTCCCATCATTGCAGGGGCAGAGCACAGTAAGTGTGTTGAAAAATGTTTTTTATCGGTATTTCACACTATTATGCGTCAAGCTATTTATTTACTTATAATTGCTTATTGTTTTTTCCTCTAGGATTTGGGTATAAGTGTCACTACTTCCATGTACTTGCTTTGCTGTATACTCCACATTTTTAAGAACAAGGATATGTCAAGTACTGTAGCGGCTTCTCTTTTTCATCAACCTGACCGCCCTGACAGGAAGCAAGAGACCCCTAATGGTTATAACTCCGAGCACGATCATTGCACATCTGAGAATGAATGCAGTAGCATTTCTGCTGTTGAGCAATCAAATAAAGACACACCTGATTGTTTGTCTTCTGTCCTGAATGATCACTTGTCACCGAGAGATTGCTGCCAAGGCAACACACCGAGGTATGTTACTGTTGCTGAATGTGCTTCCATTCTGCCTATTTTGACTCTGTTCCATGGACGGGCTGCTTTTGTCGTGTAAAGATTTTTTTTTATGGAAGGGGGTCCGCGGTGGTTGTGAAGGTGGATGGTTACTATTGCTATTGGAGTTAGGGGTCTGTAAACAGAAGTTTTAGCCGCCCCTCTTTGCCTATAGGGTGTGTCCCTGTGGCACTTGACTTATTGTTTGCTAATTGATAACTGGTACATAGATATAAGATGGCTTTCTATGATCTCCATGTCATTACTATCTAAAGATTTAAAACAAAATCATTCTAATTCCCAACCAATGGCACTGATCTATCTAGTCCCTAAGAAAAATCTTACTTAAGGAATAAGGTAACTAAATGAGTGCAGATTTGGTGTCTAGGGGTTCCCATGTCCCTATTAGCGAAATTTCAAAAAATCGTCAAAAAATTATATTTGTAGTACGCATGAACTTTAAGTAGGTTTTAGATTTCAGCATCAAATTCCTCCTAGATGCCGACAAACAAAATGGAAAAGAATTAGTTTGGCACTGTTCATCATCTACAAGCAGTACCACTTGTGTTTTTACAATTTGGATATCAAAGATGATTTTGGATCTTTTGCAGGTTTATTATTTAACTCAATGCGTGCAACATATATGAATTTTTTATATATATTTTTAAAAGTTGCAATATGTCAAATTATCACATTTTCTTCTCTAACTAAAATATCCAATAGATATAGAAAGAGCTGCCCTGCTTTGGAGTACCTTGTCGGGCCATATTGTCAGCTAGAGAATGTTTGATGAAAACTTAGGTTCATTCAATTGAATGGCAATTGTGTTATGCCATTGCATCCTATACATGCACATTGTGCTACTTCATTCATTACATTTATCAGAAGCATGTACCTGCCCCCAGCCGAGCCAATTGCAGTTCCGTTCTATGTCATGCCAGCCGAGGGAATGGTAGGTTACGTTTGATGAGTCAAGACTGTTTGCCAACCAGGTTGGCGGATTTTGCAGTAAAGTTTAGATAGGTGGCTTAGGTTGTCTAAAAGTGGTTGTTATGACATGCTGGTGTCATGTTTGTGGTAGTTAGCAAGAAAACTCATTTCTCTTGTAACTTTACAATTTGGTTGTCTGCTTATATATTTGTTTGATAAATTACATTAGTTGTGTCCTTGAACTCAATTGTAAGTATAGGGACATAAGTGAGACGTCATTATATTTAGGGCACCATTATTAATTTTTCGGTGACTGATCTGCACTATCGTATATTATAAGACTCTATTGGAAATATAACAGTTATGAGATTGTTCTACAGACAAATGGACATTTCGCTACTATAGTTTGTCCAAGTGATATAGTTTGTCCACCCACTTCTAGGATGTGTCACAATTGTTGGCTATCTACGTTCAATGACAACACATGCTATTCATTTTCGAAAAGCATATTGCTTAAATGTTGCCGTATACCACAGTTCAAATATTAGATGATTATATATGATTGATGATTCAATCCCTTATTTTCAGGGAACACTTGCTGTCCTATATCACAGGCGGGGATGATTCACAAGCTCTGGGTTCATTATGCTTATTTGCAACATTATTGCAGACAAAAGGTGTGTTTGCCAGTTTTCATTTGGATTCCTTTAAGTGTTGCTTTCCCTGAAAATGATTGTTCAAGTACACATTGGGTTGTTGGCTTTCAGAACTTGATGAGTCGATGCTGGATGCACTTGGAATACTTCCTCAAAGAAAGCAGCATAAGAAGCTTTTATTAGTAAGTACCCATCCGCTCATAGAGATAGTGCATTTCCTTTGACCAATTAATTTCTCTAATGTGATGGATTGATTGTGGAATGCATCCATATTTCTACAATATTAGTAAACTACTGCTGCTAGCACACGCTAAAGTTATCTGTGTTTGCAGATGTCTCTGCAAGATGTTATGCTATGGTATTTATATTTGTTTTCTAATAGCTATAGTTGGTTTCAATAACATGTACTACTATGACATAATGCAGCTGGCATATGATTTGTAGAATCAAACAATTGTATACATAGTCGCAACAGGGTTAAAGAACTAGATTTGAGACATTTATCAGCCCCCACTAGTTTGCAGTCACTTGTTACCATTGACTGGATATAGTTATATGTCATCGTAGTACCTTCATTATATTCAGAATTTGATTCTTAATGTTCAACTTCCTGAATTCTGATACCAATCTTCTCTGCCTCTAGCAAGCTTTAGTCGGTGAAGACCTTGCTGAAAGGCGGTTTATTTCATCTAGTAGTGGTGTCACTGATGACAGCATTTGCAGTGATTTTGATATTTATGTAAGGAAGCTTCAGGTACCCTTCTGATCTTTCCCCACGTTTGGCAGAATACAACTTTAGACTTGTTGCTATTTTCCACATCTTCCTACAAGCATGAAGGGGTTAATTCCATTTCTTTTCCCTACTCTTGTCGATTCGGACTTCCAACATGATCCCGAATAAAGCAGTGTACATGCATATTATTAGCCATAAAGGCTGAATGCTTGCAGTCGAGGTCATCTAGAAGAAATGGCTGGGTGGATTCCAGCACATGTTAGGTTGAGTGTGTGGAGTACACCCACATGCTATCGTATAAGAAACTTAAAACAATATTCTGTCACTAAGTGTCAAAATATTGCTTTTGGGCACATGAACTACCATTCGAATCGGAAAATTTAGCCGTATACTAATCTTTTTGATAGTCTGCTATTAGTACATATGCCACACAGAGTGGAAATGTAAAGACATTACGTTCAACATTCAGTACTCTTTAGTTACATTCATGCTGTTCATATGTTTGTGCTACTATATTTTTAATAGTCATTATATTCTTGTTGTAATGTTACTCACATAACAGATCATTTTATTTGTGCTTTTCTATAGGACAAATATGGACTACAATGCTGTCATCCACGTCAAATGACTTCCAAAGTTCACAGATACCAGGTACATTTGTTGAATCCCTTACACACTACCAGTTCAGTCCTTTCTTTTGAGATCTGACGATGACATCCCTTTTTGTTTCATTTGGTTTGGTACCGTAATGCCCTAAACTAAATTAATGTTTAATGAGTGCATGGACATTTTACTTTATTGTAAGAATGGACCAAACAAGCTTAGGCGTCTCAATTAAGTGCGAGTCAGGTGTTTGAATGACATCCCTCAAATTAGCCCTAATTCGCATCTACATTAACATTGTGATTTATGCAGTGAGAATTTGTTTACAACTCTTGCATTTTACTGGAACTTTCCTTATAACTGGTATACCATTTATTGTGATTTTTCAAGAGCTACCTTGCAGCCTCGAAAGTCTAATTTGAATAATATCCACTTCTCTACTTCAATTATCCAGACGTACATGAGTCATGAATGATATTCCTGGATGTGCCTGATGATAAGTATTTTATCTAATCACCCCGTATTCAGTTTTGTCTTTATTGGGGATGATTTTGTTACACCTGTGAAAGTCAACCCACAATAAAAAAGTAACTATTGTTGGAATTTGGATTACTTAACCACGTAACTATACCCACTCGGGATAGGTGTGAACTGGTGTGGATCATGTTCTACTACCTCCGGTCCGTGGTTCGACCTCCCGTAGTGGTCCTTGTTTATCTTTTTGAAAGCTCCGCGGGACCGATTTTTCGTACTTGTGATTATATGATACTTTGTGATGTCCTGAGGATGCTTACTTTTTCTTTGCTGTGCTTGCACGAATTATTTGTAGGTGCTCGATGCGTTAGTCGTCCTCTTTGCAGATCAATATATCTGCAGATGTTCGTCTGGTTGGTGGTTGGCTTTTCCGGCAACTGCTGCCTCACGGAGAGGACGAATTCACTGCCTTTCATCTAAGGCGGTTAAAGGTACACCACAGGGCCTCATTATTCCTTTTATATTTTCTTCTGGGGTTCAGAGGAAATAATAGCAGTCTCTTTCCTCATATTGCGTGCACCTGTATTTCTGTATTACTGGCATTTATTTGTTACATGGATTTTGGTAAGAGGGGTGGCATACCTGTAGAGGTAGAAGTCTGGTGCTCTTTGATTCCGACAAAATAACATTTAGCATGAATCCAGGGGCCCTTTTTCTTTCCAGGAAAAAGAGACCTTTTTATTAGTTATAGAATGTTGCTGTAATAAGATTTTTCTCTAAATAATTCATAAAAAAAGAGATCACCCATCTCAGCAAAATACAGTATTGCTTTAGCCCTCTGGTGGTGGTCTGAATGGCTATAGTGCAGCGATGCCAATTTTTGCTTGTTCATCTAGCATTGTTTCTTGGAATGTTATGTCTCTGACCTGTTAACAAATAGGCAAGGTAGAAATTTGTTTTAAAAAATTTATGTTGCCATTTTCCCCTTCACTTTTCATTCTCGCGATGCCAATTTTTGCTTGTTCATCTAGCATTGTTTCTTGGAATGTTATGTCTCTGACCTGTTAACAAATAGGCAAAGTAGAAATTTGTTTTAAAAAAATTTATGTTGCCATTTTCCCCCTTCACTTTTTCATTCTCAGACTGTCTTTACCAATTTGTCAAAGAAGTGAAATGCCATCTGGTTATTTTTTCATGCTTCCTCAGATGTGGTGTCTTCATATATTGAATCAGCCTGGCCGAAGTTGTAGATGTGTGAGTTCTATGTTTTGTATCCCTCCCGCTGATTGTAAAATGTTCTTCCTAGGATTCACATAAGGATTGCAGTGCAAAGCTTTCAGAGGAATCTGGAGGATGCTGGTGTGACATGCTTCTTCCTATTGTTAAAGAGGCTTGGAGGAACTGCAAGAAAGGTAAATTTCACTCTTTATGTGAATTTTTTTTATGTTTTTTAGGTGTTCTTCAAATTGCATTCCTTCCTAATATTCACGTGTTTTTCTTTGGAGTTAGCAATTGAGGCATCTTCACCACCAAAAGGATCCAAGTCTATTATTGTACCATTGGATTGTTCATTTGGAGGTTAGAACCAATTGGCCATGCTTCATATGATTGTTATATGTTCCTCACTTCCTCGGCCGAATTTTATTTCACAACTGCACTTCACAGAGATGAATTCCCATAAACTTGTGATGTACTGAGTCATATTGCATTGTATATCAGGTGATTCTTCTGTTGCTATTGCAGAGAGAATCTATGAGACGGTTAAGGTATGGATGTATTCTTTCATTTGTGTCTCTCCCACATATTGCTTTTTGTTAAGATGTGTGCGACCCAATATCAGGAGTTAGCTTTTTAAGGTCTTTACAAAACTTACATTAGTCATAACTGTGGAGTGGATGTTGACTGTACCTTGGCTAGCAATTCTTAGTTGATTGGTTCTTACATGAAGCATTACCCCGTACTATAGGATTGTATACCATTCCAAGCCTTTTATCTGCAGATGCAAATATTCAATGCATGAGAGGAAGTAATTTATGTTTATATCCATGCAATGTTTCTTACAAAAACTATGCCAAGATTTGTTTACGAATGTTAAGCTTCTAATAGGTTTTCCTGATTATTGAGTAAGTTACAGACAAATGCTTCTTATTTCTATGCAAAACGTTGCAATACAATCGACTTTTAATATACACAATCTGATTTGTTTGAAACTACCACAACTTATTCCTGGTTGTTGTGCTAAAGATGACTCCACATTTATGTTTCAATTTCGATGTCCACTTTACATCACCGCCATGTCTGTTTAAGTTCATTTCTTCAACTCTTGCATTAATTTTGGATTTTGCTGTAGTTTTCGTCACATTATTTTTGTCCCCTATCCTTTTCAATCAGAAAGGGAATGCTCTTGTAGCGTGGTGGTAGATCCTCCAACTGGGAGCTGCCGCCCACGGCTAGAATCCAGATTCACACACGCAAAGGTCCTTTCTATGTAACGGGCTAACGGCTTTCAGAGATATATGCAATTGTGACCTGGGCTACTGGATTCGGCTGCATGTAGTGGGACTGCTAGTGATGCAACACCTAGCGCGGGAGGTCCTTCGTTCTGGGTGCCAAGTTCTGTATTTGTTTTTTAAAAAAAGTCAGGGATGTAGGGAGTTGCTTCAGACTTTTTAAGTTCTCCATCACACTCTTTGTCTCAAATGGCTGCTATGAGGTACCACTGTAGCATTATCACCAAAAATGGCTGTAGATTGAGCATAGCCAGCATCTGCATTGTCACTGCTACTTGGTACATTTTTGTCCGGTTTGACCATATCATGTGAAGTTCTGGAGTCTTTGGATTTGTACAAAGATTAGGATAGATTTTGATGCAAACGCTAGAGTTGGCAAAAGCGCATGACTACATGAATTTCTTCACTCATTAAATGTTCAGAAGTTTTTTCTGCTTTATTATCTCCTGTCAAGTCTAGTGGGTGATTGGAACGCTAAACATTTTCATATGTGCAGCGTTGCGCTCTTGCTAGTTGTAGAACCACAAAAGGCAGCGAAGGTTGCGAAGCCCAAAATCCACACAACTACCTAGGACGCCCTCCATGCATCTCTGAGAGTTTAGAAACGTGTAATTCCTTCAAGCATCGTAGGGGGAGAGGAGAAATCAATGCCAACAGAAATGTGGAAGACACACAGAGTCACACTGAAACGATGATGTCGGCTCAGGAGATGAAGAGAGCTTGTGGAAGGTCCGCGTATCACAACTATGAGGTGCAAACAGCTTACGGTGCGGCACAGTTGAGTTCAGTATTTGTGGGACTGCAAAAGAGGAGTGGATTGCTTGGTCAGTTCTTCATTGCCCTGTGACACTGGAGTTGCTTGAACAGACTATGAAACTCGAGTGTACTTCCGTATTTGTTTGTTTCTTTCGAGACAAGTGTTTTCTAGATATTTCATATCATATCTAGGGTGGGTCCGTGAGATGGATTCTGATTAGGCAGATTTGCTTCGGAGTAAGATTAATCCGTTATTACCTGAAGCGAGTGGTTTCTGGAAATTTAAAACCCGATTTCTTCCAACTATTTGAATGCTAAATTATGACCCAAACAAGGTTCTGATCGGATTTTAAATTACAGATTCTAGCTCGCATGACTGATATTTTCTCATCCTTCAATTTTGGTTGGAGTGTGTACGCAAACCAGTACTCAGGTTTTTTTTTTGTCGTGATTCGCGATCACTTTTCAATGTGCATGGTTTAATAAGGAGTTTCATATTTGGCATATATGGACGAAGCTGTGTTGTTTTGTCATATTCCAGCAGTATAGATATATTTCTGATGATTTGACATATCAGAATATTTCAACTAAAATATGAAAACTAAGTTAAAAAATGTCAGCTAATAGTTTCCTGAAAATCTGCTAGTCTGAAGCAAAGCTATGCGAGATGCTTAACTTGACTTTTTGCTAGAAAAAAGCATGTACATAAGCTACATTTGCTGACTTAGTGAATTCTCTGTATGAATACATCGATTGATGCTCATTCTATTTGTATGATGTTCATAATTATTACTTTAGGGTATCCGGTAGCAAAAGATATATCTGTAGCAATGAAAGTTGCAGCAACCATCATCAACTTGCATGTTGTGTGAATAGCGCGACTTTAGTACTCATAATCTTTTTTATTTGCTCCTTTGGCACTAACTGAACCTTCAATAGTTTTGACCACCGACCTGCTACTCTACACCTATAACTGCAGCTGGATAAGCTACAATAACATTATAATCAAGCAATAACTCAAAAGGGTTGGACTTTTGTGCATATCGAAAAAAGGCGCTAGACCATCATACTATCCTTTAAATGTGCATCTTGCTAAATATGCTTAACTCTTAAAACTATGGCCTTTATTCCTAGTGAGCACTGAAAAAAAAACATGTTTAGTATAGCGTAGGTATAAATATGGTGCCGGACATTTAGAATGATACGATGACGTTCAGTTTGAAAACGTGGATCGTTGTGTTTATGCAGGATCAGATGCTCGACATAAAGTATTTCTTGTAAAAGTAGAATGTCTACACATGTCTGATAGATTACTTGGCAGTGGCAAAATACACCTGAAGTTCTGGAAGTTTTTACATCTCACCATCTTCAAGAGTCCATTTAAACTCTAGTTGTGATCGTGTTTGTACGTATGCTGCAAGTTCAATCAGTGATCCCACTCGCTGCAAATGCTATTAAAACTGAATGAGGTTAAGTCAATATATTTGCCATTTCCAAAACACTCCCTCCTTTCTTGTTTAGATTGACGTTGGGAGAACTAGTTTGAGTTCCCCCAACATCAAATAAACATGAACAGAGGGAGTAAGAATTCACCATTGAATGCACTTCTTTGTTTACCTTCGTAGGTGTTGGTTGTTGTGGCAGACAGCAAGGCTGAGAGTTTAGTATGCTATGTACCGCAGCAGCTAAGTTACACTCGCATGTAGGCATGGCAAGTCGGCATTTGTGGATGCGATAGTGCTTGGAGTTAGCGTCTACAAGGTGTACAGGCTGATCGTGGCAGCTTGGGATCATGGCTGGTTGATTGCTGGCTCATGCGAACACATGGATGTTCAGTAGCTGTGTTAGACTAGCGGTTACAGACTACTGTGGCATGTGTTATTAGCAGCAGTGGCGCCTACCATCCGCCTTTGGGCCTGCATGGCTTGATAGTAGTCGAAAAACAATAGATCATGGTAGCTGGCTACAGCCTGACGACAGAGGTATGACATTGGTCGTTTGCAGAGGCAAATGTAGTGGCACGCACTTGAGTTCAAGCAAAGAGGCTTGGAAGGTTTAGGATGTTGCAAACAATTGTAGCACAATGGAATTATTATTATTTTTACCTGCAGCATTTTTCTGAACATCATAAAATGATCGCTGTCTTCATTTTGCACCCTTTAATGTATTTTCCACAATGGAAAGTAATGGATTTTCAAATTGATTTTTTTATATGTTTGGTGAATTGGTAAGCACCAAAATGTGCTTTAGACTAAAATTTTTTCGTACCTATCTACGGAGTGTACAAAGTTGGTCCGTCATGGTAAAGCTGCTCCATTGGTACCTTCCTTTATAGTGCAAGTTGCTTCTCTTATTTCGAATTTGCTCCTACTTGTATGCTTGCAGAGAAAAACTGATATTATGCAAAATGGAAACTAAATATTCTGAACTCTGTTTGGATCCCTTTGGTTCTTGTTGAGTTAGTTAGACCTCTCTGATTGATTTCTAGAAGTAGGGAATTATCCTATTGATTTGTATCTGATATGTGAAGTAAATTTCTTCAAATTTTGTATTCTTTTATGTCACTGAATTGTGATGATTATTTCCAGGGTTTTGTGCTACAGCATCAGGTTCTACTCTTTTGCCTTGGCGAAACATTCTCTGAGCAACCCCCCATTTCCTCTCCAATGGATTTGCCTGTAAATACTAGAGCAAAGTCTGCAAACTTTGATGGTTCGGTGCCCAAGCCTGGGCTTGAAATCAACTTAGGTCAGAGTTACTTGGATGTCTTTATTCTGACAGTATGTGAAGTTCAAAGGTTGTTTAGTTCCTCTACAGCTCTGTCGAGACACTAAATTATTTGACATATTGTTGCAGTTGATGCCGTTCCTTGTCGAATAGCGTTTGAGAGGGGGAAAGAACGCCACTTCTGCTTTTTAGCAATATCTAGTGGGACTTCTGGGTGGATTCTTCTTCTCGAAGAACTACCTCTGAAGCAAGAATGCGGAATTGTGCGGGTCATTGCTCCTTTGGCAGGATCTGATGTATGTATCATTATGGCATGGAACAATTTTATGTTTGGTTATTTTGCTTGGCTGTCATCATTAGAAGTCATCTATATTCTTTGAACAATAGAAAAACTGAAACATGCTTCCTTGGTTTTGCTTTTTTCAGCCAAGAATAGACGAGAATCATGTCAAGTGGTTACATTTACGCATTCGTCCTTCTACAGTACCCTTTTGGATCCTGAAAATATAAAGGGAAGTCAAAGAAGTACCTTGTTGATGGCAGATGGACCCTTGCTTTTGGTGATGAGCAATCATGCAAGGATGCAGAGACCATGGTGCTTGAAGAGATGAAGCTCCAGCAAGATGCTATTGGGAAACAGTTGAAGCCACTGGTTGAATTAGAAATGCCAGAGGATGGATTGCAGAATCCACAGACTTCGCATGAAACCACTTCTGATGATGGATCCTGACTTGATACAAGTCAAGTCGAGTGCAGTGTTGAACTTTGAAGTCTTGGCGACTGGAAGACATCGTGCCACCATCTCAATGCGTAAGTCATCGAACTCTGTACATTACATCGGCAGATTAGAGAGGTCTTCGTGTTAACACACACTGTAGAGTTTTGGCCATCTGTCAAATTAGTTGGATAGGATTCTTTGTACAATAGCTTGTATCTGTCCTGTGCCCCTTGTAATATATACATGTTAAATCCATTCTTTGATAAGCTTTAGGGCAGAGTTGTGCCGTGTACACTAATTGTTCAAAGAAGTTCGCAGATAATCATACCTGTTGTCAAAACATGCCCTGCCTATAGTAATAAAGTTGAGCTGGTCCATATCTTTCCCCTGCCAATATGACTGTTTCATGGACTACACTATGTTCCATCCTGTCTACTTCTGAAAATCAAGGCTTTCAACTAGATGCATGTTATTCTGTTAGCTCGTATGTGTTGTTGAATTCGAATGCTAAAACTGACATTTGATAAGGGGGATGTCATGTGCGAAACAATGTGTGAGAGTTTTTCTCCTGGCCACGTGGGATGCTATTTATTATGGACGTCCACAGTTCATATGAATGCTGCAGTAATGGTTTTTCTGTAATTTCGAGCAGGTGCAACACACCTAGAGGGAACCATGTCTGCAACACACCTAGAGGGAACCATGTCCCCCGGTGTGTACAATTATGTTTCTCCTTTTACCAATGTGGTGTTACGATGTTTTCTCCTATTTTCTCTACAACTAGCAAAAACCCCGCGCGTTGCCGCGGGCGTGTATCCAAAGCACCAGCAAATGTACCAGAATGGAAAGTAAAGGCTGGAATGAAACCATGTACAATAGCTTATGTCAAAGAGATTTGTCATCGAATATTAAGTATTCCACCAACGACATGGAAAGTAAAGGCTGAAAGGAAATCATATACAGTAGCTTATGGAGTAACGAACAAAGAGATTAGGCTATGAATATTCAGCATGCATAGTATGTTTGGTACACACTCCTACAAAGATATAATTTGATGATGCTACTGCCAATCTGCAACAGTGTAGACCTGAAAAAGCATGAATCATCCAGTCAAAAAAAAAAAAAAGCATGAATCATATGAGTGAAGAGCAGAATCTGAAACACCTTTATAGCCAAGAATAGAAAAGAACCTGTAAGACCGTCAAAAAGTATTGACTTTTATCAAAGGGAAATTAATAGAAACTAAATGTGTAATGCTACTCAGTTTTTCAGTAGTATCTGGATGTGAATCATCATAAAGGTACATAGCAAGCTGAAAATTCAAGTAATATATGTATGTTTTTCCTTGTCAGCTTTAAGCAGTTAAAAAAACAATCCTATGCTTACACTACATAAAGAGAAGCAGGCAGCAAACTCCATGATACCAACCGTCCATTTTGCGCTTTAAGTTTTATTGAGTTTGTCAACAACTTCGGAGTAGATGTTCTGCATTCGAGCGCATATTCATGTCAAGCTATCCTTGCACAAATTAGAAAGAAGGGTTCAGAACATGCAAATAAATAGGCTCCTAAAATTTTTCACTGAATCCAAAATCGAAGAGCGGTGTATTTGAAGAGACCACAAATTTTAATAACTTAAGGCAAAGTTGAAAAATTGGTTTTTATTTTTTTCCTGCCTGTTATCCTAATTTTTTATGTATTGAGGTCTGGCTTTAAGCTATAAGGAAGAAGGCAAACCAATTTAGTGTATAGTTAACTGGTGTAAGATAACTGTGAGCATCAAACTTAACAGCATATGATTTTAGGAAGTAAAATTTGATAATATTTGTTTGCAATGTTGGTCCATCAAGCTAATCCACCACTGACAGGATCATTAAGGCTGCAATAATATCCACGAATGGAAAATTATATCAGGACAGAGAAAAACCAATATTGTATAATGCTACAGTTGGGATTGAGCATCACATATAAATATGATATAATAATAAATATAGATGTGGTAAAAAAGCATAATTATATCTTCTAATACTACTTTAACGTAAATAACGACTAAAAATGACAAAGACCATCAAGAAATTATATTGAAGCTTGTTTCATAAACAAATTATGGATTATAGATGAGCTACAGTTGAATGTAGACACTCGGTAAACTGGTGGCCAGCAACTAAGATGTCATGTACAGCTCTACCAAATAAGCAGGCATAAAAAATCTTCAACTGAATGGAAGAAATATAGATTCCAAAGTAAAACAAAGAAACACAATATCAGTTTTATGTGGTAAGAAGGGCACTTTCATTAACAATCAGTATTTAATGCATTTGTGGTAGCAGCAACTATAGCAGTACAGCAACACCAGAGGGAGGCAGGCAGGTAGGTTAAGCATAGTATAAAATAGCGGGAACATCAATGGTAATTGCCATGGGAACTGCACAACATATTGCAATGATAAAAAAGGGTGACCACAGCTGACAACATGAGGCCATTTGGAGATTCCTTGACTTCAGAAGAGAGACAAACCAAAGTGGGGAGGCGAACTTACGGGTCAAGAGTCCAGCAGTGACAATGGTGGCAGGGGGAATGGGGTGAAGCAGCAGAGGTGAGATAACGGACTCTTTCCGGTGTACAGAATTATTAAGATTTCATCACAGTTACATGTCAGCGACAATGGGAAAACAAAAAAGTAATAGCAATATTCCATGGCAATTTCTAAATTTTCTCATCTATTGATATGCTATTGAAGGATATATGAAAATAACTTCATGCATAAACTCACCGGACTGTTGCCTGAAATTTAGCAACTACAATTGCACTGTTGCCCAATGAAGATGAAGCACATCCCATTAAAATCTTCATGACCACAGTTGCTATAGAAATTCTGAAGTGATAGGAAACTGCATCAGTGAGTTTTTTTGTTTTTCTATACCATAAACTTTTCATAATATGTAAATCATAACTCTGTAATCTCTTAATCAAAATAGATAGCTGTGTTTATAGAATATAATGCTGTACTGCAGAAAAGAATCTAATAGTTGAACATACAATTTAAAATCAGAAGCTATGAAGGTGGCATACCGGATTTGTCTTTTCATTAATTATATGTTAAGAAAAATGAAGCTAGCAATATGTGGCAGCATATCAGAATAGCAACAAACAGTTAAAAAAAATCTCTGCTCACTAATAGAAAGCTTCTTTTGTACAGGAAATTGAATAGAGTTCACATGAGTTGGAAATGTTAATTGAAAAGAATCTACATAATAGAGCACACCTGAGGAAACATCAGCTAATTTCAGTAACAATACCAGTTTACGTAAATCTGTCAGGCATTAGAAGGTACGAATTGTAGCAAACATCAAACGAAATACAGCTGCATGCACTGACCGATAAAAGGATAATTAACAGGGTTGAGGGTTGTATCAGTAATGTAAAGCAACCAATTGGGTGCATTTGTGCATGCTCTACACATTGGTGCTTACTGGGAACTGAGCAGAGGGGCATGAATGTCCAGCGTGTACGTACCCTGAGCAGATGATCTGAAGAAGAAGAAATAAAAGAGGGAGAGGCGGAGTAATAACCTGACCCAAGGGGAAAATTCAATCATAATCATACTTGTGATCATAAAACAGGGGTACCGTATCCCATGAATCTGAGGACATCAGACCCCAGGTTCTGAAAAAGAAAATCTCTTATGAAGTAGAAAAACATGGAAGTCTAAATCATACCAGATCGACGATGGGAGGGAATGGAGGTTTCTGCAGCTTATTTGACAGGGGGAGTGGACGGCGGGCTGCAGGTGAATGATGTAGCGCGTGCCTTCCAATCGAGTCTGCTTTGATGCACGGAGTGGCGGAAGGGAGATCGAATCCTCAGATCTGGGCGGCGCATTTGGAGCAGAGGCGAGAGGGGATTGGCCTGTTTAGAGCAAAAGAGAAGGCGAGGCCGGCGTGTAGCGATGGCGTCACGCAGGAACACCGGAGGCTGTTGCTCGAAGAAGATAAGGAGGACGGTGGCGTCATGCAGGAACGCCGGGGGCTGTAACTCGAAGAAGATGAGGAGGACGGCGCCATTGATACGGGTGGAGATGTGGGGAACCGAGGTGACGCCGCAGCGAGACGTCGAAATCGCCGGAGAAGGGAAGGTCAGCGAGAGCGAGGCGAGCCGCCGTAGCAGTGCCTGGCCGGAGGCGGCGAGAGGGTACGGAGATGGAAGAAGAGGAGGGAGTTGACAACGGAATGCGCGAGCCACGCCATTGCCGCCGGAGAGATCAGTCGATGCGGCGGTGCAGGACAGCAGGAGCGGGACCGAGCAATCGGGAAAGAACGAACGGGAGAGCCGGAGAGGCAAATTGGATGGCGCTGGATGTCTCTAGAGGCCGCACGGGGGCGCGTGGGAAGGCAGCGACCGGAGGATAGTTGGAAAATCGATTTTGGAACAGTGTAACAGTAAAATTGCGCGGGCCCCATCTCTAGGATTATAGAGAAAGATAGATTCAAGGGTGCGAGCTCTGTTGAGCATTTAGACAATTAAAAAAAAAATTAATTCCTGGTTGAAAATTAGGTTCTAAACTTGTAAGTAGCCAATTATACTGCCTAAACAGTAAGAACTATTGAAGGCATTCTCTCAAAAAAGAACTAGGTGAGCAGTAAAACAAGCTCTCGTTCGTCACGTAGGAAGAATGGGAATGCTAAGGAGGATGCATATTGTTTGCCAAACCCATGTCATTTCAACTATGGTTTATTGGGATATTTTTTTTAGAAAAGGGAATATATTTCAATATTCCAGCCTCTGCATCGACCAATGCATATAGCTGTTTAAATCCATTATTACAACCAAATGAATAAAAACGATGAAAGAAACTGTAGCAACAAGGAACACATCCTTGACTTTATCCATTTTCAATTCTATTGATAAAACACCAGCCATTTCTAGCAAAAATCTCCATGATGGTTGTTTCAAGCACACGACAGCCCCAAGCAATTTGGGCGCGCTCCTCCTCCTTCTGCAGCAAGGCCCAAAAACGTATCCAGTATGTACCTCTGTAGATAACCTGCATAGGAGTGAAAGCTCGTGTATTGTTAAAAACAACATCATTTCTACATAACCAAAGTGCCCAACAAAGTGTACAAGCTCCTACCAATATTTTGTACTTTAGTTTCTTATTCACCCCAAGTAACCAATCATGAAACATATGGTTTATACTCAACGGAGGTGTGATGTTAAAAGAAACTTGTACCATTCTCCATATAAGTCTAGCAATTTGACAATCAAAGAAAAGATGTTGAATTGATTCATTCATATTGCAAAAACAACATTTTACACTTCCTTTCCATTGTCTTTTTGCTAGATTATCCTTGGTAAGAACTATACCCCTAATTAGGTACCAGATGAAGATCTTAATTTTAAGAGGCAACTTTAATTTCCAGATAACATGATTAACTGGTAGAGCAGCTAGTACTTGATACATGGATCGTACTGTGAACTTCCCATCCTGTTTCAAGGTCCACTTAAAAGTGTCTCTATGTGCCGATAGTTGGATATTCAAAACTTTTGCCACCAATTGGTGCCACGCAAGTAAGTTAATTCCAACTAAGGATCTTCTAAAAGCCACATTTAGAGGATTAGTACTAAGTACAGTTGCAACCGTTGCACTCTTCTTACGTACTATATTATATAAACTAGGAAATTGATCTTTAAAAGGTGTAGAGTCTAACCAAGCATCCTCCCAGAATCTTATTTGAGTACCGTCACCTAAATCAAACTTGCCTAGTCTCAAAAGTCATTCTTGACTTTCATAAGTCCTGACAAAAATGAGAGTCCCCCGGCATATGTTCAACCTGTGTAATCGTTTTATATCTCAAATACTTTCTTCTGAGTAACCTTTGCCAAACTCCATCTTCATTTATAAGTTTGAACAACCATTTACTAAGTAGACATTTATTCTGTAAGCCTAAGTCCAGTATACCCAGACCCCCTTGGTCTTTTGGTGTACAAAGAATTCCCCATTTAGTCAATCTATACTTCTTTTTATGACCATCACTCTGCCAGAAGAACCTGGATCTATAATAGTCTAGCTTCTTTAAGATCCCTTTTGGTACTTCAAAGAAAGATAGCATAAACATCGATAGATTGCTAAGAACAGAATTAATTAAAACCAAACGACCGCCTACAGAAAGCATTTTGCCTTTCCATCCACTTAGCCTTTTCTGGAACCTCTCTTCTACTTCTTTCCAATCTGAGTTCCTGAGTTTTCTATGGTGCATCGGAATCCCAAGGTATCTAAAGGGGAAGGATCCCATATCACAACCAAAGATTTGAGAATACTCCCCTTCCAGATCCTTAGCCTCACCATAGCAAAACATCTCACTCTTATGAAAATTTATTTTAAGTCCAGAAAGCTGTTCAAAAGAACTAAGTAAAAGTTTCATGTTCTTCGCTTCTTCTAAGTCATTTTCCATAAAAAGAATCGTATCATCAGCATATTGTAAAACTGAAAGCCCGTCATCTACCAGATGAGGCACGACCCCTCTTATTTGTCCATTATCTTTTGCTCTCGCAATAAGAATGGCCAACATATCTACAACAATATTAAACAGAATCGGAGATAAAGGATCACCCTGTCTAACACCTTTTTTAGTTTGAAAAAAGTGACCTATGTCATCATTAACCTTAATCCCTACACTACCTTTAGAAGTGACTTTCTCGATCCACGAGCAAAAGACAGGAGAAAAACCCTTCATTCTCAACACTTGTTGTAGAAAAGGCCATTTAACCTTGTCATATGCTTTTTCAAAATCTAGCTTTAAAATCACCCCACTCTTCTTTTTCCTATGCATCTCATGGATTGTCTCGTGAAGAGTAACAACTCCTTCCAAATATATCTACCTAGTAGAAAAGCTGTTTGGGAAGGTCTAATAACTTTACTAGCTACAGAAGAGATACGATTTGTGAGAACTTTTGTAAAGATTTTAAAACTGACATTAAGTAAGCATACAGGCCTATACTGTTGAATTTTAACCGATTCAGCTTTCTTTGGGAGTAAGGTAATAACCCCAAAATTTAGACTATGTAAAGCTAGATTTTCGTTATGAAACTCCTTAAAAAGCTCTATCAAGTCGGACTTAATTATATTCCAAAAATGCTGATAAAACTCAGCTGGGAACCATCAGGTCCGGGAGCTTTATTATGTTCCATCTGAAAATTGCTTCTCTAATCTCATTTTCGCTGAATGATTCCACAAGAATTTCATTCTCAACTTGTGAAACCTGAGGGATGTCCTCTGTCTGTGTTTCATCTAGTTGGAAAAAGTTATTCTCAGGTGGTCCAAACAAGTTCTTATAATAGTCAGTAATAAAACTTTGAGGTTCTCTTGTCCTACTATAATACCCTCCTCTTGTTCTAATTGATAAATCCTCGTTTTACGATGTCTACCATTCGCCAAGAGTTGAAAATATTTAGTATTGTCATCCCCTTTTAAGAGCATAGTCGCTTTTGAGCGTTGGAGCCAATAAAGCTCTTCTTCTCTAAGCAACTTTCTTAATTCGGCAGTAAGACAATTCTTATATTCTATCTCTTGAATGGTTAACCTCGTGTCCTCAGATTTTCTATCCAGAACATCTAAATTATGGAGAAGGAATTTTTTCTTACTTCTATTTACTCCTACTTGATTTTTCCCCCACCCTTTAAGAAATCTACGCAAAGATCTAATTTTGTTTTGCCATCTCTGTAATGGTGACCGCCCTCGAGTTTCTTTCTGCCACACCTCCGCCACCATATCATAGAAACCATCTTTAGTAAGCCACCCTAATTCAAACTTGAATAAAGGGTTATTGCCCTATGAGATGCATTTCCAGTATCTAGCAATAGAGGTGTGTGATCAGAAATGTCTCTTGTTAGAGCTTCCACTGTTGAAAGAGGAAATTTTTGTTCCCAGTCCGTACTTACTAATATTCTATTTAGTTTTTCAAAAGTAGGTAACTCAGCAGAATTAGCCCATGTAAACTTACGACCTGATAGCTCTAATTCTCTTAAGTTCAAAGTCTCTATACAAGCATTAAACAAAAGAGGCCATCTACTATCGAATCTATCATTGTTTTTCTCCGCTGGATTGCGAATAATGTTAAAATCACCACCTACCATTAATGGAAGAGTTTCATTGCTACATGCATTCACAAACTCTGCTAAAAAGCTATCCTTATGTTCAGGTTGTGCCGCACCATAAACAGCCATTAAAACCCAATGGAAGCCATCGCATTTGTTTTTAAGGTGAAACTTAACAAAAAACTCCCCAACTTGAAAGCTATGAACAGTGAAAACAGCTAGATTTACTCCTAACAAAATGCCTCCAGATCGCCCTCTAGGTGGGATCCAATGCCAAAAAAACTCTCTGCCCCCACAGAACTTATTTAGATTATCATCTGAAAAATTCCTTCTATGGGTTTCAAGTATGGCAATAAAATCCAACTCTTTTTCAATGGATGTATCATGCAAGAAATTAAGTTTAGCCAAGTCTCGAAGACCTCTGCTATTCCAAAAAACTCCTCTCATTTGAAAATGATTTGTTTTTTGGAAGCCTGTCCCTTACGAGCCGACTGAACTTTAGCATTTTTCATCCTCTTTTGTTTATGAACTACTGTAGGAAACACTTGGTTCATATTGTCATAATCCATTAGCTCTTCTGTTAAGTCCCCACATAGGTGACCCAGTGCCAAATGGTCAATGTCACAGTCTGATTCATCTAATTCTAAAAGGCTATCCTCGACTGTTTTAACACATGGTAATTTGAATCTATCTTTTTCTATTTTCTTAATAAGCATAACAGAAGACTGAACATTATCTACATTAGTACCAATAGAGATACCTATGTTCTTTATATTTTCAGTAATATGCTCATTAGAAAAAGCGAGAAAAGAAGTTTGTAGATCATTACCTTGTGATTCCTCGAGGTTTTTCTTAGCCACTAGACGCGAAGCACGATCTAATGAATCTTCATCCACCGACCCTTGCCTGCGTAAACTCCTTCTCAGATGTGTGGATTGGAGTGGTTTTGCAGCCCGTGGCGTAGCCACATTTGACTCCATTTTGCCCTTCCGATCCACATTTTCCTTCACTTTCCCCTTCGGATCCTTAAGCTCTTGCAAAGCCCTCTCCAGGAGGGAGCCTAGAGCCACAGAAGAACCCGTTGGGTCAAGTGATGCTTGTTCCACCTCATAGTGTACTGCTCACCATGCCCCGCCACCATCATCTCCTCCAACGACGCCAATTGATTAACATCGTGGCTTCCTGCCTGATGTATCTCAACTGGCTCAGTGTGCTTGTTGTAGACTTGCGATCCAGAAGATGCCGCCACAGCAGCGTCGTCCGCGTCCATATCCTCGCTAGAGGCCATGGACCCGACTGTGACCGCTGTGACGACAGGAGCAGAAGATGTCGGAGTAGAGTCGACCACCACAGCATTGATGTCCGGGATTGCAACGTCACGATCCTCACCCGAAAGCGGAGACCCAACGTACTGCACATCAGCCACTGTGGCGGTAAGCCCGTCGTCAGTCGAAGCCATGTGAACTCCATGAACAGATTGTGGGAGCACAACTTGGAGTGGACCAGCCACTCCAACAACCTTCTCCTCATCCATAGGCAAGCTCTGAACAACGGTCTCCCCATTTTCATTCTCTTTCACCTCCCACTCCTCGTCGAGGAGATCATCTTCCTCTAAATCCATTTCTGCATCCTTTTCTTGCATGTCCCCATCTGCAGGTCCTTTCCCATCTCCACTTTGAGGTTGTGGTGGATCTGGTGTGGGGTTTAGATTACTCTTCTGATTCTTGTTGCCATCACGCTTGTCTTCTCCCTTTTTCTTTTTTGACCTGTCGCCGCCACTGTCTCCATTCCTTTTTGAAGTATGCATGATACCAGCTGTTGGCTCAAAAGGTTCAATTTCAAAATCAAGCTCAAGATAGCGAGTTCCAATGACAACATCCATATCAGTTGGCACAAGATTGGGATTCAGAACTGCAACTTGAAAGCGGCCAAAAGAATTCTTTCTAGTTGTTACCATATCAACTCTCTGAGTTGCTCCGAACATAGTCCCAACTGCCCATAGTACCTCATAAGTACGGAACACCCTTGGCAAGTTGACCACTCGCATCCAAATCAAAGGAAGCTCGGTCCCGAAATTTTCTTCCTCCTCATACATCTCGAACTTCAGCAATTTACCATCCTTCAGATCTGCAGACCCAAAATTAATGGTGCGCTTCAATTCAGCCTTTGATGGAAAAGGAGCCGTCCAAGTGTTCTGACTATGGCGTTGAGCGTCCCACTGAAACTTCCCCGGGACCAATCTCTTTAAATGAGCCACAGTTCTTCCTCCGTCAGTTCTCCACCAATCACAGTAATTAGAGCTGTAATTCCATCTTTTGTCGATGCCTGAATCGGAGCGTGAGGAATATGATAGAAGCCTAGATCATCCACAGCATACCCGACAGCATAAGCGAATGGCTTCGACTTCTTTTTGATGGGACATTTAGCTGCCACATGATCCTCACTTTCACAAATCTTACAAAAAAGAGTAGCATTACAGACCTCCTTACTATGACCTTTTGTGCAGCAACGGTGACACCACTTGTCTTTATCCCCATTCTTGTTCTTCTCAGAACCTAAGGAATCTTGATTTCCTCCCTCTGCCTCTATATCCATGGTCTCATCTTCCGTACCACTCTGCACTATCTTCTGCTTACTAGCTTGTCCAGATTCCATTGCACTATTTCCCAAAGTAATTTCTGCAGGCTTAAGGAAGACAGCCGTAGCCTTTTGATTTGTCTGATGCTGTGCAGTATCTGAACTGACAGTCACAACAGCCTGGGAACCCTTGGTAACAGGAGGTACATTTGAAACTGATGTAGTATGAGCCCGTCCATCTCCTCTTCCACCAGCAATGTGCTGTTGGGAGTTGTGACGACCTCCCTGGTTGCTACCTCCACGCGAAGCCCTTGCTCTTCCCCGCAGTCGCGGTCCTCCTCGGCCATTGCCATGAGTACCGCCTCCATAACCCGGGTTGAAACCTGGTGCTCCATTACCCGGTCCCTGAAAACTTCCATTGCCCGGTCCCTGAAAACCTCCATTGCCATGGTGTGGTACGCCAATGGTAGGGTTGTTCGGTATGAAACCATTATTTCCCCCACCATGGTTACTCCCGAAGCCACCATTGCCATGAAACTGACCTCCGTGATTCTGCCCAAAATTATTCCACATTGGCCCTCCTTGCATCTGTGATTGTGGCCCTCCTGGATGCATCATCGGCCCTGGTGGTGGTGGTGCACCCCATCCTTGTTGTTGGTTTCGACCATCTCCATTGAAACCATGGAACTGATTGCCGCCTCCACCAAAAGGACCCTGAAAACCACCACTGTTTCCCCCATTGAAGCCGCCGCCACCATGAGCACCACCTCCTTCCATCGGCGTACAACGAACAGCCTCTGCGTACGTGATCCGATCGCCGCCAGTGGAGAGAGGTAGGGTTTGCACTCTGTGATCTCTCCTCCGATACTGACAAGGCAACTTACCACGTCGGCCTAACAGGCGGCCCACAGCATTGGGCCGGTATCGAAACCAATCCCTTCCTGTCCATATTGCTCCCTCTTTCTGTGACCCACAAAGGCCCACATTTTGCAGAGCCGTGCAAACAAGATCTGAAATTGAATTTTGAACGCCTTCGTGTACCTTGGACTCGCCGATGTCTTGCCGTCGACAAGGTTTATCACCAGGCAGCCGGTCATCCTTAACAGGAACATCACCCAGTGTAAGAGGAGGTGATCTTCTTGGTTGAGGAAGAGGACCCTTCCATGATCCAACAGGTGGCCCGTCCCTCCTGCCCTGCACTAAAGCATTGATGATTTTCCTTGCTAAAGTCGTTGGCTTGTCCATGGATGCCGGAGTGGACTCTGCTGTTGCTTTGGCACTAATCATGGGATCATACATCAACCGATCAACTTCTTGCAAATCCTGAACCGAAAAACCTGCATCAGCAGCTATTCTTACCAAGGTTGCCGTCGATGGGGAGTCCGGTGGTGAAAGTATGTTTGATTGATCATCACCGTGTGCCCAAAAACGAGATGCCGATCCTCCAGGTCGCAACCCAATAAGAGGATCTGCATTATCTCGTAGGCTTTCACTTTTAGTGGACCAATCTATTGCACTCTCACCTGTACCATCCCCATCGCCGGCAACGGCGACCGTGACTTCATCTTCATCATCAGTCTGGCCATCGCTTTCCGCTTCTAGATCAGCAGCCCGATCAGCCGTCGCGATGTCAGCCCACCGGCGCCGGAGTTCGCCCACTGGGGCGATCCGCAATCGCCGGAGCCCCCTCATCGCCTCATCATCCGATTTAGATGGAAAGGCAGGCAGAGCTGCCGTGACTAGAAAAAAAAATAAAAAATAAAAAAAATAAAAAAATTATTGGGATATTTAAGATAGCCTGACCATCCGCATCATATGTCTACTTCACCCTTTATCTCAAACACTCACCACAATTATTTTATAACACTCACACTCACCACAGACACCTCGCAACGCTCATGCCAAGTTCAGAGACTGAACATGAGTGAACTAGGTGAATGTTATATGTTGACCCCCGTTCCTCGAAACCTCCTTTCAACCACCCTCCCCGCGGCCCAGCCCAATTCGGTTCTTTTTTCTTCCTTCTCTCTCCCGTCTGCTCCTCCTTGACCGCCACCGCCGGACCTGCCCCGCTCCTCCCTGCCGCTATGTCACATCCTTGCCGAGCTCCGCCGGCGCGCCCCGCCCCGTGCGGGCGATCGTCGCCCCACACCCGCGCCCTACACCGTCATGTCGCGCCGCCGTCGCCCCTCGCAGCGGCCTGCGCAACAATGCCGCGCCGCCATCCCTTCGTCCCTTCGTATGGAACAATTTGGTTTCTTCATATGGAACAAATGATTTGTTCACTTGGAACAATTTATTTCTCCTTGCGGAACATTTTGTATCTCTTGCTGGAACAATTTGTTTCTTCGTGCGGAACATTTTGCATCTCTAGCTCGAACATTGTCTTCTGTGGCCTGGAACAATTTTTTCCTTTGGATCAAACATTGTGTTCTGGTGGTGGGTTATCGTTTGCGACATCTCTGATTCCGGCGCTGGCGCTGGCGAGCGATGGGGTGGCGTGGCGCGGCGACGGGAGCGGCAGCGCGATAGAGAAACAAAGACGAGCGCTATTTTCCTGGGCTGCCTGGCTACGTGGGCCGGACGTTCCTGGGCTGCAAGTGGGGATCGACGTGTGCTGTTTGCTTCGACCGGTCGACGTATAACAGGCCCCGGGCGAACTAGTTTCTTTTTTTTTTTCTCGAATACGCAGGAGAGCTGCGTATCTTTGTATTATAGAGAGGAAAAAACGGTCCCGTACATACTATGCCACCTCACTCCGGACCGAGCTATGAGGGGCAGATTACATGATTAGAAGAAACCGATAAACAGACACACAGATCCGGGCGAACTAGTTTCACCACAAAGCAGATGAGTATGCTCAGTTTGTCCCTCCAGAAGTCCCTAAAAAAAAGTTTGTCCCTCCAGAAGCCTCTTGTTTGGTCGATAGAGGAAAATCATTGGTGATGCATCTTCTGCAGCACAGGACGGCGGGACATCGTGTGTGCTGCACGCTTTTTTAGTAAACGCATATGGTTAAAGTCTGATATGCAGAACAGGAAAAAGGAGCCTTTTTTTATTGTTGGCCTCCCATCTGCATAGCATTGTTGTTAATGCACGCGTTTAAATTGAACTGCAGAAAAGGAAAGGGGTCGATTTATCACAGCGCTAGGCCTTTCTCTTTAGTCTTTACCGTGCTTATAGCGACCATCCGACACTCCGAGATCCGTCGATCAAGAATGGATACATAGGACATCTTTCAAATTGCTTGTACCTTTTTTTTTCTGGCTAAGTTAATTTTGTTAGGGTAAAATGACACTGCTGCTTTTAAGGTGACGTTGATTTTGGTAGATGATAATTTAAAAAGATTCTTGAGGAATTTCTAGCGAACCCTTTAGAACTCAAGGATTGGGATTTTACAAAATTCAAGGGAATTTGGGGAAGAATTCCGTAATGCTGCAAATTTCATGAAAACTATTCTGTGTCCTTTTCTTATTCTTGGTCATTTATGAGTTTTTGTGTGTTTGAATCCTACTATGTATTCCTTTTTTTCTTTTTGCAAGGAACCCTACGATGGTTTTCAGTCTATCGAAAAATCATTTGTTTTAATATTCCTTTTTTTAAATTATGCATTCCAGGGAGGCCGTAAGCCCATCTCCTCTAGCAGTTAGTTAGCGAAATGCTTCTTCTAGACAAAAGCTAGTCAAATTTTATGTTGCATGCAGTCAACCGTCTATATTTATTGATCATAAATTACTTATAATTTTGTTGAGCATTTGAACTGAAATGAAATCTAAATCGAAAAACTACAAATTTATTAAATTTACTGTGGTACTAACAATTATGCCATCACAAGTAATATTAGGAAGAACAAAGTTCGAAAAATGAACTACTAGATAAAGCGTATGACTCGGTTAATATTGGCCTCCTTCATCCTGTGTCATCCTAATGGTTAATGCACGCTTTAAAATCGATCTGCATGCAAAAGGGAAAAGTTAAAGCTGATCCTTGGCTGACGGACTAGGCCTTTTCCCTTTACCGTGCTTAGCAACATTCATCAGACACGCGGGGGGATCGACCGATCGATCGAGATCGAAGTGCCCCAAAAGGCACAAAAGTTCATGCAAAAGAGCGTAAACTGCAAAGCCATCGGAAGCTCTGCAGAAGATAAGAATGTGTAAACATCTTTTTCGGACGGAAAAGAAACGGATATGCCGTGTAATGGCGAATTAATGATTTGTCCGCCAAGACATTAGTTCTAAGTTAACATTTGCAAATATTCACACGTCACTTGATCATTTTTTCCGCAAGTCCAAAGCCATTTGAAGTCACTTGATCATTTACAAAAATAACTGCCTTATTAAGAGGTCCTGATGTTTCATGAACAATCCATTAAGAGATCCTGATGTTTCATGGACAATCAACCTACTAATAATGTAACTAAAATTTTGCTTCGTTCGTGTGCTGTGTTCGAACCATATCTGAAGTCATATGATATGATTTCAGGATTGTACATATTTATTATTGTACAAATATTTAGCACTAGAATTAGTCTTTCAAAGGTTTCACTCAAAAATCATTATTTGGGACCGAAGTAGATGC
Organism: Eragrostis nindensis; assembly: GCA_012490785.1. Classification (NCBI taxonomy): domain Eukaryota; kingdom Viridiplantae; phylum Streptophyta; class Magnoliopsida; order Poales; family Poaceae; genus Eragrostis; species Eragrostis nindensis. The sequence goes on along the minus strand of JAAXCT010000307.1, from coordinate 139,289 downwards.
AAGTAGATTGACAAAAATGTAGCTTAACCTTTCCCTCACAATGGAAGGACCAAAAAAAAAAAAATCTTGAAAGAGCAGAGGGTGGTGCCTTGCGACGTCGCGTCTTCCACAGGCCCGGCCACCGGCGGCGTCGCGCCCAAGGCAGTGCTCGGCGGTCTTTTCCAGCGCGCATGCCGCCAAAGCAAAGCAGCGTCCAACCAAAAGAGGGTGAGAGTGAGATCGATCGACGTGTGAATCCGAGGCCAAAAGCAGAGCAGGAAAGGTGAGAGCAAGCCTTGTCTCCCTCCATGGATCGAGCCTCGGAACCAGCGATATTCCCTCCCGCCGTCGCCATCCAACGATTATGCTCCGGCGTCATGCGGTCATTCTCATGTCACTTCTTCGTCTATTGTGTTGTTGCCGCCCAGTGACAGTGAGATGGAGAAATTCCAATTTGTACTCCAGCTCTTCTGAATTTTTTCTTGTCCCAGAATATTAGAAAGTGCGCGGTCAATTTCAAAGTTTTCAACTTGCTGAATGCTGCATTAGTACTAGTAGGTAGATGCATGATACGATACCAGTAGGAAATGTAACTTGTAACCCCACCACCAACCCCAACAATTCTACATTCCTAGACCCCAAATCCGATCCTTTTACAAACTAGCTAGTGCTACATTACATACAACCCAAAGGTTCGGGTTTTTTCTCCGAGAGGGGGAGCAAAAAATTGGACGGCTCAGTCAAGTCAGTCCACGTGGACCCTACTCGGAAGCACCGAGCCCATGAACCCCGCCTGCCGGGCCCCGACACCGCCGCGGCCCACCCCGAGCACCAGCTTCCCTTTCCCGCCGTTTCTGACCGTCGCCGCCGCCGGTGACAGCACCTCCGCCGCCCACCTCTCCAACGTCTCGTCCAGAAACTGCCCCGACGCCGCGGCGAGCGCCTCCACCGCCTCGTCGTCCACGCGCGCTCCTGGTTGGCCGAGCGCCCTGACGAGCCGGGCGCGGAGGTGGCCGCTGGGGCGGCCGGCGTCGTCGAGGGTCACGACGCGGGACGCCACGGACTCGAGGACGCTGTGTCCGTGGTGCTCGACCTCGTCGTCGCTGCCTTCGTGGGTTATGTCGCTCGGGATGGCATCGTCGTCGCTGCCGTTGTCGGTGCTGTCATCGTCGGCGCAGAGGTCGATGTTGAGGTCCAAACCACGTTCGGCGTCGTGCCGCGGCCGCTTGCTTTCATTCGGTGTCGTTTCGGTGTCCGGCTTCCTCTTCAGATCACCGGACGGCGCCTCGTCCTCGGACCAGAGCCGCAGGTTGATCACGTCACTGGTGGCGCCGCCGGTGAACTTGGAGGTGGTCAACACGACGACGCAGCCGGAGAGGTCGAGTTCCTGGCCAGCCTGACCCTTGAGAGACCCGCTCCTCGACGCGGCGACGAGGCGGTCGACGACGTCCTCCGGCGCGCTCTCGACGTCGCCGACGACGAGCACGACCTTCCTGCCGCCGCCGCCGAGGTCGGACGACCTCGCCACGACGTCGGCGCAGAACTCCTCGGCGCAGCCGAACCTGCTCGGGTCGGCGCAGACGACGACCACGCGGCCGGCCGACCCGCACCGGGCCTCGGCGATCACCGCCGCCGCGCGCCGCACGGCAGCGTGGTCGCTCCCCTTCACGTACAGCCACACGCCCTTACTGTCGCCGGCGACGACCGCCTCTGCGATTTCGGCAGCCACAGCGGCGGGTTGCCACGGCACGTTCCTGCGCAGCCTCTGCTCCAGCTCGCGCGCGGCAACGGCAGAGCCATCGTCGCCGCCGCCGCTTCCCGGAGCGCGGCCGTCGGAGGTCGCCGTGTCCGAGAGCGGGAGGGTGCCGAGGGCGAGCGTCGTGCCGACGTCGTGGCACCGGGGTTCCCTCAGCGAGGTCAGGCCACGGCGATGCGGCGCCGACGACGGCGGCGACCACTCGGTTGTTGTCCTGGTCTTGCCGTGCGCCATCAGCGCCTCCAAGCCCAAGAACCCTGCGATGCTTGGCCGGCTCGCCGGCATGAAAGGGCCGGACCACCATGGGCATGGAGCAGAGCATGGAGGGTTCGAGCAGAGGTGGAGCTTCCTGCACAGCCGGCTCCATTTCCGCTTCAGCTCGAGCAGATACTTGTCCTAAATCATAATAAGAAATAGCAGAAAAAAGGAAATCTTTATTAGGCAACGTAGTTCAAATTGAGACTAGCAGCTGCACATTGACATTTGGGAGATAACTCTATCTGTTTTGCTTACCTTGTGGTGATGTGCTTGATCAGCCGGCTGCCTGTCCGGCACCAGCCAGGCAGGGAGGCTGGCACGCGGGCCCTCCGCGTCAGCCTCTGCCTTCACCAGCGACGCCTCCCGCTCGTAGTTCTTGCTGCACTCGATGCACAGCACCAGCTTCTCTTCATGTCCGTCTCTCTCTGCAGCCATTGTGAAGGGACTCTGCCCGGGCTGCTGCATTGTCAACATGGCTGGCTGCATTGCTGCTCTGCTTGCACTGGACATGGACACACAAATATTAAAGGCGTGCTAAGAAACAAGGCAATGCAATAAGATTCTTCTGTAGTATGACAGTACAAAACCACAGTCACACAAACCAGCAACAGGTGTTTCAAGTTTCGAATTTCTGTTTTGGTTCAAATGTTTTACACAAGTTTCTGCAAATTCCCTTCTACTCTAGTGTCAAGCAAAGGAAAACACATGTGCCATGAGTTTTTTGTTGACCAAGAAGGGCAAGGCATGATAGCAACATAATTGAAGGTCGTCAGATATACATCTATCTGCTCACTCAAATTCCTTCCCAACTCATAAATGTGAACGGTCTAATGAAAGGATGCATCATTGCGAGGAAAAGGTATGCAATGCAGCATGGGATCAGTCTGACGCCTCCAGTTCACCCGCTAGCACTACTGCACTGGCGTACTCCTACCACCAAAAGGGCAGTGCAGGAGGCCAGGCACTGTGGCCGCATGAGCTGAAGGCCCCTTTTCCGTTCAGGCAGAAACTGATCAGCTCAGATGGAATCTCTGCAGATTCAGAGGAAAAAGGCTACCACCCCGTTCCCCAACAACACCCATTTCTTATCTTCTTCCTCCTCTGATCCTCTCCCTGCCAGTCTACCTTGAGGAAGGAATTCACATGACAAAAAGGTTGCTCATTAATGGCTAACCAAGGAACAGGTTTTGCCTCTTGAGCAGTACATCAATGCTGGCTTATTAGGGGTCTTTTTACAAGAAGAGGCAGGAGCAGAATATAGCTTGTCCTTTTGCTTGTTCTAGACAGCAAGACATGAATGCAGGACCAAGAATGTAGAGTACTCCTATCCGGGAGGAGCATGCTCGATGAAGTGGTAGCAGGGGAGCAAGAACGCAACACGAGCACGAGCAGGCAGAGACAGACACATGCGGGGCTATGGCATGGCAGTAGGCCAGTACTAGCAGCAAGTACACAGTGTGTAGGCAGGGCAGGTAGTCTCTGCTCACCTTGGTGTTGGTGGATGGAGGTTGTTGAGGGCGAGGCCGGTGCCGCCGGCGGTGGGGACGAGGACGGCCTGCAGCGCCCAGGAGTCCTCCAGCGTCGACGGGCGGCGCCGCTGCTGCCACCGCATGTACGTCTGGTAGCTGGCCGTGGCGACGAGCCATGCGCGGCGGCCTCGCGAGGCCCGGAGGTCGTCGAGGAGGCGGCCGAGCTCGGAGACCATGTGCTCCACGGGGCTGTACGACGACGACGAGGCGGTTGGCTCCTCGTCGAGCGCCCAGCGCAGGTCGCCGACGTAGACCACCAGGCCGCCGCCGCGCTGGAGGAGGTTTGCGGCGTCCACGCCGCGACGGAGCTCGGCGGCCCTGGCGTCCACGTCGGCGCGGGTCATGAGGCGGACGTGCACGTAGGAGAGCTGGTGCAGCTTGAGGAGGTGCGCGCCGGCGAGCTCCTCGGGCACGTCGTCGCCGCCGCGCTCGAGGCGCCGGAGCAGCTCGCCGGCCACGGCCTCCGCCATGGACGCCGAGTCCCCGACCACCACGGGGTTGCCGCTGCTCCGCCGCGCCCCCTGCTTCTGATTCCGGACCATCACGTCCAGGACCGCGCGCACGTCGTCGTCGTGCAGGTTGCAGCCCAAGAACTGCGCCGGTGCCGGCGGCCACATACCGCCGCTGCCGGTGTGGTCGAGGAAGAAGTGGGGAGGGATGGCCGGCGGCGGCGGAGGAGGAGAGGAGGAGGACGAGGCGGGCGGCGTGAGGAGCGCGGCGGTGTCCTCCTCGATGTTGTTCTTGACGGTGGCGCTGGAGAAGCCGGCCTCCCGCATGACGCGGCTGACGCTGGGGTCGTCGAGGATGGAGATCACCAGCTGGTCCAGCTCCACCTTGATGGCGAGAAGCGGCTGCTGCTGATTTTGCTGCGCCGCGGCGGCGGAGGCCGGCGCTGGCGGCTGGTGCTGGAGCTCGACGCAGCCGCGGCGCTGGTTGGCCTGCGCGCGCTTGAGCGCGGCGACGAGCGCGTTGGACAGCGTGGGGCTGGGCTGGATGAGCGACGACGCGAACGAGGCCGCGCCCGAAGAGTGCGGCGGCGACGAGGCGGGCAGGCGGTTGAGCGCGACGTTGAAGCAGAGCTCCAGCGCGCGGCACTGCAGCGGGTGCGCCGCCACGGACGCCGCCGGGTGGGAACGCAGGCACGCGCGCTTCAGCAGCCCGTACGCAGCCGGGAAGAAGCGGACAAGGACCCGAGCGGCGGCGGCGGCGCTGCGGGGCCGGCGGTCAGCAGCGCGAAGGCGACGTGCAGCGGCGTCACCTGCGCATGGCCGCGGCGGCGCGCCAGGCCGAGCGCGAGCTTCAGCACCGCGGCCGCCTCGGCGGTCAGCGACTGGTGGATGGTGTACGCCCCCGCACGCATCCCCTCACCCGCCTCCACACACCCCCACCCCTCCCTCTGTCCGTGCGTGTCTTTGGTGACTCGCGTCTTCTTCTTCTTCTACCTCTCGCGTGTTGGCAGTGCAGGGGAGGATGGATGGATGCCAGACACCACACCACCTTTGTTGCTCGAACGTTGGGAGGCAACGGAGGGCAAATGGTGGCGTCTTCTTTATGATCGGAAGATACTACTTGGCAATGTGTGTGTACGTGCCCAGTGTGCTGTTGCCTCCTTTTATGGCCGCTTTTCTTTACCTTTATAGGGTGTTTTGGGTGGCTACCTCCTCCATGGCTCTCACAATAGCTTCTCTCTCATCATCCCCCATTCCATGCAGCTAAACTCTCTCTCTCTCTCTCTCGCTATCATGTGTAGGATAGTACTAGTAGGATGTTTTTGCTTTTGAACCTACTACTCCTAGAAGAGAAGAGGAGGAAGAGGTTTGTCTCTCTTATCGAGGGTGCTGGCGGATGCTGCTGCGCCTTTGCATAGCCGCGCCAGGCTTTGCTCCCTTCTTTCCTTCTCCCTCGATGCCTGTGTGCAAGCACACACTACACCCTTTTCCTTTTGCTTTCTGGCCCAGGGATCATCGATCATCTCTCTTCTTCACCGGCCCCCTGCTTTCCAGTCCACACACCAAAGGCAATGCATCCAAAACTACATGCTCCCTTTTTCTTTCCCCTCCCTCGCTTCAATTTCATATCTTCATCTCATCAGCTCACACCATTTCAGGTTTTGAGCGGCAGCATTTCCCTCCCTTTTCCATCTCATGTTTTCACATCAGCTCAGTATTTTGACGTTCCAAAATATAATTCAAACGCCAGCGTCAATATATAGTATTCAAACAAATCATGCATGTCATCAAGTCAAAATTTTTTTTTGAGCAATTCAAGTCAAAAATCATTTGTTAATCGAGTAGGGAGGGAGATTGCCATATGAGATCATTATGCATTCTTGATTTGTCCTTAATCTGGATCAAGGAGAAATAATGGCCGTGGGAGAACAACTGCAATCTATGATGTCTATCACACGACTCTTCTTGCAACTTGTTCGATGTCAGTCGCATGTGATCCTTCCTCTTCGTGCAAGCAGCCATGATCCATGCAATGCGAACCTCACATCATCACGGGTGCATCTCCCTGCCCTGTGACACCGTGAACCAACCTATCGCAGTAAAAAAAGAAAATGAGAAAAAAAACACTTTACATGTGCAACCAGCTTTGTGGAAATTTTTTACAGTGGTAATTTACAAATCTTATATATTAAAGCTGCCTCCTTTTACCCATGCCCTTCAGAACCTTCGCAGTTATCTTTGGAGTCCGGGTGTGACACCTCACCATCAGCCTGCCTGCAGCTTTTGACCACCACTGTAAGGTGTACAGGCTTCTGTATACACCGTATATGTGTACGTACGTATGCGCACCTGTACTTACGAACTGTACAAGCTACCCTTTTGCTAGTACTCGATCATGCATTCTACTTTTCTTTTGGGGAGGGGAGGGTTAAAAAGAAGAGCTGCGCGTGATCGGGGATCAGACCTTTCATCAAACCTCTAAATAACTTTAAACAACGCCTGAAAATTGCGTGGGCTTTGTGCTTCAGGGTACTCATCTTTCTGCTTTAGTAACCTATTATGCGCGTGTCTTTTGTTGTCCAAAGGGAACTGGCTCATGGATTGCTATGAACTTTATTCATGATTTTCTATTTTTATTTTCTAGTATTGAAGAGGGCTCCCACGCCTAAATTTAATTAATTTCAACGGTTCAGATTAGTATCAATATCTGTGCTTTAGCCAGGTAGAAGGATAAGAAAAAGAAACATATATTGATGTGTTTTAAGGCCTTCAAACACTTAATTTTGTTTACACACTTGAGTTACAACTGGTCTACACTAGAATTACAACTAACATTTCACATTTTAAATATAACTTTTTGGTGAACTTATCAAATGTTATAATGCATAAAAAATGCTTGATTCAAACGTTGAAGCCTCCAAAACAGTTAGGTGTGCTGTATAAATGGTGGGTTTGTCGTAATAATTCTTGAATAAGGTAATATTGCAAATCTTCCTTTTTCAGGACGTTGGAGAGCATATCAATAGAAGGCAAGATGCCACGGCAAGAGAGGCGGAAAAAAAAGAAAAAAAATATGTAAACTAGGGTAAGCCAAGTTACAACCAAAACGATCTAAGGTTCAATTTATTTCATCTTTCGATTGTGAATTGTAGATTTATGATGCAAAGCTGAATCAAAGGAACAACTTTTGGAGTATAGATTCCACAATCTGGGCTTCCAGATTCTACAATCCAGCAATCCGATGGAGAGTATCTTCTGTCATATTGCGGCACACATAATTTTCCACTATGCTATTGCAGACAAATGATTCACAATAAGTGAGTGAAAGCTAGATTGTGAAATCCAAGCAAACAAACTTCGGCTTTTGTAGTACACTCCGACTTTGTGAAATCCAATAACTGGGTTGGGTAATCTAAAGCTAAGTAGATTAAGAGGGCCTAAGACTAATTCCTTCACAAGCAGGATCCATGCCTTTAGTCAATGCTGGTCTACAACATTAAGAAGAATATAAAGAATAACTATGATTCTCCCCTTACATGAATCCTAAAAAACTAGGTTTACTTTTACCAGCTAAGAAAAAAAATTATGTTGTTTCGATATTTGTTTTTTGTATCTCAAATACATATATTCTTTTAATTGAAGTTATTATTTATTTTTCTTCATATCCTAGTGCATTCATACTTATGACAAGAGGATGTACCTTAGATCATCATGGCACCTAATTAATGTGTATGATACTCTCCATTAGGAGTAGTCTTAATACCCTAATACCAAGGAGCAATGATTTTGGTGGGTGAGAACAAATATATTGCGCATTATAAGCTTACCCTTTTGCTTATCCGATGCATCCCCTTGCATGCACGGATGCATCTCACTGTTTATTCCGATCTTCAGAATACAACATTCCTAGGATTTGATTAAAAATATACCTAGTTTCGAGTCAATATGAACAAATATTTCAACTTACCAAATGGAATTTTCATGTTGTAGATTTTGTTTTATTCCGAAAAATAGACTCTGAGCGATATACAAAACCTTAAGGAATGTCAACAAGCAAAAGCTCATAATATAATCAACTATCTACTAAAATCCTTATAAACTTTACCTCAATTGGCAGTCACTTGTTGGAGTCCGCGGTTTGTCCCGTATGACCCACCTACGCTACGCCTCCAGCTTTTACAGTTCGCCGTGCCATATGGGCATATGGCGGTATGCATTAACTTACAGTGCTTTCTCTTTTGCGTGTCCTCATTCATGCTTTCTACTTTTTCGGGGAGTTCAAAAAAGAGCAGCGCGTGATCGATCGGGTTTCAGAACTTTATAAACCCCTTGAGTTTAGACGCCTCAAAATCAGTTGAACTTTGTGTACATGTGGCTTTATGTTTCGAAAAGATAATTTGGTCTATGCAAGCACTGCTATATCTGACGTTTATATTTGGTTTATGTTTCATTATTAAATTTGGTTTGGTGGGGGGTAAAAGTCTATACCAATATACACCGACCGTAAAATATTCTTCTGGTTCTAGTACTTAGGTTAGTTCATTTACGCTCGGAGTAAATTTGTATTGGAGTTGTGTAATTAAAAACACGAGTTTAAAATTATGTACAACTGATCCACTGTAGAAATTCGCAAGAAATTAACTGCAGCTGCACCATGCTTTGCAATGTCTTTACAGAAGGAAAGTTTTTGCGCATAACCATAGGAGAAAGTAAATGAGTACAATAGCTAAAATGCACTATATATAATGTGTCGGCGAATGTGCCTTTGCCGACTGTAGTAATGTTGGCAAAAGTTGGACATGGTTTGTAGTGTATAAATGTGGATGAACTTATTTATTTCGTAGTAATTAAATACACTAGATATAGTATTATAGTAAGAAATTTATTTACCGTACCACAAAACCTGATAAGCATTGGGTAGCCTTTTGATTTGCGCCAATAGTTCAGTAGGACGTGTTGGACAGAGCATGAGCTGAAGCCGTACTATCACTCATTTCCCAAGAGTTGCCTCATTTGACGTCGTGATGGAATGTTTCTTTTGTTCCCCTCAAAAGTTCCGGCTCACCAATATCTCATAATTGATTAATCTCTTAGTGGCAGACATGGCTCATTAGTGAGATCGCACAAGATAAACTTGGGACTACACAATGTTTTGTTCTGCCCATGTTTTTTCTTCTTGGGGGAAAATCGATGTTTTCGGAACATGAACATTTGGCTAGTACACCATTTGCATAGACTGTTAATGGTAATTATCTCTATTTTTTTGCGAGGGATTTTCTCTATTACTGTTGCTATGGCACCCGGGCATCCAAAATAAGTACAGGGAAAAACCTTTCAAATTACTTTGCAAAAAAAAAGCTTTCAAATAATACCAGCTATCATCTCTGATACGCAGCAAATGAAATCATTGCAAATAGAATGCCTCATAACAATAAGCTCAATTATATAGAGTGCCTCTTGTTTATCTATGGAGAATGTTTTGAATCTTCAACCTAATTCCAATTGTTTGTTGCCACCTGGTATTTACCCCAAATGCACCCGGCAGCCAAAGCAATCCAAATGGCGTCAAAAAGGCAAGAAAAGAGCGAAGAAGAAAGCACCTAGGTTGATGCGCCCGTGTGCCTTTCTAGCAGATCGAATGGGGAAGAGGAGAAAGGGCAGCGTCCTGGTGCTCAAGCCACTCCTTGCCTTTCTTCTCCAAGCTCCCTTCCCAAGAACATGCCGCAGCAAAGAATCTCTCGTTTGTCACTGCGGCAGAATGTAGCGTGGTGCACTGGTGCCTTTTCTTGTTTATCACTTTGGTGGTGTACCGGTGTGAGTGTGAATGACTATGGAAAGGCTCAATTAATCATGATGATCATTAGTTTAATAAAGCATGTTGTGCTCGGTCTCTGCTACTTTTAACTATGTTCTCAATTAAGTACTCTGAGATATCATTAATTTTATCCACACAGAACATGGTGGCGATAAATTTTTAACTCTATCGCATGTTTCCTTGTTTATTTCACTCGGAATCCTAACGGACGCATTCCACCACAGATTCGTTTCATTTCGTTGTCATTGCGCAACCATCACATGAAAAATATAAAGTACATATATTTTGAAGCAAAATCCAAGTTTCTAAACAACATCTAATTGTAACAAATATGCACGGGCAAACTAGAGGTTAACTTTAGAATATAAAATGCATTGTCTGCTAGAATTCAGCTTTTCGCTATGCCATCCTCTCATGTTTTAGATCAAATTGAACTAAAAAGAACTAATCTTCAAAAACTCCCGAATAAGAGGTAACTACAGCTAACGCTTTGTATATTTGATGGGGCATACAGTTTTGGAGATTAAGCTCAAGAAATAGCATTTGAGTAAAAATGCTTGCACTTAAACCAGAGGAAGTAACATCTTGCATTAATTTCTCATGAAACAGTGCATCTCTGTGATCATTCTTTTTGGCAAAGGCTGTGTTCATGCTGCATAGAAAAGCCTGTGTATTACTGTGATCATACGGACTACAGTGTGACTCTACATAGGACTCTCACCTGTTGAGCCATTGACAAGCGGGCCCTAAGGAGTTGGACTTTCTATAGCCAGGCCCAGGCGTGACCAGCATGCATGTCAGTACTGTAAGCCTACAGGGGCCTGGTTGGCATTTTGTATCTTTTTAGCCCCGTGCCTTTCCTTTCATCTTTTTTTCCATTTGAGAGCAGCCAATTGCTGAATCCAACGATGAATGCCAACTTTGCTTCCTTTTCGAAATGGCGGTGGTATCATATAGTATTTTGAAACTGCTTTCTACGGTCAACAAGTAAAGTGGACGTAATTGCAGATGTGATGTTTGGGCACATTTGTTGATTGTGGAGCCTCAAACCTTTGATGGCCAAAAATTTGGCTTTGAACCACATGCACCAGAAATTGGCCTATTCGAAATTTTTTCTATGGTACGCCAGGATATAATAAATGAAAACTTGGCCCTAGAACGGTCAAAAAAAGGTCACAACTAAGCACGCATAGTAATCATGTGATTGAGTAATAATGCGTTCATCAACGGTGCATTCATCATTCCAGCGTAATGGTAGTCAGATATGCAAGATCTACAAGCCCATATGCCACTAGCAGCCAGGAGAGTTGTACTACAGATGGGCTAGCAGTAGGATGCAAACTAGAAGAAATGATGAATCTTCCAAATACCATGGCATCGTTCATGCTTTCCAATATTCACTGTCCCCCCTTTCCCCTCTCTTTGTGCAGTATCTTGCTGCTGGCTTTTTTGACCAGTTTCTTTCTCTTAAAAAGCAGTGAAAGCCCCCATCATTTGCTCCCCCTTTAGCCTTCTTTCAAAGATGACCCATGCATATTGGATCGGAACCCAGTTTGCAAGTTAAGTGTGAGATTCCAATCTAGGCTTCGAGTCTTTTCCCCTGAGCACCCCCACAAACTCTCTCTCTCTCTCTCTCTCAAAATAGGACTTACCTCATATTGATTTACATGATCTCATCACCAAGCTGGGCACATCACCTGAACTGAAGTGACAATTCGAAGTTTCTGAATGGCCTTGATGAGAGGATAGGTTGTGGTGCCTTGATCATGGAGTGTTTTTGAATTTTGATGTTCCAATGACTTGGCACATTTGTGGTTATCCTTGCAGAAACATGGAAGAAAAAAAAGTACACAAGAATATTTTGGAAACATGTCTTGTTTGTCACTTCATTTTATCACTACTAGTATACTACAATGCCATCTCCCTCCAAACGCATTACAACACATGGTTAGTCGTTAGAAGCTATTCGTTGAAAAAAAAAAAAAAACACCTCACTCTATTGCTTTGGTGTCACGCCCATGCGCTAGGCACTCACATGTGCTGCATTAGCACGTCTGGCCCATGGGCCATTCCAAAACCCAGCACTTCCAGTTCCCTGCTACTGGCTCACATTCAGACTTGGAGGCCAGCTGGTAACTCTAGTAAAAAATATTACTTCTGACAAATTCTGGATGTGGCTACAGACAGTTATAAAAGTACTATGTGTGCACTGTGGAAATATAAGTAATTTTTGATAAATAAAATCAGTAAGTTGTTTTTAGCAATTTCCTCCTTCTAAGTGTTTTAACATTTCATTTTCATTTACACAATTTGTTTTCCGAATTTTGTAAAATGCAAATCCCAAGGGTTCATAGCTGCATCTAGGCCTAGAAAACCGCAGTTGTTTTTTCAATTTTTCCAACTTCAATCAAATTTGGTACTGCTTCACTGCCAAGCTTATCAGATCTGAGAAATCAGTTTATCATGCCCAATAAAGTGCCAATTTTTAGTAGTATTAAGGGGTAAGTTAATTAGTAATTGATAACTAACTGCGATTTGTCTTCCATTTAGATATTTTATTCTCTTGTTTGGTAAAAAGTTCATGTAATGCACTTGGATGTGGACATTCAAAATTGTTGAAAAAGGGAAGCTTGGTTAAATTGTCTCTGATGAATCTTCTAAGAGTCAATTTGTTGCAGTGGGAGTCATAACTGCATTGATCACAGTTGCAGAAGGATCGAATCTTTCTTCTTCTTTTTTCCCTCTTTTTAAACCTTTTTTTTAAAGAAAAACCAGCAGAAGTATGACTCTGATTTCACAACATGTCAATGACAGAAGATCGTCGTCTAAGGGATAAATCTGTATGTATGCAACCACTTGGGTAAAGACATTACTTACATTTTCGTGCTATCCTTGAATTGGACATTTGCCCGAGTTGGACACCACTGGCACACACTGCACACTTATGCACAAAATGTTCACTAACCGGGCCCGTCCAGATATAACTTTTCACATGTGATGGATTCATGACGTTCGTACAGTACACAAACAGAACCCTGGATCGGGCCTTTTATCTGATCTTCACTAGCTAGGCTAGCTTCTGTATGCTTGACGACGTGGAAATTGCTGGTTGATTGCGAATATATTCCGTTCCTCGTAATCACACGCGACGTACTTGGTGTCTTCTCCTCCAGTCACTTTGTAGGTCCTGACGTGCTTGACCAAACTTCAATTTCCCGTGGCGCACTCCTAGAGTGAGGTTTCTTAATTAAGTGCAGCACGCTAGACAGGGGAGTATGGTTTTTCAACCTTTCTATCTCATTGCACGAAATACATTACAACTTGAAACTTTGCACAGTGATACATTGCTGCATTCTTTATCGATGTTCTTTTTTACAAATTTTTCCCTCATTGTTCACATAGTTTGTTTTACAAAATAAAATTATTCTCAATGAAAAGTTATTCAGACAATGAGGAAGAAACCTGAAAAAAAACACGGATAAAAAAGGCAGCAATATATCACTGTGCAAAGTTTCTAGTTGTAATGTATTTTGTGCAATGAGATAAAAAATTGATAAAAACCACTTACTCCGTGTTTAGTGTGTTGCACTTAAGAGTTGGAGTGTGTTGTGGCTAAAGCCACATCTTTCTAGTGTTTTGTAGCAAATATTGCCTAGTGTTTTTGACTCCAAGACTATTTTTATCTCAGGATGCTAGGAAGTCTTATATTTAGGAACTAAGGTAATACTGAGTAGCTTATGATATTGATACCAAAAGAAATCAGAGTGAGTATAGATTTAGGAGTTATAACTTTATAACATATAATTACATAACATTTTTCACCTTAATTATAGTGTGAGATGACTAATTAACCATAGAAGGTATCCAAGATTTCAAGTGGGTTTATTCGTACGGGCACATTTGAAAAGCTGTCATGCAACAGAAAAAATAAAAATACAGGATGAATGAAACAAAAGACAAACACCAATTTACATTCCCTTGTCCGTCCACTGCCCAACAACTCCTGCCTCCATAGCCGGAAAAGGCTGGAGATAGCTACCCCAGCAAGGTCTCGATCGACAATCTGACTACGCCATGCCCCCAACACCAGAGATGTCCCTATAAGCTAGCTATCCGTGCTCTCCCAGAGCACTGTGGTACGTGAGAGCGACGAGTGATGCATGGCGGGGAGGGAGGGAAGCGGGCATCTCGGAACGGCAGGGAAAACGCCACGCAGATATAGAGCCAACCCAACCCAGGCTTCACATCGTTCTGCCTGCTTGCCCTCATTCTCCCGAAACCCGAGGCGGCATGCATTCTCGCGAACCTCGAGGCGTTCAGAAGCTGGCTGTGAATTCTCGATAGACAAAGCGTCTGATCGTCGAAAAGGGACGTTTGCATCGATCGCCAGGTCGAGTTTAGGGGTAGAGTGTGTCCAAGACGAACATGCATAAATGCGACAGAGACTGGCTGCTGATTGAGCCGGTCCTTGTTTTTGGACTCATGGGCTTGAGTTTAGGCTTTAGTTTCGATTGGAGCAGGCCGGCCGGGGTGGTAAAAAGTGAACACTCATACTAGCAAAGTGCTGACAGCGGTAAAAAGTTGTTACTAGGACTGTAGCTCTCAAAGAAAAGCTAGCTGGAAGTTTCACGAGCTCTCAATCAAAGAGCAGTTTTACTGTCCAAAATAATGGCCATTAGTTTGGAAAAACTAATGGTCATTAGTTTGATCCGAGGGTGTAGATTTGATCTCAGAAATTTGCTAGTAATGACCATTATTTTATCAAATTGAGGGTAATATCGGAAAATATTAGATTTTTAGACTTGTGATAGGTAGTTTTGTGTCGTAAATAAAATCAAATTAATTAGTAAACTGTTAATCTCTTATGTTTATTAATCTAGACAATAATCTGTCGCAAAGACCACGTCGGATCGGAGGGACGGCACTGCATCAATCGCCGCCGAGCAAGAGGCCGATCGACCAAAGCAACTGATGCATGCGCAGAGCTCGCTCGGCATTGCGCCGCCGCTGATGGAGCAGAAGCCACTCGCTCTTCTCTTCCCGCGTCTTCGCCGCCACTAATCTTCATGCTGCATATCTCACATTCTAACGAACGGACTATGCAGATCAGACATAAACAATGCGGAGAAACACATGAATAATGAGCTAACGAACAAGGATAACGAGATTCTATTATATCGGATCCGGCGGTTTTTCTGGATCGTACTGGGATGATTTGGATTTTGGCTGGAGTAGGCATAGCCGTCGGTTAAGAAAATTAAAATCAATTATTAATTAGTCAAATTCGTTAAGTAATAGTTTAATTACAAAGTTGCCCTCAAACTAATGGTTAGTAGTTTTGACAAACTAATGGCCATTATTTTGGACTGTAAAACTCCTCCAATCAAATTGATGTACCAACTTTACCAACCTCGAGCTCACTTCATAGAGTTGGGCTGATCCTGCTCAGAAATTTTGCTGGCCAATATTATAGTTGGTCGATACGTTACTCCTACCTTGGGTGTATATATATTGTGATATCATATATGGAGCTTTGTAACTAAATATCATTCCTATGTGGACAGCTATTGCCAAGTAACTAAATAGGAGTGCCATGATATTCTTAAAATTTCCCAATGGTAATTAAATAGGCAGCACAAGTGCACAACGTTGTCAGCAGTCTCTTTCTGGTATCTTTATCTGTCAGCTGCAAAAATCGTCTTGTGGACAATCATTTCGCCATCAAAATTTTTGTCCCACTCATGTTCTGATTGTGCAGAATTTTTGGATTATGCTAGAAAAATTTGTATATAAAGATGATACCGTAAGACATATGAGTATAGCAATTGACCCGCACACACATATTAATGAAGAAGTTTTGCTTATGGTGTACTCGAGCAACAGTTATAAATACCTTAAACATGTAGTACTATTATGATTCACCAGGAATCCTAGAAAAACATGTTTTACATTCGCACGAAGCCCGATGAGAATGTCCTTATCCCCTTCTTGTCGCAAGTCCTTGACAAAATGCAGAGCCCCTCCTGCCGTCCTGCAGCTCGTGTTGAGTTGCATTCTACGCATCGTGTTGTGTGCATCATTCTGATTCCTGAGCAACTCCTGAGAGCCCTAGCAATAGTAGCAGCTGCAGGCTCCGGTCGATCAGCAAGAGACGTCTCTGGACTGGACCAGGCAGACTAGTCGTATTCGGATCGGATGACCTTGGATTTAGGCTTTACGTCTGAATCCTGCAGTAGTGGCCAAAAGCCAGCGGTCATAGCAGCCAGCAGTACATTTTCCAGTGCGGTAAAAGCTGGACACTGTGGATGGTAGAAGTAGAAAGATGAACCCAGCTCGCACAACTGTTGGCGGCAAGAATCGATGCGGTCGCAGAAAGTTCAGATCAGTGTTGGGCGTGCCTGTTTGTGCGCGTGAAGTTGGAAGGCTGCTAGGAGACTCGATCATCGTCGATAAGGAGCAAAGGGGCACGACCAAGGTTGCATAGCCAGCCTTGCAGACTTTGCAGGAAACAGTTTTCTTGGATTATTGCTGCATGTGGGTGCGCGCATGGTACTGTTGCCTGTAAAGGTAGCATGAAAAAGATTCAGAGAAGAACACTGTGCAGGAGGAGAACATCGACTCATACGTACAATATGACATAAGTGCGACGTATAATGTATTGCTGCCATTTCTTGGACTGTCAATTTTTGCTGGGGTGGACTTGGATTGAAGATGAACCGGGTAGTACCCTTACAACATCCATTCCGTATGTAAATGAATACTAAAAAGGATGCCCTTGAATTTGGATACAGATTGATCGACTCTTTATTATGATATTGGGAATGGATGATGAAAATGACGTAGGAAAATTCATCTTGGATATATAGGACATTAGTGTCATATATAGTATCATTATATTGTTTTATTCATTTACAGGTATAATTAATTTTATATACTTGGTAAAAAGATTTTATTAGAAAGTAATGTGCAAATATGCTTATATGTGCTCGGACAGAGTATAAATGAGAACTAAACAAGCTACTAGTACATCTAGCTAGTGCAAAGTATGCAAGAATTGGAGCTTAGTTGTACCCATCAAACCAAGATGGGTACCAGAAATACTACATACGCCTAAATACGAGGATTCCTAGAATTCGGAGTCAAAAATGGTTTTGGGGTAAAAACCCCTAATTTAGCTTAACCCATCTGTTATGGGCTCAAACGAGACCAACGACGAGGATGCGATGATGGTCCGTGATATGATGTGGATGGCCTGCAGTCCCGGAGGCGGCCAGAGGGGGGGGGGGGGGGGGGGGGGTGGGGGGGAGGTGCGGCCCAGACACCTCCGAGTGGCTAGCCCGTATAGGATTAGGAATTGAGGATTAAATCTGGAAAATGGAGTCAAATAGAAAAACAGAGATAGAGTTGAGTTTAGATCTAATTAGAGTTTTCTACTTATCAAGTTGAGTTTCCTCTATTAATAAAAGGGAATGTAACAAGATTTAATCAAGTCAAAAAAGTTTCATTACTCCACCAATCTCTCTCTCTCTCTCTCTAGCTGTCCTCTCCTCTGCCCCCTTCTTTTACCCTAGCCGCACTGTTGGTCAACTGTAGCACCTTAATTTGTATAGCTTTTCTCTTTAGAACATTCTAAGGTTTATATGGAATGTGGGTGATTGTGAATTAACAACTATATTTGATAATTAAGGGTTGTGTTCAAGGTATAAAGGGATTCCCTCCTTTGGCATTGGTTTGCTAACTAGCAACTCACACTAGGTTCATTTACTTGGTAGTTTAGTATTCTAGTACAAGATATGGTGGTTTCATTCGCCCTGAACCTGTCACGGTGGAGGCTTTTAGTTCCCCACTACTATGTGATTATCCATATGCATAGATTATCTAGACTTATCTATCTTACTATGATCATATAAGAAGTGTTGTAGGCTATCATTATATAAAATAAGCACATCACATAGACTAAACACGATAAGAAAGTATTATTAATTGTTGAGAGTTATATAGCTAGGTCCCCTTCGCTAGATGAGAGAATATGAGAACTACTCACGCATCCTACTATGTACGCCATAGTCATGAAGTAGTGGAATGAGAAGTTTACAACGTGATCCGTACAAGTGCCGGTCGGCGCAAAACTGTGTCGGTCGACACTTCCTTCCTTCTGATGGCGACACTTGGACTCGTCCGCCGTCACCCCCAGAACCTTCAACCCTAGTTCAAAATTGTCTTCTCTCTCTGATTGTTCTTGTTCCTCTTTAGGGTTCCTTCCTTTTGTATCTTTTCTCTCCCTGTGAGATATCCATGTTGGGCTTCTATTCTTCGAATGGGCTTCATATTGGGCCATCTTCAATGGTGCTGGCCGGCACGGCCTCCAATTTCTCCTTCTCCGATTCCTTTACTGCTCCTTATGCTTAGGTCCTCCGGTTTTACCTATTTCCCTCTATTATTCGCACATACACGTAGAAACCACATATATCTAAAAATGGGATTAATTGTTAGTGTAAATAGCTAATTAAGATGCATAAACCACCCTTTTTACCATATAAAACATGCTGTAAAATAACATTAACACAAGCGCCCTGCGGCCCTCCCTAGCGCGCCACTCCTCTACCGCAACCCTAGCACGGAGCCGAGCGACCTCCGTCGCTGTTTTCGTCGAAGTGGTCTGCGATCATAACATCATCCCTCGGCCTACCCTCTCACCAAACTTAATTAAAGTTTGTCCTATCCTTATAATGCCTAATATTTGGGTATAATTTTTGGACTTTGAAACATTGCATATTAAGTATGGGGGAGTTATTTGCATATTGATCACAATTCACTACTCCTTCCATTTCAATTGGTGTTAAGAAGGGGTGGAAAAGATGATGAGCACAGAAAACGATGAGACTGAGAACTACATTTTTTTTTGAAATTTATAATTAAATTGAAATAGAGGGAATAGTCTGCAAGATATGAAAGACAGATGTGGAAGAGGAGAGAGATGGGGACACACAGTACGACAGTGCATCCTTATTGGGCTCCATCTTATCATGATCCAACATTCCCTTCTTGCTTGTTTTTAGGCATATATGTACCGAAGCTACACTGTGTGAAAGAATGCTCCAGCGGCATATGTTTCCCGTGGCCCCTTCTCGCTTGCCGCACCACAAACAACTGACCGCTCTATGGACCTGCATTATATATGCCATGGCATGCATGTATGAGCCTTCGTATAGTGTTCCTCCACCGTCCGTTCTCCTGTCCCTCCTTTGCTGAGCCGGCAGATCAGCACCCTCCCCCTCTCTCTTTCTCTTTCTGCATTGTGTGCTCCGTTGCTGTAACGAACATACGTAATGCCTTGGCACTGCGAAGGCCATGCATGTAGCTTAATTATCCCTGCAAGCTCTTGCTCCGATCGAGGAAAGACGTCTCGGCCGGCAGAAAGGGATGGAGGAAGCAACCTCATGCTAATTCCGATAGCTGCATCTCATCGTGTCTCGCTGAAACTAAAAGGCATAATAGTCAACTTGGTTTCTCAACTATCGCCCGAAGTTCAAATTGTCTTTCAACTATCAAAAGGTTCAATTTAGTCCCTAAACTTTGGCTGGTAGGTCCAATTTCGTCCTGAAGGACTGGTTGGAACCGGGTAACCAAAGTCCAGAATCTCATCTGAATATTTCTCTTGTTTCATTGCTAAGATGTTCGTAGGCTCTGTTTGGATCCACCGAACTAACAATTAGTCCTAGACTAAAAATTAGTTGACTAATTGTTAGTCAACTAACTATTAGTCACTTACTAGTTTGGAGGCTGGACTAATTGGTGAACTAACAATTATTCCGCATTAGTCGAGTTCCCCTTACTAATAGGATTGCTTCCTATTAGTCTTAGTCTCTCCTGTTTTGACCATCTATAGACTAAAACTAGTCAACTAAGAATTAGTCTTTTTATATGTTTATTGAAAAGAACCACGAAGAAATAGCCAATGTCGTCCCTGGTCTTTGTCCAAAAGCTCAAATTCGTCCTCCAACTATCAAAAGGTCCGGTTTGATCCCTGAACTTTAGTTATCCAGTTCAAATCAGTCCTTCAAGGACGAAATAGAACCTACCAGCCAAAATTCAAGGACTAAATTAGACCTTTTGAAAGTTGAGGGACAAATTAAGCTTTGGGCCATAGTTGAGGGGTGAAGTTGACTATTACGCCAAACTAAAATAAGGTTCACCAGGTCGCGTAGTATTTGGACCGATCAGCGCTGAGATTTTTGCGCACCGCAAAAGCAATGAACAAGATCGAGCTGCTACTGCAAGCAACACCTGGGTATCAAAAGGTTATTGGTGATACACAGCACAAAGTACACCGAACTAATACCCATGGATTGACTAATGCTAAAATTATCCGCCCCATTTATCTAGCAGCCAATCATCAAGGAACGAACTTTATTTTATTTGGCTAACTATACTTGACAGCTGAACTAAAATCTTATATTTACTAACCGGAGGCTCCTTTCGGTGCCTCCATGTTAATCGAAAGAAAATCCTAGAAATTACCACAAAAAGCAAAACATCCAACTATTGAAAATGTTTCAAAAAAAAACTATGACAGTTTGATCTTGGAGTTGTGAGATGTAGTACGCGGGTTGGAGACTTCAAGACTTGCACCATAGAATTAAGGAAAGTTTACATTCATGAATAAGAATAACTCAACAACTGAAACAAACATCATTGAAATATAAAAACGGCACTGCACCATCCCTGTTGTATACAGCAGGGATTCGATCGTCTAGGTCACCTGCTCCAAAAGCGACGCCCCCATCGGAATTACAGGATGCCTGCACCCTCGCCGTTGCTTGCCCAGCCGAAATACCCTCTCGCCGAGGCGGGCAGCTAGCACGCTGAGCCAGCCAAGTGCCTCATCCGTGCAAAATCGCCGTGCGCCCCGTTTGTGTCTAACTCCGCTGCCGCCAGGCTTCACGAATGCCATCAGGCTCACGACGAGGAGCAGCGACACCTCAAGGCAGGGATGCAGGATCAACTATCTTACTTAACAGGATGCTATCGATCATATCCATATATCAGCATGGAAGACAAAAGAGGTGATTAGGCGAAGGCCATCTCCCTAAAGGAAGGCACCGGAGCATCAACGAAGGCCAGCTCCCTGCACATTGCTTTATGTGTTCATAATTTTCATTTATACGAATTAAAATATTTTTTTGCGAAGGATACGAATTAAAATATAAGACTAGATGATAAGCACTTGGAAATTTTGCTTTGTCATACTTCAGCAGATATATATGTGAATCAAAATTAAGTATAGATTTGTAGTCTTCGTAAAATTTGGAAAGGTCTCATTTGCACATGATCAAAAAAAGGTAGTTCTGAATCTGTAGCAGGTTAATTAGACAACAAAATATGGATTTTAATACTTCATGATGGTAGTAACTGAGATAGCATGCACAAGCTTCTACTCCGTGTGTCTAAGAAATAGAACTTTTTCACCATCATTGGATTGGAGTACCACAAATTATATTATCTTGAGTCTTAATTAATATAAAAAAGTACAACGTGTATTAAATTTTTTGTATCAACCATGTATCTACTCCGTGTATCAACCATGTTACAATTTTAGTACCACCCAAGGGGTGGTAAAAGCTCTAGGAAAACTACACTTCATAAAAAAAAAGTACAGTGTTCATATTACAAATTTATTTATTCTTTTAGACGATTGAAAGATCTAAATTTTTTGGCCCTCTTTTATACAATGGAATCAACGGTTACAAAAATCATGATTGCATATTTCATTAAGCGTTTCAG
The DNA here is from genome assembly GCA_012490785.1 of Eragrostis nindensis. Taxonomy (NCBI): domain Eukaryota; kingdom Viridiplantae; phylum Streptophyta; class Magnoliopsida; order Poales; family Poaceae; genus Eragrostis; species Eragrostis nindensis. Next base: position 117,719 of record JAAXCT010000307.1, on the reverse strand, counting down.
TTAACTGTTATTCGCTTATCTCTCAGTCAACAAAAATCATTTCCAACTTCATGCAAAAAATAGTTCCATATGTATATCTGGCAAGTTCATATTTAGCTTTCATCTTTCAAGAAAAGTGTTCCATCTATAAGGGAAAAAAAGGAAGAAAGTTCCAGCCTTACCAAAAAATTGTTCCACCTTCAAGGGAAAAAAGTTCAAGAAAATGTGCACAAAAAAACTAAAAGTTCCACCGGGTCAGGAGAAAAGGTTCGATATATACATTGGATTGTTCCAAAATGTGACTAAGAGACCATATGCAAATTTCAGGTAACTGATGTGCAGCAAATCTGTTTAAGTAAAACATAACATCCGAAATTATACTAATGTTATGGAAGCAAAAGGGAACTGAATATAATGAGAGTTTTCAATTTTGATCTGGTTACATATCACTTGACGTATCATCGGAGATCTGACTTGCTAGAACTCGAAGGATTCATGAGAAGCACTTTATGTGCTTTTGATATGAACTATCAATTGAATGACTGAAATGTATCTAATTCTTTCACAAAGATTGCTAGCCCGTGCAGTTGCACGGGTTAATGGGCTAGTATGTCTAACACGTCATCAGTGTGCAATTCCTCACGTACGCTATTCCTCAAGAGGCCAACGCAGAGATCGCGGATGCGACTGCTGTATTTTTGTGCTCTCAGTTTTCTTGCCGATCAGTTCCTGCAATGAAGCCTGCGGTACTTTGCGCCAACCAGTTCCAAGCAGACGCGCTGATCCCGCAGCCCAGCAGCCATCATCATGTTGCGGCATCGATCATGGAGCTTCTTGTTGTCTAGAATTGGCAGCTTCCCGATCAGTCGGTCATTACTCTACGGGGCCGAGGAAAAACTTCCACGGTCATTACTCTACAGCAGACCATCGCTGTGGTGACTTGGTCCCGAATGCATCTCAATCCTAATTACTAATTACTTCTACTACGTATGCGCAAGAAAGACAGACATGCTCGCCTTGTGAAACCAGACTTGGTAGTGTATGGGCTTTACTTGCTATCGCATATATGGATGGTCACTACTTATTGCTGAACAGGAAGCTACACTAACACAATTCAAAGCGACCGACGATGGGCATAGGGCTGCAGTGACGTACGTACACGTGTATATCTAAGCACAATAGGTCAGCTTCAGTGGTTTCTATACTTTATTTCCATGAAGTGAAAGTCTGACTTAAACATATAATAAATAATAATTAATATGTCATGACAAAGTGTCTGGTGCAACGGTCAGACTTCTTGATCGAGGCCGCCATGAGTCTGATTCATTCTTTAGCATGTACTACCTCCGTTCCAAATTTTTTTCATTCTAAACGTCAACAGTTTTCTTAAATTATTTTGTCAGTTGGACCGATCAGCACTGAGATTTTTGTGCACCACAAAAGCAATGAACAAGATTGAGTTGCTACTGCAACTGCAGGCAACACCTGGGTATAAATCAAAAGGTTATTGGTGATACACAGCGCAAAGTACACCGAGATAATTATCCGTTGACTGACTAATGCTAAAATTATCCACCCCATTAATCTATCAGCCAATCATCAAGGAACTCACTATATTTAATTCGGCTAACTTTACTTAACAGCTGAACTAAAGTAAGTCTAACACGTAATCTACTCATCATCTCCACAATTTAATTATGTCCAAACTAAATTGCCAGTGAACAGTGTGCAAGGGCCTCTCCTTAACTGTACGTCGCCTGCTGTATTTTTGGGCTCTCCTTGTTTTCTTGTCGATCGATCGGTTCATGACTGCTATGGTACTTTTTGCCAACCAGTTTGGAGTAGACGCGCTGATCCCGCAGTCCTGCCATAATCATATTGCGGCATCATGGAGCCTCTAGTTCTCTAAATCTGGGAGAGTCGAGATCAATCGGTCGTTACTCCAGGACAGAGAAAAAACTTCCGCCGTTCCGATCGGTGTTATAAGTACAGCAAACCATTGCTGTGGTGACTTGGTCCCGAATGCATCTCAATCCTAATTACTTACTCCCTTCGGTTTTAAATTGTTGACGTTTGACTATTTTTAAGTTATGTTTGGCCATTCGTTTTATTCAAAATATTAGCTTAAATATGCAAAATTGTAAGTTATATTTCAATTTCCTTTAGTGATGAAACTAATCATAACAAAATTTATAATAATGTCTAAAATATTTTGAATAAGACGAATGGTCAAATGTAACTAAAAAAAGTCAAACGTCAACAATTTAAAACCGGAGGGAGTACTTTCCAAAAATGTATGCATGCGCAGGAAACAACAGACATGCTCGCTTTGTGAAACCAGAATTGGTAGTGTACGGGTTTTTTTGCTTGCGAATTGCGATCGCGCATATCATGGCTGGTTACTACTTATTGCTGAACATGAACCTACACTTGACAATTTATAAAGTGACCGACGATGGGCATAGTGCCGCAGTCACGTACGTGCACGTGTATATATAAGCACAATAGGTCAGCTTTAGTGGTTTGTATACTTTATTTCTTTTTTTTGCGAGACGGATACTTTATTTCCATGCAGTGAAAGTCTGACCTAATAAAAATAAATAATAATCGTTAGAAGAGATGTACTAAATCCCCATAAAAAATTCAATGGAATCACATCAAATAAAGTAAACAAAGTTGCAAACCCTAAGTAAACTTTATCCATAAAATGACCTTGAAATCGACATCTAAACAAAAAAAAATGCTCTAACGAATGGCAAGAATTTACATCCTAGATCAAATCCATAAAAAAAGCAAGATCAAAACCTCCGCCCTTGTTTTTCAATTTTTCTCGGCTGTCGTACTGACACCCGCCTCGAGGTGAGCTTGATACTGTTCAGGGAAGAAGATTGCGCGAGTTTTATATACGTCTCACAGCAGTGGCAGGCAATATGACATCATCCTCGTGCGCCACTGGATGATGCATACAGTGGCGGTCGAGCTGACGTCATCCTTGTGCGCCACTGGTTTGGGATTAGAGTGGCGGTCGGGGTGACGTCAACATCCGCCACTGTTGTCCTGCTTCTCAGTGGCGGTCGCCATAACGTTGTCGTCCATCACTGTTGTTTAGCACACCAGTGGCGGACGTGTGTGGCGTCATTCCATCTGCCACTATAAGGTCTTCTGCGGAGGCAGACAAGGATGATGTCAGCCCGCCCGCCATTGAGAAGCCGCACAGGTCCAGTATTTGCTCTAGTATCATCCTGACCGCCACTGCTAGGTCTTCGTCACGCTTGCAGTGACGCTACCCGGTGCGCCCACCACCGCTATTTTTGGGCTTCGGTCTCTGTAGGCATCAATTATACTAGTGTCTATGAACCTGCCATGCCATCCCATGAATGTGCAACTTCGTATAGCGTTCCTCCACTGTCCGTTTCTCCTGTTCCTCCTTTGCTGAGCCGGCCGATTAGCACGTACCTCCTCCCCTCTATTTCTCTTCCTGCATTGTGTGCTCCGTTGCTGTCACGAACATGCGTAATGCCTTGTTGCTGCGAAGGCCACGTACGTAGCTTAATTATCCCTGCAAGCTCTTGCTCCGAGGAAAGTCGCCGGCGGCGGAAAGGGATGGAGGGTCGCGTAGTATTTGGACAGATCAGCACTGAGATTTTTGTGCACCGCAAAAGCAATGAACAAGATCGGGCTGCTACTGCAACTGCAGGAAACACCTGGGTATAAATCAAAAGGTTATTGGTGATACACAGATCAATATACACCGATCTAATTACCCATTGATTGACTAATGCTAAAATTATCGGCCCCATTAATCTAGCAGCCAATCATCAAGGAACTCACTTTATTTTATTAGGCTAAACTATACTTAACAGCTGAACTAAAATATGTCTAACACGTCATCAGTGTGCAAGGGCCTTTCCTCACCCGTACGCTATTCCTCAAGAGGCCGACGCAAAGATCGCAGATGCGACTGCTGTATTTTTGAACTCTCTGTTTTCGTGCCGATCAGTTCATGCAATGAAGCCTGTGGTACTTTGCGCCTACCAGTTCCGAGTAGACGCGCTGATCCCATGGTTCAGCCATCATCATGTTGCAGCATCAGGGAGCTTCTAGTTGTCTAGAACTGGCAGCGTCCCGATCAGTCGGTCATTAGTCTACAGGACCGAGAGAAAACTTCCACGGGTCCGATGAGAGCCATATGTACAGCAAACCATCGCTGTGGTGACTTAGTCCTGAATGCATCTCAATCCTAATTACTAATTACTTTCCTACTTCGTAGGCGCAAGAAAGAACAGATATGCTCGCTTTGTGAAACCAGACTAGGTAGTGTATGGGCTTTACTTGCAATCGCATATCATGGCTTATCACTACTTATTGCTGAACATGAAGCTACACTTACACAATTCAAAGCGACCGACGATGGGCATAGTGCCGCAGTCACGTACGTACACGTGTATATATAAGCACAATCGATCAGCTTTAGTGGTTTGTATACTTTATTTCCATGAAGTGAAAGTCCGACCTAAACATATGTCATGACAAAGTGTGCGGTGCAACTAGGGATGGCAATGGGTGCTCGTTACCCGCGACCCGACGGGTTTTTCTCCTATTAGGGGGAGGGTATGGGTGGAATATTGTACCCACGGATCAACTAATGGGGATAAAGGTTGACCCAATGGGTGAGCCGGGTTCGGAGACGGTTTGATAAAACCCGAACCCACCACCCGCCATCACTCATTATTCAATTTATTTATATTGTCATATTGTGCCTTGTGTTGAATACTTGCTTATGTGCTCAAGTGACTCATGACTTTGTCAACTTGATGATTTGGGTTTGAACTACAAAACATGTTTTCTGTTATTTTTCTTGTATTTGTTCAATTATGTCATTTTCTAGACAATATATATGAATTTTTACTTGCGTTACGCTCAAGTAACATTGAAATGCTTGGCAGGTAATGGATACCCGATGGGTGGATTCACCCGATGAGTTTGGGTTTGGGTTAAAATCTCCACCCGTGACTCTTATTGGGTTATCCAGCGGATGTTTTTTCTCTTCGTGGGTGTGGGTCTGAGGAGGCTAAACCCAATGGGTTTTCACCCGTTGCCATCCCTAGGTGCAACGGTCAGACTTCAGATCGAGGCTGCCATGAGTCTGATTCATTCTTTAGCATGTACTACCTCCAGGGCCGGTCCTGAGGTTTTGGTGGCCCGGGGCGAACCAAAAAATCGGGAGCCCACTATACAAAATAAAACTTTTACTTATATTATTATATATAACTTGTTACTAGTAAGACAAGTGGCATAATAAAAATATTCAGACCATATGATTTGTGCATGTTACTTTAAATTTTCTTCTAAAATTTCTAGACGTGAAGTAACTCTTAAAAAAAAATTCCGCGATGCTTTTCTTACTATATTAACTCACCTACCCATTTCCTCGTCTTTTAATTGCATGATGCATACTTTTTAGTTGACATGATCTTGCTGAAAATTAGAAAATAAATTTATCAAAATCAATTAATGGATCATGTTTTCATGCCGATATAGCAATTAGCATAGGGAAAAGATGTATATGTCCTTCGGCTGATGGCGCAACGTGACCGTGGCATCAGAACGGCGACTCGCCTGGATTGCAGCAGCGCGGGCTGCAGACTTGGCGATGGCGACCAGCAAATCGCCGATAGACTAGCGATGCATGCTCCGCGGCACATTAGCTTTGCAATACCAGTCAATTGAGTGTATTATAGATGGTGCTTATTAGGTTTTTATTAGCAAGAATTGACTGTACTCTGTTAGGCAGACAGGCTACAGGCAACAAGGTCTGCCTGAAGCTCTGTACGGTGACCCAGAGTTGGACTGAATTTTTAGCGCTACAACCCAGGTGAAGTTTTCGCTGGACCAAAGCCTTGCCTGTACCTCTCTCCATACGTACACATGCTAGGGAGGGGAGGCCCTTGGAGTCGGGGGCCCTGGGCGGCCGCCCCGCTGGCCCCCCCTCAGGGCCGGGCCTAACTACCTCCGTTCCAAATTTTTGTCATTCTAAACGTCAACAGTTTTCTTAAATTATTTTGTCATTTGGACTGATCAGCACTGAGATTTTTGTGCACCGCAAAAGCAATGAACAGGATCGAGCTGTACTGTAGGCAACACCAGGGGTATCAACAGGTTATTGTGATACACAGAGAAAGTACAAGCTAATTATCCATTGACTGACTGATTCTAAAATTATCAGACCCATTAATCTAGCAGCCAATCATCAAGGAACTCACTTTATTTTATTCGGCTAACTATACTCACTTTAACAGCTGAACTAAAGTAAGTCTAACACGTCATCTACTCATCATCTCAACAATTCAATTATGTCGTCCAAACTAGTAATTGCCAGTGAACGTGTGCAAGGGCCTCTCCTTAACTGTACGACTGCTGTATTTTTGAGCTCTCCTTGTTTTCTTGTTGATCGATCGGTTCATGACCGCTATGGTACTTTGCGCCAACCAGTTCGGAGTAGACGCGCTGATTCCGCAGTCCTGCCATAATCATGTTGCGGCATCATGGAGACTCTAGTTCTCTAGAGCTGGAAGCGTCCCGATCAGTCGGTCATTACTCTACAGGAGCAAGAAAAAACTAGCGCTGTCCGACCAGTGTCATATGTACAGCAGACCATTGTTGTGGTGACTTGGTCCCGAATGCATCTCAATCCTAATTACTTACTTTCCTACTGCGTATGCATGCGCAGGAAACAACAGACATGCTCGCTTTGTGATCGCATATCATGGCTGGTTACTACTTGTTGCTGAACATGAAGCTACACTTGACAATTTAAAGTGACCGACGATGGGCGTAGTGCCGCAGTCACGTACGTACACGTGTATATATAAGCACAACCGGTCAGCTTTAGTGGTTTGTATACTTTATTTCCATGCAGTGAAAGTCTGACCTAAACATAATAAATAATAATCGTTAGGTCATGACAAAGTGTCTGGTGCCATCAGTCAGAGTTCATATCGAGCCGTCATGAGTTTGCAGGTACTACCTCCGTTAGCTATCATGAGTTTGCATGTACTACCACCGTTAAAATACTTGTCATTCTAGACTTTAACAGTTTTCCCAAATTACTTCTCATTCTCACTTTGCATTACATCTTCTCTCTTCTCAATGCATCTTTATCTCTCTCTTCACTATTAACTTCATGTGCTTTTCCACATCTTCTTAATTCCCTTGCCTAATGCTAAAGTGACATTTATTTTGGAACGGATGTAGTAATATATAGTGAATAGAGATTTTTCTACAGTCATAACAAAAGCATGCTTTATTGCCATTGCACCGTACACTTATCACGCTGTAGTACAGGGCCGCCTTTTATCATCAGTTGCACGACCATAGTGCTTCAGCCATACCGCGGCAAGGGTCCGCAACCTTGATTGGAACGAACGACAATCATCGGCAGTAATAGAGTATCTTTTACATGCCATCATTATGTTAGATAATCTTGTTGTTTTGCATTAGGAGCATCTTTAGTTTTGTGTATGCATAGGTGACCCTTAGGGTCGCCTACAACCCTCTTTAGTTCAATCAAATGAACTAGTTTTTCAAAATGAGCTCTCATATTGAAAAACTAGTTCATTTGGTTGAACTAAAAAGGATCGGAATGTACTCTAAAAGGCACCTATTTTCAGCCCAGTTTGTAATAGGCTAGTCCATGTGAGAAGAGTGCGTGCTGCATAGCGTTGTGGCAAATCATAAGTGAGTAGTGAGGTGATTGCCAAGCCAGGAGGTAAGGGCATGCCGGTGTTCATGAAGTCAGTCATGCAGAGAATTTGCGGCCAGCAGTGGCCAAGTGAACGTTCAAGCGCAGGCGGTGGACCTTACCTCTTGGCCGCTGCTGGACGTTCATGCAAAGATGGAGGAGTATCTGTGAGTTTGTGGGACGTGTTCCAGAAACTCGATCGTGTCTAGGATTTACCGGCTGTCCGGTTCTTGCGGCTAGTTGAGCACGCCGCAAGGAACGCCCTGCCTAGTTTGTTAGCCTAGCCAGCGTGTGTATCTTTAAATATCAGTCCATCTAATCAGTTTGGGTTAATCTTTAAGTGACAGCTGATGCGGGGCATAATCGTGTTGCAGTCACGTACACAACTGAATGGTTTCGATCAGCTTGTCTACTTTAATTAGTGCTTGGCCATAATCTCTTATTGGATATCTTGCAACAGTTGTTGTTTAGATAATGACACAGTCTTGGAAACATGACCTTAACCTTCGCTTTCTCTACATTGTAAGATATCACAAAAGGATTCTTGAAGACTTACACGGTCCTGAATTAAATATTTTAAAGTCTGAATAAGCTAGGTTCTTGAAGAAAACGTTTCTTGATAGTCAATGAATCAAACATTTGGATGAAAAATCAGTCCAAAACAACAAGTGATGGCTTCCGTTGCTGCAAACAACAGCGCCAGATTGTTGGACACCTTTGACACTATAAAGCCCAATGCCAGCTATGGCTCCTGCTTTCTCACCACCTTCTGCGCCAGCTCGTTCACCCAACAGAGCGAGACGAACATGCAATAAGCGTTGATAGGTCATGGCGTTGATCTGAAGGAAAGGAGATATAGGGTACACCAGCATAGTTCTTGTATCCAGTTGTCCATTCTCTGTCTGCATGAAGTAAATCCTCTGCTCCGGCAACCAGATTTGTGTGGACATGATGTGGCTGCATTCCCCTGATTCTACGGTGGTTTCAACATTAGGAAAATAAACTTCTGCCACTGTCGTTTACTTAGCAACTGCATCCTGGATGCCCCTCAATCCCAGCTTCCTACCTCGCACGCATGTGTGCTTTGGAAAAACAAACGTGGCTGTGTGGCGAAGAGTTTGCTTGCATTCACATATCAGTGATCTGTAAGTGATTGTTGCCGAACATGTAGTAGACTAGGACACTGGCAATTTGATGTGCAGGACGTGAGGCATAGTAGTGCCGCAGTAACGTGCATATTTATGCTGAGTTCGATCAGCTTGTCAGATTTAGCGGTTTTCCCCATTATCATGTATCGGAGGTTTGACCCAAACATAAATCCACAATGAACCTTTCGCCACGACGGGTGGTCCACAATACTATTAAGTAAGACTACTTCTAATAGAAGTTTTATTTAAGTAAATGAGGTGCCTCATAAGCAAAGATGATAACATGTCATGAAATTTATGAGAGAGAAGAGAGTAGTGTTGCACTGTTTCTAAAATTTGCAACCCATTGACATCCACATTAGAGCCACTGGGTTTCATTTCCTGAGCTTCCCACCTAATAGGAGTGCAAGAATTAAATGCTATGGCTTGCTATGAAACTACAAAATTGGAGGGAGTTGTTTCTTTGATGGTTTCAAGTCACTTTAGAGAATGTGGTATTTCGAAAATAAAAAAATTTGGGCCTAGCCTAAGAGCACCAGTACTATCCAACATCTATTGACCTAGCTAGTTCTGTCGATACTACTGACCATTCCCACCAAAAATAACTTTGGTAGTTTGATGTAGTATTATTAAATGATTGTAATATTCGGATGAGAAGAAAAAAAATGGTCGGCGGAGTGTATTGACGGCAACACAGATCGGCTTAGTGTTATCGACAAGGAGTTTGTGTGGGCCGGCAGAATCGGGGTTGTATGCAGCGTGGATTGGGCCGGGATACTCATCTGCAAAGGGCGGCGTTCAACGGTCGGCACAGATAGGCATGTTGCAAATGTCAAATACAAAATATACTCGATCCAATACTATGAGTATAATACTAATAGTATTGTATAAAGTAAACCCCATCATAGCACTTCTGACGTGTGCCTTAATGTTTACATGCCAAAGCTAATTATCCTACCCATCGAACTAGTGTAGCCACTAGCCAATGATCAATGAACTCACTTACTTAACGAACCGTCTTTAGTACCCTAATTAATAAAACTAAGTCGACTCCATTCCTGGAGAAAGGAACAGATGCACCCTTAAGATAGATATTTCAATTCCAGTTATTATTTTCCCTTATTTCGGATGTTAAGGGATTGATGCAGCACCGCATGCGCCGCCTGCATCAACAGACTGTAGGAAGTAGACGCTCCTCTCCATCAGTTCCGTAGCGAACGTGACCTTTTTGGCAATAAGGAGCCTCTGCTTCCCTCGAGCCCGCAGCTTAACGATAAATCGGGTCATTGTTCTACAAGACAGCAAAAAATATCTGCTAAGGCAGTCTGAAATGTCAGTTCCGCTCGCAATTTTGGTTGTAACTGTGTCCCGAATGCATCTCAATCCTGAAACTCAAGACGAAACAGATTACGCTAGCTTTATGAAACCAGACACGGCACTGTGTGGATGTGACCAAGGGTTTTCCTATCATCAGACTACGCTCGCATTGTGAGACTAGAGTACAGGACATGGCAGTGTGTGTTGGTCTGGCCAAGGGCTTTCTTTGCAATTGCATATCATGGCTTGGAAGGTGAATACACCGCTTGGAAATTTAACCAGACTAGCAAGGCGCGTAGTGCCGACATTTATGAAGATTGTGGTTCGCCCTTTATCATGTACTCCATCTGTTTCAGTTTAGTTACAGGATAAAAAGGTGATGGGCCACATGAAACAATAAGGGATGAAAGTGGAGAGAGAGATAGAGATGCAGTGGAAATTAGAACTACAATTATTTTGATAAAATAATTTAATGCTACAACTGCAATTAGGTTGAAACAAAAAGAGTAGTAAAATTGTGATGTAAAAAAAAAATGTAAACTTAAATCCATAATATGAAAATCTTGTGCCTCAGAGCACTCTTGATATACAATCAATCGGCTGTGAACAAATTTATTCAAAACCCTGGAATGTACCTGTGCAAGTATTCAATGTCTGCTGTAAAAATGTTAAGATTGCTATAGAAAACATTTCACAGGCTCCAATCCATTTGTGATCTTTACAACTGATATCGCAAACAAGAGCAGCTAGGACTCCTGTGAAATAATTGGTTGTGGATTGTCCCAATTTTGGTTTAATAGTACATCCCTTTTAGTCTACAAGACGTTTTGAAAGCAGCACATCCATCAAAGAATATAATAGACCACTAGCAAGAGTGTTAAAGGGTGCATACAATAGCTTGTGCTTCTCACTCAGGAGATAGGCATCTCCTTTCTTTCCCGAGCTAGGCAGAGAATCAATATCTTCTACCTTTGTTTGTTCCATCAATGCCCTTTGGACAGGCTCACCGAAATGCGTTGAGGTGCAACAATTGACTGGACATCTAGGGGTAAAGCACTGTTTTGGTGCGGGCTGCCCGATTTTTCCATCGACCTTCCCTTTCCTCATCCGGAATTACATTTCCACTTCGGCTTCCTTACATCCTTCTTTTTCAGAACAGAAACCCTTTGTTTAGATTCTGAAAAATTGATGTTTTTAGCATTGTAGCCATACTGTAGCACACAAACAGGTCCAAGGCCCATCAAACATTCTCTTTGCGGCCCACCCTGACTCTCTAGAGTGGCTACCCCACTGCCAGTAGTAAAAAAAGATTTCAAACTAGGTTGCTAATTCCGTTTTGCAAGATTATCACACTTAAATATAAGTACCACATAAATACTTTTATCATGATAATGGAACTTTATTTTTTTCACTACCTCAAACTTCTGTTTCTTTCTACCGGAAGTCCAAAGCACAAAAAATGTAAATTCATGATGTCTTAACTCAAAAGTACTAACTAGATAGGATGCCGTGAAACCCATGCAGCCATTTTCTCGCTAGATGATGATTGGTTATTTATTGAAGTCAGTATTTTAAACAAAGTCTAGGTATCTGGCTCCTTCCCAAGATAGCGCTCTGGTACCTGCTCCTCCAAGAAGAACTTGGTAATCTAGGGTGGGCGCCCGCACAACTAGTCAAGTGCATTTGCCTATACCAGAGGATAGGGGAAGGAACTTTTTTCTCTCTCGAATACGCAGGAGGGCTGCGTATCTTTGTTTTGATAGATAGGGAAAAGCGGTTCCTTACAAACACCGCCGCCTCACTCCGAACTGAGCTGTGAGGGCCTGAACAAAAACAACAAGCGAAAAAACTGATACAAATCTGCAAAGAGGTGAGGCCTGACCACTCTTGTCACCTAACCTATGTAGGCAACACCACTTGAACAGGACCTAAACCATGCAGGCCGCGAGCTCCAGCAAAGCAACAAAGATGGTGTTCCTCACTGAAAGTTCTAAGCAGCTCGCGCATGCATGGACTGTTACCTTCAAAAACACAAGAATTACAAATGTTCCACAAAATCCATGCCCCTCGTATGATCATGGATTTGAGGCCCTTCTTCTTGTCTTTTGACACCTTCTTTACAGCCTTGTTTCACCAGCTAGCAAAAGAGGCCTGATGCTGACCAGGAGCACAATGATGCAAGTTTAGATGTTGCAACACGTTGAACCAAAATTCCCGAGCAAAAACGCAGGTGGTGAGCAGTGCGGGATGTCCTCATCAACTTGATTGCAGAATGGACATTGTTCGGGGTGAGGCATGTCTCTTTTAGCCAGCCGGTCCGCAGTCCAACATCTATTTCGAACTTCCAACCAAAGAAACACTTTGCATTTGGCCGTCGCCTATGACTTCCAAATTCTCCTCCATGGTTCAAAAATTACCTTCCTGTGTTAAAGAAAGCACGCTAGGCAGATTTTGATGTGTACTGTCCTGAACCATCAAATCTCCATTTACAGAGGTCTTCATCTTAATTGAGAGCTATATCTTGTATGATATCCTAGAGTTGGAAATACTCAAAAAGACCAATGTGTCATTTTTTATAGCTTCGCTTACCAATCGCTGTTTCCGGGTTTCCACAGGGACAACAGATGTAACAGAAGGAGCAAGTTCAGATATAGAGCAGCCGAATAACCATTTGTGAGACCAAAAAAGAGTGCCAGATCCATTTCCCACTGTTGTTTCCACAGAAATAGAGAAGAGGGCCGCTGCATTATGATTAATATTGATCTGCATAGTAGACCAAGGCCGGTTGAGGTCTGTTTTCTTGAACCACAACCAACGAATTTGTAAAGTCCAACTTGTGATTTCCAAGTTAGGAATGCCCAAGCCACCATCTTCAAGTGGCATACATACTTTGTCCCATGAAACCCGACATGAGCCCCCATTAGTCTGTTCACAGCTTTTCCAAAGAAAGCCCCTCCGAAATTTATTGACAGCCTTGATAAACCATTTCAGGACGTTGATAGCAATTAAGATGTAAATGGGTATAGCAGAAAGCACAAAGCGCACCCAAGTGACTAGACCAGCCATGTTCGTTAGAGAGGTTTTCCAGCCTGGCATTTTATGTCCAATCTTCTCAATCCAAGGAATAAGGTTAGTCTTTCTGAGCTTCTTGTTTGATATGGGCAGTCCCAAATAAGATTGATATGGGCAGTCCCAAATAAGACTGACTCCAACAATGTATTGCATATCGGAGAGGCATATGGGAGTTTGGATGGCGTCTACCGAAGAGGATCCATATCTCGTTGTCTCCAACAACGCGAAAGGCATACCATCTCCCTCCCCGCCCGCGCCGCCCTCCGCCACCCGCGTCGGCGCCCATCCCTCGCCTCGGAGCTCTCCAAGCTTGCTCTCCCCGGAGCTCCGCCCGCGACATCCCGTCCCCAAGCTTGCTCTCCCCGGTTCTCCTCACCCTCGACGCCGTCCGCTTCACCTGGCCACCACGACGCCGTCCGCTTCGCCCCGGCCTCGGGCCCGGCCGCGGCGGCGCTGATGCGCGAGCCGCACGGGTAGCAGACACTGCCGCACCGCCGTCGCCCCTTGCGTGCCACGAACTGCTGCAGGCCTGCGGCCCTCCTCACCGCCCCGCCGCCGGCTCCACGCGACGCGCCGGGGGCCTGAGCGCGACGCGAGCGTCGCCACGCCCACTCCGCGCCGCGCCGCCGCCTCCTCCACTCGACGCGCCGGGGGCCCGCCACGTGCGCTCGCCTCCAGGTCAGGCTGCGCCGCGCCGCGCCGCCGTCCTCCCAGCGAGCTCGCGCGGGCTCGTGCCGTCCCCGCCTCCCCCCGCCGCCCGCCTCCACGCCAGGCCGCCCGCCGCGCACGTCGGCAGCCCAGCCTCCCCGTGACGCGCCCCCTCCTCCTCCCCGCGAGCTCGCGCCGGTGGCCCTGCCTCCCCGCAACGTGCCGCCGCCCGCCTCCACGCCGTGCAGCGCCACCCCGCCCGCCACACGCCTCCGTTTTCCTTCAGCCTTCCCCACCAAAAATCCAATCGATTCGGCCGTCTCTCCCCCAGAATCCCCACTTGCTGCAGCCCACCACTTGCAGCTTGTTGAATTCCTCTGGAATTCGAGGTCGGTTCCTCCAATTCTTGCCACCACTTGCCAGGTCGGGTCCTCCAATTCTTGCAGCTTGATGAAGATTGGGGATTCGAGGCTTGGGAGGAGCGCAGGCGCGGCAGCGGGGGTGCCGCGACGGGAGCAGGACGAGTGGCGGCCGCGCGTCGACGCGTGCAGGGCGGGGTGCGGAGGCGGGAGTGGGCGGGCGCAGTTGCCGCAAATGCATTTCGAGGAGAGAGGTGGTCTTTTTTTGGATGCTCTCTCTCTTCAAAGGCAAAAATGCCTCCTCCATTGCCTATTCTGTTGGAGACATTTTTGCTGATGCATACTGCTGATTGCTATGCATATATGGCTTTGCATGTTGCTGTTGAAGTCAGTCTTACACGGAAAGCTGGCCTGAGTGCAAGGCATTGTTTCAGCAACTAGTTCTGATTGGAAATAATCGCACCTGATGGGTTTGTAATAACGGACAACTATTGCTAAGTTTGAGCTAAATGCTCAAGATTGGTTGGTGTTAAAGTTTATTGACTTGTTGGTGCGCGGTGCTATTTAGTATTGAAGTGAGTTCATTGATAATACATCATTTGCTATGAGATAGAATTCATCTCAAAGTGGAGCTAGTTGGAATATGATCCCAATTATAGACCTTCCTGGTGATGCCTAGAAGGTGAGAGATGAAATCCTCTCACGTTACATGTTATTGTTTGCCATTTAGAAAACTCTCATATAGTGAATATATATATTACAATTGCAGGACATAGGTGCCCGTGGTTTTCTCCTTGAGGGTTTTCCACATAAAATCTGTATCTCGTTTCAATGTTATTTACCCATTATTTGCTAACAGATCAGCCTGTTGCACATGTCAATACAAAATATACTCGATCAAATACTATGAGTATGTTATAGTTTAAAAGTCCAAATGCGCATCTGGCCTGTGCCTTGATGTTCACAGGCCAAAGCTAATTATCCTACCCATTGAACTAGTAGCCAATGATCAATGAACTCACGTATTTCTTACTCAACGAACCATCCAATGGTATTTAACATCCAGAACCCTAATCAAACTAAGTCTATCCACATTACTGGAGAATGGAAAGCATCTCGGATGCACGCTTAAGATAGATATTTCAGTTCTAGTTACTATTTTTTCTTGTTTTTTCTGCCTCGGCGTTAAAAAAGAAAACAAAAGTACAGGCTACCACACATGCATCAGTTTCAGGTACTGAAACAGCTTTCCTATTCGTCGCTTGCACCAAAAGACTGTAGGAATTAGAAGCTCCTTTCCCTAAGTTCCGTTGCTGTCGTGACCTTTGTGTGGCAATATATATGGAGCCTTTGCTCCCTAGAGCCCGCAGCGTCAAGATCAATCGGGTCACTGTTTTTATTACATGACATCAGATAACATCTGCAAAGGTGGTCTCAAGTGTCAGTGCCGCTCGTAGTTTTGGTTGTAACTGTGTCCCGAATGCATCTCAATCCTGAAACTCAAAGACCAAACAGACTATGCTAGCTTTGTGAAACCACACATGGTACTGTGTGGATGCGACCAAGGGCTTTGTTATCATTTGACTACGGTCGTGTTGTTAAACCAGAGTACCAGACATGACTGTGTTGATCTGGCCAAGGGCTTTCTTTGTAATGGCATATCATGGCTTGGAATGTGAATACACCGCTTGAAAATAATGTGACTGGGGAGGCGCATATATATATATAGTGCCGGTGTCACATGCGTGTTATGAAGATTCGATCAGCTTGTCAGCTTTAGTGCTTCACCCTTTATCATGTACTCCTTCTATTTTAGTTTGTTTACAGTTCTTGCTTTGAGCATGTGACTTAAGGAGGGATGAACAAGGTGATGGGCATAGGAAAAATAAGGGACGAAAGTGGAGAGAAAGATAGAGATGTATTGGAAAATTAGAATTACAACTATGTTGAAAAAAATTTGAATGCTACAACTGCAATTAGGTTGAAACAAAAGGACTAGTAATAGTGTGATGTACTTAAATCGATAATATAAAAACCTTGGGTCGTTCCAGGTGTACATATCAGACATGAGAGGCTGCCATGAGTTTATACATTCATCAGGATGTAGGTACTAGCGAAAAGAAATGCCCATACAAAGCGTTTTCTATTTCATTGTCACTGCACGTATGCACCATGATGAACCTGCTACCGATGTACACTGGACTGCTAGACTGTTTTTCATTGACTAGATGCCTGAACATAGGACTGCAAATTTAACATAGCTGGCGATACCATGATAAAGGTCCAAGATCTGGATCACAACGAAACGACACCACATGCAGTGATGGACTACCTCTTACCATTGATGAAGCGAACGATAAATGAATTAGCTTAAGCTCGACCTTTTTTTTCCGTTAAGGAAAAAAAAAGAATACTCGGCCAATCTAGGAGGTACTATATGGCTTTTAATTAAGAAGAAGAAACGGCCATCTAAATGATAGTCAAAAAGAACCTGAGGCACCATTAACCAACAGAGCTAAGCATGCGTTTTCTTGTTTGCCCTCTGGCAATTTATTAACTAAAGGCAATGTTGTGCTTGATAGGTCATTGTCGTCCACGCGGGGATGGCATCCTGACTTATGGTATTGGCTTGTCTGATGCGTTTGTGGCCTAGATGTGAGGAGGCGCCATTAGTTGTTCCGGCCCACTGTTGCCTGCCATCTCTGTACCAGACTCCTGTGAGTATGCTAAACAATCGAACTCTCACCGATCTCAAGCTCCTTGACCTTGAGTGTGCCCCCATATGAGCGCCCTACTGACACTAGAACAGTTAAGGAACGCAACAACGAGTATCGGTACTGGAAACAATGATATCTCAAGCTAGGGGGTGGGTGGAGAGAGATGGGGTCGGCGGCGAAGGCTGGCCGCTAGACTTGAGATCTCGTGTCAGCCATGGATTCCTCCGTCAACACCTTCTGCACCGGGTGGACAAGCTGCACGCGTCCGTGGGTCGCGGTATGCAGGAAAGCCATGTGGATCAGCACGTATATCACGTACCTTTTCTGTCCAAAATAATTAGAGCCGGTAGCAGCTGGATCCTAATTAACAGTCCAATATTCAAACTTTGTGTAACGGCGCGCGGATCTTTGCTTCCACGCCAATGCTCTCCTGATGAAATCAACACATCTCGGATGCCACTGTTTGGAAACCTACCCCTTCTTCGGATGGCGTATTTGTGTTGACACTAGCCCGTCAACCCGTGCAACAGTTGCACGGGCTAGCAATTTAAACATATTATAGTTAAGCTTAAGATGCATAAGTGCTACATGGATTCCTACTGCTCTACATGGAGTCCTTATAGTAGTACCGCTATTACGACTTTAGGGTCTGAAAAATTGTACCACCAGCAACAGAGTCATGTTGTAAATTTTGTACCAATCACAAATAATAAAACTACTCATAAGATATACTC
The DNA here is from genome assembly GCA_012490785.1 of Eragrostis nindensis. Taxonomy (NCBI): domain Eukaryota; kingdom Viridiplantae; phylum Streptophyta; class Magnoliopsida; order Poales; family Poaceae; genus Eragrostis; species Eragrostis nindensis. Next base: position 100,004 of record JAAXCT010000307.1, on the reverse strand, counting down.
TTTGACTCACTATATTGTAATCATAGGTCAGTATATTTACATTGCACAGATCATACTATCCAAACTTATGGCAACAATAATTTTTATTACATATTGACACTAAATTTAATAAGGTAAATATTCTTTCAATTTTCCTTTCTGATGTTTCTTTTGCCTTCTTTACCCTCTCTGATTCGTATAATGCAATGCAAATTAGACATCACCCATGCTACTGCAAAGCTTGATGTATTGTTCAGAATAGAACGATTGTGCACCCATCTATAACAGACTAAGGCTACAATATATTCTACTACTTTAATTTTATTAAATATAGAACTAATTTCTTTTGATTACTTTATCCTTTCTAAAAAATTTAACAAAACTTTTTCAAGGAGCCCGCCCTTGTTTACCGTTTTACAAATTAAAATTCCTAAACTTCTTTCCATAGAAAAATGAAAATTCCTATCTTTTTTCACATATAGTAACTTCTCTCCCGACCTACTAAGATTAGTAATATTCTTGTTTTATATGACATTTATCACTTCTGTATTATTTAAGTCACAAACACAGATTTTATTCTACGCATATTTTACTAAGAATGTTAGTTCTGGTGTACATCCTCGTTCAAATAAATTGTATCCTTAATGCAGCTTACATACATTTCTCGCAATTCAAAGTTACATGATAATACCAAAATGTAGAACATATAGCATTTTCTAGGCATGCCTTTCCAAATATGTTATGAGATAATACCAGAGTGTAGTAATAAATGACATTATATTATGTAGCGATATATCATTTCAAGTAGGAATATTTATATGAATAAAATGTAAATAAGAATTACCAAGGGGCAGGGAGTTGCGTATCCGTCAAGCCTATATTTTGTGGAAGCTAAAAAGTTAGCAAGGAGAAAAAATAATTGATCAAAACTTCCTTTCACCCACTGCATCAAACTTCCTTTCATCCACTCGTGTCTGTTAAAGAAGCCAACAGAGGAATAACCTGAAACGGCAATGTGACAAGGGACATGACAAACTTTACTCATTAATATAGTACATATCTAAAGTATACGTACGTAGTAGCACAAGAACATTTTGTAGCACTGCGGGGAGAAAGCTGAAGCTACAGTAAAACCTTGGATAAGAGAAGGAGCACATGTCAAGGTCACCATGTAACGCGAATAAAAACAAATCTGAAGAAGTGTTTAACTCTTCACAATATGTTATCTAACAATCGATAGACTCCCTCATTTCAACATAGTAATGAGAAGGAAAAAGGAAAACGTGTAAAGCTCACTGAGTTAGGAAAAACCTATATGGAAAATTAAAATACATAGTGGTGCTTCAACACACAATGTCTACCTTAATACACCAAAAAGTGGCAAAATTATATATAAAGCATTTGACAATCTAATGAGACCAACTAATTTGAGAAAGTAGTGAAAAGGAAAAATTTGAGTTAAGCCAATGAGAAAATAATTGAAAAGGGTTTAATAATTTTCTGTGGCACAATATATAGTCGATATAGAAGAAAAGAAAATCCTCTCATGGAAATAAAACTGATTGTCACAGAAACAGTTGAAAGAATTTTATCAAGTAGTGGACAAAAATATTTCAGAGATCTCGTGATTTTTCAGTCTGTATGTCTAAACTGCATGTAGTGAGTTTCTCAAGGAAATGGGAGTTGTTTCACTTAATTTAATAGAAAATACATTTCATAGTAAGTAAAAAAACTTAAAATAGTGTGCTAGAAGCAAGACTAAGCTTCAAAGGACATGCTGAATCCATAATACGTAAACTCACTCAAATAACTGCTTAACAACTTAAAACATTAATAGATACAATATGAGCTCTATTGCGCATTCAACTATGACTCCAATTCTCCTTCTCATTCATCGATACACAGTAAACCATGCACACATAAATCATATGTTATTAAAAAGAACGAACATAGCTCTCAGATGCAATTTACTTATAACAAAACACTACACCCACATGCTTTTAAGCAATGCATGTCCAACTGTCAGTTGTTAGAAAGACTTTCTAGCTAGTAATATAAAACTTTGAGCCAAAAGAAAATTATGGTTTCTGCTTCAGTGAACCATAGAGCAATTAAATATTATATTGATGACTCAAATAGTTTGATTGATGTGCTAGCGTTGAACCTGACTGTAGTAGTACCCAATAAATCTAGCTGGCTTGCTCCATTTGAATCCAACATACTCTGTAGTACCCAGTAGTCTTTCAAACCTTTTCTTGCAGATCCAGTCCAGATTAGAAAAGGAAACTAAAGTCAGACTATCAAGATCTCACAAAAAGTAGGGCAGAATACCTTGTTGCATAGATTATGCCATTGATGGTCGCACTTGAGGTAGTTAGCATCATCCCATAGCTGATTGCATACGGACGTGACAAATGATAGCAGGCAAGCGAGAGATTAGAGGTCTAATTTATGCTGACTGTCCTTTACCTCGAATTAACGGAGAAGCGCGGGGGGGGGGGGGGGGGGGGGGGGGGGGGGGGGGGGGGGGGGGATAGACCTTGTGCAGGTTCTATTCTTGTCTTCCTGTATCGCATACCTAAAATATACATCCTCAATTCTTGAACTTTTATCTCCTGCGCTGCACCTCCCTTGCAAGAACAGGTGACGAACTGACGATGGCTCTTACAGACATGCAGTGAACGTGAAACAACAACAGTTTTGAATCACGTACACAATAGCGCCCGAAAGTGGTAGAAAAGATAGAGGAGATTACGGAGATGACGATTTTCAGTCTTGGTAGATTGAATCGGCAGTGACGATGGTTTCGGGTTCGCCAAGGCCGAGCGCAGGCAGTTTTGCGCTCCTCCATGCAGCCTGACCGCATCCTCCTCTGCTTCTTCATGGTATGGGTGTTAGAACGGTGATCTGCTAGCAAATTCTTTGAGGAACAACCAAGAGGATGACAGGATCGAGGGAGGCGGAGAGGAGATGCAAGGAGAACGCTGGAAAGATGAAGCGGCATCAATGCTTGGCGGCTAGGGTAAGGTGGGTAGAAGTACGTGGGCTTTTAGTTGTTGATCAACGGTTATGGTTTAGCATCCAAATCGACGGATAGATGTTTTACTTTTTTCTGGTAATTTCTAGGATTTTCCACCGATTAATATGGATGCACCAAAAGGAGCCTCCAATTAGTAAATATACTAGGTGATTCCCCGCGCGGTGCTTCGGGAATTGCAAAAGTGGTATTAAAGAGATGGTTGAAATGATTCTTCATTTTTTTTAAGATACATAGAGCTGTCATGATACTACAATAGAACCAAAATTGGCATCTATACATGTGAAATAATTATCAACAAAGTCGCAAAAGTTTGGCAAACCTGCACTAAGGAAATGAAGCACAATTCTGACCATGGAGTTGAGCATTTTATATATTTTTCTGAAGACTTTTTATTTAGCATTCTGGATCTCCTACTCTAGGCCCATTAAAAACATGAGTGGATTTGAGTGAAACAACAAAAGCAATACCGGGAGTTAGGATTGATGGGTAAACCAAAGAAAAGAAGAGGAAACATATATTAGAATGGGCACTTTCGTTTTTAACAAAAAGGAACATAATTGTAATGCTAAAGAACAAAAAGCATCGGACTATGTTATCCTATATATGATTTCGCGGATGCATCATGGTCGTTTATTTCGAATTTTCTGTTAAAACAACTGCTATGCAGTGCAAAGCTGTAACACCCCACATATTTACCAACCTGGAGGCTACCGCAAACCACACAAAAATCCTACTAAGTATATTACTTATTTGAAAATCCAGCAGAATCGTCCCCGTAATCTCTTGTACCCGCGGACACACAATCTATATAATCCAACAATCATCAATAAGCAACTATCAACCAGCAAGCCCTAGAATAATAACTGTTCACCACAAGCATATGACAATCTCGACGAATCAATAAATACCCAAAAGTTCAGTAAAACTAATTAAACGTGAAGGTGTATGTGTGCTCAAAAGAATATGCTACTCCCATCCAATGCTTGCGTCGATCAACGGGTACCTAAAACCAAATGTGACACAAGAGTGAGTAAAAACACTCTGCAAGTACAGTTGGAGCTAGAAGAATGAATACAATTTGACAAAAGGCAAAAGACAAAGAAAAGTGAACTCTTGAAATGAACATCCAATGGAATAGTAGTTTCCGTCTGAAACGGACAACACTTGAATACATCCTTTGCATTTACCGGTAAAGCCGAGCAAGTGGGGCCAGCACTTACTCATAGGAACATGAATATAAGAACCAACTTACACATCCGGATCGACCGGAACATGAATAATATGTAAATGAAAACTCGAAACTTGAAGGAACATTATTCATGGAACAATCAAATGAAAGACAACTCGAATGAATTGAACAAAGCAGAAAAATAATGAAGCATATATCATCACACAAGCCCGTCATGCACTTGCCTTAACCTCGGCGAGACGTTGACGGTATGCCCTTAACATCGGAGCTCTCAAGACCTGTAAGTAAAAACTACTCTTAGAAGCTACCTCGGCGTACATACGACCTATTTCTCTGAATATCAAAACGATTCCCTTAACCAAGCTAAAATAAGCTAATTCACCCGCTAACTGAAATCCATCCGAAGTTCTGAACTGCTCACTGTTCTGCCCATAACTTTTAATTTTCTAAACCAAATGCTGCAAATGAATGCATTCTGGACATCTACAGAGAATTTCCTACAACTTTCGTAATAGCAAGATTTGCTAAATAATCATCTAATTGTGCCGAAAATAAATAATCAGAAAACTGTGTAAACTAGGATTTCCTGAACCATCAGTACTGAAATTATGATTTCTCCCTAACCGTTTATCAGAATTGTGTGAGACCAGCGCTGTCGGAAAGATAAAAATATTATCTACAACTTTCATATTGGCGCATGGTCGAATTCCTAACCAATAAATACCAGTTTTGAAAACAAACTGTCAGATAGAAACTGAAGTCCCCAATCTCAACCTAATATCAAATCTGACCATTCAGAACTGAGCTACGGGCTAGTTAACAAATATCACTGCAGCGTAGATCAAAGAATTCATACAAAGAAGATCCAATCCACGAATCCCCCTATTTTCCCCCCTTCTTCCCTGCTGCCCTTTGCTTCCCCTGCAGTTCAACGACAGCGGCTGCTTATAGCACTGCGCAGGACCAAAACAGCACAGCAATGTGCCCAGCAGGGCGCCCCTTACCTTCTACCTCCCTGGCTCCCTTGGACTGAAGCAGTAGCAAGCAGCAATGCAACTAGAGGCAGAAGAGAAAAGGCAGGAGGCGGCGTGGTCATGGAGTCGGGTGGAGGCGGCGCTGGAAAAGAAAGGACGAACAGAGGAGTTCGTTTGCTATTAGAATAGGAAACCTAACCCAAATCCGAAGGTCCATATTACTCTAATCACCACAAATCCTTCCGGCATCCGAATCATGCGTATGAGTAGTCAAACGGATTCGTTTCGACGAGCTCTACGCATCTACGGTATCTGATCGTCCATCCGAGCAACGGATCAAAAAGTCAAATTTTAGTGAACTCTGGAGTCTTTTGTGTCATTTATTTTTTATATTTATTTATTTATGGTTAAATACTTGAGATATTACAAAAGCCATCATGGTCGTGCAAGCCATATAGCGCTACCACTTGGCAGAGGAGGAGGCAAATGGACCTAGCATGACTGGGCTGATCCAAATTGTCTAATTTGACATTGGCCTTCTATTTTACACGAATGCACCGCTGGGCAAATGGAGGTAATTTCGTCAAGCAAGTTGTGTTGACAAAAGTAGCTAGTAAACAAATTATTGACGGATTTAGCACTGCAAAGAAGAACGAAAAATATCAATAATACCATGTAGCCATTGCAACTGCACGTTGGAGCAAAACATGCTTTGACCATTTTATTACTAATATACATAAAGTGAAAAGAGGAAGCTGTGATTATACCAGCTATTCACAACTAAATTAAATCAGAGTAGAAAAAATTGAATTCCATAGAGAAATCAATGCCTGAAGATTTGTACATATATTTGACTGGGTAGTAAAAATGAGCACCAAAACTGGGCTAAATAGGAGCACGACGCTGTGCACACCCACCTGCAAAAACAACCGAAACCAACAAATATGCAAGAGGATGGCACATCGAAGGCGATTGGCCGCGGCATTTGGCCGCTGCAGAATATTTCAGACAACGATGATATAGATTATGAGAAAACTAATCGACTGCTTGGTTGAAAGATGTATATATATGAAACAGTCACACTACTCACGTAATGGGTTTCTAGAGAGGAAAAGACATTGAGTAATTATTAAAATGAATGTGCTTTGTAAGCAACGGGCATGCATGCTGCATAATGGTGCAATAGTGTAATGGTTTTATTTCGGTTATTGCAATATTAAACTTCATTATGATATTAATGGGCAGTGGATATGTTGAGTGGAAGCTGAAATGTGCATTTAAGGATTGCAGCAGGCGTACAAAAATGAAGAAATGATCTAACGGTGAGGAATAAGAGATCATGCACAATCTGATGGCTAAAACAATAGTGATGATGTGGCTGCACCACAGAAGAGAGAAATAGAAGTTAATGACTCTTAGTTGAGGAAGAGTAGATAAGATAGTGTGGCTTCAGTCATTTGTGCGCCTGCATGTGCCGTATCCGTGAGTGTAGCAAATCCGGCATTTTCATTTGGCTAACCATTTGAAGCTGCAACAGCCACATTTGTTTCTGCACCGAGAAAGTAAACTCCGTTGAGTGCATCTCACGTACTCCCTCCGTTCAGAATTATATGACGTTTTGGCTTCGGACATGGAGATTAAGAAGTAAAAAGGTGGGTGCACGGAAAACAAGGAGGAGAGAGATAGAGATAGAGATGTATGGTGAAGAGAGAAAGGTGCATTGGGAAGCGAGGATGTCTTATAATTTGAGAAAGTTTGATAAAGCTAAAGTGTCTTATAATTTGGAATGGAAGGAGTAGCAATTACATCCCGGATGCCTCTCCATCCTAAATTTCCTACTGCACGTCCGTGTTTTGGAAAATCAAACGTGGCACTGTGGACGGGAGTTGCGAGCTTCCCTTGCAATAGAATGTCATGGCTGTTCCTTATATTCCTTAATATAAGGAACGGAATTTGAAGTGCAAGACGGCATATATATGTAATAGTGCCCTGGTAACGTGCACATGTATGCAGATTCGATCAGCAGCAGTGACGCTACCATCACCAGCTATGTACACAGTATCATTTTCTTCGGCTCTTGGCCGAAACTGGTAATGTGGTTCTTTTCCACTGCTGTTATTTATTAACATATTTTTAATTACCTTTTAATTAATAAGTGCCTTTTTTTTGACACAAACCAACAAATGTTCGAAAACGTCCATTATGAGACACGAGTTCAAAAACATAGCTGCTGATGGTAAAGTAGACACTTTCTCAAATACATACTTCCTCCGTTTTTAATTATATAACACCTTGATTTTTTTTTTGCGAACACACCTTGATTTTTTTGTTGAACATAACCAACAATATATATTTAAATAATTACTTTTCGAATGCGAAATGAATATCATTGGATTTATCATAAAAACACTTTAAGGTTAACTTATACACCTAGCTATTGATACAAAATTTATAGATAAGACGAATGGTCAAAGTAACGAAAAAAGTCAATGGTGTCATATATTAAAAGACGGAGAGAGTAGATGCTACCATCATCTTCTATACATTATACTATATTACGGAAGTATTCTTGAAGTTAATTTTATACATGTGACCTACAAGGTCCTGAATTAAATATTTTAAAGTATGAATATGGTTCTTGAAGAAGAAGGTTCTTGATACAATCAGGTTCAAATATTTGACAGAAAATAGGCCCAAAACTACAAGTGATGTATTCTGTGGCTGCAAACTGCAGCGCCAGGCTGCACTACACTTTCACACGAAAGCCCAATTAGTACAGCTGTGGCGTTGATCTGCAGGATAAGGTAGTGCTAAATAGGTGTTTCTCTACTGGAGTTCCATTCCCGTCATGAGCGTCACGAGCAATCGGATCACTATTATAGAAAACAAAGAATTTAATTAACCAAAGACATCTCAATCATCAGTCCACCCTGATATTATTGTTGGAACTAGGTCCCGAATGCATCTCAATCCAAACACGAAGAATTATCTTTGCGTGCTTTACAAAACAAGATTTCGTGGGTACATTTGCACCCAACAGCATTAACCTAGCTTTGCCCCTGTGTGTAGGGGTGTCATATCATGGTTTGGAATTTGAAGACACACTGGGCAACTTAAGGTGACTGAGGAGGTAGTAAGTACCGGGGTCTCGTGCACCTAAATGAAGATTCAATCAGCTGGTGAGCTTTTGTGGTTCCCCATTTTAGGATGTATAGTGCAAGTCTTAACCAAACATAAATTCACAATAAACCTTAAGGCTATGACATATGCAACGATCGGGACATCAGAGGCTGCCATGAGTTTAAAAAGAGTTTATACATTCATATATAGAGAAAAGATGCTCTCCCGCAGTCATAACAAAGCTTCTCTATTATATTCCCACTGCTGCCGCATCATCACTCCTAACTCGACACACTGGAGTACTGGATTACTACTCTGTTCTCAAATGAAACAAAGAAGGGGGGTACATACCGTTCGTGAAGGGAAAGTAAGTGGTATCAGCTTAAGCTCAGCCTCTTCTTTCATTTAGCTAGGCAATAACCGAAAAAAATATTGGACCAAGTAAGAGAACTTCATAAATGAAAAAAAGAAGGGGGTACATACAGGGCCGGTCCTGAGATTTTCGTGGCCCGGGGCGAATCCCAAAGTCGAGGCCCCCTTCATATAAAAAAAATAACTATATCTATATATCAAATTTTGCTAGTAAAAACTAATTGGATATAAAGAAAAATCTTATGAAATGATTTATACATAATACATTCAATTTTTATGTACTCAAAAATCTTTATTGACATCAAGGTTCCATAAAGTTCTCGTAGTACTCTCAAACAAAACGTCGATGGCTCCTTTCTCTTACTCGTTTCATTCTTTTTTTTTTTCACAGCCTGATGCATACTTCTAGTTTACATGATCTCATTGAAAATTAACATATCCATGAAAACCAATCAATCAATGTAGAATACGAACTTCCTTAATTAAGCAGACGGACAGAATCGAGTTCCAGCTAGACAGGACGCGATGCGATGGCGCCCGGAGGCACGACGACTCGCCTGAACTGCGGCATTGAGTCATCACAGAGATATCAATTGTGGCTTCGACTTGTTTAGGTGTGTGTCGCAGAAGAGAATTGATGATTGCCGTATTAGCTCTGGATGACAGGGAAGCCGGCCAAATATTAGACAGGGAGGAACCATAGGCCTGCTTATACATCTACGTATATACAAGCTAGGAGAGGGGCCCTTTGGATTCGGGGGCCCAGGGCGGCCGCCCCGCTGGCCCCCCTCCAGGGCTGGGCCTGGGTACATACCTTTCGTGAAGGGAAAGTAAATGGAATCAACTTAAGCTCAGCCTCTTCTTTCATTTAGCTTTTTTTTTTTGAGCATGTCTTCTTTCATTTAGCTAGGCGATAACCGAAAAGAATATTGGACCAAGCAAGAGAACTTCGTAAAAGTAGCATGAATCCCAAAGCCTTCTTATATAGTTATTAATTTTGTTATCAATCCATGCATTGGGCCCAGCGCAGCCAGCCCACCGGTCTTACGTATGTGCTCGTCGTCCCATACCGGGTTGGATTCCTCCCCCGCTGGGTATCACAAAGATTAATGTCGATGCTGCAATATCCAAGAATGCGAGCTTAGCGCAATAGCTGCAATAGTTCGTGATGACAGCGGTGTGTTCTTGGGCGCATCCGCAGTTGTGATGGAAGGTGTGACGGATCCGGAGGTGGCAGAGGCGTTAGCATGCAGAGAGGGAATGGCACTTGCAGCTGATCTTGTTCTTCAGAAATTCAGGCTAGCAAGTGACTGCGCATCTGTCATCAAGAATATCCAAGGAGCTGGATTCGGTGTGTATGGCCAGATCATGAGAGAGATCAATGCAAGAAGGAAAGACTTCACTTCGGTGGAGTTTAGTCATGAAAATAGGAGATCCAATGTTGACGCACATGCTCTTGCTAGGAGCTCTATTTACAGCAATTTTGGTAGGCATGTGTGGTTCATAAGACCACCTGATGGTATTTGTAATTCCTACTCTAGTAGTACAGTTAATAAAGGATGGTGATTGCTCAAAAAAAAAAAAATTCAATCGCCTACCTGAGTTTGGCACTGCGTCGGTGCTCGTGAACATTCAATCAAGCCAACCCAGACCTGAATCAAATATTGATGTGGTACTCGAGCCTGGGTTGTCGAAAGCAGCCGCAGGAGAACGTCGTTGACAACACGAGGATCGAAGAGAAGCAGGAGCAGAGCTGCAGCCATCGTAGGACGAGCGGAGATGATCTGCGGCGACTGTTTGTGGCGCCCATCGCATTTCTCGATGCGATCGATTGCCGTACAGCGGCAAGTCGAGGATGCATTTAAGATTTGCAGGCGTTGGCACCGCCGATGAACCACCTCACCGCCTGCAGCCCAGCTATTCGTTCTACCAGGTTAATGGTTTTTGTAAATACGTAAGGTATCAGCTGATCAATCAGAAGATACGTTGCAAAGGTCTGGATTGGGCTCTCCATTGAGTAGGACACACGTCGTGGACGTCAGCAGCAAGTTGCTGAGGAGGTTTCTGCTGCCTTCACAGCCACTCCTCTTCGCTTGTGAGACTACGTGTATCCTGTTGGGTTATCTCCGAACGATGCCGCAGCTCCCGGGTTTGCTCCAGCTGCATCGACATGTTCCCTACTGGCTTTTAGCTCCAAGACTGTACATTGCGGAACTTTGTTGCTAGTCTCTCAATCGGACAGGTGGTTGTCACTGGAGTTCCCAATGCCTCTCGCTCCTAATTAACTTCCTACCAGGGGTGAATGCATGAATGAAAGGAAAATGAGACGTGGTAGTGTGGTCGAGAGCTTTGCTTGCAATCGCATTTCATTATGGTTGTATAAGAAGTTCCTGCTGCGAACATGAGGTATATATAACGCCGCGGCACCGTCCACATATATGCATATTCAATCACAGCTTGTCAGATTAGGCGGTTCGCCCATCATCATGTAATGAAACTCTGATAAAAACATAAATTCGCAATGACCCTTGGTCATGGTACTACTAGTATCCATCATCTAGTGGACTAGATCTGTTAGAGCTAGTGCCTCTTCCTACCAATAACAATATAGTAGTTTGAGAAAGTGAAAACTAAAATTCCAGTTAAGGTGAAAGAATTCAACTTTTTTTTTTGGTTTCTCTCTACCAAAATTGTGTGTGGAGCGTTATTCAAGTTTCTTTTAATATCACACATCTGAATATATTTCCATCATATGTTTTCTGATTGGTTTCGAGGAACTGAGATTAAATTTTATAAAAAACTTTATATGAAGTGGAGTTTGCGCTATTTTTGCGCTACATTGTTGTGTCATAGCGACTTTGTTCTTAACAAATCACTTATACTGTTAGATCTACAGGTAAGTTTCAGGGGAACATGCTGGACAGACTTTTGGTCCCTGCTACAAAAGGAGGAACGCCTCATGCTGAAGATGGCCTGTTGTTTTATTGAAACCGGAGTCATGGAGGTCTTCCTGAATAAATGGCGTTCTCAAATAGAATTACCTACTAGCTATCTCCTTTGTTTTTGTTGAGTGAGATCGAAATATTTTGTCTTTTTAATATTGTGGATTTTCTTGTTATATGGATCGTGAGTGGGAACATAGTTTCCGTCACGGCATTCGTCATTGGATTGTTGTTGCATATTCAGCTTCTGTTATTACTGCTACTATTGTTTTCTTGATTTACCCTATTAGTCAAGGATGTTTCTCTCTTTTTTTTTGCGAGGAAGTCAAGGAAGTTTCTCTAATGGTATGCCTTTAGGAATATCTGGGACTTTAAATAACTTAATGATTGTAATCCATGCAGAGTGCTGACCACGATAGATTTTTATCTAGGCAGAAGAGTCCTCTTAATATTTATCTAGTCTTATATAAATTTCATCTTATTGAAACACAAAGAGAAAAGAGGATAGGGGATATAGGCTCATTACATAAAATGGATATGTATATAACAATATATCCATAATACATAGCAAAAAAGAAAAAAATAGTTTGTTTTGAGTTTGTAATAATGGAGAGCAAATATATTTTTGAATCATTTTCTGAAAAAATATTGCAAAAGAGAAACAACGGTCAGTGGTGTGTGTCAACGGTGATGCAGATCTGCAATGGGCTGGGTTAGCGGTATGGACAACCGCATGAATCGACGAAGGGGCCGTAAACATCACGTTGATGTTTACAGGATATGTTAAGATAACCGAGAGTGGTTAATTGGCCCCCTAATTGTCCACCCCATTACGGGCTCTATGCTATTCCTGGAGAGACCAACATCTCGGATGCCATGCCACACTGCTTTTCTCTTGGTTTACCGTTAGAAAACGGAAATAGATCAGATCAGGTATTGAAACTGATTGTTCTCTTTGCCTGAATGAAGAGGTATAGTCCAATGTAGACACTCCTCTCCCGAAGTTCCTTCGTTGTGTATGAACAGTGGTAATATGTAACGTGTAGTCCCCTTGAGCTTGCACTCTCACCATCGTGTAGTCGATAGTTTTTGTACAAGGGTAGCAAAACTAGCTGCAAGGGTGGTCTTAGTCATCAGGCAGAAAAGAATACATAGTAGTAATTAGGTCCCGAATGCATCTCAGTCCTCACGCACAAGAAGAAATAGCGTGCTTTGTGAAACTAAACTTGGAAGCCTGTGGGGGTGGCCAAGAGCTTTGCTTGAAATGGCATATCATGACTGGGAACCAACTAAACACTAAGCAACGTAAAGTGACCGAGGAGGCGCGTAGTGCCGGGGTATCGTGCTTGTATATATGGAGAGCCAATCAGCTAGTGGTTGGCCCTTTAACTATGATGAAGTAAAAGTCTGACCTACACATAAGCTCTGCTCTTTCTTTCATTTAGCAAACGAAGAGAATATTCGGCCAACATAGGAGATACTAGCTGGTTTTTAATTAAGAGAAAAAAAAGGCACCCACTGACCGACATAATGGTCAAAAGGACAGACTCTAGCACCCATTAGAGTATTAACCAACAGAGCAAGGTTTCCTTTCTCCTTTGTTTGTGCTCTGGCAAGTACATTGGAAGCGATGTTGTGGTTGAGACAAGGCCGTTGATGTCCATATAGGGAAAGGCGTCGTGGCTAGTGTGCCTGGTGGTATTGGCGTGTGTGTGGCTTCGTGGCCAAGATGCTTGAAGGCACAGGTGGATTTCTCATCGTTGTTGGCCATCTAGACGAGCCATGCCGAATACCATCTTCCCATGACGCGCGACCAAGGATGGACATGACGGACCGGCCTGATGCTGGGATAAAGGGGAACGGGAAGGCAAACCACGTAGCCCTTCTGTCTAATATGGCAAAAACTATACTCCCTCCGGCCCAATATGTAAGGGATCGGAGGACTTTTCGTAAAAAACAGCAGCAATGTGCAAAGACTAATATACCCCTCATCATTGTGCTCTTCTCTCTCTCTCTCTCCCCACGCCCCCGGTTTCCTCCAGGCTCCAGCTCGCCCCCCGTCCTCCACCTCACGCGCCCTCCACTCGACCACGTCCACCTCCGGTGCCTCGGTGACACATCCTCGTCTTAGGCGTCGTCCTCTGGCATCTCCTTCCCGTTCTTGTCTCCGGCGACGGGCTGGCGGCGACGGGCGAGCTCCGCGCGGCAGCGGCGAGATGCGAGCAGGGGAGGGCAGCGAGAAGTGCGGCTGGCCGGAGATGGGGTTGGGGGCGGAGCAGGGGACGCGGTGGGGTGAGCCGCAGCAGCAGGCAACGAGATGCGGCGGGGCGCAGGCTGGAGGCGGAGAGGATCCCGCCGCCCTGCTCCCGTGGGCTCCGTCCTTCTTCTCCAAAGTTCGCGCGACGGGCGCCGAGCTGCCCCTAGCAGCGACCGCGGCGGTGGGGGCGCGAGCAGGAGGGTTGGGGGGGGGGGGAGGGGAGGGGTGGCACTACCAGAATTTGGAATATCTTTGGCGGTGCATTATTTTAGTGACAGTCAAATGACGACCGCCACGAAAAATGGAATTTTCTTGGCAGCGTCTTCAGACCGCCACGAAAGCATTATTTTTTTGGCAGTGTCTTCGAACCGTCACAGAAACAACGTGTTTTCTTGGCGGTTACATGAACCGCCAAAGGAAAAAGCTTTTATTTTAGCGGTTAGAATGTACCGTCAAGAAAAATGCTATTTTTGTGACAGTACCGCCAAGAAAATATATATTTTCTTGGCGGTTTCCACAAACCTCTCACTGAAATAGTAACCAAAGTATTTAGAACACACAGAAATCAAGCTTGTTTAAGAACATTTGTGTATAGAATTTGCATATATGCTATGATATTTAGAAACTAATAACATTTTTTTGTACATGTCTTGTTCAGATTGTTGCAATTAACAAAGAAAGTAGGTGATATCTTAAATTGGTCTAGTTCTATGATGAATGTTTACACACTTTTTAGAATGAGCATTGCCATGAATCATGACTTTGAATGCCAATTCATGATCTTATTGTATGATTTGGAATGGAAATAGTTATCATGATTAGAACAATAATTTTTTTTTATGCTTGGAATAATTAACTGTAAGTTTAATATCTGTGGTTATCCTCCAATGTCCACTTAGCATTGCTATTCGGCACAAAAGCCTAATATGAACACTAAAAGAGCACACAGTTTCAATATGGACACGTCAAGTTATGACACAAATAGAATATGTGTGTAACAAACTGTAGAATAATTGTTTGAGAACATTAATTATATATATGCCAAATCACTTAACATGATGAAACGGTTGTTTGTCAACTCCAGTTCTTAGAATGTAATTAGATCGAATGATTATTTTCATACATCTTTATGCATATTCAGTTATTTAATCAGTTGACGTGATGAAATTGTTGTCACCGTCTAACTATTTGATAATATAACCTAGTGGAGTAATCTAGCTATACAATTTAGCCAGTTGTGCAAATTTCAATGTCTTTACATTTAGCTATGATATCTAGGTACTCAGCAATACAATTTTCCTCTCAGAAAAGAGATAATAACGTAATCAAGTATAGAACACAAACATTTTCATGTATCCAAATCAAATGCAAACTTTTTCATGCATGTCATCTGGTTGGTTTTCGATTGCAGATGTTTTATGCGGATTTTGGGAAGGAACCACCAGCTGATCTGCTAAGGCGCCTTGCGGATATTGATGCCCGTCGTCACCAGGTTCCAATATTTTACTCGTTTATCTTTTTTTTTGGAAATTCTTTTAATGTCTCTAGGTCATTGCATCTAGAGAATTGATATTGTTTGGTGGAAGAATGCCAACATGAATTACAGCCGTGAACAGGTGGCTTCCTGTTGATTAACATGGGCTTAGACCACAATCTTAGTTTAAGTAAATGGTAAGGTGTCAAAAACAATTCTGTTTGGCAAATGGGGTGCTGAGTTATTACTTAAAGAATTATATTTGTGATGTTCCCAGTGGCATTCTAATATAGTTTTTGTCTGTAAGAAGAACTTGTATGATAATCAGCCTAATTCAGTTATCTATCAGTAAGCATAACCTGCTGCATATTGAGGATGTGCCATGTCTTTTGTAGGCTCCTGGAACATCAAATGAAGTCTCTCACTCAGCTGATGACATGCACAACAATGACATGGCTGAAGATGGCATGCTTAGCGATGATGATAATGGCGGCACTGACCACTTTGGTTATGATGATGGCAATGACCACTCCGGTGATGATGATGACGGCAATGAACACATCGGTGACGAGAATGGCTGCAATAACTATGATGAGAACCATGCCTACTCAGGTGACGGCGGTGACAACGATGGCTTCGATGAAGACCATTGATGCCTAACACAGCCAACTGATCGATGTAGTGAAGCGCAGACTTCTTTTGGTCTTTTTTGGTTGGAATTTGGTCTGATGACAGACTAACCTTTTGCTAGCTAATTGTGGTGACCTGTGAGTTACCATGCACTGCCTTGTCTTTTGCATGTTATGTTGGTATGGGACTGATGCAGGCATCATGGACTAAGTACTACGTACATTATATGCAGTGCTGAGACTTGTAGTAATGGATCATATGTGTGTTTCACCTGTTATATGCGTGCTATATCATGAGCCTTCCAGTGTCAATGTGGTTGCTAGTTTGTGAACATATTTGAATTGAATTTGCTTGGCAATGAAATAAAATGCTTTGATTCCCAATATATCCTTGGCTGTTGCGGCTGCCAAGAAAACTCAACATTTTTTTGGCGGCTGTGCTCACCGCCAGGTAAAATCAATTTACTTGGCGGTGCTTCACCGTCAAGGAAACAAGTATTTTTTGGCGGTGTTAGGCTGTCAAGGAAATAGGTTTTTACTTGGCAGTGCTGCACCGTCAAGGAAACAAAGTATTTCTTGGCGGTTGCTAACCGTCACGAAAATATGTTTCCTTGGCGGTTCGCACCGTCAAGAATTTTTTGTGGGGAGCTGACGATATCATAATTTCCTTGGCAGCCGTCATCAAGGAATGCCGTCAGTAAATGTTTTCTTGGCGGTCGATCGCCATGGTAATGTGTATTCCTTGGTGCTCTATTCTTGGCGGTATTTGCTTGACGGTTGACCCTCAAAAACGATTTCCTTGGCGGTTTTTGTAGTTTTTTTGGCGGTTTACGACCCACAAAAAAATTCTGGATTCTGGTAGTGAGGGTTGCCCTCAGCGGCGGCGGGGGGCGCGAGCTGCGGCCGGCGGCGGCGAGCGACGCTGTGGAGCGCGAGCCGATGGATGAGATTCGGTGGACGGGGAGGGAGGGGAGGAGAAAAGAAATCTACGAATGGGCCTCACTTATCCCTCTCAATCCCTTATATTGTGAGACAACTCCAACTCCTTCCAGTCCCTTATATTATGGGACAGAGGGAGTATATAGCTATCATTAGACCCTAATATGGAAACTTTGTGCAAAGACGATTTTTTACTTCTCAACTCTATTCCTTTGTTTATTTATTTTTGGGGAGGATACTCTATTCCTCTCCTGACAAAACCAAGATCTCAGATGCGACGGTTAATTTGGTCTACAACGAAGGTATTGTTTCCTTCTAGTTTAGATTTTGGAACAGACCTCTACCCTCTGTCTGCATGAGGTAAAAGGCCGGCGTATTCGTATAGACTTCGTGTGGCTTTAGTCGTTTGAAGCTGCTAGCATCACACAGCAGTTTTTACACTTTGGAATCAACCTCCTCCTCACTAGTTCCTTTTATGTAGCATCTACAGTCCAGATACCTCTCGATCCTAACTTCCTACTGTGTGCGCGTGCCGTGCCTTGGAAAATCAGACGTTGGCAGTGTGTCCGGATGCTTCGCTTGCAATCGCATATCATCTGTAATAAGTCTCTGTTCCAAAAAGTTTAGGACACTGGCAATTTGCAGTCGGACGTGAGCCGACCCACGGTAATAGGTACATATATGCAGACCCGACCCTTTGTATGTCAGATTTAGGGATTTGCTCATCTCAACATAAATCCAAAATGAACCGTTGGCCCGAAAAGACTCATCCACGCACTGAGTCCACAAATGGCACCAGTATCCAACATCCAATGGCCTAGATTAGCTAGATTTGTTGATACTAGTATCCCTTCCCAGCAAACATAATATTAGTAGTATAGTTGGAGGTAGTATTACCCAAAATTTGCTGTGTATATACAAAACTTTTAATAATTTGTCAGAACACATCGTAAATCATGGCTATTTGTCAAAACATACTGCTGCCCATATAACACTGTTTTCTGGGATTTGAGGTGAAAGGGTGCTAATGAAAAGACAATAATATTCTTTTGGTCTGTAACAATTATTTTACGATGTCTATTTTTGTCAGAGGGTGCTAATGATGAAAAGACAATAAAATCCAAAATGAACCGTTGGCCTCAACTGCAAGTATGGCACCAGTATCCAACATCTAATGGCCTAGATTAGCTAGATTTGTTGATTCTAGTGTCTCTTCCCAGCAAACATAATACTAATATTGGTAGTAGTTGGAGATAGTATTGTTAAGCCAAAATTCGCTGTGGTATACAGAACTCATCATAAAATCATCGCTATTTGTCAAAACATACCGCTGCCCATATAGTACTATTTTCTAGGATTTGAGCTGGGAGAATGCTAAAGAAAAGACAATAATATTCTTTTGGTCTGTAAGAATTATTTTAGCTTGTAAAATATTTTTGTAATCTAAATAATCAATAATGGCTGTTATGGCAATATTGCGTCCACATGAACATGCAGTTTTCATAATTTTGTGAACATGGAGTTTGACAAATTGCAAACAGCTGATGGCCACATTTTCATAATCGTGGACAGAGTGCAATTGCGTTTGATTGTTGGCGCGAGATTCCAAGATTAAAAAATGCTCAAGATTAAAAAATGCGCGAGATTCCAAGATTAAAAAAAAATGCTCGAGAACCATAAAACACGACAGTGTCCCCTAATATTCCCCAATGGACAAGTGTTGTGCTGAAGTGGAACGATCTGACATGAATTGCATCTGCATGATACTCACCAACGATGACATCATGAGGACAAATGTTTCGCCCAAGAAACATGTTCGTCTGCAGCTGAATGTTGCAAGGGAGTCCCAATTTCGACATGGTCATCGGCTTGTCAGAGGCAGATTGGAACGCACAGACTGTTTTTTGGCCTGGGAATATAAATAAACTCAAGCTGCCTGATACTCAAGAACAAAGTTTTTGTGACCAGGTCCTGGCCGCCGCAAACGCTCTTAGGACTCTGCTCTCCATCAAACGTCCACTCTTGTACGCCCAAACTCCGCTGCAGTCCACGATACAGAACCCTAAGCGAGTGATGTGATCTTGCCTTATCATTATTACGATCTTTCTATATGAGCCTGTAGTCAATAAATAAATTCAGTCTAGATATCATTGGTCAAAGATAGAGAAACACCATGTAATTCAAAAATAAAGGTAATATTATGTTCTCTAAACGTTACACACGGCCACAACAGTCCTCATAATGGTTGGATGCCAACCAGTTTAAAGATTTCTAAATATCTATTCATTTGGAACCGTGACAAGGATGCTGTATCATGAAATAGAAATGATTTTTTTTTCGGAATCGTATGAACTGTTATCTGTAACACTCTCATCAAGAGGATTCAGGGTACTTATTGGGCATCAATATCATATTCTCATATGGCATTCTGGGATATAACAATACTTGAAATAAATCACGTGTTTGCTATTTAAGATGTCTAAATATTTATTTCTTCAATACTGTAGCAAGTATGCTGGAATGTAAATGAGTTTTATAAATATTTGTAACCCGTGACTTTGGATTTGTGGATCCCTGATCATTTATGCATACTCTATTCTGGATTCTTGCATGACAATGGAGGATTCTTGGGCATTTATTCAGAATGAATCATGTATTGTTTTTTTAAGAACCAATCAACCAAGTGCTCCTGTATGCTATAAATAGATGTGTGCAGGGGACCGGTGGTGTGCATATGAGACACCAGAAAGGTTAGAATGGCTACGAAAGCAAACATACGGCTCTGTCTTCTCTTCTCTTTAGTTTTGGTTGTGGTTACCACACAGAGTGCAATTGCGTTTGAATGTTGGCACGAGGAAGTTATGATGATAAAAAAATGCGAGAGAACCGTAAAACACGAGAGTGTCCCCTACTATTCCCCAACGGACGAGTGTCGTGCTGAAGTGCAACGATCTGACATGACATGCATCTGCAGGATACTCACCCGTGATGACATTGGGCACCACGAAGTGTCGCCCAGGAAACTAGTTCGTCTTGCAGCCGAATGTGGCAAGCCAATCCCCGTCGCGAAAAAGTGTGGACCAGGTAGGTGCATCATATATTATTCATTTTTTGCTATAAGAAACTTCAGTACTATTACGTCCATGCACAGTGAGAAGAAGTTTTCAATTAACTTTGATAGAGCATATTTTGTTAGTGTGACTGACAGAACATGATATTATCTTTCTTTTCAGAATTTGTTGTTCCGCCGTATTCGCCACCGCCACGGGGGCACATGCACATCCATGAGAGTTCTTAGAAGCAAAGATGAAACCCGTGATGTTTGTTGAGATAATAAATGAATAGTTGGTTGGTTTATTGTCTCTCATGTTAAGTCATGGCCGTTAAATGAATAATATAGAAATAAATATGGTGGAGTGTAATAAATTTTGCGATAATAAAAGATGCACCCTCGTTCCTTGGATCTACTACGACCTTTTTTTTATTCTTTTGTCGAGAAAATCTCCCTCGTCCGCTCGCCCGCGTTAGCGTGTCCAGCTCTCCATGGCTCCACCGTGTCGCTCGCTCGTCAGTACGTGCAGTTTTTTTGGTTCATCTCTGTCAGTCGGTTCTGACTCTTTAAGGCCTTGAGAGCGGCCGCGAGATGACTAATGATGACGGGAGCACTGCACAACGCCCTTGGTGATCACGTCCTCTCCTGCCCTCGCGCGTCTTTTCAACACTCTCAGCGACCATATGCCATTTTTGCCGTGCGTTTTCCTTTCCACATATACGACTTATCGTAGCCGGTCTGATCTGGCTGCGATGCTTTTTTTTTTTTTGAAGGGAACACGCCCACACAGGGCAAGAAGATTCATTACTGCTCTGAGGTCAGTACAAACTTCGCACAAAGGTCCTTACAAAAGTTTTGACTAACACATGGACCCTTGAGCATGACACAAAGGACATAAGAAGAAACAGAAATTACATCAAGTCCTGGAGAGGAGCAATGCGTCGGAGAAGACGAGTCTCTCGCCTGCGCCGATGAAGGGGCTCCATGCAGCAAGCCAAGGGGAACTCCGCAGGCTTCATAGCCAAGACCTCCTGATTAGATGCCTCCAACGACATCAGGACCAGACGGTGAGGAAGATTGGCTGCCCCCAAATCACCGTGATGTTGTTGGGAAGAAAGCTTCACTGTGCCGACTGATTGGCACGCCGGCGGTCCTCCCAGCAGCCGCCTCAGGCAAAGCACTTGAAGTAATGGAGGTCGAAGCCGTAGATCTAGGATGAGCAACACCGGGCATGACCACAGATTGATTCCCCCGCCAAATTTGGGGACCAGCAACAAACGGCGATTAACCCAAACAAGGGGTTCAAAGCATCCAACCAAAAGATCATCTGGCTGCGATGCTGGGTAGTAGACCGAGCAGGCGACGAGCTGCTCCACATGCCGGCAGATATATATCGACGCCGCCTACCTCGCGGCAGGTCAAGCTCCGACACTTTAATTCCACCACTCCGGTCGTCAGGGGATGTGGCAGATTTTGTCGAATGGGGCAAAGACACCTTGCCATATGCCGACATGGTCCTGCAGGGGCCACGGACGCGGAGGCACCTGGCATGAAACATGGAGACATGCAAATAAAATTAGAAAAAAAAAGGCAAGGAGATACTGTATGCCTTTTTATTTCACGGTATTATTTGAAAAAAATATCATTTGAAACAAATATGGAGATAGGCATATTGCATTTTGCATACAACTGGAATGCTTCCTACTACTATGTTTACGGAGATATGCAAATAAATTAGGAAAAGGGGCATATATTTTGATTAAAAATAAATGTGACCCTTGCTTCGTTTATGTCCTTTCTGGTGTATAGTTGTTGATCTGCAAGTGTTGAAACTATGCAACGCAGATTCAGATCGTACAAAACTTGCATGCACGGCCGCAAAGAAATAGATGCGGTACTTGTAAACAGCTGAATATCAACCATTAATTTGCCTCCTCCTCGTCCTTGGATCCATCTACTTAAGCTCTCGATGTGATTGCTTAGCTAGCTAGCCTGGTACCCTGCCTTCCGTGCCGCAACGTCAGACCATGCTCCATGCCAGCGGCGGATCCAGCACACTGGAGCAAAGGTGGTGCTGCAGATAAGGACAAGCTAATTAAGCCTGGTTTTATTAATCCATTCTTGCCCATTTTATTTGCTCCGGCCAGTTTCAACCATACATGAACAAGTGGCGCTTTGAATTTGAACAATTAATTGTAACCAGGAAAAAATGTTAAATCTGACTGTAATAATAGACTAACACCTGCATCGTAATGTCTAGTTAGAGGTGGGGCCCTCTTGATGCAGTGCCACTCGCCCCATTAATTCGTGCAGCCGCTACTGCAACAGGGGCCATGCCATGGAAGCTGCAAGGTACATAGTCGATATTTCACCCCAGCACGAATCCATGAGTCCACATGATGCATGGCTTCTGTTCCCTGAAGAACCAAGCATCGCTGTTGTTTCAGCACCAAGAAAATAAACTTCCACCAGTGTGGTTTACGTAGCAACCACGTTCCCGATGCCTCTCCATCCTAACTTTCCTACGTACCACATGGGAGTGCGTGCTAGGAAATGAGAAATTCTAGTGTGGCCGCCGAGAGCTTTGCTTGCAATCGCATATCTCATGATTGTATAACTAATAAGTGCCTGTTGCGAACGTGTCGGACGCGATCAATTGACGTCCAGCTAGGACGTGAGCCATATATAAGGCCACGGCGACGTCCACATACACGCGGACTCAATAACCTATTGTCAGATAAGGCAGTTCGCCCATTATCATGTAATCAAAATCGGACCAAAACATGAATGCATGATAAACCTTTGGATATATATATCCAGCGTAGATTTGTCAGTGCTAGTGCTCTTCCTACCAATAATAATATTTGTAGTTTTAACCTTTTAGCTTGTCTTAATTATTAAATGACGGTAATATTCGGAGAGAAGACAGAACGGTGATCTGTGTGTGTTGACCCGGCGACGCAAATCGGCAATGTTGCAGGGTTAGCGGTGTGGAGTGTGAACAACCGCGTGAATCGACCAAGCCACGTGGGGGAACATGACGGTTATTACAACGCCGACAAAATAGACTTTCCGCAAGTATCGTTTGCGTGGCAAACAGACTACATCCTAGATTCCCCTCGATCCTAACTCTCTACCACACATGCATGATGCATGCATGCGTGCTAGGAAGTGTGGTTGAGTGAAAGAAAGTGTAGTCAAATGTTTTGCTCCTTGAAATGCCCATATCACGGCTGGGTAAGTGCTTGTTTCTGAACGTCTGGGACATTGGCAATTTGAAGTGCTGGCGAGGGACGATGCAAAGCGGTGTCCGCGGCCAACGCTGATGCATGGACAAGGGGTTGGGTTAGCGTAGTGTTATCAACGAGGATGCGTGCTGGCTCGGAGCATTAATTTCTGGTTAGCAGCACCGCGGGTTGGGGAGGGATGCGGATATGCAAAGGGAAAGTTCAGCATGTGACGCATGTCAATTACAAAAACAACCTATTGAATACTTCTTCTATAATACTAATGTTATTCAGTGATGTGGAGCCTCATGGCGCATCTGCTCTGTACCTTGATGTTTAGACTGGTAAATGGGCCAAAGCATTACTACTTCTTTGGTCTTCCTGGAGAAACCAACATATTGGCATTAGAAAAGGGAAATCCATCAGATCAGGTGTTGAAATCCAATCAGCAGTCCGGAAAGAGTACTTTGTGGGCATTAGGTCCCGGATGCATCTCAATCCTAAAGCACAAGAAGAAATATAGCGTGCTTTGTGAAACTAATTAAACTTGGCAGTGTGTGGGTGTGGCCGAGGGCTTGGCTTGCAATGGCATATATATCATGGCTGGGAACCAACTACAAAAAGCAACTTAAAGTTACCGAGGAGGCGCACAGTGCCGTGGTCTCGTGCCTATATATGGAGATTCAATCAGCTAGTCAGCTTTAGTGGTTGGCGCCTTGTTTATGATGTAGTAAGAGTCTGACCTAGGCATAAATCGAGGATAAACTTCAAGGCGATCAACGGTGCAATTATCAGACATTTGAGGCCTCATGAGTTCATACATTCATCACCATGAAAATACTAAAGAAAAGAAATCCACATGAAGTCATAACAAAGCTCCTCTACTATCTTGCTACGAAATGCACGCCTGCACCGCCTGCCAATGACGAATCATAACTCCCTACTCGACACACCGGAGTACTGAACCATTTTTCATTGACTAGATTACTGAACTTAATTAGCACTGCAAATTAAACATAGCTGGAGATAGTACCATCACAAAGTTATAATACCTTGATCAGAACCAAAGGCTTTATCGTGCTGTAATAGAGTACCTTTTACCATTCATCAAGTGAACGAAAAGAAAATCTGCTTAAGCTCCAATTCCTTTCATTTTGGAACGAAAAGATTATTGAGCCAACCTAGGGGATGGCGTCGTAGCTGATGGTATTTGCGTGTGAGGTATGCCGGATGTATGTTCCTGCAAAGCAGAAAACGTCTCACCGAGGCCCAGCTGCATGAGTGTGCCCGCCGCCTATAGCACACTGACACCGGGGAGTGGTCATGGAAAGCACTGGCGAAAGTGTCGGAAGGGCAACCAGTGACACACTAAACGTACATCTTCTGTCTAAATTATCTAAAGCCGGTATATAGCTGGATCGATCCTCACAGTCCGATATCACATACTTTTTCTATACTCTATTTCTTCCCTCACTAAACCAACATCTCAGATGCGATGGTTTTGCCTCTGTGGGTCAGGTAATATTTTCCTTCTAGCTAGTTTGCAACAGATCTTTATTATGTATCTGCATGAGGTAAATGGACAGCGTATCTGTGTCGAGTTTGTGTGGCTTCTGTCGTTTGAAGCTACTAGCATCACACCGTAGTTTCTATATCACAGAAGTATACCCCACCTCACTAGTGCCTTTTATGTAGCATCTACGTTCCGGATGCCTCCCGATCCTAACTTCCTACGGCGCGTGCATGCTTTGGATGATCTGATGTGGTGGTGTGGCTGGGAGGTTCGCTTGCATCGCATCTCATTTCTGTGTAAGTGCCAGTTCCTGAAAGTGTAGGACACTGGCATTTTTAAGTATTGAACGTGAGGCAGAGTAGAGCGGCGGTAACGTGCACAGCCGGAACTATATCAGCAGTGCATATCAAACACCTTCGTTTGATATGGTCCTAGTCTTGAGTCAGAACGAAAGGACGTTACGAGCGGTAATAAAATACCTTCCTTTGGCTTTTTTTTTTTTTTGAGAGACAATAACCTTCGTTTGGCTACCAGGGAAGGGTATTCGAACTGAACGTCCATCGCGGCCCATCGTCCAGCATGGCCCAGCCCATTACGATCTGTCAACTTGCCGCTCCACTAGGGAGTCAGTTCAGTCCGCCACATGGTGGTCACCATAGACAGCGGTCGCATTGGTACCGCTACCGAGCGGCAGATACAGGCCATACAAAACGTCAAAACCTTAGTGGGAGCAAATGACCGGCCTCCCGGAAGCAGAGCAGTTTCGACGACGCGCCCAGATAGTCATCTATGTCGTCTGGAATTTATTGAAGGAAAGGTGGAGCTGAGTCTATGACAGCAACTGGTTACGGTCATCAAACACGACATTTAGCATTGGAGGATGGCGTCGAAAGAAAGCGACGAGTAGCGACTGCTCATAATCCGGCAAGGCCGGATGGTGTTTCCTTCTTTTTTTTTCTTTTTAACTTTTGTGCTCGATTTTCTCGCACTCAGATATCAACTCTGTATAAATTTTTTCTATCCTACTTTACAAAACGGCAGAACAGCTGCCATTTACTGCTAAAAAAGATTCATATAAATTATTGAGAAACATATTAACAGTTTTGTTGTTTTAAATAGCATAGTTTTGCAACATTAGTGGCAGGGAAATACAAGTTACAAAACATATTGCAGAGTCAAAGGATCAAACAGTCTTTTCATCCACGCTCTCTCACCTCGAACTCTAGGACATAACATGATGGATACGCGGGTGGGTTTGGCGCTGATCTTTCGGTGAGAGATGGGGGATAACTTCGATTCGGATTGGAGAGACGTTGACGGCCCGACTACAACCCGAAAGGATGCGCCTTAGCGACCGATACACCAACTCCAACGGTTGTTCGCGATCTTATGGAGCACGATCAACCAAACCACGAGGGTAATTCTTGCAAGCAATCGAAGAACCAGCAAGAACAAGATAAACAAGTAACTCAATTCATCAAGGTGGGGTTCCGAACCAAGTAGTCCGGGCGGTCTAGCCGACTCGCGCGTCTACAAGGAAGTAGCAATGGCTAAACTTACAATCAATCAAAACCCAAACCCTAATGATGCGGCGGCGGCTGTTTATGAGGACCCTAGGGTCGTGCTCCACCCCCTGGACACGCCTCTAATGGGCTCATACAAGATACAAGGCCCAAAGGCTAAATAACGGTGGCGCAGCACCGGGACAGATTCTGTACGTCTAATTGTTTTGACGATTCCCGACGACTCCGGATGAACTTTGGCATGAGACCAGTGCCATTGGAAAGATAATCTTCTGAGCTTTCCATCCATATAAAGAACGTCCAAATCGGAGCTCGTATGCGACCTGGGCGACTGTTTTAATGAATACTGGTCCTGGACTCCGAAATGGACTCGAAGTCGACTTTAATTGGGCCTCTAACTTGAGTTGCTCTCCCTTGCTGGCCCACCAGGTCCCCAAGCACATCTGTAGCTTCCTCCTCATCATCTCCATGATGCCTAACAACAATTAATTTATTAGGTAGCATTTTATTCTCAAAACCATATATAGAAGACATTAGAAACGAGCTCACCGATAAATTTGATTGTCGTGTTCTAGCTCTCGTGACTGAATCTTGCATGTTCAGTAGAGGAGTGCTGGTCGTATCCGACATGGTGATGTCCTCATCATTCTCCCCTTCTTGATAGCAAACCGTCCTCGGTTTGGCATCACGGTTGACAAGTGTAGATTTTGATCAAGTTCTTTCAAATATAATTCTTGAGCTTGCACTATTGCGCATGGCAGCAAACATTGCTCCCCTTCTTGATTTTTGACCTGCAACTTATCGCCAATAGAAGAAAAACTAGATATGGTGCTGTTAGCATGAATGCAAGTCATCGTTCGATCACTCGAGTACTCCATTAATGGTGTTTTCAAATCTGAACAAAGATATAACCAATGCACCATGTATTTATCATTTGCATCATATTTGCCAATTGTATGAAAAGAACAATGATCAAAACATGGCAAACCAGATTTCTGAAATAATTCCTTCACCAAACTATTCAGGTCACAAAGAAAATCAAATTCAATATAACCTAAACAATTTAAAGAAGATATGATTTTTGTGTCCTCTTCCTCATTACCAATGCAATGAACACGCGTTATTTCAGCATGTCTATGATTAGCAACAGATATAAGTGAAGCACATTCATGAACTAGTTGTGTTGTAGATATAAGTGAAGCCTGATCACACAACTCTTCTTTGTCACAAGAAACAAAATAATCATCTTGTAACAAAGGAAATTTAGCAATAGAATCCACCATTGATTGCTCTAAACTAGCATGAGGAGTGGATAAATTCAGCACCAAAACATTAGGTTCGCATGGAGGCCAAGTTTGAGCAAGTGCCTCATCATTCACATGACTGATTTCAGCATAAGAAGCCTTACCTTTGTCACCGTTATCCTTTGATGGTTGTTCAGCCAAGTCTTTTTTATTCTGCCCAAAGTTAGTCATAGCAGAACACACAATAAAAGGCATCACATCCATAGAATTTTTCTTATGACAAGAGGATAAAATTTCAGGTGCCTCTCTCAAATTAGTAGTAAGCTGAATCTCAATCTTGGAAGCAAGCTCAATCAAACAAGAGAGGGAATCATATGTTTCGTGTTTTAGGATGTCCTTAATTTCAATATTAAGCCCTCTCAAAAATATATTCTCAATAGCTTCTTCACATTCTTCTAAACCACAACGCAAGATACGAGATTATGGTAGTATACCTCAACAGATTTATCACCTTAAGCATTCTAATTTTGCAAGCATATGATCAGCATAATATTCAGGAACAAAATCTTCTCTAAAAATTCTTTTCATAGCCTTCCACGTTTTAGGAACTTTATTATGTCTACATAAGTGCATCCATAAAGTCAAAGCATAATCAGTTAAAATAGTAGAAGCAACTTTCACCTTTTGCTCTTCAGACAAATCTGTTTTATTAAATTCTTTATCTACTGCTAGCTCCCAATTAATATATGCCTTGAGATTATACTTGCCAGCGTATGAAGGCAAGTGCTGAATGATGTCCTGATTATGAGGACGTCCTTTGTTCATCTCAACAATCTCCGTATCACTTGCCTTGATTAGATGAAAACAAGGAACACACAAACAATATGTATTCTAGGATGTGGCTGGTGTATTTCTCTCAATCTCAACTTGTTCAAACAAGCTCTTACAAGTTCTTACCTTACTCAACAGGAGGTGATAGCAACCAACAAGTCGGCAACCGTGAAAGAAAGTGTATCAATGCCACAGCAACAACACCTGTCAAGCTATAGTCGGATATGTGGAGCTGTAGGTAGGCTGAAAATAATGCATAAGGAAATGCTAGCACCACATTAGTATAAAAGCAAGTTGAGTAATTGTTCAACGGTGGTACCATGCTGGTCCTAGCCTAGACCGTGCTAGAGACGCGAGCCTAGACACAAAGGAAGCCGCAAAGCACACACCAAAAAGAAGAAGAAACATAATGATCTGCCCCTTTCTTTTCTTTTTCTTTTCCACTTTTTTTTCTTCTCTTGTTCTTTTTTTTCCCTCTCTCTTTCTTTCTGTTTTCTTTTCAGGGCAACCTCAAAAACTTAATATATGCACAAAGGAAGCCAAAGAATAATTCAGCACACACACGCAATTCAGCAGGGATATAGCAGCAAAAGGTCTCGTGCACTAAAAAATTAATTGCGCACAGCTCCGAATAGATATTGATGTGCGACCAGAACCAATGGAAAGTAGACTTGATAAGTGTTCCGTGAAGTGCTAGAACACCTCAATCGGAGTTCGTATGTGGTCGTGGTGGCTGTCGCAAGTCGGTGCTGTTACGCAGTCCGAACTGCGCGTGACAAGAACTCGAAACTCTAAAGGCCTAAAACTAAGACCAGCAACTCGACACGACCGATGCAACCAAAGACTCAACAAGCCCTAACTAAGTAGCAGTAGCAAAAGGCTCAAAGTGTCTATAGGATTGTGGAGAAACTAAATCAAATATTTTTTTTAAACCTTTTTTTGGACTCTAGGAAAATAAAGACAAAAACGAACGATAAGTCTCTCACCGATCAACCTTGCTCTGAGATGGATACGCGGGTGGGTTTGGCGCTGATCTTTCGGTGAGAGATGGGGGATAACTTCGATTTGGATTGGAGAGACGTTGACGGCCCGACTACAACCCGAAAGGATGCGCCTTAGCGACCGATACGCCAACTCCAACGGTTGTTCGCGATCTTGTGGAGCACGATCAACCAAACCACGAGGGTAATTCCTGCAAGCAATCGAAGAACCAGCAAGAACAAGATAAACAAGTAACTCAATTCATCAAGGTGGGGTGGGGTTCCGAACCAAGTAGTCCGGGCGGTCTAGTCGACTCGCGCGTCTACAAGGAAGTAGCAATAGCTAAACTTACAATCAATCAAAACCCAAACCCTAATGATGCGGTGGCGGCTGTTTATGAGGACCCTAGGGTCGTGCTCCACCCCCTGGACACGCCCTCTAATGGGCTCATACAAGATACAAGGCCCAAAGGCCAAATAACTGTGGCGCAGCACCGGGACAGATTCTGTACGTCTAATTGTTTTGACGATTCCCGACGACTCCGGATGAATTTTGGCATGAGACCAGTGCCATTGGAAAGATTATCTTCTTAGCTTTCCATCCATATAAAGAACGTCCAAATCGGAGCTCGTATGCGACCTGGGCGACTGTTTTAATGAATACTGGTCCTGGACTCCGAAACGGACTCGAAGTCGACTTTAATTGGGCCTCTAACTTGAGTTGCTCTCCCTTGCTGGCCCACCACGTCCCCAAGCACATCTGTAGCTTCCTCCTCATCATCTCTATGATTCCTAACAACAATTAATTTATTAGGTAGCATTTTATTTTCAAAACCATATATAGAAGACATTAGAAACGATCTCACCGATAAATTTGATTGTCGTGTTCTAGCTCTCGTGACTGAATCTTGCATGTTCAGTAGAGGAGTGCTGGTCGTATCCGACATGGTGATGTCCTCATCATAACATTACATGGCTTGCGGTGTCCCGTGATAAAAAACCACAAATTTACAGTGTGTTTTAGCAAATTATTGAAAATTGAGTGTGACATGGGCAATTCCGTTGAAGTTTAGTAGTGTCCTACGGCAAATTTTGCATTGCATTTTTTGTTGATACCAGACATCATTTTGTTACCACCGTATGAAATTATGGGAAAAGCATATTTCCATTCTTGTAGCTCGGGTCCCAAAGAAGTTGGCAGCACGCTGACATTTCCGTAGGATAGGAAAATTTTGCACGGTTGGAGCTCAAATCCCAGCTGCAACGAACTGATGCGCTAACACCTCGATCCCAAATGCCTCTCAGTCCTATGAAACCAGTAGATCCGACCGACATGAAAATCTGGATTAAGACCTTGGCTACCATCCAAGGTAGGGTCAGACTGCCTGCACTGGGATACGGTAAAGCTTCCTGAAGTAGCTTTATAGCGGAATAGGTGCTGCAGCGGCATACTCCAAAGCCCACTGTAAAATAAAGGAAGGGACCGGTTCCTCTATTCCCAGAGGGTTCTCCGGGTTCCGCTATGCGCCACGATGGTCCCATCTCAGTACGAAGCTGCTGGGTGATTGGGCATAGAAAATGATAAACTAAGGAGAGAGAGAAATGGTAGTGAGAATGATTGAATAAAATATATGATAGTCGATATAGAGGAAAAGTATAGAGGAATGATGGGTGCGGGAGAAATTGATATAGAGGAAAGAATCTCGATGACCAGGACAGAATATTCCTTTTAAAAGAAGGATATAGAGGAACATGAGTGCGGATAGCCTCATGGCTGCAAACTTAAAGAGCGGGATAATGAAGCCAGGGGTCATTTATTGTCACGGCCATGTGGGTTTATCCCACATATTGCTATCACTGCCCGGATCGACTTGTCAGCTTTCGTGGTTTTGCCTCGGTATCTCACAGCAAAAATTGGGCCAATCACGAATAGATTATATATCCATAATGGCCATTAGCCACTGTTGAGCAAAGCATCTGTCCAAATCAACACGGAGTTCATGAAACTCGCATCGTTGACTACCAAAAGCGTTGATCTCCTAAGGGAAGCTTAGGAACATTTATCAACTAGAGCTGATCTGAATTTTGTATTCTTTGTAGCAAACATGGGTTTGCCAACTCCTAAGATACGTCGTGAATCTGGACAGCTAGCGGCAGCTCGCCATGGAAGCAGAAGCGCAATCATTCCTACTATTAGCTACGACTCCCTCTGATATTTTTTTTATAGATGTTCAGACAGCAAAGGGTAGTGCAAAATTAGGTCAAACCGGCTGCCCAAAACGACAACAATATCAGTCCAAAGGTAGTAATATGATACTTACATCAATACAGAGTCTTTTCAAGCAGAAACACAAGCCTAATTATTAGCGCGTCACTATGATGAGAACGACAAAAAGGCAATAACTGGACTGAACCATGAGACTATTACTTAGGGGGTGTTCGGCGCACGGGGTCTAAACTTTAGAGGATTTTTCCAAACAATATTGTGATTACAAATAAAGTTTAATTACAAAACTAATTTCAGGACTCCGCTCGAAATCGCGAGACGAATCTAATGAGGGTAATTAAGACGTGATTAGACGATGGTTACTGTAGCATCATTGTAGCAAAACATAGATTAATTAGGCTCATTAGATTCGTCTCGTGATTTAGAGGGGGGGTCGTGACATAGGTTTTGTCATTAAATTAATAAAAATATGTTTAAATAGTAAGATTCTCTTTGATGTGACGGGTGTTAAAGTTTAGAGGGGTCGCGCCGAACGCCCCCTTAGCTAAATAGACTGATTTCACTATTAAGACAAGGATGCCTAAGTACCGTAATGGCGGAGAAACAAAGATTGGATAACTTACTTAAATATTATAGATTTGTTTTTGGATTTGGATAATAGCTAAAAACTTCAGAGGGTACGTGAGATCAGTATCCAACAAGTACTGACGAGAAGAGATATCATGGTTCGAAAATTGGACTTGGTAACATAATTTTCATTGCAATGAAATATTGGTTTGAACATGTATGATTCATACCCTTTAAATATGCATTAATTCCCAATTAGCGTTACATATTTTATTTCTTTGTTCCTTTTAAGTACTCCCTCTATTTCATTTTATAGGTCGTTTTAGGGTGCGTTCGGCGCATGGGGTCTAAATTTTAGAAGGTTTTTGTAACAAATATTCTAATTACAAATAAAGTTTAATTACAAAACTAATTTCAGGACTCCGCTCGAATTTGCGAGACGAATCTAATGAGGGTAATTAAGCCGTAATTAGACGATGGTTACTGTAGCAACACTGTAGCAAAATATAGGTTAATTAGGCTCATTAGATTCGTCTCGCGATTTAGAGAGGGGGTTGTGACATAGGTTTTGTCATTAAATTAATAAAAGTAGTTTTAAATAGCAAGATTCTTTTTGATATGATGGGTGCTAAAAATTAGAGGGGGTGCGCCGAACGCACCCTTAGCACTTCTCACCGGAACCAAGGCAAACTGGCTAATGGCTCTGCTACCCCTATTGAATACGACCCAATCCACCGCATCGCTCGAGTCCCAAGCAGCCCCGCTACCGACGTGCCACAGAAAGCTCCCCATCTCCTAGCTGCAGCCTGCAGGAACCACTCGGGCGTCGGTTCCGCCCTGCTCCTCGTCCTCCACGGTGCCTGCCCCTTGCGGCGAGCAGGGCGACGCTCGGAGGCCGCCCGCCTCCCCTAGTGGCGTGCGAGCAAGGCGAGCATGACCTCGTCCCCGTCCTCAACCAAGCACCGAGCACGCCACATTGAGCACATCAACGCCGCCACCGAAGGGACCTGCAGCCGCACAAGCGAGGCGGCAGCTCGGCGACCAGCTCGACTACCTCGTGCGAGGCTGCGGGCCATGGCGGCGAGCTGCACCGCCACATCGGCTAGGACGTCGCCGTCGCTTCAGATCTGGCGCCGAGTCATCGCGAGCTGGATGGACAGCGGTGGCTCCGAGCTGCCGTGCCGCACGGCGAGCGGGAGGGACGGCGGCCGCTTCGACCCGCCGTGCCGCACGGCGAGCGGGACGGACAACGGTGGCTCCGACGCGGCGCGGTCGGTGAGCCTGCCGACGGAGAGAGAGGGGAGAGGAGAGCGGAGGCGCCGTAGCTGCATTCAATAGGGGTAGTGGGTGGAAAACGCGTGCGAAAGTTGCATTTGAAACCGAGAACTGCATCTATTTTGACAAAAATTTTGAATGCTAGAACTGCTTCTTTTGTGAAACGGAGGGAGTAGTCATATGTGGCGGGCAATATCGCGCTACGTTACCTTATAAGCTGATGGGTGTCGGGTTTGGATCGAAATAGAACCCTGAAAACTGGGCATGGAATATTAGACTGACATATGAAGCTAGCTTTTTTTTTATTACATAGTACAGCTCAGACGCTCACAACGCATGCACACTCACCACTACAAACGAACGTACAAAGACCCTACCCCTATTAGCATCTTCGATGATCAAGCCAGCAAATCCTCGAGATTGACTAAGTCATTACTGACACCTCGCTGTTGACGGGAACGTCGCCTCCAGTGAAAGCACAACGCCGTTAAACCCTAGACAATTTGCACCTGTTACTCATAAAAGGTGAGAGGCAATACCTACTTGTCAGTGACATACTCGTGACGAGTTGCCGGGCACGGTGGCAACTATGATGGTTTTTACCTGTTACTGACTGTGAGGTTGGTGATTTGCATCATCTGCTATTTGGGTCCACAACTATGAAGGATTGGGATCCTTTTATCAGCCTCTAACACACTAGATAGTTAGGTCAAATGGCCCAAATCTATCTTTCACCAACAATTTTTATAATTTTGATCAACTTTCACAACATTAGACTTTATTCATCACAAAAATGCTCCCAGAATTTATAATTTACATGTTGTTACAGTTGACTAAATCTATAGAAATCATTTGTCAGAGATAGGTTGAACCAAACTCAGAACTAATTAGAGTCTTACTGGGGTATCGATCGGAGGGAGTATAACCATACCATCAGATACCACGGGCATGTAGCCTGAATCATAAAAATTCCTAATAGCTCTCTTGAAAATCTAGCACGTATAGTACGTCACAGCTCACATCAGTATAGATGATGGCGACAGTGCCCATGAGGCAATGATGGCAGGGAAACGCATAGTTCCCGGTGCCTCCAATTCCAGTCCAGAATGTAATGCCTTCTTTGAGTGCTCACAGTTGCTCGAATATGTGCTTTAGCCTCTCCCTGTCAGCTTACATGGGCGGAGATTGGGACAGCAAGAGAACTCAGTCAAGTTCGGGTCATGAAACTCTGCATTTATATCATCTTTTCTGGTTGGCAGATCATAAGTATGGAAGATTTCCCTCTCTTCTGACATTTTTTTTATACAATGAAATACTGGATTGAGCGTTGCATGATTTGAACCCTTTAAACCGGCACTGAAATGACTGTAAATGAGCGTCCTCGAGCGCCCAGCACCTCTTGGCCATGGTTAATTAATCGTCTCAGTGATTTGGGTCGGCAATGAGAAGTCGGAGTTGGGTTCACCGGTTTGGAGTAGGAAGACAAGGCAAGCAGTAGTGTTCTCCAGCATTTCGTCGTCCGTGGACACTGGACAGGAGTAAGCCTTTCCCTGCAAGGTAAAGCTGTTCTCGGTGTTTCGTCGGCGCCTAAAGTGAGATTCCTGTCCTCACTTTCAAGTGTTTCTATTTCACCTCATATCTGCACAACTCGGTAGTACATGTAACTCTCGTAACTGTCACTTATCTCGCTTTTATGCTGCTAAGCTTGGAATGGACTAATGCGAGTGTACATGTGGATGGAATCAGGTCAAACTATTTTGTGTCTGCAGAGGCGGGATGTAGATGTGCATGAAGCCAGAGAAGGATGGAAATGAGAGCAAGGCGCGGACAAACTAAAGAAGGCCGCAAAGCGTGACCACCTGACCTGATGCATGTCCCCGTCGACCTGTTTGGATGATGTGTATTTCCTCAACAAATTCGTCGCCGCCAGTTCTTAGGAACTCAACTCATCTATAAATCAGGCTACTTTTCTAAGGTTTCAGGTCATGTGTGTGGCGTTGCTGGACCGTCTCAGGTCATTCCATGGTTCCCTCACATCCGAAAATACATTTGGCCTTTCTGTAACCACAGAAGTAATCGTCTTCAACCAGGGCATTTCCAGGGTTGCAGAAGAAGAACATAAAGTGGAATTATTTCCGAAATCTATCGTGGTGAAAAGTTGCAGAGTATGTGAATGTTATCCTTGCTTTCCTGGTCCTTCCGTCGGCAGAGGTGGTGGCACCACGGTGCTTTCCTGCTCCTGCCGTCGGCAGAGGTGCTGGAACTAAGGTGGAGCAAATAAGATGAAGACAATGGCAGCGCTGTAAATTATATTGCCTGATATCAGCGAAATCCTGTAGAGCAGGGCGCCCGCAACACCCCGCCGGGCGCTGGCCGAGGACAGCTCTCAGGCGCCGTGGATCTCTTTCTTCATAGTGAATATCAATCCTACAAACCCAGCAGATTTAGATGCCTCAACAAAAATCACATTTGTTTCGGAGATGTGGGTGTTTCATGTTTGTCATGGGGAAAGAGAAGAAGATGAAGAGCGGCCGGCTTCATAAACTTCATGAACCAAGAAAATTGGATGCTCTAAACATAGACTACCTACATCTCAGAATGTAAGCATTTTTGGCTATAAATCTGAACAAGCTAGTGGAGGCAGAACCGCGTCATATATACATCATGCAGGAATTCCTCACAAGATGATATCCCCTGACAATGGCATTTAGCTTCAACAATGCTACGATTACATTTTCTCAGAAGTACGTTATACCTTATACTCTCTTGCCCTACAATACTGAAAAAGCGAGCATATAGAAACGAAAAGGTGCTGCATTATGTCACTAAAAAAGCAACGAAAACGATGATACACAGGAAATTGAGATGCCAAGCTTCCATGGCATAACTATCAATCATTCAGAAATCCCAAAACCTTCTGGGCTTCAATGTCCTTCCTGTCACATCGAGCTGGGCGAGAGCTGCTTGTACTGTATCCTTGAGATGAGCACCACCCATTTCTTCTGTAGTCTGCAGATGACAAATACTGTCGTTATCTGAGTGAGAAAATTTAGCATGAGAGCTACTGTTAATTGTGTTCACCCCAGCATATACATATATATTCAAACATAAATCTGTGCAGTAATGTTGACTTGCATCGTAATCAGGCAATTGCAATCAGCAATCGTATTCAATTATAGAAACTAGAAAGGAATCTATTCTGTTCAAATGGAGAGGAAAAGATTTCCCAAGAAAAAAGAACAATCTTCGGACATTGATCTTTTCATACAACATCATGTGCAGTGTCTTGGTTTCGGTTCGATCAACTATCCGCTTCAAAAAGGATAGTTCACAGATGGATCGCGGATTCGCAGTACAGCATAGCGAGGGATAAAGCAAAACAAAGGATAGCGAAAATAAAGTTAATGTCATGGAAGTTCGTGAAAGAATGTTCTTGTTTTCGTTGGAAAAACCAACGCCAACCCTGTCTCAGTCTTCTTTCTCTTTTCGGGAGCAGAGCTGAAAAAGATGGGAAATTCCAATGATTCTTCGTTCATTAGAATGTCGATTCCTGGATACGGTTTCCCCGATCGGAGATCCATGGATCACAGACGCTCTCTCTCCCCATGGCCTTTCGCCTCTGAAAGCGTCCTTCCTTCTCAATGCCCGGGCATCCATCCAATGCATGATTTTCGATAGCGTCGAACATGAGCGGTAGACTGAACACCCACACAATCTCGATTTGACACAGCAACACTTTCCACCTCTCTTCCTTCCCTTGGATCAGATAGGAAATCCTCACTTTTCAATTGGCCTATTTTTATCTCTAATATGTACATAAAGATGTCATATTTAATAAATGAAGCCGGAGTGCTTGAATTCAGTAAAGTTGTAATATTTACAAACAACATTTTCTATTAATATATCATTTTTATTTACGCAATCTAAACACATTTAAGCACATCGATGCAAAATCCGAAATTCGGCATCATGTATTCAGAATCACCCTTTCTGTTTTTCTATTGTTTATTTGTGTACGGTAATGCCATAATATATGTATATAATGTTGTGCCGGTTGAGATTTTGTGACACTTTATCTCGCTTTTCTTCTTTTTCATTGTATTTTTCTACCATGTGGTCACCGATTTGTTTTATGGACCACCAGTATTGAAACAAAATATTCTAAAACTATCCACATCATTCTTAAATGTGTGGAAGAGAAACTGCCCTATCTTGTACGATTTGTCACCCATGTTTATGACTGATGCTTTTAAATTCCATGGACATGTTAATCAATTCATGCAGAAAAGAAAGAGACCGGCCGCCTTCAAAAGAAGACAAAGGAAATACAGCAGCAAGAAACTGGGACCCTTGAAGACTTTAGATGCCGAAAGCATAAGAACAATGTTAGTTCCAGTGCCATAGGCGTGATTGATTGTTTTCTCATTTTGTCACAGGAACTTTATCTGCCCACCACACAGCTTCGAGTGCCCATAACACTTGACAAACTGCAAGGTCCTATCCAAACACGTTACTAGAAAAGGTATGTCTACCATATATTTCTGACAACCAAATGTTCATCCTTCCTCGATCAGTAGTGAAAAGTGAGGTGAGATAGTGATCCCGGATTCGGTAGCCTATTCAAAAGGTTGAACTCATGAAAAAGGGATCCCGGATTTCAGGGGAAAAAACTGTGCTCAGTGCTAAAGCGTATGTACAGACTTGTTACGTAGCACGGTAGCTGTCGCTTGTAAACAGAAACTTCCACAAAGGTGCTCGTACACAGGGAATAGTGAAAGAAGAATGAAGAAGGATGAGCTGAGTTGAGTTCCAATCAATTCCGATAAAAGCAGAAGTAACTTGCAGGTGTGTGTGGACAAAGCAACGCTCTCAGCTGAGCCGAGCGCGATCGCCATCTCTATCTGCCGCCCAAGCGAGCATCTCTATATACCGCCCCAGTGACGTCACCCCAGCTGACGTCATCCCCATTCGATGGGTCGGAGATGACGGGCACGCGCCAAAATTATCGCAGACGCATCCGGAGTTTCTCGACGTGGTGCGGTGCGGTTGGTGCGTTAATTACCTGGACGAACATGGTGTGGACGACGGCGTCGCCGACGGCGGCGATGGTGGCCGTGACGACACGGAGGCGGAGCGGCTCCAGCGCCCGGCACACCTTGGCGACGGCGTCCCGGCCGCGGCTGCACCGCACGCTCACCACCGACACCGCCTTGTCCCCGGCCTCCGACACCTGCACCTGTTGCGCCACACATCATGGCCAAGTTACTTGCTCTCTGAGTCTGAGTACCTAATCGTACGAGATGCTCTTACTCCGATTTAATCTGGTTTGGTGCGTGTCACAATCGACAATCTTGTGTCAATAATTACCTCGAGGAAGAGGTAATTTACAGTGTGTTTACAGTGTGTTTTAGCAAATTTACAATCTTGTGTCAATAAAAACCCACAATTTTTTTTTGCGATTATAAAAAAAAAGCCCACAAATTTACAGTGTGTTTTAGCAAATTATTGAAAATTGAGTGTGACATGGGCAATTCCATTGAAGTTTACTAGTGTCCTACGGCAAATTTTGCCTTGCATTTTTTGTTGATACCAGACATCATTTTGTTACCACCGTATGAAATTATGGGAAAAGCATATTTCCATTCTTGTAGCTCGGGTCCCAAAGAAGTTGGCAGCACGCTGACATTTCCGTAGGATAGGAAAATTTTGCACCGATGGAGCTCAAATCCCAGCTGCAACGAACTGATGCGCTAACACCTCGATCCCAAATGCCTCTCAGTCCTATGAAACCAGTAGATCCGACCAACATGAAAATCTGGATTAAGACCTTGGCTACCATCCATATTATGCAGATCATGGCTGCAAACTTAAAAAGAGCGGGATAATGAAGCCAGGGGTCATTTATTGTCACCGCCATGTGGGTTTATCCCACATATTGCTATCACTGCCCAGATCGACTTAGCTTTCGTGGTTTTGCCTCGGTATCTCACAGCAAAAATTGGGCCAAGCAGGAATAGATTATATATCCATAATGGCCATTAGCCACCGTTGAGCTAAGCATCTGTCCAAATCAACACGGAGTTCATGAAACTCGCATCGTTGACTACCAAAAGCGTTGATCTCCTAAGGGAAGCTTAGGAACATTTATCAACTAGAGCTGATCTGAATTTTGTATTCTTTGTAGCAAACAAGGTTTTCCAACTCCTAAGATACGTCGTGAATCTGGACAGCTTGTGGCAGCTCGCCATGAAAGCGGAAGCGCAATCATTCCTACTATTAGCTACTACTCCCTCTGATATTTTTTTTATAGACGTTCAGACAGCAAAGGGTAGTGCAAAATTAGGTCAATCCGGCTGCCCGAAACGACAACAATATCAGTCCGAAGGTAGTAATATGATACTTACATCAATACAGACGCTCTTCAAGCAGAAGCACAAGCCTCATTATTAGCGCGTCACCATGATCAGAACGACAAAAAGGTGACTGGACTGAACCATGAGACTATTACTTACCTAAATAGACTCATTTCACAATTAAGACAAGGACGCCTAAGTACCGTAATGGCGGAGAAACAAAGATTGGATAACTTACTTAGATATTATAGATTTGTTTTTGGATTTGGATAATAGCTAAAAACTTCAGAGGGTACATGAGATCAGTATCCAACAAGAGTACTGACGAGAAGAGATATCATGGTTCGAAAATTTGGACTTGGTAACATAATTTTCATTGCAGTGAAATATTGGTTTGAACATGTATGATTCATAACCTTTAAATATGCATTAATTCCCAATTAGCGTATCATATTTTATTTCTTTATTCCTTTTAAGTGGTCATATGTGCCGGGCAACGTCACGCTACATTACCTTATAAGCTGATGGGTGTCGGGTTTGGATGGAAATAGAATCCCTGAAAACTGGCCCTGAAATATTAGACTGACATATGAAGCTTTTTTTTTGGATTACACAGTACAACTCAGACGCTCACAACGCAT
Source organism: Eragrostis nindensis (assembly GCA_012490785.1). Taxonomy (NCBI): domain Eukaryota; kingdom Viridiplantae; phylum Streptophyta; class Magnoliopsida; order Poales; family Poaceae; genus Eragrostis; species Eragrostis nindensis. The sequence goes on along the minus strand of JAAXCT010000307.1, from coordinate 59,656 downwards.
GCACACTCACCTCTACAAACGAACGTACGCAGATCCTATCCCTATTAGCATCTTCGATGATTAAGCCGGCAAATCCTCGAGATTGACTAAGTCATCACTGACACCTCGTTGTCGACGGGAACATCGCCTCCAGCGAAAACACAACGTCGTTAAATCCTAGACAATTCGCACCTGATACTCGATACTCGTAAAAGGTGATAGGCAATGCCTACTTGTTAGTGACATACCTTTCGTGACGAGTTGCCTGGCACGGTGGCAACTATGATGGTTTATACCTGTTACTGACTGTGAGGTTAGTGATTTCTCTGCTATTTGGGTCCAGAAGGATTGGGATCCTTTTCTCTGACTCTAACACACTAGCTAGTTAGAGTTGAAAATGGCCTTTTCGTGCCTAACCGGGCCGTGCCGGCCTGCTTGGCCCGCGAGCATGGCGGCTCATTTTCATCTTTTCAGCCCAATAGTGTTGAAAACCATGAATATGAGAACAAAAATATGACAAAATAGAGAGTTGAACCCCCTGACGTATAGCTTTGGAAGCAAAAGACTTACCACTAGACTATTTCATGCTTGCAGTTCTATACGAAACATAAATTATATTTAATATCGTGCCATGCCGTGCCGCCCATTGGGCCGCCTCCTCGACCCATGGCACGGCCCGAGGGTCGGGCCGGGCCGGGCTGGGCACGAAATTCACCGGGCCGTGCCATGCTTGGGCCAGGCCAAAAATTACATGCTTCGTGCTCGCCCGTTTGGTCTGACCCATTTGGCCATCACTAACGAGCGGTGATAAATACCTTCGTTTGGGCTACCAGTGAAGGATTCCCACGTGAGAACTGATTGCCCTGTTTGTTTCCCCCTCTGATTATATAATCCAGCTTATATAATCTATAAGCTGGGGGAATGCAGCTTATAGGATTATGATAATCTGACCTATGAATTGCTATAATATGGCTATAATCTGACATCTGTTTGTTTCAGCTTATAGATTATATGAGCCAGATTATATAATCTAGGTAGGAAACAAACAGGGCCCAATTGAACGTACATCGCGGCCAATCGGCCTGCATGGCCCAACCTATTGCTCTCACCATTATGGCAGAGTCAAAGGGTAAAATAATCTTTTTCATCAGCACTTTCTCACCTCGGACTCTAGGGTAAAATACATGGCTTGCGGTGTCCTGGGACAAAGAGCCACAAATTTACTGTGTGTTTTAGCAAATTATTGAATATTGGGTGTGACATGGCCAATTCCATTGAAGTTTAGTAGTGCCTTACGGCAAATTTTGCCTTGCATTTTTGTTGATACCAGACATCATTTTGCCCAGCCCATCATTTTGTTACCATCGCGGGCCATCGAAAAAGGTGATAGGCAATACCTTTCGTGACGAGTTGCCCGGCATGGTGGCACCTATTATGGTCTTTACCTTCACCTATTACTGACTGATAGGTAGTGATTTCAGGCATCATCTACTATTTCGGTCCACAACTATGAAGGATTGAGATCCTTTTATCTGCCCTAATACACTAGCTAGTTAGGTCAAATGGCCCAAATCTATCTTTCACCAATAATTTTTATAATTCTGATCAACTTTTACAACATTAGACTTTAATCATCATGAGAATACTTCCAGAATTTATAATTTACATGTTGTTACAGTTGACGAAATTTATAGAAATCATTTGTCAAAGATAGGTTGGACTAAACTCAGAACTAATTAAAGTCTTACTGGGGTACCGGTGGGAGTATAACCATACCATAAGATACCAGGGGCATGTAGCCTGAATCATAAAAACTCCTAATAGCTCTTGAAAATCTAGCACGTACGTCACAGCTCATATCAGTGGAGATGATGGCAACAGTGCCCATGACGCAATGATGGCAGGGAAATGCATAGTTCCCGGTGCCTCCAAATCCAGTCCAGAATGTAATGCCTTCTTTGAGTGCGCATAGCTGCTCGAATATGTGCTTTAGCTTCTCGCTGTCAGCTTACACATGGGCGGAGGAGACTGGGACAACAAGAGAACTCAGTCAAGAAACTCTGCATTTATATCATCTTTTCTGGTTGGCAGATCAGAAGTATGGAAGACATATTTCCCTCTCTTATGGAATTTGTTTACAATGAAATACTGGTTTGAGCGTTGCATGATTTGGACCCTTTAAACCTGCACTGAATTGACTGTAAATGAGCCGTCCTGGAGCTCCCAATACACCTTGGCCACGGCGTCCCCGCACATGCAACCCTCGCCTCCGCCAACCCCAACATTTTGCGCCTGCGTCAGGAACCATCAGAGACATAGCATAATTGCTACCACAGTACCGCGTTCTCCGGTTTCCAGATCGTGGAACCATTTGTTTCAGATGACAGAGAGCACCGACGGCGTTAATACTGTTGCGATATTCATTGCTCATTGCTGCTGGAAATTAAGTGGCATCAAAGCAAATTGTCTAACGGTTAATTAATCATCTCAGTGATTTGGGGTCGGCAGTGAGAAGTCGGAGTTGGGTTCGTAGGAAGACAAGGCGAGCAGTAGTGTTCTCCTGCATTTCGTCGTCCGTGGACACTGGACAGGAGTAAAGCCTTTCAATGCTAGGTAAAGCTGTTCTCATATGTGTTTCCTCTGCGCCTAGAGTGAGATTCATGTCCTCACTTTCAAGTGTTTCTGTTTCACCTCAAATCTGCACAATTCGGTAGTACATGTAACTCTCGTAACTGTCACTTATCTGGCTTTTAAGCGGCTAGCTTGGAATGGAATAATGCCATTGTACATGTGGATGGAATCAGGTCAAAGTATTTTTGTCTGCAGAGGCGGGATGTAGATGCGCATGAGAAGCCAGTGAGGGCTAGAAATGAAAGGAAGGCGCGGACAGACTAAGAAGGCCGCAAAGCGTGACCACCCGACCTGATGCATGTCCCCGTCGACCTGTTTGGATGATGTGTATTTCCTCAACAAATTCGTCGCCGCCAGTTCTTAGGAACTCAAAGTCCATCGATAAATCAGGCTACTTTTCTAAGGTTTCAGGACATGTGTGTAGGGACCGTGTGTGTGCAATGTTGTAGCAACGGCGTTGCTGGACCGTCTCAGGTCATTCCATGGTTCCCTAACATCCGAAAAGACATTTAGCCTTTCTGTAACCACAGAAGTAATCGTCTTCAACCAGGGCATTTCCAGGGTTGCAGAAGAAGAATGTAAAATGGAATTATTTCCGAAATCTATCATGGTGAAAAGTTGCAGAGTATGTCATTGTTATCCTTGCTTTCCTGCTCCTTCCGTCGGCAGAGGTGGTGGCACCACGGTGCTTTCCTGCTCCTGCCGTCGAGAGAGGTTCTGGAACTAAGGTGGAGCAAATAAGATGAAGACAATGGCAGCGCTGTAAATTATATAATTGCCTGATATCAGCGAAATCCAGTAGAGCAGGGCGCCCGCAACACCCCGCCGGCCGAGGACAGCTCTCAGGCGCCGTGGATCTCTTCCTTCATAGTGAGTATCAAATCCTACAAGCCCAGCAGATTTAGATGCCTCAACAAAAATCACATTTGTTTCGGAGATGTGGGTGTTTCATGTTTGTCATGGGGAAAGAGAAGAAGATGAAGAGCGGCCGGCTTCATAAACTTCATGAACCAAGAAAATTGGATGCTCTAAACATAGACTACCTACATCTCAGAATGTAAGCATTTTTGGCTATAAACCTGAACAAGCTAGTGGAGGCAGAACTGCGTCATATATACATCATGCAGGAATTCCTCACAAGATGATACCCCCTGACAATGGCATTTAGCTTCAACAATGCTACGATTACATTTTCTCAGAAGTACGTTATACCTTATACTCTCTTGCCCTACAATACCGAAAAAGCGAGCATATAGAAACGAAAAGGTGCTGCATTATGTCACTAAAAAAGCAACGAAAACGATGATACACAGGAAATTGAGATGACAAGCTTCCATGGCATAACTACCAATCATTCAGAAATCCCAAAACCTTCTGGGCTTCAATGACCTTCCTGTCACATCGAGCTGGGCGAGAGCTGCTTGTACTGTATCCTTGAGATGAGCACCACCCATTTCTTCTGTAGTCTGCAGATGACAAATACTGTCGTTATCTGAGTGAGAAAATTTAGCATGAGAGCTACTGTTAATTGTGTTCACCCCAGCATATACATATATATTCAAACATAAATCTGTGCAGTAATGTTGACTTGCATCGTAATCAGGCAATTGCAATCAGCAATCGTATTCAATTATAGAAACTAGAAAGGAATCTATTCTGTTCAAATGGAGAGGAAAAGATTTCCCAAGAAAAAAGAACAATCTTCGGACATTGATCTTTTCATACAACATCATGTGCAGTGTCTTGGTTTCGGTTCGATCAACTATCCGCTTCAAAAAGGATAGTTCACAGATGGATCGCGGATTCGCAGTACAGCATAGCGAGGGATAAAGCAAAACAAAGGATAGCGAAAATAAAGTTAATGTCATGGAAGTTCGTGAAAGAATGTTCTTGTTTTCGTTGGAAAAAACCAACGCCAACCCTGTCTCAGTCTTCTTTCTCTTTTCGGGAGCAGAGCTGAAAAAGATGGGAAATTCCAATGATTCTTCGTTCATTAGAATGTCGATTCCTGGATACGGTTTCCCCGATCGGAGATCCATGGATCACAGACGCTCTCTCTCCCCATGGCCTTTCGCCTCTGAAAGTGTCCTTCCTTCTCAATGCCCGGGCATCCATCCAATGCATGATTTTCGATAGCGTCGAACATGAGCGGTAGACTGAACACCCACACAATCTCGATTTGACACAGCAACACTTTCCACCTCTCTTCCTTCCCTTGGATCAGATAGGAAATCCTCACTTTTCAATTGGCCTATTTTTATCTCTAATATGTACATAAAGATGTCATATTTAATAAATGAAGCCGGAGTGCTTGAATTCAGTAAAGTTGTAATATTTACAAACAACATTTTCTATTAATATATCATTTTTATTTACGCAATCTAAACACATTTAAGCACATCGATGCAAAATCCGAAATTCGGCATCATGTATTCAGAATCACCCTTTCTGTTTTTCTATTGTTTATTTGTGTACGGTAATGCCATAATATATGTATATAATGTTGTGCCGGTTGAGATTTTGTGACACTTTATCTCGCTTTTCTTCTTTTTCATTGTATTTTTCTACCATGTGGTCACCGATTTGTTTTATGGACCACCAGTATTGAAACAAAATATTCCAAAACTATCCACATCATTCTTAAATGTGTGGAAGAGAAACTGCCCTATCTTGTACGATTTGTCACCCATGTTTATGACTGATGCTTTTAAATTCCATGGACATGTTAATCAATTCATGCAGAAAAGAAAGAGACCGGCCGTCTTCAAAAGAAGACAAAGGAAATACAGCAGCAAGAAACTGGGACCCTTGAAGACTATAGATGCCGAAACCATAAGAACAATGTTAGTTCCAGTGCCATAGGCGTGATTGATTGTTTTCTCATTTTGTCACAGGAACTTTATCTGCCCACCACACAGCTTCGAGTGCCCATAACACTTGACAAACTGCAAGGTCCTATCCAAACACGTTACTAGAAAAGGTATGTCTGCCATATATTTCTGACAACCAAATGTTCATCCTTCCTCGATCAGTAGTGAAAAGTGAGGTGAGATAGTGATCCCGGATTCGGTAGCCTATTCAAAAGGTTGAACTCATGAAAAAGGGATCCCGGATTTCAGGGGAAAAACTGTGCTCAGTGCTAAAGCGTATGTACAGACTTGTTACGTACTAGCACGGTAGCTGTCGCTTGTAAACAGAAACTCCCACAAAGGTGCTCGTACACAGGGAATAGTAAAAGAAGAATGAAGAAGGATGAGCTGAGTTGAGTTCCAATCAATTCCGATAAAGGAGAAGTAATTTGCGGGTGTGTGTGGACAAAGCAACGCTCTCAGCTGAGCCGAGCGCGATCGCCATCTCTATCTGCCGCCCAAGTGAGCATCTCTATATACCGCCCCAGTGACGTCACCCCAGCTGACGTCATCCCCATTCGATGGGTCGGAGACGGGCACGCGCCAAAATTAAGCGCGACAGCGACGCAGACGCAACCGGAGTTTCTCGACGTGGCGAAAAAAAAAAGAGGCTAATAACTATGTTGGTGCGGCGCGGTTGGAGCGTTAATTAGTTACCTGCACGAACATGGTGTGGACGACGGCGTCGCCGACGGCGGCGATGGTGGCCGTGACGACGCGGAGGCGGAGCGGCTCCAGCGCCCGGCACACCTTGGCGACGGCGTCCCGGCCGCGGCTGCACCGCACGCTCACCACCCACACCGCCTTGTCCCCGGCCTCCGACACCTGCACCTGTTGCGCCACACATCATGGCCAAGTTACTTGCGCTCTGAGTCTGAGTACCTAATCGTACGAGGTGCTCTTACTCCGATTTAATCTGGTTTGGTGCGTGTCACAATCGACAATCTTGTGTCAATAATTACCTCGAGGATCTGGACCGGCGGTGGAACAACAGAGGCCGCGCGCCTCGTGGCGCCGTCGTCCGGCCGCGGCTTCTTTCGCCACGGGAAGCTGTCGGCGGCGTCCTCCGTCTTGACAGCGGCGGCGGCGGCGGAGGAGGACTCGAGCGCCGACACCTCGGCGAGGATCCGGCGTTCTTCCTCCTGCAGCCTCTCGATGTAGGCGATGGCGTCCCTAATAATGGACGCCTTGTCCATCTGCACCACACCATACACATACCGCGGAAAGATGAAATCATTCTGTCAGTCGTACAAATCCAAGTGTGGATTAACTGAACAACTGGTGAACCGCTCGCTCGCTCGCTCATACCTTGGTGATGTTTGGGACGACGCTGCGCAGCGCGAAGAGCTTCTCGTTGAGCCTCCGGCGCCGGTCCCTCTCCATGACCATGTTCTTGCTCGCCGCCGCCGCCGCTGTGGGCACCGCCGTGGAGCAGGAGTTGGCGCCGTCCGGCGAGTTGGAGTCCTCGCGGTAGATAGGGTACAGCGCGGACAGCATGGACTCCTCGGCCGCTTCGACCGCCGGCACGTCGTACATGCTGCTTCCACTGGCAGGCGAACTAATAATCAGCTGTTTCTTTATTTTTTTTTTACAAAAAGGAACGAAACAAGAAAGAAGAAGGATGACGCGTACCAGGTGTCGACGGCGAGGTCGTGGGTGTCGAGCATGAGGTGGGGCGGCGGCTGCCAGTAGAAGTCGAAGCCCAGGTCCAGCAACTCCGCCTCCATTGGCCTTGCTACGCTCCCCGGCCAGGAGAAGAGTAAAGTTTTCTTGTCTTCTTCTCCACACCTCACCGTACTTGCCACTTGCTGGTGGCACACCAGCAGCACTTATACTAGTCGCCCCGGCCCCTGCCTACTCACATAATGCTAACCAACCATATTCCTCCTGTGGCTGTAATTAAGCATCATCTATTTGCGACCGAATAACTTTTTAAGTGCGTGTAGGTTATGGATGGCATCCCAGCCTTTCGAGCCAAGCAACGCCCAGCAGAGAGCCAGAGAGCAGCATCTGCTACTGGTGATGTGCGGTGACAGGTTGGGTCGTGGTTGAGGAGGATGACCGAGCAGGCCGGGGGTGGGGCCGGCGAGGTGCGACCACACTAGTACACAGCGTGGCACTTGGCAGCCTCTCGCCGTCGCTGGTTAGGGTGCCCCCGTCTTTGTCCTGGCTAGTGACCTCGTGATCGAGTCGTACTCGTTCCAGCGTCAAAAAATTTAATTGTTGTTTAGGACATTGACACGGTCTCCAAAACATAACTTTGACTAATACTTTTTACCGTAAAATATTTATAAAATATAGCTAAAGTGTATTTTTATGAAATCATATTTCAATACGAATCTAATCATATCATTCTCACATTTCTAAACTTAATTCATAAAAAAATATTTAAAGTCAAAGTTTAAATGTTTGATTTAAGACAACTTCAAAACGACAAGAATTTTAACACTGTAGGAGTATGCTCCTAATTAAATCCTTGCTCTCTTTTTAATTAATTAGCTCACGAGTTTGCCACAGAATTCACTTTACATACTTCGACTAGTGCGTTAATTATCCTCAGGCCTCGCAACGATTTGGCGCCTTCCTCCCGGCACGCAGTCGTCGTGTGTGACGTGCCAGCTGCAGCATGCATGGTTGTCTGGCCACGGGGCCATCCCATCCCATGGCGGTCAGGAAATGGACTGGAGGGCCTCGAGCTGCTAGTATGCTTATTCTCAAGTCAAGGGGAGCAAAGAAATGCTCAAACGTAGGACCATCGAGCTCAGATTCCAAACCAAAACCCGACTCAGGCTCCCCAACACTAATTGGTGCTTAAACTTGGCTCCTTCCTCTATGTTCCTTAAGTAACGTTCCACGAGCATCGCTTTCAACACATGGGCAGAAATGGCAACGCGGGAACATTATTCCTTGGCAGGAAGTAGTAGATTGATTTGCATGTTTCATGTTCAGCTAGTATGATTATATTGTCATAGTAATAATACTTAATAGAGGAGGAAAGGAAGTTCTAGGAGAACCTATTCTAGTCCAACTCCATATGTGGGCAATTTACGAAAGAGTTCCTTTCCTAGTAGGAGAGAAAGGCCTCTTCCTCCGAGAATAAATAGTGGAGTACCCCATGATGTAAATCACAAGTTTATTCTGAATAATAAATAGAAGGCTCCACCTTACATTGTGTCTTGCTTCTTGTCTACTTTTGTTGTTGTTCTCTCCCGTTGATAGCGTTACTACAACACGTTATCAGCACGCTCGCCGCTGAGCGCGTCGAAGTCGCCAGGAGGAGTCGGCGAGTTCTTCAACTCGCCATCTCGGGAAGCGTGCCCACCTCGTGAAGTGTGCACCGACCTTAGGAATCGAGCCGCCTCGATTTTCGTGCTCGACGACCTCGACATCCGCTCCAACACGAAGCTGTTGATGGGATCGGGGAACGACTATACTGCTACACGATCTACACGGCATCGACTTGTGCCTGCATCAACTTGCGATCGTCTACAATCACGCCCGAAGGTATCTAGCAGATCTACTCGTGTTCGATCGCGATGGCGCGTTGCTGCCCCCCTAGATCTATAGCACCCTTGCATGCTGGCCCAGGTTTTTCTAAACCTGGTTTTGTTTAACCTAACCTAGCATTAGGTTCTTCATCATGCATACACATAGTAGGTGGGGCTGGTAGCCACCATCGCCGCTGGCGATGCACCGCCGCGGCCACAAGCACAACACGACGACCTGCACGTCGCTGACATCCATATACGCATCACAGCTAGCAAAAAGAAAATAGAAAAAAGGGGCTGAAATCCAAACCCTACACTACCCAGCGAGATGCAACTCGCCGGAACCCTAGCCACAGCATGACGGGGATGAGTTGAACTCATCGCCGCCGAACTGCACCTCACCGCCGAGCCGGACCGCCCGGATCCAACCCTAGCATGGGCTAGATCCAGCTAGATCCGCATGGAATCCGTCGCGTGGGGCCCGTCGCCTCACCACCGCGCTGCAGCATGCCGGCGCGACCCCACCGCGACCACCGCACGAGGTCACCGGGCCCAGACCCACACCCGGGGTCAACGGATCTGACCCGGGGCCATCGGATCTGGGGGCCGGGACCCCTCCTCCGCAAGAGGGGCCCCGCGCCGTCCTCCACCTCGAACCACGACGGCAGGAGCTTGGAGCTCGACTGCCGCCGCCGCCTCTCCGTCAACCCCCGCCGTGGTTGGACGCCGAGCGCACCCACCGCCACCTCTCCGGCTTAGAGCTTCGCTGCACGGGCTTGATCGGAAGCCCCAAAAGCCGCGACGCACGCGGGCTCCTCGCCTCTCTCCTCGCTACGCCGCCGCGCCATGGCGCCGCGTTGCACGCTGGCGCGGGCGCGGGCACCGCCGCCGCCGCTCTGTCGGTGGAAGGGAAAGAGAGGAGGAGAAAATGGGGGGATTAGGGTTTCACCTGATTCCCCTCGGCTTAAGAACTGGCGTGACTGGCCGGGACTCTCGGACTGGGCTGTGGTGGGCCGCAACGGGCTATAGCCGACCCAGTGGGCCGGCCTGATTCAGAAAATCAGAAGAAAATCGAGGGAAATTCTAAAAATTAGAAATTTTACGGAAAACCCTTGAATGTATTGAATATTGCGGGTAGGCTACGTATTCTTAGAATACTCCATGACTTTTTCCAGAATAGAACCCGCAGTCCTTTATTTTTGCAGATAGGTCCAAATTGTTCTGTATTTACGATTTTGACCCAGAATTTTTGCAAATATGACTCTGAAGTCTCTGGAAATTGTCTGGTACTTGTTATTTAGCAAATAACACCTCGGGTTTTTAGGGTATTTATGTCAGAAACATAATAACTTGCTGTTTTTGCTGTGCAAACCTCATGTTTGTGCATGATTACTGTGTAACTTGATCTGAAATCATGCATATCATGTCTAAGCAACTAAAACATGATAAAATATGCCTTTAATCATAGAAACATGGTTTTAGGTCTTTCTTCGAGTTTTTAATCCGCTACTTTTTGCATTCTACAAATTGTTTACTAGAAGTAAACCTATGCATTTTCATTTGAATATATTGTAGATATCTCAATTTGAGAAACGTGAATTCGATGTGCTTGCCTTGAATGGTTTTAACTAGTTATCTTGATCGCGTGATGCTGAAATCCTCTTGAGTGGTAAAAATCTCTTGAAGATGATTAAACCCAAGAATGAGGATATTGATTCATCCAAAGTGGAGAAATCTCAGGCACTAGATTTGCTGAGTCATCACTTAAGTATTTCCCTGAAGAATGAATACATGAATGAAAATAGTCCAAACGTCTTGTGGGGCTCCCTGAATGAGCACTTTGAGAAGATTGAATCTTTCTCAATAGTTGAGTGTGAATGGCAGCACCTACGCTTTCAATAATACAAGACGTTTGTAGATTATAACACCGCATTGTATGAGATCGTCACTTACATGAAGATTTGTGACGTTGAACTTGGTAAAAACAAGCTCATACATAAAATTCTCTCTACCTAATACCCTAAGCTCGCTTACGTTAGTAGCCAGTAGCCCTGAGTAATGACTTGAAGCATGATCAGGGGGAGAATGAGATGATCTTGTAGGATCATACATCTCGTCACACTGGCTCAATAGCACCGAATGCTACATTGTTCATGGAGAATGATAAGGGGAAGGGCCGATAGAAGGCACCTGGGAAAGGTAAAGGCAAAGCCCGGCAATTCAAGAAGAATAAGAATGTCGAGGTTTAGCAGCCTAAAGAGGGAGAGTACGGTAAACAAGATCAAGATTGTTATAGGTGTGGTAAAACACACAGGCACCTTATCGACCTCTACCAAGAACTTCATAGTAAGAAGAAGAATTCCTAGAAGGAAGCCAACCTCATTGAAAGAATGTAGCTTGAAGTGGGGGATCGTCACAAACCATTGAAGAGAAGAATGGAAACATCATGAAGATGGAAATTGGTACATCACAATATGAGACCAAGAACCTTGAAGGATCAAGCAACAATTCTGAAAATTGAGCTTTGGATGATAACCTTATGAACGAGGGTAATCTTCTTGGTAATGAATTAGAAGATTGTGTATAGGGACTCGAAATAGTCCAAAATACCTATCTAGTATATGGTAATTGTAGAAGTAGTAATAATACTTGATGGAGGAGGAAAGGAAGTTCTAGGAGAACCTATCCTAGTCCTACTCCATATGTGGGCAATTTACCAAAGAGTTCCTTTCTTAGTAGGAGAGGAGGGCCTCTTCCCCCGAGTATAAATAGTGGAGTACCCCATGATGTAAATCACAAGTTTATTCTGAATAATAAAGAGAAGGCTCCACCTTACATTGTGTCTCGCCTCTTGTCTACTTTCGTTGTTGTTCTCTCCCGTCGATAGCGTTACTACAACATATATATCGGGCTCTCAAAACAAACACCATGTCTAATCCGAGTCTCAACACTGATGATTTCCCCAGTAACCCGTACGCAAAGCATGAAAATTTATCATGTTGTCCAATCTTCTCACATCAAAAGTGAATATTTCCTCCACGCATCCTGGATAATTTCAAATTAAGTGAAAACGCCACGTGTGTGTGTTCCCCTGTTCAAAATGACCAAAAGACAATCTACCAAATAATATGTGTGTTCCTTTTGAAAGAAAAGGAAAAGTTTATAGATTTGTAAGATTTCAGTCCATATAATATATTTTTGAAACAATGGATTAATTACCTCCTACGAAATTCGTAAGTATTGCTTTTCAAATACATGATGTTGGACCTCAGACAAGCTGGTTTAGGGTACATGAAACTCATCAGATTTGACATGAAATTGTTTGCCATTTTCAATTCCTCTAGGATTGGAAGCAACATATAACATACAGCGAAAATTAATGGACCATGGATCCTTAAACCCTTTATGTATCGTTTTTTGGATCCATGCTATCGCAAATGAAGATTTCGGTTCACGATATATTTAGGTGGTGCAATAAAATTCCATAGCTATTAGCGTTGGTGCGACTTGCCACAGTTCTGACATGAAATCACACTAAATTTCACTGGATGAAACGAAACTATAGCAACAACATGTAGCACTCAACAATTGAAACAATGTCACGTCGCATAGGAGTGACTTGGAAATTTCTCCAAAAAAAAGGAGTGACTTGGAAATTAATTAAATGACAAAGCGTAAAAGCCATATTAGAGAGCAGTCTTGCAGTCGTAACACTTGTTCATATTTATTCAGACACATGCTTGCTGACTTTAAAAGACCGAGCGGACACGTCATATGCAGTATACAGGAATAATAATATAAATAATTCGATAAGATAATGTGCGCTTATCTCCAGAGAGTGCTACCCAGGTCCATTCCCCTGTGCTTACCGGAAAACAAAAGTCCATTTCATTACACGGTTGCGCATCACGACACACCAACCGGGCCACACAGAGACTTGCTCCACAAATTTCATGCATGCCCTTTCTGTTGGTTCTTCAGCACTAGTAATCGATCAACGACATAATCACAGCACACGCACAGGCCCCGCCATAATCTGAGCAGGGCCACTCATGAGATCTCGATAGGGCCCATAGGCTGAATTTAGAAACGAAAACGTGTTCAAAAAATTCACTAAGCATTAAAATTTTCCAAAAAACTAAGCATTAAAATAATGACAAATTGTCAATAACGCCTGTTCAGTATCAGAAAAACTAAACCAGCATTTTATTAATACGCCATCATTAATCACGGCAGCATGAGTGGATCCGAAGATTCTGCAGAGTGCTAGAGGACAGGAAGAACTGTTCCTCGAACCATTGTGTAGTAATGTTTTTTTTTGGAGAACACCATTGGGTATAATCGCCAGGCCCTATTGTGAACGCAGAATGAATGCAATCAGTTGGCATTGTGTTGGCACATGATGTATATCCACTTGACCCTTTGGGGACGATAAATTTGATGAAATGAATCTCATGCTGTAAGGGCGCATTGATGTTACTCTGTAAGAATCTCAACCGTTAAATTTACTCTGGGTCGACTGATTAAAAAAAACAACAAATGTAAACTTGGTGAATAAAACACAACAAACCTCTTTGGAGGTGTTGTCATGGATCTCATCTTTACTTTTGAGAATCTCCGGGTGAAAACCCAAATCCGTATCTTCGAATGGGCGTTGGCGGCGTCTTTGGCGTTGCATCCTCGTTGGAGGTGGCGTCTGGGAGACTCTCCTTGCAATTCGGCGATGGTCATTTGCCCTTGTTCGTTCTTCATTGGTCATGGTCTCCTACAGCTATCGGCAATTGTTGCCGTCATGAATGTTTCTGGTCCTCCAGAAACCTGGTGGTGCATGGGAATTTCTTTTTCCGATGGATGCAGTTTGGGTGGTCCTTGCTTTAATCAAGAGATGCAATTCATCAGATTGGCACAAACTCGAGTGTTGTTCTATACCAGACAAGGTGGAAGAATGGACACAGAGTCGACCTTACCCAACATACCGTATTGGAAGATAATCAAAGCTGTAGAGAGGAGACGTTCTCTTTTTCTTTTAGTTTGTTTGTTTCATCAGTGTAGCGTTTAGCACTTCTGATGATGGTCGACTTTTGTCGATGGTTGTATTTGGCTGTAACTTTCTTGGAAAGCCAAGGCCGGATTAATACAATCTTCCCATTATCTTAAAAAACACACACAACAAACCTCAGCCACACTGTAAGAGTGCTTTAGAGCACAATATCATTGACCCTTAAACTCTTTGATGGAGGACTATATATCCATTCTTAACTTTACCCCTCTGGACTAGCTGTAAATTAAGAGTAAACTCGATGAAATTAACACAAGGAACCCCAGCCACATTTCGGATTGGCCACATTTCCAGGGCGCAAATGAACGTGCACATCATTTTCTTTTTTCGCGACCCCACCACTACTAGCTAGCTTGCCAGCGAACCAGCAAAAGCTCTCGTGTCCTCCATCCCAATGGTCGCCACGTAGCAAACATAGGTCGCCTTCAAGATCTGCATCGGTCAGCCATATGCATCATGATAATCTCTTAACATATCACGTTCACAACAAAAGCAGCTTGCTAGTACTGTGTTTTGGAGATTCCACCTACATGTTGGGCAAGATCGAGGAGCTAACTGCTGCTTGCTTTATTTGGTGTGGGTAGGACGACATCTAGAGAAAACGAATTGTCACCAAACTCTGAAGGCTGACCTGCGTTCCAACAACAAAATTTACAAACGTGGCCTCCCATGTACTTTTTTTTTTTGGAGAAATGGAGAGGATACCTATGGGGATGAAGCAGCCCACACCACGAACGGCAAAGTAGCCCAACATCCGCTGGGCCTAATTGAAAGCTTGAAATCACCCGGCGACAAAACGGTTGGTGCTGGATAGTGCTGGCCAAACGGCCCGGACCAAGCGGGCGGACACGAAGCACGCAAAGTTTGGCACGCAAAGTTTGGCCGGCCTAAGCACGGCACGGCACGAACTTTTTCGGGCCCGGACCGGCATGGCACGAGGGTGAGGACCGTGCTTGGGCCGAGGGCAGGGCATGACGGGCGGCATGGGCACGGTTATAGGGTAGCCCGCAAAAGCACAGTACAAGCACGATTAGGCACGTCCCATTTAATGTTCTAGCCTAACTAATACTACCTCCTTACCAAAATACTTGACGTTTTGGAGAGATGGGGAGAATCCAAGGAGTTGTCAAACTTTACCCTGCTACCCCTATTCATGAGCTTTCACCCTGTTTGCAACCTGACACAAATTCCTCCACTAGCAGATTAAACAATGTCCATGAAATGACACGGCACTGACCATCTCGATCCCACACATTCGACCACGAAGCACTGGCCGGCTCGATCCCACCAGCTGCCGCGGCGCCACTCCTGACCACGCATCCGCCCGACCATCTGGTCGCGCATCCGGCGGCGCAAGCCACGGGGATGCAGGGGAGGAGGCCTAAGAGAAGCTCCGCCCAGCTTGCCGCCGTCGCCGCATCGCAGATCCCCACCATGGATGCGCCGCAACTCCCCGCCGTCGCCGCGCCACAGCTCCCCGCCATGGCCGCGCCGCGGCTCCCCACCGTCGCCGTGCCTCAGCTCCCCACCATGGACGCACCTCATCTCCCCGGCGTTGCCGCGCCGCTGCTCTCCGCCCAGAGGCCGCCCAGGTCGCCAAGAGCCATGCGAGCCCGGGAGCGGACAACTATCGTGGGACGGACAGAGATGAGATTGAGGAGGGGAGGACGGCAAAGGCGGCGGAGGCGCTGGATCCATGCATGGAGACCGGCGAGCTGGGGCGGTAGATCCTGTGAGATTGGGGAGGGAGGAGATTAGGATGGGAGCCTGCGTTGCTTTCGGTGGTGGGAGACAAGAGGACAGAGGAAAGTAAAGTTTGGGTCGTGTGTTGGGCCTGGTGGCGTGAGACAGAGGGGTAGCAGTGGAAAGATTCATTCACAACAGTGCCAAACGTCAACTAATTTGAGAAAAAAATTTACTCCTCAAACGTCAACTATTGTGACACGAAGGGAGTATGAAGTATATGTTAAGTTTCTGATTAATATGTTGTAAAACTAGTGCAAAAGTTAAGTTTTTGTTAAATATATTATGATTTTGGTCAATGTGATGAAGTGTTCACTTTTTGAATTTTGATGGAATTAAGGGTTTTTAGAATTTCGGGCTAGCGGGCTATACGGGCTTTTCGGGCTTAACAGGCCGGCACGGCACGTGAAACTAATTGCGTGCCGTGCCATGGGCCTAAGGCTGGGCACGTGGGCTGGCACGGCCCGGCACGAAAAGAACGACGTGCCGTGCCGGCCCGAAATTAAATAGGCCATGCCATTTCGGGCTCAGGCCGTGCTGGGCCGTGCCGTCCATTTGGCCAGCACTAGTGCTGGAGTATTTCCGAAACTTTGATGCAGGGAACGTTCACATTTTTCGTTCCAACAAGAAAACCCATACTCCTCATATCTCAAGAGTTTTTTTTTAAAAAAAAATCGCTCGCACTGCAGGTGCGGTAGGCACATTCGGCGAACAAACGCACATCCGAACCACACCTTATCCGTGTCAAGCCAGAGGTGACCAGTACGAGCGACCACGTGGGGAAATGCCTCCCGTTCCCCAACGTGGCGAGCGCAACGTTAGTATCTGGCAGGTTCGGTACCACGTGAGCGATGGAGAAGGGAGCTCGTCTTCCTCCTGCGACTCTGTTGCTTGCGTTGGGAGAGAATTAATTAAAGCAGACAAAACAAAAGTATCTCCGTCAGGCGTCGGGCACCACCACGTGCTTGAAAACAAGTGGAGTTTTGGCACATTAATATTTTAACTTGATTCTCGCCACTCGACATCGAGAGTTCCATTGCAACAACTTGCTCGACTTCGAGGACGAGCGTTAGCTCGACTGGTCAAGGCGCTAGAGTGGGAGCGCGACCACCCGGGTTCGATCCCTGGGATCGGACCTGGTTTCCTCACCGGGGCTTGTCCCCATTTAATAATTTGCAGGTGCCTCTCCGTGCATGGTGACACAAAGGGAGTGCGACGTCCCTCGTCGCGCGCTAGAGCCTGGTGGTTTCTGGCGATCTTTCGAAGGATGCAATCTTCAAGGATGCTGAGTGTAGTTGTAGGTCTGATCGTGTATGTGGGTGTGAGTTGGTGTGTGTTGAGGTGTGCGTGCGTGTGTACGTATATGAACAGATGCTACAGCTGTACCCAGTAGGAGAGGCTTCAAAAACTTGCTCGACTTCACCTGCTACTTGCCCCACCAGTATTAACAGCTCGTTCCTCCGCTCATAACTCGCCTGTGATGCTGACTCGGATACATGTTTAGTCGCCAGCACATCGTGAGTGAATACCATGGTCCTACTCCCAACGAAATTTGATCGGCGCTGCCTCTCTATAAACGTTACCATAAAATCATTGCAAAAAAGAATAATTAATTCGAAATACATCACTCAAGCTAATTTGAAGTTAGACACTCGGACAAGAATGAGTAGATTCCACCATGGAAAATGTACCAAGTCATGCTAAGTTGGCGCCTTGGCATGGTCATCTAATGAGATCAGGAAGGGAGAAATGCAATGTAAATAGAACAAAATTAGGTTTCAATTGTTTTTATTTATAGCTAGAAATATAATGTTTTCTCCATAGAAATAAAATATCAAAAGTTCTACTGAAAGGCGCCTTGGTAAATTAAAAGTTCTCTCTGTCATTGTCTATATCTACAAGCAGTAGGTGGATGGAAATCTTTTCACACTTGTCAGGCATGTTAAGTATGATTGTTCGGTCTGTTACACGAAAATTACAAACCATGACCACACGTAACAGTGCATAAATATCAAAATACGCAATTAACCTGACATAGGGTAGTAGGGGATTGGGTTGTGGGGTTGTGTGTGTGGGGTGGGGGGGGGGGGGGGGGGGGGGGGGTGGGGGGGGGGGGGGGGGGGGGGGGGGGGGGTTGGGTGGGCACGCCCCTATGCCCGCTGCTTGGTTCAAGAATGGCAGCAAATCAAACTAATAGATTACGAACATTGTTTGGTTGACAAGCTGTAATGAAATTGGAAAACGAGAGCTGACAGATGCATCCCGCCATTATTGGTGAAGCAGAATTGGCAAAGTCTGTCGACGGCAGCAGATCCGTCTTCCTTGAGCTTCGGCTGCGACCTGCTCTTGCTGGCTTTCCCTATTCTCACCTATGAGCTCTCAATATCCTGCAGCAGCGGACCCAAGCCATGTCTAATGGCTGCATTGACCGATGCGGGGCTCGCCGTTGCTACCGCACATCACCGGATTGGTCCGAGCCTGCCTTCAGAACCTCGCCATCAGGCATGGAGGCAAGGTAGGTAGAGGCGAGCAAGCGGAGGCAGAAGGGGATCAAGCTCATTGGAGGCGAGAGGAAGACAACGAGCAAAGTGTTTCGTTATCTGATTATGCTCAGATGTGAGGGGCCGGGTATTGTTTTTGCACTGGCCGCTATTCGAGTACACGGTATCCAAATATGACGGTGCCTGAAACCAATAAGATCTAACACAATCAATTACCGCTGGGACATGAATATGTTACTGACGAGCGAACCGAACACCTCCCTAGTCTCTAAGTTAACATAGATGGTTCCGCATGATTATTGACACACATGATAAAGTTTGGATAATCTAAAGTGTTATAACCAACATGTAGTAGTAGACAAAATTGACTTCACACTTTTTTTTTTTGTCATTGTTTTGTTTTTATTTCGGTTAAAAGTGAACTATTGCCAAAGTCGGCCTGCATTGATGTATGGTACGGCAGCTGCAGAACCAAAAAAATTTAAGAAAATTTTAATTCTTAGTGCATATTTTAGATATATATATATACACACACATGTGCAGTACTATTTGAGTTGTTATTCAAGCATGGGCCCAATCCCATGCGGGCTTTAGATCAAAGGGCTGTGATAATAGCGAAAGGGCATGTAACCTAGTGATTACAAGAGTCTCGATAGCATCTCAGGTCCTGGATTTGACTCCTCGTAGGAACGAATTTTGTAGGATTTAACGGCGTTGTGCTTTCAGCGGTAAGCGACATAGCCGTCGACAACGAGGCGCCAGTAGTGACTTCGGGTGCGTTTGGCTAGCAGAATCGTTTCGGATTCTGCCATGAATCAGGTGAAACGGTGCCAAACGAAGAAAATGAGAATCGTTCCGAGCCCGAAACACCTCGAATCGTTTCGTGTTTTTGTACTGCGAGCATGAAACGGCTGAATGGGTGTTCCGCACCGATTCGTTCCGTCGATTACCTCTTTGCCCATCGCTGTTTCAACTCTACCTCCATGGCTGCCGCCGTCGCCGGGAGCGCCGCCCATACCTCTCCTTCAAATCTGACCTTACAAATGGATTGCTCTTGGTCTGTAGATCATTTTCCCCACTTACCCTCTTCTGATACATCGCCGGAGCACTGCCGACCAGCCCTCGCTCTGTTCCTTCTCTCGGTCTGTGCAGGTTTGAGTTCCATCGTGAGGAAGAAGAAGATGAACAGGTATGTGGTGGGTTGGGCCTAGTGGGCTAAACTGCAGAGTACGTGGTGGGCTGGAATGAGTTGGTGGGCCTTTCTTTTTTATTGATTATATGGGATAGTTTTTATATATAAAAAAACGAAAACTCTACGGCGCAGCCGTACGCGCTGGAGCGCGAACGCGCGACCCCTCGCGCGCGTGGCCCGCGCGTACGACTGCGCCTCCTCGCGCGGCTTGGCCCGAGCAAACGCGGGAGCGCTCTTCCTGGCCTGGCTTCAACGTGTTGGCGAGGTGGGCTGCTGGAGAACTAGCTGCACGTGGGCTGCTCGCATGCGACGCGACCTGGCCGGGTGAAAGATGCACGTGGGCTGCTATCGTACAAGGCTGGCTGAGCAGCAATAAGCAGCCGTCTGTTGTTTCATTTTTTCTATTATATTTTTTGTGATAATTTCTTTTCCAATATATAGTACACTTTGTATTGCCATGTACTACCGTATATGCACTATTTTTAGTATTTAGTCCATTTGCACATCTGTATTTTTAGCAACAAACATAATAAAATGATATCCATGTTGCACATATTTTTTAGAACTTTTTCTTTTATATAATAGATTGTCATATGGTCTATACATATATACACAAAGTTAGTACATAAAAGCTTACTTATATATGTTATGATGTAGCATGAGCTCCTGACTCAGCCCAGCTCAGTGCATGCCACCTGTCCCACTCGACGCCCACTGTGACATCGTAACGCTAGCCTTCATGCTAGAGCTTGACATGTGTCCCTCAATCGGCAGATAAAGCAATATTTATGAGCCTAGTAACATATAATAATTTGAATATATTTTATGATAGCAACTTTATTGCACCATGTAATAATTTTAACAAATTTATGATAACAACTTTATGTACAACGAGTAGTAACTTTAATATATTTTATTATAGCAAATTTATATGCACAACATATAATAATTTCAGTATATTTTTATATTTTGTGATAGTAACTTTTTATGTGCCTCATGTAATAATTTTACATATTTTATGATAACAGTTTTATGTGCACCGTGTAGTAACTTTTGTATGTTTTGTTATAGCAAATTTATGTGCACATGATATTAAAATTTTAGTAAATTGTGGGTAGTAAATGTATCTGCGCATGCTGTAATAAGTTAAACATTTTTATGACAATGGTTGCACGGTGTAGTAACTTTAGTGTATTTTATTATAGCAAATTTATGTTCGCATTATATAATAATTGAAGTATATATTTCTGATAGTAACTTTACGTGAATGCCAAGTAGTAATTTTATTATATTTTATGGTAGTAACTGGATGTGGACAATGGTAACAACTTCAGAGTACATATCATAATTTTTATATATTTTATGACAAGTTATGTGTATGTTATATGATTCCCTCCTTAAGATAAAGTCTTTCTCTCTTCATGCCAACCCAATTTCACCACACTTTGTAACATATATTCATCAGGGTGGACTCGACAAAAGTATCGAACTGAAATGTTGTTTTGCATATTATTCGATGGACCTCATAAGACCATGTGTTAATACATATAGGGTAGCACACAAATAGATATGCCAATAGGTTGATTTCCAGTTTTCAAGTTTAGCACCATGATTTTCCTACCTTTTATCCGTTGTCTAGCACTCCATCTAAACCTTGCCGCCTCTTCACCATCTTGCTCTTCTCTCTCCTGATTTGCTGCTCCAATTAGTAGCGTCAGATTGCTCCAGCTGCTTAGCGCCTTCCAGACATACAATAATTACTGCTTCTCCTCTAATCCTCTTCACTGTAGGCAACCAACAGGCAGTGGGAGCACCAAGCTGGGGTTGGGCCTTCGCGACCACGCTGAGCTGCGGACGCCGGAGCTGCGACCGTGCCGTCCTGAGGCGGATTCGATACGGGATAGGTCCACACAGGAGCTGCAGCCGTGCCTGCCTGGGGTGGCCGTGCGTAGGGAAAGGAAGGACGAGGGCGCCGCCGCCGCCAGCAGGGGCAGGCCGGAGTTGGCGGCGGCCTCCAGAAAAGGGAAGGAGGGCCGGGCGCACCTCGCCGGGGGACGGGTAAGGAGCCAGGGGCTTGCGGCGACGAAAGACGGGGAAGGAGGTGCGGCTCACGGCGCTGGAGAATGGGGATTGGGGAAGGAGGCTAGAGGCGTCGATGCGCGTCGCGTTTGGATCGGAAAGGAGGAAGAAGGCTTTCCGAATTGTTTCTCTGGCGCTTACGAAAAAAAGAAGGTCGGGAGGACGCGCGCTCCTCTAATGTGTCTGTTTCTTTTATGGTCGATGTGCTCTATTTTCATCTATGGCACTCGTATATTTTAGATACTTCATTACATGTTATAATGTATGAAACAACACTGTCCAACCAAGGGTAAATAAGTCATTTTGATTCTTCTCTTCTCTTTGTTGAAACTGAAACCAGAAAATGAGCCAAATGATTTATGAAGTGATTCTGTTTCAGGTTCTGAAACGTTTCTAGACTGAATCTGAAACGTTTCTGATTCTCGGTGAATCTGGAGATGTACCAAACGCACACTTCGTCAAACTCGGGATTTGCCGAGTAAGTCTTCGAAGGTGCTCATAGGGGTGAGGTTTACATATGTATGTATCTTCAAATGAGTGAGTGTGCGTACGTTGTGAGTGTCTGAGTTGTACTGTGTAATCGCAAAAAAAAAGTTGTAATAACAAGAAAAGATCGATCAATACCCGTGACAAGTGATGATCTAAACAAAGTAATGAATTTATATATTGCATGGTTGCATGTTTTTAAAGAAGCTTTTCTCATTTGTGTGAAACATGTTATTGACAAGTTACATATTTTAATCACAAAAAAAGTTACATATTTGACTCCTAAAACCCGAATTCCGTTATTAATGAATCTGGATATACAGCCTAAAATATGGATAACAGGTTGAAGACTTCCCTAGAAGAAAAACAGGCCGAAAACTTATTCTACTTATTCTTTTTAGTAACACGATTATTCATTACCATACACACATAGTGAATACGGATAATAATAGGTTTAAGACATAATCTTTTTCAGTAACACGTGTCTCCTTGTTATTCATTACCATACACATGCCATATAGTCCAGATACGCATATGATGCTTGGGAAAACCCCTATCATATAAAAAGCCAAAACTTCAAAGAAGCACAACTTCAAATCTAAGCCCTCATCGAAACTGTGCCACATAGCAAAACAACTACCTCTCCCATGTACATAGGGGGGGGGGGAGCTGAAAAAAGGGGCAACGTACAGCATAAACGTAGAAATATGCTTTGATAAGGAGCTGAGATGATTACTAAGGTTTTAAGACTATTTGACTGACAAGTGGAGCTGGCTATTCGGGCGATAAATTACTAAGGACTTTGTTAATAGCTCATCGAGCTTGGGGGGCTCCCTGTGGTGTCAAGCTGAGAGAGAGCAACCTCAATCATCTCCTTCATCTGGATACGGTCCATATGATCCACCTGAACAAAATAAAAGGGAGAAAAAATTGGTGAGTCAACGTGTCCAATTTGGCATAATTTAATCCAACAGAGTTGTTATTATTCCTATATCACCATGTGTGCTGACTAAGCGTTTGTTTTATATCTGTTGAACGTGTTGAACTGAAGTCAACCACCAACCTATGCTCCTACTCAAAGTTTGCAGGTAATCACGCGGTAACCATTGACCATTTTGTTATACAAAAGAATCGAGAAAAGCGATGACGTATATCCGGCACCGCATCTCAAACACGTTCTGTTCGTGCTTGAGACAATAGAGAATTAATCCCAACATGTGCGGGAGTACAAGAAAATCTTCTCGGAGTTGTTTATTTGAGCGCGAAGGGAAAATAGCATCAGCATCGATTGATGGGGACAGGTATCTTTCCGGCGGTGGATGGAGCACGTGACAATCGTTTTCCATCCCTCTCCCAAGCACATGGTTTGATGTTCTTTCTCTCTCAAAGAAAAAAGCACATGGTTTGATGCTTGCTGGATGGTCCTCTGCTCCCGTTTCACTCCGCCCAAAACTTATTGCATCTGAAGCACGTGCGCGGCCGTGTGGCAAGGGAGCTGATCCTCGAGTTGCTTATTAGCATGTGATTTGCAGATGAATACAAATCATTGGCATGTGATGATTAGTCAACGCAGATTCGGAATAGGGGAAAGTGAAGCAGAAAAGGCCTTCAGGATTCGTGCTCTGTTGCTTTACGAGTAGTGACCTGGCGTTCGTTCGTCCACCTAGGAGTAGGAAGCCGCAAATGGAACAGGACGAGGTTCTTTTCACATGAAACTTTCTCCCTAAAAATAGCACTAGAACTAGTGAGCTGGTCCTGGTAAAAGTCAAACTCTAGGTCAAAGCTACGGTCCGTGACGTCAGCGCGCCCAGGTCATGACATCACGGTCGCAAGAGGAACTCGCAGCAAGACAGCAAGGGCGAAGCAGAGGAGCAATCCTATTGATGATGAATCAAAGCTCGCACAGCAGCAGCAGCAGCAAGAGGCGGCGTAGCGTACCTCGACGAAGACGGTGTGCATGAGGCACCCGGCGACGGAGCTGATGTTTGCTGTGATGACCCTGAGCTGGAGGTCCTCGATGGCGCGGCAGACGCGGGCCATGGCGTCGCGGCGCTTGCTGCAGGTGACGCTGACCACCAGCACGCGGTCGCCCACCTCCGACACGCGCAGCTCCAGCACCTCCACCGGCGGCGGCGCGGCGGCGGCGCCGGACACGGACGGCACCGACTGCGCTCGCTTCACCTTCTTCCGGCGCTCCGCCTGGAGGAGGACGCCGTCGTCGAACTCGTACTTGCTGTCCTCCGGCACGCCGGAGGCGGACTCGAGCGCGCGCACCTCCTGCAGCATCTGGCGCTCCTCCGCCTGCAGCTGCTCGATGTACTGGATCGCGTCCTTGATGATCGACGCCTTGTCCATCTGCAGTGCGAAACGGTCGCCGTCATAACAAGGTCGATGGATCGATCTCAGGCGATCCCCGGATGTTGGGCAATGCGGCTCTGCAGTCAGCAACTGACTGACCTTGGTGATGTTGGGCACGACGCTGCGCAGCGCGTAGAGCTTCTCGTTGAGCTTGCGGCGGCGGTCGCGCTCCATCAGGATGTTCTTGTTCGCCCCCGTCTCGCCGCCGCCGCCCGCCTTGTCGTCGTGCGCCGCCGCGATGTTGGGCGCCGCGGACGAGGAATGCGACCCGTCCGGCGAGCTGGAGTCGTAGTAGGACGCGGCGTCGTCGCCGACTCCGGGGCCCCCGTACATGCTGCAACCAACAACAAATGGCCAACGCCACGGTCAGTGATCCGGCAATGGCTGGCGCGCGACCGATCGAGCTCCGGCGCCGGGACTGACCTGCTGACGAGGTCCTCGTTGTCGAGGAGGAAGCGCTGCGTCTCCCAGTAGTACTCGAAGCTGTCGCCAATCTCCGCGTCCATGACTGCCTCCCACTCTCTTCTTATTAGTCCCCTGCTTCTGCTTGAGCTCTGCTCTGTTTTTTGAATTGGATTCCCGGAACTGAGCTGAGAGCACACTCGTCTCTCGCGAGCCGCTATATAGGCTCCGGACCCTGAGGCTGCCGGGTGGGCCCGCACGACGCGGACGCGCTCGGTCTCCACATCCGCGTAACGACGACTAGGCGGGGAAGAAACAAGCAAAACGTGCGTCAAATCGGTAGGAACGTGGTGGGCCCGACCTGCCAGAGGCGCCCGCGCTCGCAAGGACAACGTGCCTGAATTGTTTAACTTAGCCCTGCGACAGACCCTACCGATTCCATTACGCGATGAATTATACTACCTCCGTCCCATATTAGTTGTCGCTTTTGACTTTTGGTCATCACGTTTGACTATCCGTCTTATTCAAAAATTTAAGCTAAAAATGAAACAAATATGTCATGATTAAACTATCTTTACGCATAAAACATGTTATGAGAAAATAAATAACATTTGCACAAAAATTTAAATAAGACGAACGGTCAAACAAGATGTCTGAAAGTCAACTGCGACAACTATTTTGAGACGGAGGGAGTAGTTTATGATCCAGCAGTTACTCCTCGTCACGTGCGTCCTTATCTTCCTCGCGTCGCGTCTGCTCCATAAAATTTTTTTATGTCGTCGATTGGTTTCCGTGTGGAGCAGGGGAGGGAGCTAGTAGCTGACAACGCTCCTGTGAGATATGGTGCGTGTGTTCCTGTTGTCACGGCCGGCTCTCCATGTTGTTTGGACATGGGATGGGATGGCGATTTTCGTCTTTTGGCTTCGGAATCACTAGAATATTTCAGTTGACAGTGAAGCGCAATGGACCACTCCAGAAACGGATCACGAGCATGCATCATCATGATTTCGTCACTGACTAGCGGTGAAGTAGGATTTTTCAAATTGAGTGTACAAAAATATTACTAAT
Source organism: Eragrostis nindensis (assembly GCA_012490785.1). Lineage (NCBI taxonomy): Eukaryota > Viridiplantae > Streptophyta > Magnoliopsida > Poales > Poaceae > Eragrostis > Eragrostis nindensis. Next base: position 33,761 of record JAAXCT010000307.1, on the reverse strand, counting down.
TATCCTATATTTTTATGATAAGCATGCGACGGTGCCCTCGTGCATGAAAGCTAGATTAGGGCTCCACATGGAGGGGAAACTCGAAAATGACTCTCTCCACACTTGATTTTTCGACACCACTGATTTTGTTTTAAACTTCGCGCAACAATCTATATTTAAAGAATTAGTTACCTAGAGTGACAAATATTACTAGATCTATCATCAAAAGCATTTTAATCTTAACTTATTTGCATAAATATTTAAAAGAATACGAATAGTCAAACTAATAAAAAATAAATGGTGTCAAATATTTGAGAATATGAAAGGCCTGTTAGCGATCAAAATGGCAGCCGAGCAGGGCCGTAGTTTATTATCTTCACCTGTCCCGGAAATGCAATCTACGCCATTGACGTTATTGTGCCTGGTTGATCGACGCGTCACTACTCTACTACTCCTGCAAAGAACAAAAAGAAAAGAAAACTGTGAAAGAAAGAAGAAAAAACATAAAAAGAAGCCTAGGTTTGCAGCACGAGAAGCAGGAGTTATTTGTTTTTTCGCCGGGATAAGCTGTGGGGTGTGCCTTAAAGAAATGAAGCCATGCGGCATCTTCCTTCCTGACGCGCGTCCACCTGTCCCCATCTCCCGCAGCTTGTTGTAGAATCCCCACAACTTCAACACTACCACTTTTTTATTCCCATTTGCTGCTGATACTGATCTGTTGTGCAATGCTCCGCGTGCGACTATCTTTGCGGGGGAAGTCAACTCCGAGTGTCAGACGACGTGAATTTATTTATTTAAATTTATTATTAAGGTGTGAACGCGTGAGGTTCATCACGTAAAAAGAAAAACAAAAGGAGAGGTGAGGTCCATGACTTGTTCCAGCTCATTATGTAGGTTAAAGACAAATTGGTGGACCATCTAACCATATTTATCAAACAAGACAAGTAGGTGAAAGATGGGCATCTTCTCCCTAAGTTGGACAATTCAGCGTTTTTTATTCAGGAGGCTAGTTTTGTTTGTACGCTTAAACTACACTTTGTTTTAGTCATTTTGGCTATCCACAGATGTAAAAATGGGCCATGCTTTAAACAGATTATTAACATGGGCATAATTTGCAACAGCGCAAAGATCCTAGAGTTGAAGACACGTAAACAGATTATTAACATGGGCACACTTTATTTAATTCTATAACCTGTAAGATAGCTAATTTAATTAGCTGCTCTGACGAGAACATCATACATTTGATATGAAGGTAGTATATTTGTGTTTTGCTCAATTTGCTAATTTTGTTATTGTGGAACTAGCACATCCAGCTTCGAGTCTCCAACTTAGCACTGGTGTGCATTTACAACTAATTCTTCGAACGCTACAAAATGCCCATCAACAGTAAGGTATCCGTAGTGACTTCATCGTCATAAGATCCGCCAACCAAGTTTCTTGTAAGGATTTCATAACGATAGTGTGTGTGTGGTTTCATAATCAATCTCATCTTTATCCTGAGTGGCACCATGCATAAACCAAAGTCACATAAAAATTTACAATTGAAATAACATTACATTAATGAAATAATTAAGCATAATAGACCTTAAAAAAACTAAAATCTTTCATTTCCCTTCCGATTGGCTTGTGTGTCATCATCTATCAGAGTTCAGCTGATAGTGACGATCCTCCTCACCACTAGCAGAATTATTTCCAAAGAAGTTATCTTCCTCATCAGACATGGCCGTGGACACTAGGAAGAACACAAACTAGTCAAACAAATATATATTAATATAGGGAGCAATTACATTATTATGCGAACTGTAAAATACACAACTGAAGGAATGAAATTACTGATAGGGGACATGTGAATAATAAACTGCACATATAAGACCTATCAGTCCTCTAATATGCTTAAAATATATCCATGATAAACTGAATTAAGACTGCTCGTACATATAACTAAAATAGAATTAATAGCATAAGACTAAAAATATGCTCCCCCAATGTGTCCTGAATTTTAAAGAATATACAACATAAACTAGGGGGACGAAATGACACATGTTGTTATACAAACATATGCATGTGACACAACAAGCATTTTGGCCATCTTACCTTATTTAGCATACCGCCTAAAAGATGAGAGGTTAGTTTAACAGGATTGAGATTGGGTGACACTTTGCGAAGCAAGGATCCAAAAGTACACACATAAGCACATACAAATATGAGTATAAGTTAAATCCTAATTATTACAACTTACGTTCAGATTTTTGGTACATCAAAGGAGTTTGAAATTCGAGTATAAACCTGGGGAATCAACTAAACTCGACAATATTTTCCTACGATGAGGCACATCAAGCCCGTAAATGTGCTTCATTCTTCTCGACCAAAAAGATCACCTGTAACAAAAAAAAATTAAACAATAAATCCTTAGCAACTAATACTCAGCAAGTTTTACACGTCAAATTGGCCTTCTACGACCAACTTCTAGCATGCATGGGGCTGACCAGGTTGCAGAAATTTAACTGCGAAAACAGCACTATTTCTTACTCAATATTTTCAAATTTGAGCCAAGTTAAAATGTTCTTGCATAAAAATACATGTTAGCCGCCTATGCTAGTTCATACAAAGTTTCAATACAATTATTTGAAGTACACAAACAGCAAATATAGTCATCATAGAATTCGAGAAACTCAGAGCTGTGTCACCCAGAGTCCCAGTAGTGCTCGGAGGCTTGGAGCTGTCTCCCGTCGTCGCGTCCATGGGCCATGGCTGCCTCTCTAGCGTTTCCTCCTCTGCTTCCACTCCCTTTGCTCTGTTTTGATCTGGAAGACAGGGCCATGTGTATTTCCACTCCAGCAATTTTATTGGCTCCGGCGTGTGGGGCCTGTCGACACGGATGCTGTCCGGTCTCAACATCTGTGTAACGACCATTCCGGTAAGAAGGACAACGTGCGCGGGATATCTCGTGAGGAAACTTCGCGAGCTGGTCACCTGATCCGATTACTGCTTGATATTCCATATAACTTCATTATAATTTGCAGATTACTTGCGCAGACACGAGCTTCGTTATCTGCTGCCCGCATCAGAAGATTGTGATGGGGTTTCGTCTGGTTGGCGAGCGTGCTTGTGGAAATGGAGGAGAAGCCGATCGAGTAAAAGACAGGCGCGTGCGTACCTGTGGCCACGCTTGCTCACACCTGGATGTTGGCTCATGATTTATTTTTCTCTCTTTTATTTTCCCTTGAGCGCATAGAATTTAGCTGATGATGAAACCATCAAGGTCAAGGACCACCGTAGACAGATCATATGCATGCGTCATTGGTGCAATCGTCACGAGTTGCGTCGCCATCAGTGCCCATTCGAGGCAGCATGTTCTGCTTGGTGGTTCTTACCGTGCATCAAACGCTTCGAAGGCCAGTATATGCAACCAGGCTCTCAACCGACCTACTATCCCAAAATTTCTCCCTTGGAATGTGAGTTTCCAAATAGAAATAATAAAAAAAATATGCATTTTCTCAATTTTTCTCAAGTTTGAGATTGCCAACCGTGCTACACTTTGAATAAGACGAATGATCAAACATAACTCAAAAAGTCAACTTCGTCAACAATCTAAGAACGAAGGGAGTACCACAACATCCTATTGGGATGATATGAGAGCAAAGAACAACCATTATTTAGTCAAAAGGATGCCACATCGACATTTATGGCGTGACTTATGACCTAATAATGACAACGGTAATGGAAAATTTGGCTGCGTTGGCACAGTGACATTGATAAAAATGATTCACTGATTAGCAAGAGTAGAAGAAAACAACGTGATTTTTTGCAAATTCTATGTAAAATATGTGTTGTGGGTACATATCTTAGAATACATATATGCTTCACGTCGGTACCAGTTTTTGTCATAGAGATTTAGTATTTTGGCTTCCCCAGCAGTTAAGTCTGAAGATTGCTTTGTGTTCATGGACATTGCTCTTCATGCTGTTGAAAAGCAAATGGTCACATCAAAGAGAATCTTATCATTTATATGTACCAAATAAAGTCAAATTATAAAACTAACTTCAGAACCCCCCATCTAATTCACGAGACGAATCTAACGAGGGTAATTAAGTGACGATTAGAAGATGGTTACTGTAGCATTTTACTGTAGCAAAATATAGATTAATTAGACTCATTAGATTCGTTTCGAAAAGAGCACTCATATGTGAAAAAAGTTTTGTCATTAAACGAATTAAAATATTTTTAAATATGAAGATTCTTTTTGATGTGACAGGTCTAAAATTTAGAGGGGAGGAAACGAACAGGTCCGAAGACAAATTTCAAGGGCTGAACACTAGCCATTCTAATGTACAGAGCACATTGCAAATGCCTGAGAACCTCCCAAGTGTTACAAGGCTCAAGAAGGAGAGCAAAAAGGGCGGATCAAAAAGAAAGAAAATGTGGCCTGACAAAGATTAGGATGCATCAACAATTCTATACGGTATTTATTGAAACATTTTTTCCTCAGAGATCAGTATGTTGACACGATCACACCCAATGGCGCCGCTATCCAATATGAACGTGTATATTTCTCGTATTTAGTAGCTATACAAAAAGTCTCACTAAAAGTAAAAGACGACAAAAGAAAAGCTATACATAAAGTGATGGAAGCTATTTCTGTGCCCAATTTACATCGTCAAAACAGGGCAAGCCAGCTAACCTAGTATAATGTATGCCTAGTCTGCATAAATACCATTTTACTATTCCAGTCATGTAAAACGAAGCATAGCATTCTTCAGCTGTCGATGATGTGCTCAGTTTAGATGTAGCCAAGATGTGCTCACCAAATTTTTTTGTAGTTAAGTCTCTTTCAAGATGAACCCCACAAAATTGATTCAGCTATCTGCACCCTCTTGTCTGACTGATTGCCGAAATGTACCGCCTGAGCTGTTCCCCAGAGTGCCCAGGTCTGACAGTATTAATATCACCCCATTTCAAGCACGATTCAACATCCATCGCGCTTTTTTCTTTGCTCAACTTGGGACACCATACCCCCGGAACTAACTGGACCGAAGATACGTTCAGCAGCTCATCATCGATTTTCTTCAGCACGGGCGCATCCTCCTCGAACCGCCTTGCAAAGGCAGCACTGCTATTCACCATGTTTTGGTAATGCGTTTCATCAAGAACCAATGGATCAAGTCCTGGAGGATCATCCCACACAAAGTAACGCAGATCACCATTGACAGTTGTGTTTCTAAAGTCAGGAGAGTTGCAGATAAGAGTCTGGAAGTAGGCTTCCACAGAATAAGCTGTGTTGGCAAAGTACATCAGTAGTTTGCGGGGCAGGTTGTCCAAACCATGCACACAGTGTTCAGTGAAGTTTCTGCTAAGGATTACCCATGGAGAGCCTGCATGATATAAAATGCTAGTAATTACGACTTCAGGAAGCAAAACTCACTATGAATGAAATAAACAAAACAGTTTTCTCTTTCCTTTTGGAAACTTGAAAGCTGCTTGCATTTGTTAGAAGTAATTTCACATGGGTAGTTTCGACCCAGCGGGGCAGGGTTGGGGCAGTTATGTAGATATCATTGTGTAGAGTAGAGTATAAATCAACCGGAGACAAGACTAAGCTGAAACAAATCTGTTAACTAAATCTTAAATTACATTTTTGGCAAAATAACACTGTACATTTTGAATTGAGTAGTCAAGACCCTGAAGCAATTTTGTTGCCTTCAGTTCTGTGATTTTGTCCAATGAAGCCATTTAAGATCAATTTTATTGCTTTAAGCTCATCAAGTTTTTGATATGCTTATTTTAGACCTAATATTATTTGAAATCGGGCCAAAACCTATTGCTTACATGACCAACGAAAATGGTAAGTGGTAATATGGGCAAAATATTTCTCAACAACACACTACACAATGACGTTGCAGAATTGGTACATAATCATAACTACAGAATGACCATCAATCACCAAAAAAGTGTCTTGTAGTTTGAGATATCTTCTACTGAATCATACGCTACAAATCTCTATATATAGAATTGTCTCCAAAAATACTACTTTTATAGTCCAAGTAATAATAAATTTTCTTATCAAATTTCTTTTCAGTTTTTTACTCCCTCCATTCTCAATTGATGACATTGGGACAAGTAATTTAGAGTGATTTGAACTAAATAACTTATCCTAACAGCATCATTTAGAGAGAGAGAGAGAGAGAGAGAGAGAAGATGGGACCTAATTAGAGAAATCAGAAAGGGCTTCATTGAGCAAATTAAAGTTTCCGTAACATCAAAACTATGCCTTTTGAGCAATGGAACGTTTGAACTAGTTGACGAAGAATTTAATCAGAAGTTCCATGACTGTTTTGAATAAGCCTGAATGATAATAATGCCTAGGCACACCTGTGAATATCTTGAATGCGTCAGGCATTGGCCTTGTTCCTGTTCCAGGGAACAATTCAGTGTTGCTTTCCATATATAGATTTGGATCAACAATAAGTTTTTCAAATCTTTCATGCCTGCAAGGGGCAATACAAAGATATCCTTAGTTTAGAGAACATGATAAAATCAGAAGCAGTCCAGTGATTATCCTACCAGCAGAACTCACTCTTTCCATCCAAGATCACTTGTGTGATCGATAAAGTTGAGGTCCCTTGGTACAGATGAAAAGGCATAAAGGAGATCTACATTTATAGACAAAGACACTTTTAATGGAAAAAGAGCAATTGAGTGGTAAGAACATTTCTGAAAGATAAACAAACAAACAATAAAAAATTATATGCACTATACGCACTGTCTCATATGGATTGAGTTGACTCTCAAATTGGAACTGACTGAAAGTCCATGACATGAAAATATGATTTCTACTTTCTTTCCAGGTTCATCGAGGGCGATTTTGCATCAAAGACTCAGAAAGATGATATCCCTGTTCTTTCCGGGATCTCTCATGAAGAGGGAATGTTCATTTTTTTCCTCAATTCTCAAACAGCTGAACACAGATAACTCAGTGGCATAAAAGTAATGAGATCCACTTGGAGCCTTGTCTATCCAAAATTAGCCTGAGCTACGGTATCATTATCCAAAATTAGCATGAACATAGTTTGTTCAATTTGAGATTAAACCAACAAAAAACCTTACAGATATGCGATAGTACTATAATAAAACATCAAACAAACAACCAATCTGTCCTAGTACCATATACGATGACTTTTGCCATTTCTGAGAAATATCTCGAATTAGAGGTCCTACTGGTCATCAGGACCGCACATTAAGTGATCAGCCCTATTGACCGATTGATTGTGAATGGTTGTTGTCAAATTAATTTCGCAAGTCCTTGTACAACTACCTAGACAAGACCATTGGCCAAATTTGGTCAAGAAGCACGGCTCAACAACAACAGCAGGTACGGTCCAGCATTGGAACAACAAACCAAAATCAGAAGTTGAGAATGGTACAACCGGACAGTACCAAGGACTAGCAGGACGATCCAACACCAGGTGCAGGCATAAAAAATCTTAAAGCTACGATTTCGTCCCAATTAGATCACTGCGATACCCCAATTTGGATCAGGCAGGCAGGCAATGTTCCTTTGGAATGGCTCACCCGCAGTGCCGGTGGTCAAAGCGTGCTATTATTCTATCAAAAAGGGATGACAATTGTTTTCTCTGGCTACTGCAGTTTCCATACGAGAAGAGTTACGACTTGCAGACAGTTACCACCAGATGTACCATCGGTTACCAATGAAAACAAGGCGCATGTTCTAGAGGGCAAAAAAGAGAGAGAAAAAAACAGAAATAATATACTCTGTTTTCGGTTGCTGAAAAAAAAAATCGCTCACCGTCCTGCGTGACGAGCGGGTAATCGGCGGCGCTGAGCGTGACGAGCCAGTCCCAGTGCGCGCCGACCCTGAGCAGCAGCGCGGCCCCGTGCAGCGCCGCGGCGAGCGCGGACGATCCCGCCCGGTCGACCGCGTAGGCCTCGCCGACGACGTCGACGTTCCGGAACTCCCGCCACGCGGGCACCCCGCGCACGGCGGCCGCCAGCGCCTCCCGCTCGGCGGCGTCCGCGGCGGCGTCGAGGTGCAGCAGGTATCGGTTCCGCGGGTGGTAGACCGCGCGGAGCAGGCGGAGCGCGCGGCGGGAGTCGTTGCGCGTGCCGGAGATCCAGTACGCGAACGACGGCGGGCGGCCGGGCCCCCACTCCGGCCGCGCAGGCGGGGGAGGCGGGTGGGCCCGGCGTGAGGCGAGGAGGGCGCCCCCCGGGGAAGAGGTGGAGAGGAGGAGGAGGAGGACGGCGACGGCCGTCGCGGTTAGGATCGCCGCCGCCAGGCACGGCGGCAGCCGGCGCGGCCGCATCGTCGCCGTCGTCGGCGCCGCCGCCGGGGAGTCAGCGCTGCCGAGGCATGCGCGCAGTACTGTGTCGGCGACGAGCAGCCGGCGCGAGCGTGGCGAGGGCATGCGTCGTGGCGCGGGCGGTTGCGGCGGTGCGTCGTGGCGCGGGCGGTTGCGGCGGCGGTGGAAGAAGAGGCGAAGACGAAAGCGAGAAGCGCAGCAGGTGGTTTGAGAAGCGGAGTTCGGGGATGGTGAGGTGGCGCGTCGTCGCGCGGCGAGAGACTCGTCGCAGGGTGGTTGTCTTGTCTTCGGCGGTGGTGGGGAGTTGCTGGTTGGCATTTACTTGTGGTGGGTCCGGACCAAGGGAGTGCGTTCGGTCGCGGTGCCGTGTCGTGTGGGTTTGGGCGGGGCGCGTGGCCCGGCCGGCAGCGGCGACCGTGCGCCAAGTGGCACGACCGTGGATTGCTCGTGGATTTCGGAGGTTTTCCATGGGTTTTCTGCGTGGCGGGTTCGTGTGCCCTGCCTTCACGCCCGCCGACGGGCGCCAAGCTCAGGCGTTTCCGTGCAAAAGGGTCATTTATTGTTTTGTGATGGAATCAAATCAAAAGGGTCATTTATCAAATCAGATTTCGGGGGTTAAATGGGCAGGCCCACGGCACGCTACTGCTCAGGCATGATGATGGCACGATCCGATGCCGATAGCATCGATCTCGGCGGCCTATTTCGGTCTGGTCTCAAATACGGCGATAATCTAAGGGCGATCAACGCGCGCGATGCACAGGGTGATTTAGAGGCGGTTGGTTGCTTAAAATTACGCCATTGTCAATGGCTCTTTTATTTGCAATTAATTAGATGTCACATCAGCAAAAAATAATGACGTGACAAGAAATTTAATAAGAAAGAGATGAGATATCTTTCATCCATATGAAAAGATGTAGGTACTCTTTCCAACATGATGAAAGCCGAATGAAACTGCATTGAGGGTCTTTCTTTCATCCCAATCAATAACTAAGTGCCACCTAGTAATAATTTAATGCTCTGGCAAACCTATGAAAGTGTGACATGAAACTGAGCACTAAGAGATAGAGTTTTATTTCACAGAACAAGATCACAAAGCTGACATGTCACTCTTAGAAACAATGAGATGAAAGTGTCCACTCAGACTGGCCTTACCACACTAAACATTGGTCGTGGTCACATATTTTTAGTTGCCTGTTTGATCCTCAGCTTGCCATGGTCAGGCCTTATCTGTCATAGACTCAAAATTTTACAAAGATGTGGCTAACAATTTACGCATCACACTTTTGGTCAAGTTTTGGTAAAAAAAAAATCCCTCACAAAAATAAAAGTTTGAGAAAAAAAATATGACACACTATGTGCTAGTGATAAACATGTCCTTACCGGCCTTCTCTTGTACTCCTAGAAGCTAAAAGAAGATGCAGACAGCTCTCAAATCACTAGAGCTAGCTAACTCTTGACTCCAACACCACCCATATAAACACAATCAATCTCAATCCATTCAGACTCCGATTCGCTAGCACCCTTCTTGCACCAAGTGTAGGTGTGCTGCACCAGATCGCGAGGCATGATGGGACGCACTCTGTTTTGGTAAATGGAAGCACCCTGATGCAGGACCCCAAATATGACCTGCAGGAGCCACCGGTGCCTCACTCCTCATGGCAGCTGACGAGCAAGGATCCTGGCGTACGCAAGATCATCATTGTTTTCTAGACACCTCAGTTTTCCGCCAACTTCCACAAAGGCAGTAATAGGACCGAGATTGGAGTCTTTGTACAGTAGCGTTTTCCCATGCCTCTTATTCCAATAAGACCAGATTTGTTTACTTTTATCTTTCTTCGTTACGCACATTTCCAGCTCTGCTTCATTTTGTATTGTTCTTATTAATCGGCGCTTGCAAACTGAGCCGCTTGAGCGAAGAAATGAGATGGTGCTATACTATCCAATATATAACAGTTCTTTTGCTTTGTGTGTACTATTAAAATACTGAGTTGGAGTTGATTGAGACTCATCATGAACCTATCAAGTTTCTAGTCTCATACTGGAAGGGCAGAACCAGAAGTCACCAAATTTCTACCACATTAACAAAATGAAAGATAACACCACAACTATTAAAAATGTTTTACCTAAAACACTCATAGTTTTTTACATACGCAGTAGAATTTTGTATCTCTTTCACTAGTCTGCCTTCAACACAGTTTTTGAGAACTTATTTATAAAACTATATTATTTGTTTATGTAAGCCTCTAAATTTGATGCTGCATATTAATTTAAGAATACATATGTTTAAAATAAATGAGACATAAATGCAGTATGTTTACAGGGTCAAATAAGTAGTCAGTAATTCTAAAATTTGAAACAACACGGCAAGAAGTATGCGCAGTATAAATTCCAGAGCTGATGTGTAAAAAGAATCCCTGTTTATCAACAATATGTGCGCACCTTCTGGATTGAGTCTTACTCTCTTCGATACCTTTCCCTCACCCCACTATTTTTTCTGTTTCATGTGTTGGGTTTCAATGTATAATTGCAAATTCATTAAAACGTTTCAACAATTATTTCTTTCTTAAGACTGATATAATTTATTAACTCAGTATCATGGTCAAGGATTTCTCAACATTATATATATGTATCAATACTCATGTTTCAATGCAATAGAGCTATTTGTTCATATATATTGCATCATTATGGTGTTGATTGTTTTGGAGGATACTATTGCCTGAGATATTGAAATATCAATTTCCGGTGTGTTGAGGCATCGATCAACTGCCATCACAGGTACGGCCAATACTGTTTGGCAAGGTCGTAGCAGATGCATCCTAGAAGAAGCATGTCTGTTATACATCGGACGCCAATCCAGAAGAAAAGCATGAATGTCTTGTTGAGGTAGCACAGTTTCTCAGTAGCTGTGTTGAAAAAAGGCAGGCATGCCTGATAAGAGCAAAGTAATCACCCTCGCAAAAAAAAAAAGAGCAAAGTAATCACAACCAGGAAGCTGTGCTAGCTCAGTTTCTGAGTAGCTTGGTTGAAGAAATGCAGGCATGCCTGATAAGGGCAAGCTAATCACAAGCAGGAAGCGGTGCTAGGTCAGTTTCTCAGCTGCTGTGTTCCTGGTGTCTCCTATTCCGACGCGCTACTTTGATACTTTTTCACTATTTTGCTCTCATCATCTCGTATGATTCTTTGTTAAAAAAGTGTCATGTCGAAGAATGATGAATCGAATAGTTGAAGGTTGTTGGTGGGCTATTGCGCTGCTTTGAATCAATGTTATGATATAAGTTTTAAATGCATATCCATCGATGTGAATATATGTGGTTAATCATGAGGTACTCCCTCCGGTTTTAAATTGTTGATGTCATTGATTTTTTTTCGTTACGTTTGACCATTCGTTTTATTCAAAATATTAGTTCAAACATGCAATGTTATAAGGTATATTTCAACTTTCTTTAATGATAGAACAAATCATAACAAAATATACGATAAATTTTTAAAATTTTTGAATAAGACGAATGGTCAAACATAACGAAAAAATAAATGACGTCAACAATTTAAACCGGAAGGAGTACTATGCACCAACGCACGAGCCAAGATGGTCATTCCAGTACGTGAACGACGGCGCCGGCTGGTTGTCGCCGAAACACTGTGCGCATGCCTCGGCGCTGATCCAATGCCATTAGCATAAAGGTCGGCCCAATTTTAGTCTGGTCTCAAATATTTCGTTAATCTCAACCTCTCGAGGGGTAGGAGTATGATTACTGCAGTGTATTATTGCCTACCTGTAGCCTCGGCCTTTGAAAAATCAACCCAGGAGATACATATAATGAATGATGACGAGGCGGTGTCCAGTCCTGTTTGTAAGAGCGTCTTCAATGGCAAACTCTTAGCTGACTATTATGATTGTTTATTAAAAAGGAACAGAGAGAACACAAATAGCTCTTGCTCAAAAGATAGTCTCTAAGAAAAATGAGAGACTTAGAGCGTCCCCGACGGGGGCTTAAGAGGCAGCAGATATTGTTTTTTTATGATGAACAGTGAGGAGAGAAGGTGTGCTGCGTACCCTCTTATTTAAGAGTTAACTCTTAGCATTAATATGACACTGTCATGTGGAGATTCTTTGCAAGAGTTAGTAGACTGCCACTATCATTGCGCATGCTCTTAAATATGGACCTCACCGCTCATTAATCCTTTGCAAGAGCTAGCTAAGCTGCTAGCTCTTCGCTAGCTCTATTATTGGGGACGCTCTAAATCAGTCGTAATATATAGAGCCTGCTCGAGGTTGTCGAAATTAAATGCTACCATGCACCCACACACGGTGCGAGGTGTGAAGCTTCCTCCCCACAGTGCATGGTGTGATTTACCTCTCTTGTACAAGCGGAACGATATATACATACAACTCAGATCAACCCTAAAGGCCTAAACCCCGTTCTCGCACCAAAAGCAGGTGTGCTGCACCCGAATTAATCCGCAACAATAAATTGAGCTTGAACCGAGAAGTGACTAGTGAATATACACTTACAATCTTATATTTACTAATTGGAGGCTCCTTTTGGGGCCTCCACGTTAATCGGAATAAAAGTCCTAGAAATGCTCACAAAAAAGCAAAACATCTGGCCGTACAAATTAAAGTAAGATAAACGATAGCCTCTGGATCTAAAATGATTTAAATTACCCACCTCTGCCATTACGAAAAGGTTTGTCAAAAGTATCATTCCCAGTTATTTCTAAATTTCCTTTTGAGGCCTCCACGTTAATCGGAAGAAAAGTCCTACAAATGCTCACAAAAGGCAAAACATCTGGCCGTACAAATTAAAGTAAGATAAACGATAGCCTCTGGATCTAAAATGATTTAAATTACCCACCTCTGCCATTACGAAAAGGTTTGTCAAAAGTATCCTTCCCAGTTATTTCTAAATTACCCACAATGCCATTATGAGTCAAAAATAACTAAAATTGCCATAAAAAATGGACCATTAATTTGGATACTCGACAAACCGTAACCGTAGATCATCTAGAAAATCCCCAAAAAAAAGTTGATTTTAACGTGGAGTCTACGTTGAAGGCGTCCTGGTCCTAGAGTCCATGCCTAAACTGCCTTCGTGCGTGCCACAGAAATATGGAAAGTTCAACGTGATAGGAACTACTCCATTCGTTTTCCAAATCCTAACGTGTTCGCTTAGGTCTACAGGCAACACGGCCATGGATGACGCGGCGGTGGGCAGCCTGCTGGAGATTGTGCTGTCGGGCTGCGGGCAGAGGCCGTGGTGCTTCGCAGCAGGATGGTGAAGATGTGGTTCAACAAGGAGGCTTTCATGGAGGGGGTCCAGGAGACCTTACAGGAGTGCGTACTTTGTGGCCCTGGAGAGCCGGAGGAAGGTGGCGCAGCGGCAGACAAGAGCCGATCGATTGTCACACCCTCCCAGATGATGGCTACGAGTGTATGACTTTGCGCATCTTGAATATGCAGAGAATTGCGGCCAGCTGCAAGGACGGAGAAGCCAAGAACAGCCGTGAATGCGCCCAACCTTGACGATAGATCCGGCAAACGTAGCCAGAACGTCGTCCGCCGATTCGATCTACCATACCACTGAAAAAATCTGAATCGGCTCCATGATCTTCGATGTCCCTTCCCCAGCTCCTGTGCGCCGTCATGCACGCAGTTTGAAACTGTCGTGGCCGTCGAATTCACTACGACATCCATTGTCATTGGTTCTTGCCCGGGAGGTCGAGCGCTGCTGGAGAAGGTTCCAGAAGTGTGGTCGCATGAGGAGTCAAGAGACGCGTTGCAGCGAGGCTTGAAGAACCTGCACACCCTGCTCTATAAGATCAATCGAGAGAACAGAGAGTTGAACCTCTAATAATGTCTCGCCACACCTCTACAGGTAATCAGCCACATGCATGGGCCATGGCTAACTACTTCATGGGCAACCATCGATGGTTGGTGTAATCTGATCTGTAAGATTGCAATAAGATATCCTACTCAACATTTTCAGTTCTTGGGATTTTGATGACCTAAAGAAAATTTCGTTTTCTGATCTTGCCTGGATGTGCAAGAAAACGGTTGAAAGACTCATTGGTACTATGGGTTATTGGATTCAAATTCAGCAAGCAAGTCAGGTTAACTGCTAACACATAAAATTCAATTTCTCTATGACAAAAGCAAAATAAATATTTTTTTCTCAAACTAACAAATTACATGCAGGTCGTTGTGAACCATTGATCCAGTTCGACATATATTTCTGAAAACCATGTGTGTAGTGTTCTATGATAACTACATTAGATCTGAGAGCTACATTTGGTATTTAAACAAACGATCATTTATGTGCATAGGTACATACATTCAATCAATGAACGAGATGGAGAATTGGAGGTAGTCAGCAGATCATATTTTGTCCATCAATGTTTTAATCAAGTTGATGGCCATTTATTCAAGTTAATTTACGTGTTAGGATCCAGCATGTTCTATGAAGCTTGGTCTTGCTTCCATCTCACTACTTTAATTTTTTTAATTGTTGCATGCATTTATTCTTATTGAATTGACTTTCAATTCCATGCGAATTCATTGTATTTAGCATGTTTTCTTTTATATCTACTATATATTGGCCATAAGCAAATTCGTACTCCATTTGAATGGTTTTCCCATTAATTTGCTTAACCCAAAAAGTATCCTTCTTTTCATAACTCTATCAAATGAAGGATATCGATCAATAGACTGTCAGATGGTTCATAAATTTATCACTTTTTGCTGTATGGAACCAGACAATTATTTTGCAAAATATGGAGCTGGACATTGTTTCTGCAGGCAGAAACACAATGTATTTCATTCAAAATATATATAATTAATTATCTACTTTTTATTATAGGTTTTTCACAACTCAGTGAGCTCTATGTGTTTTCCTTTTTCTTTCACATTAATATCTTGGGATGATGCATGTTTCTAGACTCTTGATAGTATTGGTTTTATGTATTGTGCAGAGTAAAACACTGCTACATGTCTTCGGATTTCTTTTCCTTCACCCTATATGGAATGTGATATATGGAATATATGACAAAGGTGGAGTCTTGGAGTATTTCGATCGATCGGTCATATAGGCCTGAGTCAGACATCAAATAGCTTCGATTTGCATTATCCGTAGGACACCTTATATGTATCAAAATCGATATCAAAATCAAAAAGATGTACAATCCAATTTCTCGATTCAATAGAAGCCCAAAGAGGCACAT
Organism: Eragrostis nindensis; assembly: GCA_012490785.1. Classification (NCBI taxonomy): domain Eukaryota; kingdom Viridiplantae; phylum Streptophyta; class Magnoliopsida; order Poales; family Poaceae; genus Eragrostis; species Eragrostis nindensis. Next base: position 18,246 of record JAAXCT010000307.1, on the reverse strand, counting down.
ATGGTACCCAAATAAGGATAGGATAGATATGTCAAAAGCAGGTCTGATTACACCTATTCCTAATTCTAAATAGAATGTAAGGACGTAGGGATTTCTATGTAAACAGAGTATCCTATTTCCATAGGCTCGAATGACCCCTTCTCATAATAAGAATGTGCACGGTCTGGTCCGGTATGGAATGAACTTATAATCTGATGATCGAGTCGATTCCATGATTATAAGTTCATAACCCTAGCAACCATTCCCATTTTGGGCGGAACAGATCTACTAATTCTTTTATTCCAGTTAGTAAGAGGGATCTTGAACTAAGAAATAGGATATGTGACCCTTCTCTTATCCGCTATTTACTGGAGCTGTAGCTTGCTTCTCACAGTGCTGCAAAATGTTTCCTTATTTATAAGGATGTGTTCATCTTTATGTATCAAGTAATTTATGAATGGAAGTTTATCAAAAATGAAGGATATCAATCAGTAGATTGTCAAAATTTTATAACTTCATCGCTTTTTTTCTGATGGAGCCACCAATTTATATTGCGAATTACGGAGATGGACATTGTGTTTGCACGTAGAACCACGATGTAGTAGAATTTTTCATAAGCTTAACTATTCACAAGATTGAGTTTTATTTGAAAAAAACCTTGCAATATTTGGATAGGCGATGCCATTACCCCAATTGGAGAGGGTAAAGAAACAATAGTAAAGACAAAATGGATAATTTATTTTATAAAATATCATATCGAATACATAAGAAAATGGATTGTGACAAAAATTTTACAGTATGATGGTGTGCAACCAAACTATACTTAACTATGATTACAATAAAGTGATAGAGAGCCTCTGAATTATTTTATTATTATTGAGATGTTTCTAAAAATTATTTTATTATTTTGTACTAATCAAGTTAGAGCATCTCAAGACAACCCCATAAACGTCCTTTAAATTAAATTATTGGGGTTTAAGCCAAAAAACTATCTCCAACAGGGCCCCGAAACAACCTCTAACTTTTTCATAGCCCCTAAACTCTCCCCTCATTTATAGCTACAAACAGGGGAGGAAATGGGCCCCCATTCCTTCTTTTTCAAATAGAATTAATGTTTTTGTAGCCTCAAATGCTGATGTGGCCCAATCAAAATTGTTTTGATTCACTTTTTAGGGAGGGTCTCTTGGAGGAGGGAAGAAAAATTGCCCCTCTCACAATATTTTGGTTGCCCCCCCCCCCCCCCCCCCCCCCCCCAAAAAAAAAGTTTATGAGGCTAATTTTATGAGGTTCTCTTGGAGATGCTCTTATAATGGTAGCACTACTCCGAAGATGGTAGGGGAGAGAGAGAGAGAGAGAGAGAGAGAGAGAAAAGCTCATCCTAGAGCAAATTATAGGATCCAAGGACCAGTTATCTTTTTTAAGCATAACTATATTATGTTTAAATTGCTAGACCGTGCAAGTATTGCACGGGTTGACGGGCTAGTGAAGAAAACACAAGACTAAGCAACCTCAAGTCATGTTCCGCATCACCCTCCTTTGAGCTCTAGCTCACCCACTGCCCAAACATGGCCACATTATGGATTAATTCCCTCAGGTGACGATGCTAGTAGCTGCCTCAAGCAAGCTGCAAGCTTATTTGACAGATGGGTTTATAGAGGTATGCAGAGAATTTGGTATGGAAGGTAGAAAAATGTGTACGGTGAACAAATTATGGGTTCAGATAATCTCAGTACAATGTTGTGTAGATAGCTATTGAATTTCCTTTGCAAGAACCAGGGTTGTCATTAAACTAGTGCCCATTTTTATATACTGCCCCTAGTAAAAGCATCTATGACTAGGAACACCTATAACAGAAGAGTATTTGTGGCAGCTTATGGGGGCGTTTGCTTGCCAGCCACAGCTGGCCACGCCACCACTGTGGCGGCCACAGCAAAAATGCTGCCGCTTGGTTCCCCGCCACGAGCAGCATGCGCCACACTTTTCTAGGCCATTTCTCGCCACGGAATGTGGCGGAGAAAAACGACGCCACAAAGTGTGGCGAGGCCGGCCGTTGCGTGGCGCGCTGCGGCCGGCAACCAAACATCCCCTATATGCCAAGAATAGAGACATTTTGGAGTTCTCTGATGTATGCGTACTGTCAGCTTTCGGAAATGTTCATTTCTTCATGAACATATATGTTAATTGAATATACCAAGATCGAGTGTGTTGGATACACATCATGCACATTTTTGCATATCAATCCCATTTCAAGTCACAAGCAAGTCGCATCCGTACATAAGTGATAGCTATCGTGATCGAAGCTGCCATGCCAAAGGAAGGCTGCACACGTTTGGCACCAACGCAGGGTTTCGAGGATGTAATTTCAAGCTCGTTGTCGCTTCTGGGCATCAGTCATTCGCTTCTGGCTTCTGAGCTCGCTCCATATGCAAGCAAGCAACCGTTGAGGTGCAGGCTGTCGCATACCCCCGTGAACCAATTTGCCACTGCTGTGGAAGCGGCGCGGGCAGCTGCAACCCACCCCACTTTCACCCTGATTTTTGGTGCTCGGGGCTTGAAGCAAGATCCCAAGTACGTACAGAGCACAATCACTTCGGACGGGAGAGCTAATGCAAGCTGTGGCTAGATCTGCCACATGGAATTCCTCATGCATTGGTTGCACGTGCTCCCATCAACGGAAACGCAGCGAGCTGAACTGTTCAGTCCATTAGGAGGAAAGACCAAGGGATGTCGCATCATGATGGAACCAGTATGGAAAATATCCACGGTGGCGTATTTTCTGAATCCTGATGCCTACCTTTCCCATAGACTAGCATGAATATGTGTTTTTTCTCTTTGCTATTTTCTTTCTTCTCTGTTGGATATCTCAATCTTCCCTAGGTAGTGGCAGACTCAAGGCAGATGATGTATGATGACACTAGCTTGGTATCAAATATATATATAGGGTTCTCCAGTTCTCCTCATTCCTCAAAACATGGTGTGCTATCTATATATCTTTTATAAAGGCAACCAACTACAAGTCATTAACTTTCCACTCAACCGTGGGTGCAGCCGCATTACCTCAAATTTTTATCACCGTTGGATGTCACCTATGATTCACATCTAACCATCCATGCATATATGTATAGGTCCCGCAAAGCTAATTGCATCGTGGTAGTGGTTGACACATTCTCAAAGTATGCTCATTTTATTCCTCTCTGCCATCCCTTCACTGCTCTGACAGTTCCTAAAGCTTTTATCCATAATGTGTACAAGCTGCATGGTCTCCCGACATCAATTATCTCTGATATAGAGATAAAGTGTTCACAAATGCATTATGGACAGAATTATTTGGTCTTGCTGGAGTGGACCTCACATGTATTCATCTTACTATCCTCAACCTGATGGTCAGAACGTGTGAATCAGTGTATGGAAACATTTCTAAGATGCTTTGTGCATGCTTGCCTTAAACAATGGCTGCAGTGGTCTCTAGCTGAGTATTGGTGCAATACTAGTCCTCATTCATCTATTGGACAACCCTTTTGCAGTTTTATATGGCCATGAACCTATGCACTTTGGCATTTCTGTATCTGATGTTGTTTCTCATGCTGGTCTTAATTTGTGGCTGTCTCACAAGGTGCTGATGCAGCAGTTGGTGCAGCAACATTTGCAGTGTGCCAAGCAACACATGAAGAAGCAGGCTGATAAGAACAGATCTGAAAGAAGCTTTTCTGTTGGAGACTTTGTATTCCTCAAGTTCCAGCCATATGTGCAGAGTGTAGTCCTCTTAAGCACTTTGTTCCAACCAGAAGCTGGCCTTCAAGTTCTTCGGCCCCTTTTCAGATCGAGTCACTGGTAGGCAAAGTGGCTTACAAATTGTCTCTGCCGCCTGATTGCCTCATTCATCTCATGTTTCATGTGTTCCAGTTGAAGAAAGCGGTGGGAACTCAAGTTCAAGTGACTCCTTCTGTGCCTTCTGGCCTGACAGCGTTGCAAGTCCCTGAGAAAGTTCTTCAAAAGCGCATTTCAACTGTGGAAGACAAGTCAGTTACTCAAGTTCTTATCAAATGGTCCTCTATGCCGGCATTGCTAGCTACTTGGGAGAACTTTGAAGCGGTGCATTAACAGTTCCCAAGAGCACCTGGTTGGGGGCAAGCTAAGGAGGGGATGTTAGCACTGTACCTGTTCCGGCAAGCACAGCTTTTGGATGCGCAATTACCTAGCTCGGCCCAAGTCCCTCGCCAGCCGGGAGAGCCCGCCAGCCCAACAAGCGAATCAGTGGCCCAGAGTGGCGTGCGTAGTTGGTGTGTGCTGCGTGCGTGTGCTATATGTATGCGAGACTGGAGGAAAGAGAGGTAGACAATTATGATGTAACAACTATTCTCCTTAATACAATTCCTCTCTCTCTCTCTCTTGCCTCAACACTCTGATCTCCTTCTTCCCCAAGTATCTCTCCCTTCCTAGATACTCTGCTAACAAGGGCCTCATGTCAAGAGCGCCCGAGCGCAAGAGAGTGTTGGGGAAGCGGAGCCCTCAACACAATATACTTTGTTGTTCGATTGCCGTCGAAGCCCTCAAGCTGCACTTGACACTGGGCGAAGGGGTTGGAGTTGTCGAAGCCCTCAAATCATCCGAGATGCTGGATGCCGTATCGAAATACCGAAGCCCTCAAGCCGTCCGCGATGCTGGACTTGGGTGCGAAGCGGGCCTTGATCTCCCGGACGTCTGCGGTGTTGGACGAAGGGTTTTATACGTAGTTCGAGCTCAGACAAATGATTAAGCGGCTCGTGGCCCAAAAAACCGTTGTTCATTACATGGGGTCAGCCTATTTATAGGCCTGACCATTGCGAAAATACACTGTTCGAGATATACAATTTGCTGATATGGTTGAAACCTTCGTTGATGACTTATCTCTTGCGCAATACCCTTCGGGTCTTTAGTACTTCAGCCGGATCCCCCAACAGAGAGAGCCTTTTTTTTTGCTTGAGATTTCTCCGGTGAAAAGGGGGATTTTGCTTGAGGCTCGTGCTTGCAATTCGTCAAGCAGTAATGGAAATTCTCCTTTTTTACCCCCTTGCGGCAGGAAAGGAGGATTTTTGCTTCTGCAGTTCGTGCCTTGTTTGTTCTCTCGTCATCTTTCCCTTCAGCCAATGGTGGCTTGCTAAGGAACGTGGATTGCCACAGAAATTTTCAATAGATCGAGTTCTCGTGTGTCAATTTGTTGCAAAAGATTGACCGTGAACACAACGATATAGTCTTTCTCACAAAAGAGTAATATTTTACTTAAATTATCTGTTGTTTAAAATTGGGTTGTGCTATGTGTTGTGCTAGAATGGAACGGAGAAAGTAGTATATAGCGTGGCACAATCACAGAAAAAGATAGATGAACACATGATGGAAACACAGGGTTTGTCAGCACCATTAGAAACGAGATCATTTGTAGTGTTCCTTGATATATACTTGTTCAATTGTCTATTTTAGGGGCGTTTGGATACCCCTCTATTTCACCCTCTAAACTTCTACCCTCTAAAGTAAAAAAGAATCTTACTATTTAGGGGTACTAAATAAAATTTAATTGCAAAACCTTTCTGCAGACGGGCGTTATTTTTCGAGACGAATCTAACGAGCCAAAGAAATCAATGTTTTGACACAGTGATGCTACAGTAACCATCGTCTAATCGCCGCTTAATTACCTCATTACGTTCGTCTCGCGAAATAGAGGGGGGGTCCTGGACTTAGTTTTGTGATTTGACTTTGTTTAGTACACATAAATCGTGCCGGAAGTATTGATGTGACATCTACAGTAATAATCGCCCCCTATTATTCTCATCCGAACGGGGCCTTAGTAATTATGTATCCTCTTAATAAAGGAAGTTACATGCTCTGCCGCTAAGGTTGATTTCCCTAACGTCGCCCTCTTTACCTATCTTCTCCCGCCAGACAGTTTCCATTTCACACAATCGAGCACACACCAGAATAGTCATCAATCCGACGATTTACTGGGCATCAGCTTGTTTCAAACATCTGAAGATACATCCACACACTGTAATTAGACTCTCCGCCAGATCGCCCCGCGATAAGATCACCCAGTGCAGCAAATGGTCACGCTGTAGGTTCTCACAGATCAAACGTCAACTGTAAACACAGAGCAATACTCCCTCAGTCCTGACATATTTGGCAATTGAACAAAAGCAGCTGCCCTATAGCTAAATAAATCAAAACAGAGGGAGTACTATTCAAGAAGCTGATGCTACATAACCCTCTCCTGTTACGAGGTTTCATCAATACGCATGCAACCCTGAATTGATATGTTCATCAACCTTTCAAGGATAGGATTGGCACGTCGGGGCAAAGTATAATGTAATATGTTGCATAGAAGCACAGAAAAATGATTATCACAAAGTGTAAGGGAACACGTTGCGCAGCTAATGATCAAAGCAAGCAGGACAGCAGAAAACAGTTACCTGATTGCATAGAAGCTGAAGACCATGAAGTTTCCTGCAAGATTATTGTTTAGAATTCGTCATCACCTGCCAACAGGAAGAATGTCATTACTACCGTTCTGATTTAAGCAATAAGGACAGAGAGATGGGGGGCATTGAAGCCTAACTGGAAGATAAAATTGTTCGTCCTCTGAGGATCTTAAGCATGGGACAACTGGGATGGGTGCCGGCTGCTACCCTAATGTCTTCCTCCAAGGCATCCTCCTCCTCCACAGTCGAATTAATGCAGGCCATATGAACAGTAAAACGATTGAGCTCTGATAGATTGTGCAGCCCATGAAACAGGCCACCCGGGGAATACTTGAATTGGAACCGTGCAAGCAGGTGCAGTTTGAGCAATTGAGTTTTGGCATGGCTCCTGGCTCAAAGTAGACCCCCGCCCCGTTATCACAGACGAAATTAAACTTCACCAGGCGCTGGAACCCTTGTCGGCTGATGATGACATGGCCAATGTTGACATCCGTCGTGCTGAAGAGATCTTGCTGGGACCCTAAGCATAAAGTAAGAGAGAGGAGCATCGGTAAACTTGCCAGAATCTTCAGACCATCCTTTACTTCACCAACTCTAATCTTGAGGCGGGTCAGGTTGAGTAGCGCGCTGATTCCACTGGGTATGGTGGGGAACTGAAAGTCATTGACAACAAGCTTCTGGAGAGGCGGACTTGAGCCACATGAATTTATCAAACCATGTACGAAATCGGAAACGGAAGCCTTGATTGCAGGTGTGTAATCGTTATACATGATGGAAGCAAGCACGCGCAGAGCTCGAAGGCTCCTGAACAGTTTGGAAAACGACTGGATACAAAGTTTCCCATGACCTTCCAAATCATCCATCTTTTTTTGTGAACATTCCACATCATCCATCAGATGACCCAACTTAATAAAAATTCCAAGGTCCCTCAGATTGGTCAGATCACCGATCCCTTCAATCACCTTTGCAGATGTTCCATACAGATCCAACATATAAAGCTCTTCCAAGGCGTGCAGCTTTTCAATTCCATAGGGAAGTTGTGCCTTCCAGGGGACTAAAAGACGCACTAATTTCTGCAGTTGAACTATACTTACTGGTAGTTTTTGGGCGGTATAAGGCCAAAGTTTTAGTGTCTCTAGATTTTGCAGTCGTTTGCCTATTTCTTCTGGAAGCTGCTCACAAAAAAGGTGATCATCAACGTATATTGTCAAGTAATTCAGTTGACTGAAACTCTCAGTATGTCCAACACGGCAGTCTTGAAAGTTCCGGCAACCTGGTACATTCAGCACTCTCAAGACTTGAGAATTAAGAAACTCAGGAACGAGCATACCAAGATTTATATCCGTTCTGAAAGCGTGAACTGATCTAAGATGAGCTACACTCTTCATTACTTTGGCCATCTCTTCAGCACCAGAAATGTCCATTCTGATGGATAAGCGGCGAATTTTATTCGAATCACTTCCAGAAAATTTCTCACCATTCCATACAGTAACAAAATTATCTTCAACAGCCTGAGATACGATAAAGTCGAATAGAACATCGTGTACTCTGCAAAATTTCACTGTGCCATCTGCCCCAATCTTTGTTGGTTGGATCATGCTTCTGTTGATTAATTCATGCAAGTACCTTTCTCCCACCTGCCTCCTACTTCCTCCGTGTTGTCTCGGAAGTAATCCCTCAGCTGCCCATTTCCATATCAACTCTCTGCAGTCAATTTGATAGTCCTCTGGGAAGATACTTAGATACAACAAACAAGATTTCAGATAGTGGGGAAGATCAAAATAACTAAGGAAGAAGATCCGTTTCATCTTGTCAATAGGGGAATCCTCAACTACAGAAGAAACCGATTTGCATATTCTGATCCATTCTTCCACTTTTTTGCTTTTAGTTGCTAATAAACCAGCAATACTGATTATGGCCAGTGGTAAACCGCCACACTTCCTCAAAATATCAGTAGATACTTCCTTAAGTTCTTCGGGACAATCTTCACCTGAACAAAAGATTCGTCTAAAGAACAATCCCCGTGAGTCATCTTCGCCTAGAGGCTTTGCTTCATACATTTTACCATCAATGCTGGTGCAGCATGATCTGGCTACATCTCTGATACGTGTTGTAGTAAGTACCCTACTTCCCTTGTTATTGGCAGGCAAAGCAGATTTAACAAGATCCCATGCTGACGTGGTCCAGATGTCATCAATAACGACCAGGTATCTGAATGCATTTGGTGGGAAGTTTTCATTAGTACGCATGAAGATTAATGGATAGACACAGGAAACGTTCATAAGAAACATTTATGCAGTAAGAATGGCAGCTAAGATAGAATATATGACTAAAATTTCCTTATTATTGTTGCATTGTTTGGATGAATAACTCTATCCGTTTTTCCGTGACAAATGTAGAGTGAGTCAAAAAAAAAAAAAAAGAGTGGACAAATAGCATTTCCATAACATTATTGGTGCGTCTTGAACATTGGTTCGGTAGTTATTAAAACAGAGAGTTTCTTGTTAGCCACTTGTGGTCGTGGACGCAAGGACCCAAGAGCTTGGCTCTGGCGGTCCATTTTTTTTCCAGAAAAGAAAAACTATACAATCATCTCAAAGAACAAATTGCTCCAAGGAGTAAAAAAATTTATTTTGCAAGACAATTTGTCAGCTATCAAGCAAATTAGGTGAAGTCACCAAAGCATTAGATTCCAATAAATTTGCTCATGTAAACTATTTTTCTAATGGCATACAAATTGGTATCTGAAACAAGAAACTTTGGTTACCTCTTGTCCATCAAGTATTCCCTAAGCGTGGGGATCAGCTGCTCCATCTCCCATCCTTCTGACCTGTGGTACTCACTTTTGCTGATTTGAAAGAGAATGTCCCTGAGAAGCTTCTTGATATCAAGAGTCCTGGATACAGTAACCGAAGCACGGCAGTCAAACGGTTCTTGAATTTTGCGGTACACCTCCATGGCCAGAGTCGTCTTCCCCTGTCCTCCTATTCCAAAGATGGAGACGACCTTCAGCTGCTTGTCCTCAACCTTGAGCCACCCAATGATCTCCTCACGAGGACCGTCAATACCCACCAGATGTCTCGCATCCTCGTACATGGTAGGCACTCGAGGGTCAAGGAGCACTGGCCCGGTCACGGTAAGGTACTGATCCATGTTATACCGATCACGCCGCTCCTTCTGCTCAACCACAAGAGCCTTGAGTTCTTGAATTTCTTTGGCAATTTTGCGATCCTCCCACAGCTCCTTGATCTTGTTCAGCATGCCGTGCAGGAAGTTGTCCTTGGCCTTCCTGGAGCTGTGGACATGAAAGAACCGGTCGATGCAATCTTCAATGTCATATGACATCTCACGCACCTTGCTCCTCCACTCCATGGTCTGCACGTCGATCTGGTCGTCGTCGACCTCCGCCAGCCTCTGCAGCGCCGCGCTGATGCTACCAAGCTCGTCCCTCATGAAGCTGATCCCGCGCCGGACGTCCGGGGCTAGCTTGTACCCGTCGACGAGCAAGGTAGTCAGCTTCTCGACGACGGAGTTCATCACCCCCGTGGTGACGCTCACCATCACTTCAGCCATCTTGACAAGTGGAGCTCGTTCTGTTTTTGCTCCCCTCTCCTCTTTTTTCTTGCAAGCTACACACTCTGTTCCTCTTCCAATAACTCTGATGCCGGTGTGCCGTGTGGTGGTGGTGTGGCCGGATCCTGTACCGGCAGTCTACGCTCGCATAACCCACTGACAGCTGGGTCCGCCGTGCCGCGGCACACATGTCAGCGAGACTACATGCTGCAGGGTATAGTGACGTTGATGGGAGCCCGAGACCTCGACACGTGGTGGACCGTGATGGAGCAGAGCAAGGCAGGAATGTATCCCTGTGGGCGGCGGAGTCAAGTCTCCTGCAACTTTTTGATGGATTGGAATTCTGGATCCAGCTTTGGTGTACATATTGGGAGGAACATTAGCTCTGTGGTATTTGTTGTTTAGCTCTGTGGTCTTATTGCCAAATTGGTACACCTTTTATGAATTTTAATCCCTTTAGTAGACCACGTATTCTTGATTAAAATTCAGTTGTCCTTATCAAATTATGCAGGCCGATCGAAGATTAATGTTCTTTTCACACTGCAGATACATGATGACAAAGCCAAGTGGACTTAAGGCAGCGTCGTCCCTGCCCAGGTTATTTCCTCTTTTAGCGGTGATAGTGCGTTCATCTTGTGTTGGCCAAAGCTACAAGTAACACCCTGATGGCAGCAGGTGCGGCCCGTCAGACCATTGTCTCTCTATCAATCATTGATATTTCTTGACTAAAAAAATCACCTATCTGTATGTCTATACGTTATAGCTGTTGGGGCTCGACACCAGCGTGAAATGTCGACAACCCCAAAAGGCGACGCGTTTCCTTTTGCTACCGCCGATCTTTTCATCTGACGATTTCTGCGTGTGTACAGGTAATCCGGACAGTGGGCGGGCGGTAGAAAGGCGAAGGGTCGCGCAGATCCTTCGCCGATTTGCCAAGTTGCCAGGACAGGAAAAAGAAAGGCGAGGGCTCGAAAAGGCCGAAGGCTCCGACGTCACCAAATTAGGGTTCAATCGGAAATGGATGTGAGACAGTATTACCATTTGTACCCTTATGACATTTATGTATAGCATATTCTTAGTATATAGTTGGTAGGTCAAGGGTATTTTGGTCTACCAGATATGACCCTTGGCCTCCCCTATAAATACCCGCCTACGGGCTCTATGTAACGGGATGGAATTTGGAGAGAGAAAACACTTGTGATGAAATGCTGTTCCGTTGTCTCTTGAATCCCGAGTAGGTTTCGCCTTTTTTGTTGAGTAGTGTTCGGGAATTTCCCTCTGATAATGAGAAATTCTCAACATTGGCGCCCACCATTTGTGTTGCTCGACAAAACCACCCGCGATGCCACATAGAAAGAGAGGAGCCACAATTCCAAATGCCACAAGCAAACCAATCTCGTCGCAATTAGAGGACGAAATTCTCCCTCCCAACCCAGCTTTTTCGGAAGAAGAAATTCAGTGGGAGGCCATCAGGACCAAGCAGATGGCCGACGAATCAAACCGCATGCTTGAAAGAGCGGGAGCCAGTCAAGCCGTCAGCTTTCAGCAAGACATACAAGACGCGTCCGCCATGAACTTCAAGACCCCCCCTCTCGCCGAAGAAGAAGCGGAAAAGCGGAGGCAGATCAAAGCAAGCAAGAGAAAGGCCGAAAAACCACCTCACATCAGCCCATATACCGGCGAAAGTGACCCTGAGGAAGAGGACATTGAGAAGCAAAAGCAAGAGCTCCTCAGTCTCCAAAAGATCAACAGAAGACTGATGTAAGCTTCATGACCATTGGAGCTAGGGAAACCCCAAGGTATGAATGTTTTGGTGATAGGATGAGAACCATGAATGTGACTAACACTCTTTGTGAGATCTTATAGGTCACGTATGAAGAAAGCTCCGTCCGTTGGTGGTGAACGCCAACACACCATGAACTTAATGAAAAGGATGATTGGTTACCTTCATCTACACAAGAACGGACTTGATGGAGTCGCGGAGAAGACATGGATCAAGGCTAAGGACATGCTAGATCCAAGCGGGTGTTGCTTGGTTAGATGTTAGCTTGAGTCCATAGGAAAAACCGGACTATCAAGAGGGTTCGAGGTGGTTCTCTTAGTACACACTAGTTATAGAGATCATTGGATGCATGGTGAGTCTCTCAGGGGCTAGGGTGGCAGAAGAGAGTTGAAGGAACCAAGAAGATCAAGTCTTGAAGAAGAAGATCAAGAAGAAGATCGAAGCTGCGAAGGCAGAAGAGACCGGACAGTACGGTCATGGAGACCGTACAATACGGTCTGCAGAGGATTTCCAGACAGAGAAGCTGAAGTTTCTGGAAATGGAGAAATGGAGACCGGACAGTTGACCGGACAGTACGGTCCTAGGGACCGGACAGTACGGTCTCTATTGGGTATTCCAGACAGAGAAGCTGAAGTTTCTGGAAGTGGAAGAATAGAGACCGGACAGTTGACCGGACAATACGGTCGTGGAGACCGTACAATACGGTCTTACAGGAGAAGAGCAACAGAGAAGGAGAAGTTTCTGTTGGCTGACGAAGAAAGGAGACCGGACAATACGGTCCTAGGGACCGTACAATACGGTCTGGTTTGAGATGAAGAGCAGCACTCCCGGATGCCGGTCTGGTGAAGACCGGACAATACGGTCAGATGGAGACCGGACAGTACGGTCCTATTGTACGGTCATCACGCAGACTGGGCACTTTTGGACAACGGCTAGTTTGAGGTTGGAGGCCTATATATAGTCGGTTGTTTACCTCTTTGAGGTGCTCTTGGACCCAGGAAAGAGGGGAGGTGCTGCCAAGAAGCCAAGAGGAAGAAGTGTGAAGCACTTGAGAGGGATTTGGAGTGATCCTAGTGCTTGAGAGAGTAGCAAGTTGCATCCTTTGATCTCTAGGCTAGTGTGGGCTTGAGAGAGTCATCTAGGGCTGTTACTCTTGGTCTATGGCAAGGCCTAGACCGGTTAGGCGTCGGTGTTGAGCTGTCCAAGGAGATTGTGGAAGTCAACACAAGTTTGTACACGGTCTTGGAGCTTCCCGTGCGAAAGAAGCATCACTAGTGGAGCGCCCTTTGGCACGCATCAAGTGCGGAGCCTTACCTCCGGAAGAGTACCCGGGATCGAGCCCGGCGGGACGTGCCCGCGACTTCACTCGGAGGGTGAAGTGTGCTCTAGGAGGGATCGCCATCGAGCGGAGGGACGGGGTCGAGACTCCGGCGGGAGTGACCCAACGTGGAGTAGGGGAAGGCGCCATCCTTCCGAGACCACGGGAAAACATCATGAGCATTCTCTATCCCTTCTCCTTTACTACTCGCATTTACTTATCGCACTTCATATGATTGCTTGTAGTACTTGAGTTGTGCTCTTATCTTGCTTGTGTGTTTATCTTGGTACCTACTAGCTTCACTAGGTTTGCTTGATTGCCTTGCTCGTGTGCTTACTTGTTATAGCCTATCTAATAGCTCTAAGGACTCTACTTAGTGTGCCTAGTATCTTGGTTGCCTTGCCTCTAGTTATCTTGTACCTTGCCTTGCCTAGCTTAAGTCTTCCGCTATTTATCTATCTTGTGCTAGGTTGCTAGTGTGGTGTGATTGTGTTATCTATATGCACTAGCTATATAGGTTAAGGATACTCCTTAGTGTGCTTTACCTTGCTACTAGAACTACTCGCTAGGAGTTGCTTGCGTGTAAGTGTTTGGAAATAGATCCTAGAGTGCACCGATTCACCCCCCCCTCTCGGTCACACGATCCTTACAAGTGGTATCAGAGCCAAGTGCTCATTATTAGGGCTTTACCGCCTTGAGTCGTGACCGGGATTGCGTGTGGGAAAATGGAGTCCACTCACGATGACGTTTCTAACACTTCCATCGCCTCTACCTTGATTGAGCCTTATGATTGTGTGCTTAATGACATTTCCTACTATCATGTGCGTGATGAGTATGATGAGCTTGTTTTGAATGATAATGAGGATATCACTAACTTCGCATCTCGCTTGTATGTTCTTGCTAGGAAACTCATGTCACGAGGCTATCCATCTATTATGCACAAGCATGTTGTGAAGAAGCTTATCCGATCTCTACCACTCTCGCGGTTTGGTATTCTTGCTTTTGCTCGAGTGGATGAGTTTGTGAACATGCCCTATGATGAGGTGGTTGCCATTCTCTCCTCTCTTGAGGAGGATATCAAGAAGAGCAAGGATATCTCTCATGCAAGTGAAGATCAACACATTGAAGCTCAACCTCTACCTCAAGCTCAATCATCATCTCGTGTTGGTGAAGGTTCTTCTTCTCGGGATCAAGAGGATGGATATCTCAAGCTATGTTATGAGTTGGATCACATCTCTATGGAGCCGAATGAAGATCTTGTGAGTTTGCTCTTCGGATGGATTCTCTCATCAAGAGGATAAATGAGAACAAGCTTTGGATAGTCACTAAGGGTCAAGGTCTTAGGAGGTTTCTTGAAGCTCTTCCAAAGGACAAGTATGGTGATCACATTGAGTTTGAGAGCTTTGAGCTTGAGTAATATTCAATTGAGCAAGTCATTGAGATCGTCACAAGAAGAAGGGCTCGCTCTTTGCTCTCTAACACATTCAAGACCCCAAGTGATGATGAGGAAGAAGAAGAAGATGATAGAGTTCCGGTTTTCTATTGTGATGATGACTATTCAAGTGATAGTGATGATGAGCCGAAGCCTATCAAAGGAATATCCCCCGGATGGAGATCTCTTACCTCCTTTCTATGAAGACTACTACAACATGTATGAACCGGGTCTTGCCGGTGGAGCTCACTACCTTCTACTTGACATGTATGATGAGTTCTACAAGAAAAGAGAAGAAACTTGGCTTGAGTGTTGGAAGAGGCTCCTCATATTGTTTGCAAGAGTCAATTCTTTTGAAGGGAAGGAGAAGGTTAGTGATGAGAGTGCTATACGGATAATGTTGTCTTCCTCCCTATCATCGGAAGATCTATGTCAAAAATGATATGGTGATGATATGACGGATGCCTCTCAAGGAAGCTATCTTGATTGCCTTATCCTATGAGCATCAAATGACAACATCCTTGAGTACGCAATGGAAGTGATGAAGTGGGAAGATTTCAAGCCTATCCTCTTGGGAACCATGTCCTACACTTGGGATATGATCGGAAGTGAGTGGAGACACAATGGAGTCACCAAGGCAATGATGATGCCTTGGATGCATTGGACTTGGATTATCTAAATGGAGTTCCTATGGCCTACATCAAGAGCAAGCAAGAGGTAAATGATATGTCAATTGATTCTCATGATACTAACACTCCTCTTTGCTTGATGGCTACTTCCAAGGTGAACTACAAGATTGGTGGCAACATTGGGTGTTGGATAGGGGGGTGCACTCAACACATGACCGGTACTTCATCCATCTTCACCAACTTGGAAGAAAATGAAGATCATGACAAGGTCACATTGGCGACAACTCCAAGCAAAAGGTGAGAGGTTTGGTAAGGTGGCTATCTCAAATGACCTCTCTATCTCTAATGTATTGCTTGTTGAGTCCCTAAACTTCAATCTTCTATCCGTTGCTCAAATATGTGATCTTGGCTTTTCTTTTTGTAACTTGATGCTAATGGGGTGGTTCTTCATAATGATGCTATGGGTCTCACTATCAAGGGCTTTCGTCATAATAATCTATATGTTGTTGATTTTGAGGACTAACATTGTTGCTCCTAGCACTTGTCTCTTCACTAAGTCCGCTCTAGGTTGGCTATGGCATCGAAGGCTAGCTCACATTGGTATGGGTCAACTCAAGCATGTGATGGAGAAACAAGCTAGTGAGAGGAGTCAAGGATGTCACCTTTGAGAAGGACAAGCTATGTAGTGCATGCCAAAGGAAAGCAAGTGGCTTCACCTCACCCGTCCAAGAATTTCTTGTCAACTTCAAGACCTCTTGAGCTCCTACACATTGATCTCTTCGGGCCTACAACTTATGTGAGCATTGGTGGGAATCTCTATTGCTTGGTGGTAGTGGACGACTACTCAAGATATACTTGGGTATTCTTTCTTGAGAACAAGGCACAAGCAATTGGGATATTCAAGAAGTTTGCTAGAAGAGTGCAAAATGAGTATGGGCATCGCATCAAGAAGATTCGGAGTGATTAATGGGACGGAGTTCAAAAACTCTATCATTGAAGACTATTGTGATGAGATTGGCATCAAGCATGAGTTCTCGGCTACATACACTCCTCAACAAAATGGTGGTGTTGAGAGGAAGAACAAGACACTTATCACTCTTGCTCGTGCTATGCTTGATGAGTACAACACTCCGGAGACGTTTGGGCGGAAGCTATCAACACCGCATGCTACACCTCCAACCGGATTTATCCTCACAAGTTGCTAAACAAGACTCCATATGAAGCGATTGTTGGGAGAGACCGAATGTTGCCTACTTCCGGGTGTTTGGTTGCAAGTGCTACATCTACAAGAAGAGGGAAAGACTTGGCAGTTCGAGAAGAGGACCGACGTGGGCATTTTTGTCGGTACTCGGGCTCGGCTAAGGCTTATCGGGTTACAACACCTCTACCGGCTTTGTTGAAGAAACTATGATGTGCAATTCGATGAGTCTCACGGGTCTCAAGAAGACCCTCCTTCTTCTCATGTTGTAGGTGATGAACCCGTCGAGGAAGCTTTGGAGACATGCCCATTGGTGAAGTTATTCCTCGTGAAGATGAACCTCCGACAGCTCCTCCACAACTTCATCAAGCGGACCTTCTACAAGCACATCTCAAGTGAATCCAAGCTCTCCCTCAAGTGAACAACATCAAGCACTTCAGTGATCCGCAACAAGCATCTTCGAGTCAAGGCTACTCCAAGCGAACCGCAACAAGCGCCATCAAGTCTACCTCATGCATCTACGAGCCAAGCTTCCACCGAGCAATCAAGAACAAGCACAATCTACTTCAACTCAAGATGATGGCTCGGGTTCCCTCTTCGACAAAAAGACACTCACATCAAGGAGCAAGCCGCAAGAGACGAGCAAGACACTTCGCCGGCTCCTCATCCTCCTCGACAAGAACCTCAAGGAAGCACAACCCATTGCTAGGGATCATTCACGTGATCTCATCATTGGGAGTCCTTCTCAAGGGTTAAAGACTAGGAGAAGTCAATATAAAAATTATGTTGATGAAGCTAACATTGTTGAGAACTTCTCTTTTGTCTCTACCCTAGAGCCGAAGACGATCGAGGAAGCCTTGAAAGACCACAAGTGGGTGCTATCCATGCAAGAGGAGCTCAACAACTTCAAGAGGAATGATGTTTGGAAGTTGGGATGAAGCGGCCCAAGCGATCCAATGTCATTGCTGCTAAGTGGGTCTTCAAGAACAAGCAAGATGAGAAGGGAGCAATCGTGAGGAACAAGGCAAGACCTCGTGGCGAAGGGATACTCACAAGTTGAAGGCGTCGATTTTGACGAGATTTCGCCCCGTCGCTCGTCTTGAGGCTAAAGAACACTTCTTGCTTATGCTTCTCATTTTGATTTTAAACTTCACCAAATGGATGTGAAAAGTGCATTTCTCAATGGACTAATCAATGAAGAAGTTTATGTAGAGCAACCTCCCGGCTTCGAGGACCCCGAGCATCCGGACCATGTGTTACAAGCTTAAGAAGCTCTCTACGACTCAAACAAGCACCAAGAGCATGGTATGAACGACTTCGAGATCATCTCATCACCAAGGGCTACAAGATCGGTAGTATCGACAACACTCTTTACTAAGCATATTGGTGTGATGATCTCTTGTTTGTCAAATCTATGTTGATGAATATCTATGGCTCCACTAACGAAATCTATAATGATGAGTTCCGTGCTCTTAGAAGAAAGAGTTTGAGATGTCCATGATAGGGTGAACTTCATGTCTTCCTCGGTTTTCAAGTCAAGCAAAATGAAGGAGGGCACGTTCATCTACCAAGAGGAAGTACACTCGGGATCTTCTTAAGAGGTTCGGCATGGAAGACTCTAAGCCCTACGACACACCTATGGCTACAAGTGTCCCTCTTGATGTGGATGAAAAGGTATACCGGTGGATCCTAAACTCTATCGTTCTATGATTGGTTCACTCGTACCTTACCGCATCTAGACCGGATATCATGTTTAGTGTGTGCCTGTGCTCGTTATCAAGCTAAACCCAAGGAGTCCCATATGAGTGCCGTTGAAAAGAATCTTAGGTATGTAAAGAGCACTCTACAATGGGCCTATGGTATCCAAAAGGCTCGGACTTTGGAC